>OX465574.1:2759988-3441365 GCA_950022955.1 Xestia ashworthii | reverse complement strand
AAACTTTGAGTTTTAGTTATCTGGATTAGTGAATAATATTTTGTAAACACTGTAGTCTTCGGTTAATGTGAAGTAACGCTTTTTAATAGGCATTGGGGCATGTTACAAAACAAATAAAAAAAGTTTATTGCCACAAAAAACCTTAGTAAACAATACAGATACATTCCACATAGGTACATTGAAATTTAAGAAAAGGCTGTACAAATAATCTCTAAATATAATCTCTAATACAATTAAATAATCTCCGTCATAAAATCTAACCCAGGACCTCATGCCCAGCAGTCCCGATTGCGACCACCTAGACCAACAATGCAGTAATAGTTTCTTGTAATTAGCTTTCTTGCACCAAAAACATTGTATTACCTTTTCCCCAACATAATTACCTACAAGTTGATAGGAATCTTAATTTTGTACTAAGAAAAACATTAAAATTAAAATGTTGTGGAAACATAAATATTATTAAAGTATCAACTTACTGGAATATCAGTCAGCCTCTCATATAGTTCTTGTAAGTTCTTATTGACCACCACATACATGTGAATGCCCTGCGCTAGACATATCCTACACATTGGCAGTTTTCCCATCTTCTAACTATTTAAGTTTCACTGAAGATATAACAGGCGACGCCTGTATATAATTATTGGCACTTTTAGCATATATATACGAAAGTGACGTTGTAAGCTTAACTTTACAGCCTGTAAATTAAAATTACTTATCTAAGACGACCTCTGACCAATTACCATTAGTAGAAGAATGCTAGACTTATATCACTGGCAGTTACCCTCTTTACAGCCTACAATAAATATTTAGTTTATACTCCCTACACATAGACACCATCTACTACACCTACTGTACGAATATCGTTATCAATACGAAAATAAATTTCCACAACTAATATTTACAATTACAAAACACACCATCCGTGTCATTGACACCACATGACCACAGAGTATATAATCACTACGTTTACCACATGACCACAGAGTACACCACAGAGTATATAATCACTACTAGTTCCTATCTCAATGCACAGATTACAATATTAGTCACAGATTACTATATTACACAGATTACTATATTAGTAGCAGTAGCTAGCTAAGCAGCTAAGTAGCTAGTTAGAGATACGACAGTGACTTTTTGGTAGAGTTTCCAAAGGCCCAAAGGGTCCGTTTTGGCGCTGTTGTAGCCATCGGGGTTTTGACAGAAGTATATAGATATAGTTATGTATGTGAGTGTAATAGTGATTGCAGGAATCTTGTTATCGATAACTAGTGATGTTCTTTTATATCGACTTTTTCATTGATATCGATACTTTAATGGCGCCTTCATATAGTTGATTTATTTTTGAGGTTTAGGTAATCATAATAAAATAAAAATGATAATTCATAGGTTTATATTTGTATAAACATTTTTAAACTAACTGATTTAATTTTTTTGATGGCGTCAATGCAAGAAGAATGATGTAGTGAGTTTTCTTTACAGCTCGTCTTAATTTTCTCCTTTTTCCACCACCAGGATAGCCATTAACACTGTCAAACAGTTCATCCAAAAATTCAACAACTTCAGCTGTTGTGGCCATTGTAGCTCCAGAATCTAGACCATGTAATTTATCTGAAAATAAGAATAATGAACACATTAGTAAACAAATACCAGTTTTGTAGAAATGGAGACACTTTGTATATGAGATGTTACGTTGCTGGACTGTTAATTATAGCCCTCGCAGTTGCCACAACAACTAAGAAATGTACGTTAATAAAGTAAAAAAAGGTCCATCAGCATGATGCACAACAAACAATTTTAAGTGATGACATGACAAAAGTTATGGGGCTCTAAGGAGCCCTCACACTGCTAAGAATATTTTCTGAGGGTGCCACAGTGGAGGGAATTTCTTATTTCCTATATTGGATTAAAATTAAAACTTTAGAAGATATTTATGTATGTATATCTATACCTGCCGTTCCAATCAAAACTGATGATGTTGTGACACTGTCATCTTGCTCCTCGGAGTAATTATGATCAACTGTACCAACCAACCAACCACCCTGAAAAATTGAGAAATATTGCTGTTATACGTATTATTATAAGTTGTACTCATTTTAATAAAACCAGCCTATTACTGACCCACTGCTGGGCAAAGGCCTCTTCTCAACAGAGAAGGCACGAGCATTGATTACCATGCTTGCTCAAGACGGGTTGGCGAGTTGTACTCATACTTATAGTAAAATAATACTGATAAATGGGACTATATTTAGATAACCATACACACCAGTTGTAGTACATGTACATCCTCCTCATTTTGTGCCTTGAAATAATTATGTTCAAGTATTACATCCCACCCTGGAAACATATTTGATATAATTAATACAGTAATTTTTAGTATTTCGAAGTTGATTTTATGTTTTCCCTATAGGTACATTCTGTATATGTTTTTTGTATACGTCCGTTAAATGTTCTTTACGTTCTGTTGGTTTCTAGTTGATTGAAGTTTTAATAAAAAAAACTTACAACATCTCAAATCAAGTAATCAAAAAATAGTCCTCTTTCTACTTGATCTGAGTACTTATAACAAAACGACTTTTACATAACCTAAGAAGTTTAACAAAACTAAAACGCTAGTATTTTCTTGATTTCTTTGCATTGTTTACATACAATTATTGGAATGTAAAGTTAGTGATGTGCGATGTCCGCGTACGATATCGATAATATTGAAAAAGAGTGTAAAATACATTGCTATTATATTTTATTCCACAGGATTTCTGGAAACGAAATTTTAAAGAAGAAATGGATAGAAGCTGTTGGTGTTGCAAAAAGAAACCCTCGACATAATATGTCGCATAATTATCTGCTTCATGAACTGAACTTTGAAGAATCTTGTTTAACAGAACCCTCCGACTCGTCGACTTTGTCTTTTAAATAGTAATCGTACTGACCTATTCTGTAATAAAATCAATGTCAACATTAAAATAAACACATCTTTTTATTATCCGCCCCAATATGTAATAAGCATTAATAAGAAAGTCCAGTCAATTTAATTATTTCAATAGTTTTTATCAAATTGTCTATTCAAATTGCCTGGGCGCTATGAATAATGCCGGATTAATCACTTGGTCCAATAACAGACAATTTGTATTCAAGGTTTAAATTCTCTATTTTAAAATGTAGTTTTTTTTCACACAGAGCGTCTTTATAGTACTTTTGTTCTCACATATATAATGTTTATAAAACCAAGTTTATAGTAATCGATAGTGATAAATGTTTGATATAAATAAAATTAGATATAAATGTTAAGGAGATGTTTGATTTTGGGCCACCACTATGTACACTACATAGATAAATAGGAAAAAAAATAGGTGAATTTTATAAAAATACTAATAAATTAATTTAAAGAGGTGTACAGGCGTACACAAATTACGTATTTTAATAAGATAACCCTATTTTGAGGGCAGCCATGACAGTTGTGTGACATGACGTTTGACGACTTTGACAATTTTAAGAAGTGACGTCTTTGAATCTGTCTTTGCTTTGAGTTTGGATTGGATGTGTTCGATCAAATGTCATTGTCAAAATGACATTGTTCGTTTATGCTGCTCTGATCCACCATGTTTAATTTTATGGTGTGTTGCTCTCCTTGACCAAGTTAATTTGAATATACATTGAAACGAAGTGAAATTAAATAAAATTAACAATAAAAATGGTTAATGTAATAAACAGCGATATTAACGTATAGTGTACATAGTGCTGGCCCAGGCTCCATACATTTCTGGAACATCTCCAGATAGATTATACTAAAAGTAATCTTCTTTTCTACTTACGAGTCTTTATTCCTATTTCTTTCCGACAGAAAGAATTCACTGTGGTCTTTCGGTTTGAAGGGAAAGAGCCAGTGTAAGAACAGGCTATGATGAAACATAAAATACTCAGAACTTCTAAAATTCTCACCTTAGTTCTAATAATATTAAAAACATCAAAAAGTTTGATATCGATATCAGCTGCGCATGTTGCTCGTAGTTGCAACCCTACGAATGGCAGCCATTTATTGTCCCGGATTTTTGTAGGTATGCACGCTAATTTCGTAGGTATGGCCGGTCCATAGGTTTCTAAGTCAGTGAATCTGTGTTACTGTTATAAACTCTATGCTGTTGCTGTGTGTACCAGTGTTGCCTATTGTAAAACAAGACCACTTACAGTTTTTTGGAGGACTTGTGAAAACATCAGTAGAGAACATAAGTATAGTTGATGTTGGTCTAACAGAATGTTTTATTGTGAAAGAAGAGTTACCAGCTGTTTGTGCTAGACTCCTAGATGATATTATTAAGCACACAGAGGAACATCAATGTGACGGTATGTTTGTCAGAACAAATATCACTTATGATTTGAAAAGAGTAACCATGGAGTTTCTTGCATGTTCTTCCTTACCCCAATTTGAATGGCGGTACTAGCAGCGGTGATGCAGCGAGCGCAGCTCATAAGCAACGTTCGCGTGGACATGTGTGTGATTACCGCATGAGCATCTACTGGGATTTTTCGTCACTCTGGTGAGTCGTTTTCATTTTGTTATGACTGCAGAGTACCAATTTAGTTTTGTCTGGACTCAAGAGTGAGCATATTGATGCTGTCATTACTACAACTAGTATAGACCAAGGTTCAGTAAAGCTAATTCGAAGATTTTAGCTTTTGTGAGAAAGATCCCTAGCTTTTGTGAGAAAGATCCCCGATCACCAAGTTCCTCGAAAGTTAAATGTCATAGTTGATGACAGTGGTAGTGAGACCAAATCTGATAAGGAAAGGCTTGAACACTCATACTCGAGACTTTAGACCGCACCCGTGAGTAACACGTGGCGGTGGGTCTGTTAGACCGCACTTTATGAGTAACATGATGGCGATGGTGTCACTCCTTAGTGAGGGGATGCAAATGTAGTATGCAAGTGACTCAGATTGCATGCATCCCAATGCTGTTCGTGACTTGTCCAGCATAGCGATGTAAGTAATCGCCAAAGGTGCTTAATAAAAGCAATGTATTGTCTCTTGAGGTTGGGTACCGGATGGAGGTCCCGCTGGTTTGCCGGATGGAGGCAATGTGATGTGTTGTGTGTGGAAGTCGGGTACCGGATGGAGGTCCCGCTGGTTTGCCGGATGGAGGCAATGTGTTGTATGTGACGAAGTTGAGTTCCGAACAGAGCATTGCATACTAGATTTGCTTAGAAGTTTTCATGAATTGTTTCGAAAACTGATGATTCCTGAAGAGTGGTGATTTCAATGTTGAGATTCCTTAATAAGATTTGATGAGAATGTGAATCAGAATAAAATTGTGTTGATTGTATTGTGTGACTTTAATTTTGAATGCCTTGGTCAGGAAGGCCGTGCAAAGGACGTATTACTTTCCATGAATTCTTGTTTCAGATGCCTCACACGAGGACGTGTGAATTGTCAAGATGGCCGTGTCGGAGAAAGCGATAACTTTTCAATATCAAGTTGCTGATTTGACTATTGTAGTAGGGGTAAACGCCGTGACGTCAGATGTTGATTTACTGGCGGCACGTGGACAGAGTCGTCTTGGAGAGTGGGGATTGTGCTGAGCTCACTTTTGCTCGAGTCTCCAACCAAATCACTGCTTCAGAACGAAACTGTCGGTTTGCCCATTTAGTGAGTGTTAGTGTGAAAGTGTAATGTCAAGTAATTTGTTAGTTTACTCAGTGTAGATATGTTTGAAAAGAGTAACCATGGAGTTTCTTGCCGGTTCTTCTCCATGGAAACAACCAGCCCGAACCGAGCACCTGACAATAAACAAAGTATCGCATTTAGTGAGTTTTCATAGCACGAAACCCGTCTTCTGCCCACATAATGCTCGAGCCTAACGAAATAAACCCTGACAAACCCGTCATGTAAAACTTTGCATAGGATAGTAAAAAAAAAAAAAAAATTGATAAAATAGTCTGGCCTCACGCTGTACACTACGTTTTCCGGCTTCTTTTTGCTAAGCTATCTCTGTAATATCTTTATAGGTTTTTTCTCATATAGTTTTAAAACTCGTATGAGGGATTTTCTTTTTCAAATCTTCCCTAGTCACCGCATAGATGGCGTTGGTCTGACTACGTTACCGGAAGGAACAGAACGTCACATAATTTCACTTGGACCTAATGATTATATCCGGAAGCTTATGCAAACGAAAGTGTCAGTCAACGAGCGTATGTGACGTGTGTTTTTTCAAGCGTTTTGGCTTTGGCACCTAGTAACGTAGTCGGATCAACGCCATCTATCGAGTTCATGGAAACTATTTTTTTTAATTCTCAAAAAGAAAACCTCTCATTGAATATTGCGAAAGTAAGTTTGTTCGTTTGTTACCTTGTTAGACACTACTAAACCGATCATTCTGAATGAGGGTCGAACATTTTGGTTTTACTTTGTTTGGTGCTACAATAATGCTAATGCTAATTTTCAGCACAAATAAATACAGAACTGTATTTGTTTACCTCGCCATTCGCAAAAAGTAAAACAAAATATTGTTCGGCGGTTCGCTTCTTGCGTTTTCCATTGCTTATTCCTCTATGACCAAGAAAGTTTCATGAATAAAACTTACCATGAAAAAAAAAATGTATTATTATCACTGTCACTGTCACTGAATTTCTGTCATAGTGATTAGGATTACTGTGTACTGTGGTGTGTACTCTCAAGTGGAAGGAAATACCACTGTTTGTGTTAAAGAATTTTTATTACTTTACGAATTAAAAGATGGATAAACTGCCAATGTGTAGGATATGTTTAGTGGAGAATGTTAACATGTGTATAGTGGTCAACAAGAACTTGCAGGAACTTTATGAAAAGCTGACTGATATTCCCGTAAGTCGATACCTAAACGAGATTGTTATTTGTTATAACTGCCTCATACACGGGGATTCATATAAAATTTCGGTAGGTGTCATTTCAGGAAAGTAAAATTAGAAACCACCAGTGAAGGAAAACATAATTCGGTCAGTGGGTCGTCTTAGGGGCGGATTTTTCAAAGCCAAACAAAAGGCCAAGTTAATTATTTGCCGTTTATGTGGTGCAAAAGATGACAAAAATAACATGTGGTGCTAAGGCACATTTTGCCTTAGAAAACCTCGACTAACATCGCTAATCTGCCTTTGAATGCACAACATATTCTTATTGCAAATATTTTATTCATAAAAACAAAATAGTTAACAATAAAGTTCCGAGCCCTAATCAAGCACTAAGCCTAAATAAATTCAAATCGTTAATAAAACGGAAGTTATGCCTGAAAGCCTTTTATCATGTTAATCACTATCTCGAAGAAAAGGCTTGGGTCAGTGGGTCGTCTTAGGTTGGGATTAAGCTGCTCCAATTTGCTATATGAATGTTGAAATTTCGGACTTCGCCTATTTATTATTGATTCCTTTATTTTATACACTGTGACATTGAATGATTCGACATGAATACTTAGTTAGTATTCTATTATTTTTTTACTTTAACTATTTTTTAAGTGTGGGTTTATTTGATATGAATATTAATACTTGTGACTGTCATGACATTTAATGATTTGACATGAATACTTATTTCAGTATTTTATTATTTTTTACTTTATTTTATTTTATTTTATGTGTGTGTATTTGACATTTCGTATTTTTATTGACATTCGAATTTGAATTGTAAATTATTATTAATTTTATTTAATTAAGTATTGTGAGGACCTTGTGGGTCACTTTTTGTTGTTTTTTTTTTCCCACGACTGTCTGGCAGTTTGAGTACTATAAGCGACCTACCCAAATGTCCTTTCTTTGGTATTGTTTGTCGTTTCGTTGAGCTCCTTGAGTTAAAAGTCGAGCTACACGATAACTGACGAATGCTTGCACTGACTGGACAGGTCCACTCAAATCTGTATGGTTCTTTCTTCAAAAGACCATCTCAGATGCTAATCTGCATAGTTCTCATGTGAATTGAACAAGATTGTCTGGACTTTAAAAGAGACTATGACCTCTGAGTTTGTTTCGGCTGTTTCTTCTCAGAGTAGTCAGGTACGAAACACAGGACCCATCTAGTTTAAAAAAAATGACGTGTATTAGTGTTTGAGAAAACCTACTTACTGAATAAATATCATTTAGTATAAGTATAATACACGTTTTGTTGCAGTTTGTAACCAAAGACAGTAGACCGATCCTTGCTTGTTTCTTCTGTTGCGCTAAACTAAAGCAATGCTTCCGATTTCTAAGAAAATGTTTGGAAGCTGAAGACCTGTTCGCTCAAATGATGAACGGTGACTATGAGGTGAGGTTAAAGTATATTCTCATTACTTAGGTAGGTACTTTTATTTCAGTTTAACCTCACATAATATGCCAGAGCATATATCTTCACATAATTGTTAAATGCGCAGCCGTGTGTGTCCCATTTTCCATTTTGCAGACATTGCATATGTTGTGCGGTGTTGCCATGCATACAAGAGGTTAATGTGGATATTGTTTTGCTTAATATCATCTCTGTTTTGTCTGGATATACCAACAATACCTTGAAGTGTTGAGTGTACACTTTGGTCACATGTAGGTGAAAAAAATTATGGCATGTTGGACACTCCACATAGTATTGGCTATGGAAACTTGTACAGGTACAGTTGGCTCTAAGCTAATTTGACCACAGTAACTATTGTTCCTGCTTGTAGTGCCGGGCCTCTGTAAACACTTAAAAAAACAATCAAAACAACCAATCAATCAATCCTCGACCTGGGGACCTTGGTGAGTCTTATGGTTGTTTTTTTTTCTTTTGGTTGCGATTTTCTTGGTGCTTTCACTTTAAAACATTCTCTTTTTGTTCCTTTTTTTCGGGTTTAGACCAAAAAGGGCGGTCAAACATCTGTGATCATTAACAGCCCCTGAGAATTTTTGTAAAACAAAGAATTACGTAAAAAAAGTCGCATTTTTTATTTTATTTACTACTAGCGGACGTCCCGCGGTTTCACCCGCATAGTTCCCGTTCCCGTGGGAGTACGGGGATAAAATATATCCTATGTTACTCGTGGATAATGTAGCTTTCGAATGGTGAAAGAATTTTTAAAAACGGTCCAGTAGTTTTTAAGCCTATTCATTACAACCAAACAAACAAAGTTTTCCTCTTTATAATATTAGTGTAGACTTATGCTCCGCACACTCTTTTTCTGGACCAATAGCAGTAAGGGTGGTAAGCAGATGTGGACATCGTGTGCATGGGATTTTGTGTTGAAAATAAGCACTCTTCTTCTGTTGCAATGGTACATGGCAGTCTGATAAAGGTCCTCTGTCATAGCAACAATAGCTTGTGCGGTGGTCAGTGAGGTTGGTAGTACGGCCATCTGTCTAGGGTGCCTTGGGCTTACTTTAGTGGAATCACTTACATTAGGCTTTATTGAGTTACTTTAAAAATGTTAATACTGGAAACATCTTTTTACAGCCAAATCCTTCAATAAGTCAAGACGACTTTCACTGTTGCACTGGGTTTATTAAAAGTCCAACAGTGCACATAAGCATAGGTGATAAATGTGAAACTGACAGCATCGCTATCAAAGAAGAAGTACAAGCTATTTGTGAGAGACAAGATGATGTTATTGAGCCAAAGGAGGAATATCAAAGTGATGGTATGTGTATCGGCAACCAATTAAAGTTTTCTGCGTTGCCCATAGTAATAATATATAATTTATTACATAAATCTCTTTATGGAGAACCTTTATCAGTAACATGACTTTCACCAATTCATTCTCCGTTAGGAGTTACTGGCCCGAATAGGCGACTATTTGGGCACCGAAGTTGGGATTTACTGGGTAACCAATAGCAATAACATATACACCATTAGATAGAGCTTTTTTTAAGAAGAATCTTTGCCTTCTCTCTCTTACATGACTCTTACATGAGTTTCACTAAGTCCAATTTTTAACCGACTTCTAAAAAGGGAGGAGGTTCTCAATTCGGATGTTTCTATTTTTTTTTTTTTTATGTTTGTTCGCGCATAACTCCGTCGCTTGCCAACCGATTTGAAAAATTCTTTTTTTGTTGGAAAGGGTATACTTTCCAAATGGTCCCTTATCCACCAAGTCGGGATCTGATGATGGAATCTTGGCGAAATCGAGGGAACTCTTCAAATTTTATAGGATAACGTACAGCGATTTTGGTATTTTCTACAACAAGTGAAGCATTTGCGTTTGATAAGAACCATTCTACCATCAGATCTGATGATGAAGCCAAGAGTCATGGAACTCCATAATGAGACAATGTATCCTAGTCGTGTTTGGGCTTGTTGCAATTGTAACGGTATGCACTTTCCATGTGTATCAACCACATGTGAACCTCTAAAAAGTGAAAAATAAAAACTTTTTTTGCAAAAAATAAAACCGACTTCAAAAAAAAACAAAAAAGTGAAAAATAACTTTAGCTTCTGAAGTCGGTGACAAAAAAAATAAATCAGTCAAACAAAGGTCACCGACTTCAGAAGCTAAAGTTATTTTTCACTTTTTTGTTTTTTTTTTAAGTCGGTTTTATTTTTTGCAAAAAAAGTTTTTCGTACAGCGTTATTGACCTAAATAGGTGACTATTTGATCACCAAAGTGAACATTTTCTAGGTAACCAATATCAATAAGATATACATCATAAGATAGAGCTTTTGCTAATTCGTAGTACCTATGTTCGGAATAATCTACCTAATTGTGTATATAATTGGATACACAAGTTAACATTTTCTGAGTAACCAACAGCAATAAGATATACACCATTGAAGAGAGATTTTCTATGAGAACTTTTGCTACTTACATAACTTTTGCTAATTCGTAGTCTGTTCGGAGCTATGGACCAAAATAAGTCACTAGTTAAAAACCAGTTAGGAGTTTATTTACAACCAATTAAGAGTTTACAGGCAACTAATAGACATAAGATATCTTTTATTGGATAGAGCTTTGCAAAGAGAACTTTTGCTACTAGCACCATTTTTGCTGATTTGTAGTCTAGTAGAATTATTGACCAAAATGTGTGTCTAATTGGGCACCTAAGCTAAGATTTTCTAGGTAACCAGAAGCAATAAGCCA
Organism: Xestia ashworthii; assembly: GCA_950022955.1. Classification (NCBI taxonomy): domain Eukaryota; kingdom Metazoa; phylum Arthropoda; class Insecta; order Lepidoptera; family Noctuidae; genus Xestia; species Xestia ashworthii. The sequence goes on along the minus strand of OX465574.1, from coordinate 3,430,330 downwards.
TACATCATTCAAAAGAGGTTTCAATAAGAATGTTTATTACTGTAGAACTTTCGCTGATTCCTAGTCTGTTAGATTTTATTGATAGAACTAGGTAGTGGAATGGATACTGAACTGTAGCTCCTCTCTAATTCTGAATCGAGAAAAGTTGTCCAGGGAAGAAATATTCTTTTTAAAGAGAAAAATCTATTGATATGTCACCGTAAAATTGTCAAACACGTTAGATGGTAATCTCTCTAGCGATATTGTAAACTCTCGAAATATTGTCAACTGAACATACGGAAGTATCTCTAGTTAGGTTCCTTTAAATCCTGCACTCGGAAATAGTCCATTGACTACGCTTTTTAGGGTTAGGTTTATAAAGTGTTTTAAGGTTAGGTTATGTTAATCGGTATTTCTCAGGAATGGTACATTATCTTTTCGTAAGAGTGGTACCATTGGGAAAGGGGGGGCCCTCCACACCGCGTGTGTTGACTACCATCGCATGCATTTCACGAAAAATAATGCGTTTTATTGTAAGCAGTATGTTCGTTTGACAATATTTCGAGAGTTTATAATATCGCTAGAGAGCTTACAATCTCACGTGTTTGACAATTTTACGGTGACAGATACATATCATAAGAGCGCGTATCCCAAAAGTTGACAACGTCGCAAATAGCTGTCAAATATTTACATGTTTTTATTAATTTGGAAATTTTACTGTATGAAGGACTGTATTTACTGTATAAGTATGGCTCTGGAGTCTGTAGTGCACTAAAAAATGAATATGAATTGCAATTAAAACCCTAAATTTGATGTTGTAAACGTTTCAGGTGTAAAAAAGGCATTTGACAAGTTCCTAAATACTTTTTTTACATCTAAAACTATATATTCGGTATTACGATATTAATTATTGCATTTCCTAATCAATTTTTTAGTCCACTACAGAGCCATATTTCTTATTTTCACTCAGTAAAATTGGCCAAATTAATTAAAACATGTAAATATTTGACAGCTATTTGCGACGTTGCCAACTTTTGGGATATGTGCTCGTAACGCTATTGGTCCATGGGGTAGAATTAACGCTCTGTAAACCCTCAAATACTGTTATATGAGGATTTGTTCCTAAAAAGGCATATCAGATGACAGTGTTTTGAAAACATAACGTTTATAGGCTTGTATTATGTTTGAATAGTATATAATATAGTATCAATGAAGATAATAATTTGACAAAATAACAGTATTTATTTAAATTTGATTTAAATAATTCTGCTCTGTAGCTCCTAGCTGTCTGACACCGAATCGAGAGAAGTCGCTATAGTAAAAAAAAATCTTCTTAAAGAGATCTATCCATTGGTGTATATCTTGAAGCTATTGGACGAAAGGGCAATTTCGTCCATTGTCCTTTATTTGTTTCACATAATGGCACATAGACAAAAAATTACTGTATTTGATTACTTACAGATGTTGACCTGGAAAATCTAAACAATACCTGTCTAGGTACAGAAGATATACTCCCACACCTGTCTGTATCAGTTAAAATTGAAGTGGCAGAGGAACAAGAACTAACTAAAAAGAAGCAAAGAGCTGTGGAGATCAATAGTAAGTATAGTTACTTGATCAATATGTAAGCAAACAGGATGACAGTCCACCTTATAGGAAGTGGTTAGCATTACCTTACATGTGTTATGTTTACTTTTATCAATAGATCTGTAACTTTTGAGTTAGTAACAAATCATTAACTCGGGCCAGGGTATTTCCACGGTAACTTGCGTTACAATTAGAAGGCTGTATTGTAATACAAACATTCTTAAAGACATTTTCAATTGCAATGAACATAGTTCGAAATCTTACCATATCCTCGACGCAACACAATATTATGTTGTGGTAACTTGCGTTACATAAAATAGCCACAACGTTTTGTGACATTAATGTAAATTGAAAATTCTCTGATTTAATTGACTTCAGGGTGATTGTGGAATCAAAATGAAATCAATCAGTAGATAAAGTATTTATTGCGGCAAAAATATTCCTTAAAATACTACGACTAAATTAAAAAAAAAATAAGGGTCCGGCGGAGCATGCGTTTTTCATACAAACGTATTACCAAAATAATATGAAAATCAAACGGGTGCGCCTAAGTTCACCTAAATTTTCAACTCCGATAACTGGAAATCCGAAAATGTTCTTCCTAACATTTTTCATCATAACAATCACAATTCCTAACTACTCTGTCTCTAATAATTCCGAATCATTCAACTTCATAATGTCAGTAGCAATAAAGATCTATTATACTATTATTTGTTTTCCTATATTTTCTCAACATAACTATATTTTACACTATTATTCAAAGTCATATCTTTTATGTTTAGATTTGTTTTTATTCATAATACGATAATCTCGTAATCAGTATTATATACATTAATTTTGCGTAACTTTATTTTCACATAACATAAAACACATAAATATAAGGCTAAAAGTGTCTTGGTGTTTTTTGTCTCCGACTATCCGTTTGTCGCAAAAACGATGTGGAAGGGATCCATAGGTTAGGTTAGGTTAGAATTGTGACCAACTACTACGCGCAAGCCGAGCGAGCGGAGCGAGCGCTGCCGCGGCAGCGGCCGGCGAGCGCTACCTCGAAATTGGTCGCGAAATTTTTCCAAGTTTTTTTTCATTGTGCCCTCAAGACGACACTCTGACCTGAATTTCATTCATTTAAGACAAAAATCAGTGAAACGACCTTTAATCAAAAACAAAAAAATACCATAAATATCATTGTCTACCCGCATATATTTTTTATTACACTTTGTAAATGTTTCTTTCTGAGTATGAGTGAAAATATTATGGTAATTATGTTTAGGGATAAAAGCGTTATGATAAAAAACAGTAGGAGTTTCAATATATTACATGAATGATATAAGTAATTTCAATTTTCGGAAACATGAGTGTTATGAACATCGCCGGTAGCACTACAAATAGTATGAATGAAAACTTTAGGATGAAAAATTTAAGGAAGAGTGATCATTCGGAGTACAAATCGTTAGGAAGAACAATTTTGGGTAAAGAACTTTAGGTGAGCCAATATGGACCCAAATCAAACATATTCTTAAGGTAGTGTGTATTTATTGCGATTGGATTACAGAATATCTATGTTCCCAAACAAATATTTTGAAAGATCAGTGATATAAAGGCGAGATATGAGGAATTTAAAATTTCTATAGAAAAAATATTTTTCTCATAACTCTTGTTTAAATCAGTATCCATTCAAAGTATGTGTTTGGGAACCTATATATTCTGTAATACAATCGAAATAAATACACACTACCTTAAAAATACGTTTGGTTAGCTATGGGCTAGCTAGCCGTCCGTCCGTCTAATGACGACATGCCGTGTCGACGGCGCGTTCGTGTTCCACGCGCGCCTCAAAGAGATGTCAGCATAAGGGGAGGGGCCCGCAAGGGCCGAAGCCTGTCGGGGTTGCGGGCCTGTTCGAAAGAGACACCGCGGCCCCGGAACATAAAGGGCGAGGAAGGTACATGGATGGGTTTTTGCAGTAAAAGTCTGACACTCCCTCTCGCTCCACCCGGAGTGGGAGAAGTCATTTGATGATTTCCCATATTAAAAAAAAGGGCAAAGTTTGTATAAGCAAACTATGGCAGACGAGGACGATTCCAGTATTAGGTAGATTTCCTTTTTTTTTTAAATCTACCTACGTCTCTCACCTACGGAGATATACAGGGTGGAATTTTACAGTGCCACCTCGAGGGAAAATGCTCTAAATACTGGAGATAGCAAATTTTACTCAAAGGAGACATTCGTTTATTTTTAAAAAGAAACAAGTCTGCATTCACAGTTATTCGAAAATTATTTTGCCACACTCGTGCATCGAACCCGGGATGCATCGACTAAAGTTGGACAAAATAAAGTTGTGTACCTTTTTGACATCAATCGATAGGGTTAATCAAATGGATCAAATCTCTCTAACAAACATGATAAGTTAAATGAAACGAAAACCACGAATAAGTGTGCTTTATCTTGTTGAATTTATCCCATTGAATTTATAACTGTTCTTTAGTTTTCATGGTTTTCCTTTCATTTAATTTATCATATTTGTTAGAGAGATTTAATCCATATGATTAGCCCTATCGATTGATGTAAAAAATTACAGTATGTTATTTTTTCGTACTTTAGTCTGTTCGATTCCCGAGTGTGACAAGCGAATTTTTGAAAATCTGTGAATGCAGATTTGTTTCTTTAAGAAAATGAAAGAATGTTTCCTTTAAGTAAAATTGTCTATCTCCAGTATTTCGAGTACATTCCCTCCAGGTGGCATTAAAAAAATCCACTCTGTATATGTATACGTATGTATATGGGTGACAAGCAAAATTTAGCCACACTCTACAGGGCCCTTATTCACAACCATTCGATACGTTTCCGTGTCGGTAAGGAACCGAATTCGACTATCTCATTTCCGAACCGAAGAACTGTCAAAACGCTATTCACAGATCCGAACGGATGCGCTTTTTTCTATCCGATTGAGATTGTGTTTATGGGGAACGCTACAAAATGGTAATAAATAGATGATCGTGGTAGAAAATGAAAAGTAGTAAATAAAATTGTTTTATTTGAATATTTCGATCTATTTATATAAGGAACCACACCACTAGTACCTTAAAAGACAGCAAACGAAACAAAATGATTTAATTGAAATAAAATTATATTAATTTTAAAATAAACTTTATTTCGAATAAACCAGCTTTGTAAACAGCCGTCTGTCAAACTGGCAAAGCGGAAATGGTGTTTTTATTTCAAGTAAAGTTATCGTTTTTCTTAAAAAAAAAATGACTGAAAAAGTATTTGATATCAGTGTTATACAATTCTTTATAAGTAACTAAAATCTACAACGAATAACACATTTTTGTAAACACAGACTTTAAGTAAATGCGGATACATCAATGAAATATAGTCAATAAAATAACTAATAAAACACAAACAACACCGGACAATAATAAAACTTCATTTACTTACTTCAGGCAGTGTTTAAAAAGTTTGGTATTTTTATTTTACTGAAATAATCTAGAAATATGGTTTATTTCTTCGTTTAAATTTTGTTCGATATGCCTCCCGATAGCAAAAAGCTGTCGGAAAGATTCGAGTCTTCTTATCGAATTGAACTGTCAAAATTATTCGGTTTCGGATTTGTGAATAGCGTTTGAAGGACATCTTCGATATCGTAGACGTTCGATTCGGTTCGGAAGCGAGTCGAATGGTTGTGAATAAGGGGCCAGGTCGCAAATATGAATCGATTGCTTTCAAACTTGGCCAAAAAATCGAAAAGGTCAAAACTTAGGCTAAGTTCGTGAATGGGCGGAATCCGTCCATAGGTGGCGGCATTGGTTTACTCTACAATTGTTACCTTTGAAGTTTAGCGATACAACTTATAGTTTTCGAAATAAAAAATTATAACTAAAAATTTGTGGGTGTTTCCATGCTAAACTCTGATGAGAGGATTTAAAAAGGGTAAACTTTCCATTACAGGACAACGATTTTGAAATCATATTTTTTTTGTAGATTGTACACATATGTACAACTCTTTATACAAATTTTCATTTTGATTTTTTTTATGTGTTCTTTTGTGCCTATGCGCTTAGTTTGTGGCGATAAAAAGGTATGGGAGAATCCAAAGCCATCTTCCACCATGTTTTGTAGACCTATCTATTTTAACTTTTCAAACGAAAACAAGTTAAACATCGTGGAAGAACAGGCTTTGATTGAGGCTGAGATTGAAGCACTGCAGCCTTCTATTATGGAAAGCCATGTTGTAAAGCACTCAATGCTTATGACCATGATAGATGGCAAAGTCAATCTTAACCTTAATCACGGTAATTAACAAATTAGTTAGTTCTTGGAATGGCCCAAAAAACCTATACAATGAATGTGTTTTTTAATTATAGACATCATAAAGGTCATTAGCAGGTTAAATCTAACAATAATGGAAGTAAATCTATCGGCAACGTCATTTAACCACGGCATAGATTTGAAAACTCACATTTCAAAAATTCAAAATTTCGGTTTAAAGATTGATTTTCTTGGCATCATTAGATAGAGCTTCTTTAGGAGGATCTTTGCCTTTTACATGATTTTTACTAATTCGTATTGCGTACGGCGTTATTGACCTAAATAGGTGACTATTCATCACCAAAGTTAAGATTTTCTGGAAAACTAATAGGAATAAGAAATACGTCATTAGATAGAGTTTTTCAAGGAAACCCTTTGCCATTAAACGACTTGCACCAATTTGTATTCCGTTCAGTGTTATTTACCTAAATAGCTGACTAGTTGGACACTGAAATTAAAAATGTGTTTACAACCAATTAAAGAGTCTACGGGCAACTAATAGCCATAAGATATACACTACTGGATAGAGATTTGCAAGGAAAACTTTTGCTACTAGCACCAATTTTGCGAATTTCTAGTATGCTCGGAATAATCTACCTAAATGTGTGTTACATCGGACCTACTAGAACATTCGAGAAAGCACGTGATTACAGTGTACACATACTGTAATCACGTGCTTTCTCGAATGCTCGGGAAGAGCATGTCTAAGGAGGGGGCAGTGTTACATCGGACCTACTAGAACATTCGAGAAAGCACGTGATTACAGTATGTGTACGTTGGAATTTCGAGAGCTTTCTATTATTATTACTTTTAAAGTTAGGTAGGTTCAAATTCGCGACCTATTTAGAAAAAGGCATTAGAATTTCGACCGTACGCCTAGGGCATACGGTTCATATTTGTTTGTTTTGTACAAGTAGCTTATACCTACTACTTTTATTACCTACCTACTATTCTTTTGTTAGTGTTTTTTTATGACTCTCTAGAATATTCGTGGTTATTCTGGTGTGTCTATTGGCGAGTATAAATACACCGCTCAGGACCGCGACCGTTGCGCGCCGACCTCCCTAGTGGTGTCAGCGTCGTTTGCTACGCAGACGACACCCTGGTGCTGGCACAGGGGAGGTCACACAAGGCGGCGGCCGAAGTGATGACACGCGGGGTTGCGATAGTCGTTGAGAGGATCCGGCAACTGGGTCTCGAGGTGGCATTGCACAAGTCCGAGGCCATGTGCTTTCATGGGCCTCGGAACGCGCCACCGTCGGGATCCACACTGACGGTAGGAGGGGTATCCATCGGCGTCGAGTCGACGTTGAAGTACCTGGGACTCGTCCTCGACAGCCGGTGGAACTTCGTGGAGCATTTCCGACGTTTGGCCCCCAGGCTGGAACGGACCGGGGCTGCCTTCAGGCGGCTCCTGCCCAACCTTGGGGGGCCCAACGCCTCCTGCCGCAGGCTCTACGCGGGGGTCGTGCGGTCCATGGCCCTTTACGGGGCCCCAGTGTGGGCGCGTTCTTTGAGGCGGCGAGCCGCCCACTATCTGAACGCGCCCCAGAAAGTGGTGGCCGTGAGAATGGTCCGTGGATACCGCACGATCGCCCGCGAGGCGGCGGGCCTGCTTGCCGGATTGCCGCCATGGGATCTGGAGGCGATAGTCCTCGCGCGCCTACATGAATGGCGCGCGGAGGCACTACGCCGGGGGGAAACTCCGCTGCCGCGGCAAATTGCCGTTCAGCGGACAGACCTCCGGCGCGATCTCATGGCGACATGGAGAGAGCGACTGTCGCAACCCCGTGCAGGGCACGCCACGATAGTGGCGGTAAGTCCCCTCTTTGAGGAGTGGCTTGAGAGGCGCCACGGCGCCCTCACCTTCCGCCTGACGCAGGTCCTCACCGGACACGGATGTTTCGGGAGGTACCTGCACCGAATCGGGCGGGAGGAAACGCCCGGGTGTTTCCACTGTGAGGATCGACCGGAGGACACGGTGGAGCACACGGTGGAAGTCTGCCCTGCGTGGGCGGAGCACCGCCGTGTCCTCGTAGCGGCGATCGGCGGCGGCGACCTCTCGCGTCCGGCCCTGGTTCAATCCATGGTCCGGAGCGAGACGGAATGGGAAGCCGTCACCTCCTTCTGCGAAGCAGTCATGCTGGCGAAGGAGGTGGCGGAACAAGAGAGGGAGAGAGCCTCTCTTCCCGGCCGCCGCGGGAGACGCACCGGGCGTCGGGGGCCACGTGGTGGCTACCGGCCACCGTAGATGCGGGCTTGTGGACGGTAAGCTATGGGCTAGCTAGCCGTCCGTCCGTCTAGTGACGACAGGCCGTGTCGACGGCGCGTTCGTGTTCCACGCGCGCCTCAAAGAGATGTCAGCAGAAGAGAGGGGCCCGCAAGGGCCGAAGCCTGCCGGGGTTGCGGGACTGTTCGAAAGAGATACCGCGGCCCCGGAACGTAAAGGGCGAGGAAGGAACATGGATGGGTTTTAGTCAGTAAGAGTCTGACACTCCCTCCCGCTCCGCCCAGAGTGGGAGAAGTCATTTGATGATTTCCCATCCTAAAAAAAAAAAAAAAAAAAAAAAAAGGCCCGCGACCGTCCGTCTTGTTTTGGTTACACAGCGAAACGAATCGAAGTGAACTTGAAGTGCGATATCTATGCGAATAGTGAACAGTAGTGTATTGTAGTGTACTTGTGATTAAGTTTAAATTGTTTTGTGATTAATAAAGTTATTGTGTTGTTTAATCGGTAGTAATTACCTAATTTATCTCATACCCAGCTCGTAACATGTGTATATAATTGGACACTGAAGTTAACTTTTTTCGAGTAACCAATAGCAATTAGATATACACCATTGAAGAGAGATTTTGTATGAGAACTTTTGCTACTAACATAACATTTGCTAATTCGTAGTCTGTTCGGAGCTATGGACCTAAATAAGTCACCAGTTTGACACCGAAGTTAGGAGTTCATGTACAACCAATTAAGAGTTTACGGGTAACTAATAGACATAAGATATCTACTATTGGATAGATCTTTGCAAAGAGAACTTTTGCTTCTAGCACCATTTTTGCTGATTCGGAATTATTGACCAGCAGTAAGTTAAGATTTTCTAGGTAATCAGTAGTAATGAGCTCAAAAGTGCACCATTCAAAAGAGCTTTCAATAAGAACGTTTACTACTGTAGAACTTTTGCTAATTCCTAGTCTGTTGGATTTTATTGAAATAACTAGGTAGTTGAATGGGTACCGATCTGTAGCTCCTCGCTAATTCTTAATCGAGAAAAGTTGTCAGGCAAGAAATAATCTTTTTGAAGAGATAAATCTATTGATACATGTCACAAAAAATTTTTTTTTTTTTTAAAAAAAACGTCATGGCCGTGCCATCGAAACGGATACCCTATTCCCAATTGATTTAGAATGTTGTACTTACCTGATTTATTCTCGCAGGCCCGGCTGTTGCAGAGAAACCAAAACTGTACTTGCGAAAAACAAAATTAGAAGACTCAATACAAGCCGAACAAAAGACTAACCAAACATCGGACTCAAAACTTATCCGAGCCACTCAAAATCGTACGTCCAAATATATGACTAAATTCAAAAAGCCTCACGAATGTGAAGTATGCCAATATACTTTTAGTTATAAGAGCAAATTAACAAATCATATTCGTACACACAGTCGTGAAAAACCTTTCAAGTGTGACATATGTCAGCGCAGTTTCAGTCAAAAGGCTCATTTATCAGATCATATTCGTACACACACTGGTGAAAAACCTTATAAGTGTAATATATGTCAGAGAAGTTACCGTCAAAAGAGTAATTTAACCAGGCATATTCGTACCCACACAGGTGAAAAACCTTACAAGTGTGATATATGTCAGAGTAGTTTCCCTGAAAAGCGTTATTTAACAAGTCATATTATTAGACACACTGGTGTAAAACCTTACAAGTGTGATGTATGTCAGCGTAGTTTCATTCAAAATCAAAGTTTAGTAAGACATATTCTTACTAGGGCATGCAAAAACCGGGATTAAGAAAACCGACTTTTTCGGTTTTTTTGTTTACAAAACCGTTTAAATCGGGTTTTTCGGTTTTTTTTTCAATTTTTATTAAGAAAATGAGAAATTTGTGTGTGAAGCAATGAAAATGCGGAAGTCTAATCAAAATATGTATTTTTTTACGTTAATCTGACTTATTTTTTAAATAATGAGCATTTTTGGATTGAAGTAAGCTTACAACTACTAAGTTAACAGTTTACCACCTAAACTTAAATATTTTTTGACATAGAATAAAGCTTATAACTAGGAAAGTAAAAAATAGGGACATTTTGTAGGTAAACAAAAGTCTTACTCTAAAATCACAGAATATAACAATTAACAATTTAACAGGCAAAATCAACAGGACGTAAAATGAGATCAAAATAATTTTTAACATATTGCTTAGAATCGTCTTATTCCTAATTAACCAAAACAAAAAAAAATAGTAATTCTTAATCTTATAGATATGAATAAAAATTAAACTTACAAAGCTAAACCAGAAATAACTATTTTTTGCTTTGATGGTAAGACCGTAATGATACCAGTGCGTCAAGCGAGTCATCATTTAGTGTACTGCGGATTTTATTACATATGAGGCCCGCCGATGAAAAGACTCTTTCTGATTCCACACTTGTTGGAGGTATAGATTTCAAAGCTTTATATACTTTTGTTAAGTGCTCTCCCATTTTTCCTCCACCGTCGTAAAGAGCCATTTCCACCCTGATTTTCGTGTCTAAATCGAGCTCTGCAGATGGGCTTGCAGAAGAGGTATGTTGTTTAAGCGCCTTCTTTATTTCTTGACCGAGTTGGTCCTTAATGTTTTGAGAAACATTAACTATTGTATGGTCTACGTTTGCTTCGACTGTCGTCGCCGTCTGTGTATTAGTTGAAAAATGCTTAGATATAATGTTGACTATGAAACTTCGAATTTGTTCGTTATCGAGGGCTATCGCGTTATTTATTACGCCATCCGAAAGATCTTTGTAGTATGTAGCTGGGCTATGCAAATATAGAAGTATCCCGGTAAGATTTGTCAATCTTTGTTCTATTCTTGACTCTAATGAATTTTCCAATTGAGTGCTGATGGAAGAAGAATCTTCTTTCAATTTTTTAAGCATAAATTTTATTGCTGCTACTGCTGTAATTAAATTAGCATCACGCTGGCATAAAGCTTCTACAGTAGCTTTTATGACAGCTAAAGAATCAGCTAATTCGGCGAGAATCAGTAACTCTGCATCATTAAATTGAATATTAGACTTCAGATCTATTAAAACCTTTGATACAGCATCTTTTATTTTTAAAAAACGCGAAATCATGTCCGCCATAGAACTCCACTGAGTCTTGCAATCCAATATAAGTTTCAGATGTTTATGTGTCACTAAAATGCGGTGAAAATAAATTTATATTTATGTATCGCCGGTTTCTGATAGACGTCCACTCGTCTAAAGTCAAGGCAAATCTTACTCCATCTGACTTCAATTCCTCTAATTCTTTTATAATTGAATTCCTTAACTCGCCATTTGTCTTTATGACCATATTTTTTATACTATTTGGTGAGCTTGGCAATTTGTATCCACTTTTGATAAAAAGTTTTCTAAGCTCCTCGGAAGAACAAAATGTTTTGAAGGGCAGGCCATCCAAAGCAGCCATCTTTGATACGACGTATGACGTATCCAACAGAATGTAATTTTGTGAAAAAATGTGTAATTTTCTGTTTTTTTTTGGTTTTGAAGGGTCCGTTTGTGTATCTTGACTGTCTTTAAAAACATATGGGTCTACTGCACTTGTGCTTGGTGTTGGTTCTGCTGTAGATTTGACATTTTCTTTTAAGTCAATTGAGTGTTTACTGCGCAGGTGGTTTCGTAAGCTTGATGTAGAACTGCCTGCCGCTTTTAATATTCTATTGCATTCTTTGCATTTGGCAGTGCTTCCGTCCGTGGCACGTAAAAAATAAAACCATACTGATGATTTATCACCAGCAGATTTTTTATTTTCCACGTATTTTGTCTTCGCTGTATCGGCAATTCGGCATCATCTACATCGCCAGCCCTCTTCATGATGTTTCTTTCTGTAAATGTTAAGAGCCACTGTAGCAATCGTTCATGATCATTATCTTGAAAATAAATAACGAACAGCTTAAAGGAACTTTTAGGCGACGTAGTCTGGTTAAATGCAGAAGACAGCACATTTGTGCCATACTGTAAAAACTTACTAACTACTACTTACCAAAAAAAAGGAATTCTACATAAGTCTACTTACGTATTAGTTTAATATTTATCCAAAACCATTCAAATTTACTTCATTTTAACATACACAATCAAAACATTAAAGGTAACAATGTGCTTATGTGATCTGTTCAAATTAATTCACATAGGCTCTTATTTATAGGCACATAACATATTTACAAAAATAAAAACGTGCTGGCTGCCATAACCTTATTAATTAAAGCTATTAAACATGCAAAACATCTCCGCTGACACAACAATTATCAGTATTTGGTCATCACTTCATGTAATATTAGCAATGCATAATATACGAGAAAGATTGTGATTAAACTTACCTTGATAAAAATACTATCTGCAATGTAACCACCGTCAAACACAACACGTGCACTCGTGTCACTAGTCACTACTCACTCATGTCACTCACTATGCACAGACTGCACAGAGCCACAGACTAAACGAAAAATAAAATGGCGGCAGCGTGGCATGGCATAGTAGTGCGACAAGGATAAAAATAAACGTGGCCGAAACAGGAACTAACGCCGCCACGCCGCACTATGGGACCAAACAGTATTTTCTGTCTCAAATATGGTTGAGACAAAAGTCGTGTTAATAAAACCATTTTGATTGTTTTACATTTTGATACTCACCGGGCCACCGCCACACGCAACACCGCCTGCGAAATAATCTGTCACTGTGCTACGACGCTACAATGTGCTACGACGAGCGGTACCTGTGCTACGAGTCTACGCCTACGTCATTGCTGCGTCGAGTCGCCGCTACGAGTTACTACACTTACTACGCTCAGCTGCTACGGCCCTAGCTTGCTCACTTTATACAATCTGAGGTATCAGTGTTGAAAAACGCTTCTAACAAATTACATTAACAGCTTTTTACAAGTAACCTAGGGTCTAAAGATGCCAAATACGAGTATCAACCGCACGTCTCCACCGAAAGTTAAAAAAGATAAATTATCTAAAAGCCAATCTAAATCTGATCCGGAATTACCCGCTGCTATGGAGGAGGAAGCACAATTGTCTCAAAATATTACTTCTAGACATAAGCGGCCCCGTATTTTCGGATCTCCCTCAGATGAGCACGATCCATCGAAAGCTTTTCTTACGACTTTCAAGAATGATCTTTTGGCTATGCTCGAGGATTGGAAGGCTGAACAAAGTAAGACTTTGTCTCAACTAGTTACTGATGTAGCTAATTTGAAACTACAATGTTCTAATATTCAGCAAACTAATAATGATATAGAAAAATCAATTGTATCACTCAACCAAGACTACGAAGATATTCTGACCAAGATTTCGAAATTGGAGAAAACACAGGATGAAAATAACTGCTACATTAACAAACTTGAAAATCAAGTCCAAGAACTACAACAAAAATGGCGTCCTTCTGCGATTGAAATCAGGAATGTTCCAGCAGCGTCAAACGAAAATGTCGATGATCTTCTTCAACTAGTTGCGCGCCTAGGACAGGTTGTTCAGTTGGAAATTTCAGGCGCCAATATACGTGATATATACCGTTTACCTGGTAAACCAGGTTCTGTCAGGTCCATTTATATTGAATTTTCCTCTGTTTATTTTAAAAACAATTTGCTGGCTGCTCTGCGTAATTACAACAAGAAACGTGGCATTGAAGAAAAGCTGAACACTCAGAATCTTGGCATTGAAGGTGAACGTAAACCAGTGTATGTCGATGAACATCTTCCGCCGGCAACCAAAAAATTGTTTTATCTTGCCCGTGAGTTTGCAAAGCGCAAACACTTTGATTTTTGCTGGGTATCAAATGGTAAAATTCTGCTTCGTAAAAATAGCACTACAAAGGAATATCACATTGTAAAAACTGAAAAATGTTTAGTCGACCTCGAATCCAGTAAATGACTATCCTTATCTTTTTCCATATATAAATACTTTAGAAATTACTGTCTGCCATTATATAATCCGTTTCTTTGTAAAAATATTGTTATATCTTCTAGAAAAAAGTGTAGTATTACGAAACACAGTCTATCAACTAAATCACAAGTCAATTTATACCTATTATTTATTGTAAGTTTAACTTATCTCACACAAAAGTGCAAAAACTGTAAAAATAAGATTAATGCTAAACCCCATGTCTTTATCCCCTGTAGTGGTCAGTATCACCTATGCCTCACTTACTATATGCTCAAACTTTATAAAAATGGCTAACAACATACTGACAATATCAAGTGATCTTGACGAAATTAATGTGGCCAATTCCTATATATGTACGCCAGGTCAATGTACAAAAATTATAAAAAATCCTAGTGATAATCTAAAGGTGATACATATCAACATTAGAAGCATAAACAAAAACCTCGATCAGTTTGTATCAGTTATATCCATGATATCTTTCCAATTTGATGTAATTATTCTTACAGAATGTTGGCTTAAGTCATCTGAAAACGTTCCTATGTTGGATGGTTATATGTCCTATGCTACCACCAATAATCCAATCCAAAATGATGGCGTTGTTATTTACATAAAAGCAGGTATTCAGTGCACAATCTCTGAACCACCCATATTAGATGCAAACTGTTTGGTCTGCACCATAGGAAACACATCAATTATTGCCATTTATCGATCGCCATCGTACTACGATCTCAGCAGATTTTATAATAGTCTTGATAGTATAGTGAACGCTCTCAAATCGCACTGTAACATGGTTATTATAGGTGATTTAAATGTGGATATTAAAACTTCTAGCAAGGATAAAAATACCGACGATTTCCTTACCTTCTTTGCATCACTAGGTTTCTTACCAGGACATACACATCCTACAAGGGATGAAAATTGTCTGGATCATGTACTATTAAAAACTCTATTGCCAGCTACAACAATTGTTTTAGAGACTTATATAACGGATCATCAACCAGTAATTCTGTGCCTTGAACAAAAAATCCGCTCTAAATCACATAAAAATAAAACAATGTCACACCTTGACCACGACAAAATTAAAAATTAAATCGATAAATGTGACTTTAGCGCTGTCATGGATGAAACTGACGCAAACTTGGCTACTGACTGTTTAGTTTCTAAATTACAAAACATTATCACTCAAAATACGAAAACTGTTAAAAAATCTAGTAAAACCACACTATTAAAGCCATGGATTACTCCTGGTCTATTGCGCTGCATCCGAAACCGTGACAGAATGCATCTTAATCTAAAGAAAAATCCGGAAAATAACACTCTTTCTATTACGTATAGAAGATATCGTAATTTCTGCAACACATTGCTTCAAAATATTAGATGTACATATGAATCAAATGAATTTTTCAAAGCCAAAAATGATTCAAAAGCTACCTGGAAATTAATTAACTCAATGGCTGATAAAGAGGCCCGCGTCCAAGTACCCGTAGAACTTCTTGAGCTGTCGAATAATGAAATCGTTTCTGCAAATAATGTAAATAAGTATTTTGTAAACATTGGAAGAGACTTGGCCTCTGTAGTCAGTGTAAACAACAACAAAGAAAAATTAAGTGCCCCTCTCCAAACGACTCAGTCACCCAGTGACTCTATGGGCATCATTCCAGTTACCAATGAGCAAATTGAAACAATCATCATGTCCCTGAAAAATGATTGCGCCACTGGTTGGGACAATATGCCTTCGAAAGTTATTAAACTCTCAAGTAAAGTCCTAGTTCCACCAATTGCTCATATTTGTAACCTCTCTTATATTATATTTGTAACCTCTCTTATAACCACAGGTATATTTCCAAGGGCTTTAAAGAAAGCAGTTGTAACACCTGTATATAAGAGTGGGAATAGAGACCTAGTAAGTAACTACAGGCCCATTTCGGTCCTAACGTCAATGTCTAAAATTTTAGAACGCGTCCTAAATACTTGCTTATTAAGTTATTTAGATAAAACAAAAATTATCTCGGAAAATCAATTCGGCTTTAGGAAAGGTCTATCAACGGAGGATGCTGTAGCAAACTTATGTAGCAATGTGATTAACAGGCTGGATAAAAAGCAAAAATGCTATGGTATCTTCCTAGATTTGTCTAAAGCTTTCGACACGGTCTCTATTCCCACACTTACTACTAAAATGGAACGTATCGGTATACGTGGTCAAGTCTTAAACACTTTCAAAGACTATCTGACAAATCGCAAGCAATCTGTTAGGATCGGTACTGTAGTGAGCGATGAAGAACAAATTGATTACGGCGTTCCTCAGGGGAGTATATTGGGTCCAACGTTGTTTTTAATATACATAAATGACTTGTGTAGTCTCAAAATATCAAATTGTGATATAACTACTTATGCAGATGATACCGTTTTACTAACACATGGAGCAGACTGGAATTCCGCAAAAGAACATGCCGAGAATGGACTGCGTACAATTAAGAAATGGCTAAGCGAGAACCTACTAACACTAAATATTGAAAAATCTAAATTCATCCGTTTTCATATGCCAAATTCTCCAGTTCCAACCGAGTCTACTGAGTTATTGAAACTTCATACATGTGCCGAGCCTACGGGCTGTGACTGTTTGTCCTTAACGCGAGTGACTAGCATCAAATACCTTGGAGTAGTGTTAGACGAGCGACTTGACTGGCGTCCACAGGTGGTTGCTCCCACTAACCGTATTCGACGGCTTATGTATATTTTCAAGAAGCTCAGATCTACTGCAGATAAATCAACAATCTACATGGTATATACTGCCCTCTGCCAATCTGTGCTAACCTACTGCATACCTATATGGAGTGGTACATATAAAACCTTATTGCTTATGCTGGAAAGATCGCAGCGAGCAGTCTTGAAGGTAATTCATAATAGGCCTCGATTGTATTCAACCACTAAACTATATGCTGAATGCCGCGTACTGACCGTGAGACAGCTGTTCATACTAAAAACCATTCTCCGAAGACACTTCCGGCTACCTTTAAATGAAATTACAAATAAAAAGCGCTCCGGTGCAGTTGTATGTCCCGGCGTTAGTTGCAGAACAGGTTTTGCAAGCCGCCAATATGAGGTCGCTAGCTCAAGATTGTATAATGAGGTGAATAAAATACTGGCAATATATAATTTGACTAAACGTGAATTAAAACATAAGTTGAACAATTGGTTATTAACTCTGACTTATGATCAGACAGAATTTCTTTTAACAGTTAAAAAGTAAGCAGTTACAATGGGAGTCCAGTATTGTTTGTAGGTATGTGAAAGTGGTAGACATTTATTGATATCTTTTTGTTTTGACTTTACAGTAGATTTATGTTGTTTACAGTAGATTTAAGTTGTTTTTATTTATATCATTTTGTATAACTTTGCAGGAGATTTATGTTATGTTATTTTTTATTTACTTATTTTTTTTTAAATTATTATTTTTCTTCCTTTATATATTTTTTTTAATGCAATATCTTTATAAAGTTTCACAGTTTACACATGTTCAACTTCAAGGTTGTGTCTAGGTCAACAGCTCGCTAACTCCTATAATACAAGCTTGACTTAGTTTAGGAGTTAGAGAATTTTAATATTCTATGTGACAGCGTACAACCTCTTATGTAAGTTTTTAAATTGTTATTAGATTAAGTCTTTTTTGTACCTACCTTAATGGAAATAAAATATTATTATTATTATTATTATTATTCATAGATAATAGAACTATCCGAAACCAAAGTGAAAAAACTAAAAATAAATGTTTTACTTGCATAAAATTACATTCAAACTTTATACTTTGAATATTTCATAGTAACTAGACTACTCGTTATTGAAGTTCAACTTAAGATACTTTCTATCTCCTTTAAAGGAATATATTAGTATTATACATTTTTGAATTGCTCAAAATCTCTAGTTTACGAATACGTTATATTTCTAAGAGATATATTTTTTTCTGTTTTTTTATTTAATTTTTAAACGTCATAAGGAAATTTTGCGTCTTTCTAATTTTCAAGTGGAAGTTTTGTTGTTCGCTCCCGATGACCCCGATGTCGAGTTAATGACATTTTTAGATACCTTACTTATTCAGTGTTACAGGGAAATAAAAAAAACCTGCATCATAACTGCGCCATTTCGAGCTAGGAGCCGAAATGTCGACCGAAACTTATTTTCTCATGGTATTTTTTTTTGCGGTGAACATTTTTTTCATCTATAATTGTGATAATTATTATTATAATCAGTATTGGAGTGAGAACTGTTCTTATCAATTTTCTCATTGGTTTTGCAAAAGTTACTGAAACTAGGGTTCTATAAATACTCGGGTTTTCAGCATGTTCATCAATGTGTCCAGGTATTTTTCTTGAGTAACTGTGAAACTGCGAAAATAATAAAATTTAAAATGTTTTTTTTTTCACGGATAAGTTTTCTTTTTTAGTTTAAAATTATGTCATAATCTTTTTGTTAACTCCTTAATAATTTTATTTTAATGTAACGTAAGCAAATAATTAATATAAGAGTTTAATTTAATTTTTGTATGAAAAATTTCAACATTTTATATTTGTTTTTTTTTTCCTTAATAAATCTAGTTTTTAAAGTAGCAGTGTTTTATTTATCTAATAGCATAACTATTCAGGCATACGTACACAAAATTTCAATACAAAATGTCAAGAAACTAAAAAGTTACAGATTTTTGAGATGAAACGCACAGGTTCGTCCCATAGTGCGCCGTCCTGTCCACGTTTGTCAGTGATACATTTAATGTTTTGTAATATAGTATTTACACACTATAGGTACTTACACTTTTTACTATCATTCATACTCATTATCCTTGTATATTCTTTTTACATCTAAGTCACGCTTTGGCAGTAACTATTTTAGTTCGCGTTATATTCGATCTAGAACGATGTTTTAACATCGATTTTAGCTGAAATAAAAATTAATTTCTAAATATTTACTTTTTTGACATTACGTCAATTGTCAAGCTGTCAGTTACTTTTCCTTTACTTTTAATTTTCTTACTGGCCTAGGCCTATGAAGGTTTCTTTTGATTTATATAATTTTATTTTATTTAATCAATATATTAGCTCAAATAATGTATTTTAGAGTTCATTACGATTGTTTACTAAATAACAGTATCTTATCTTACTTTTATAAAATTAATTAGCACGCTCACAGAATTCTTCGAGGAAGTTTTTTTACGGAATAATACTGGTCGTTTTAAATACAGGCAACTTACATTTTTGATTTTAAAATCAAAATAATCTAGAGAGAATGAAAGAACTAAAATAAAACAACTGATGTGGAAAAATAGAACAAAAAAAGATTTTTTGGGTATAAAAGGGCATTCCTGACACATTCGAGTCAGTCTACTACGGGATCTGAAGTTAGATACTTTTATTTAATAAGTCTCACTGAATTCACGGTGAAGTTCGCCCTCTGAAGAGCTGTATCTTGGTGGCACTGACGCCCTGACGCGCCCCAAGCCTTGAAGCCGGACCTGGAAGCTGTACTCCACGCTCTCTACAGAGCTGGACCAGGAGGTTGCTCCCAAAGGCGCTGATACCTGACGCGCCCTGAAGCCGAACTGGAAGCTGTTGCCTCTACAAAGCTGGACCAGGAAGTTGCCGATCCTGAAGCCTGACCTGGAAGCTGTACTCCACGTTGTCTAAAGAGCTGGACCCTGAAAAATACCTGCCAAGTATTGTGAACTTCCTCTAACATTTTTTCTGTGAAGCGTGATAGATATAGGACTGTGTTGTTTTTTTTTAATTTCATTTAATTAAATTAATTGTTTGTGTTTCCCTTTTTTTTATTTGGGGATAGGTAACACGACAACACTCAGGTAAAAAGCCTTACAAGTGCGGTACATGTCAGCGCAGTTGACGACATTGGAACCAGAGTGATCTAAGGCACAAAGTATGTATCTCATTACTTAGATCAGTGGTGGCATGGCCTTCACTTTGCAGATCGCATCAATTCTATAGTAAGTGACATGCTCGTCATCCTATGCATCCCCATCAAGCAAGAAAGGGCTGTAGAGCACTAAGATCCATGTGGCATGGAAGAATCATGACATATCATATCATAATGTCACTTAGTTCACTCTGGTTCCAACGTCGTCAGTTATAGTCGAAAGGTTACTTTAACTAACCATATTCGTACACACACTGGTGCAAAACCTTACAAGTGTGATAATGTTCTGTGTACTAAGTATCGGGAATTTGTCAATAAAACAAAAAATACAAATTATTCATCTAAATTTATTTTATCGCCTTCAAAGTAGGCCCCATCGCTTGCAATACAACATCTCCACCGCTTCACCCAGTCTTCCATACATTTTTCATAGGCTATTTGCGGTAATGGCCTTTAGCTCATTCAGCGAATTTTCTGTGTACGTTACCCTAGCTGGAAAGTGTCTCCTAGAGTTATCTGAGTAGAATGTATAATTAGAGCCTTAGCTGCTGTAAATGTGCCCCCACATAAAGAATTTGTGCCCCTTGTAGTTTTGGAGAAAAACTGAAAAAACGATTCCTGCTAGGGTAACGTTTTTCCAGCTGGAAAATTCTAAACGAATGATCGGAGAGAAAAAAAATGTACATGGCCAGAGAGCTTATATTAGTGCCAAAATGTGCCCCCAAAAATAAAATTAGTGCCCCTTCAGGTTTTCGAGATATTGCATTTCTTGCTGGGGTAACGTTTTGCAGAATCGTATTTCTCTAAAAACCATTGCATGTGCCCCTGTAGAATAAACATACACGTGTAGCTCTTAATTTGTGCCCATTAGTGCCCCAATTAGATTTAAGAAAATATTTATAATTTTCAAGTTATCGTGGTTTTATGAAAACCTGAAAAAACGTCGCAGCGCCTAAATGAGACAAGGTACAAGCTCACTGAAAACTGAATTCGGTCCTCCTTGACGCTTATAATAACCATGCAAAGTTTCAAAACTATTCATGCATGCGTTTTTGAATAATCTTGCTAAAGGTCAAAACGATGGTGTCATAACTTTGACGGCAAAGTACAAGGAACCGGCTCAATTCCAGATGTATAGGTGTAAACCGAAAGCTAGTGCCTTTAATGAAAAATACATGGTGAAAATATTCAGCTTGGAATGATTCGCATTAAGTAAATATAAACAAAAAATAAAACATGTAAACAACGGCTGGTTATCCGACCAAATTCGAATGGCTACTAAAAAGCGACGGATTCATACATATCGATGACCTTCTTAACTTTACTCAATAACCGGTTGACAGTTGTTGTGCCTGAGTACACTGAAGTAGAAAAGAAGTAATGTAATAAAATAAAATTGTTATTGGATTATATTTTACTATCTGTTTCTGTAGTCACAGAAACAGCTAGTAAAATATAATCCAATAACAATTTGATCCCGCTTAGGCTACTATTTATAATGCATTTATAATGTAGGTACTTAATCATGTGCAGTCGCACATGATTAAGTACCTACATTATAAATAGTAGCCTAAGCGCTATTCCAAGGTAAGCCATCTTCTTCATTATAAATTTCATTAAAATACATGCAGTACTTTATGTGTGAACGAAAGACATACATATCCAGACATTTGCCAGGTCTATGATCCAAAATTTTAATTGGGAATGTTTTAAAAAAATACTAGTTCATGGATTGTGTGATGAATACCTACTAATAAAAAGCCAGTTGACACAACAGTAAAAAAAAGACAAATACCTACGTGTGTATTTGTCTTTTTATTCAGGTTTGTATATTGATGCAAGCCGAAAATAATAACACAAAAAAGCAAATTAACATAGAAGATTCCCTTTTTTCGCTTCCCCACTACTGCTTATCTCTGGCCCCGCGCCATCCGCTAACTTCGTGTCGCAAGGAATCGCTTATTCTAGCTTGGAAAAAGTGAGACAGCTAGTATGCGTACGGTATTAGTGGGACAGAGAAAAATACCTACATACACGTCACTCTATTATGAACAATACCAAGTGTTTTTTGAGTAGGAAGTGCGTTTGGATGATTACTTTGTATCATTGGTAAACAGTTGCAGTTATGACGCCAAGGACACTGTCGCGTTGAGACACGCGGTTTATTGTTTGTTTACTTTTTTTTTTAAGTTGGTTGAAAGTGGCGTATTAATTAAACATTTTAAAACAATGTTAAAGTTGTTGGGGTGGTGGACTTTATAAAAATGAGTTCCAATGGTGGCACGATCTGCGGTGGTAAGTATTAAATGGCATTGTTTTGACTTATTTAAAAGTACCTGCCTAGGTACACAGTACCTACCTACTTGGATTTGGTTCAGTTCCTACTTTAATTGTTGATTTTTAAAGAAAATATATTCTAAATCATGTTTGTTTATTTTTCGATAGGTACTTTCCGATTGGTCCATTATAAATGTCAAACACGTTATATTACAATATAACGTGTCTCTCTTTAGCGATATTGTAAACTCTCGAATTATTGTCAACTGAACATACGGAAGTATCTCTGCCCCCATAATCGGGACTTGGGGCACCCCCCCGTTAGGTTCCTTTAAACCCTGCACCCGGAAATAGGGGCCCCGCGAAGCGGGGCTCCGTCGACTACGCTTTTTATGTACTATTTTGTGTACTAATATTTATAGGTAGGAAATTTGATCTGTGATTTGATGCTATAATTACTTTAAGAATTAAAATTAAAGGAATAAAAATAAACATGTCCACATCAACAAGCTATTTCATTTAATATGGTCACATGGTGCATTTCATAATGTTTTAATTAGCCCCCAAAACTTTTGAACGCGACTGTACGGACAACAGCTTGGGTTTAATACGTCCGATAAAGAAGGTCATCGATATGTATGAATCCGTCGCTTTTTAGTAGTCATTCGAATTTGGTCGGATAACCAGCCGTTGTGTACATGTTATGTTTTTTGTTTATATTTACTCAATGCGAATCATTCCAAGCTGAATATTTTCACCATGTATTTTTCATTAAAGGCACTAGCTTTCGGTTTACACCTATACATTTGGAATTGAGCCGGTTCCTTGTACTTTGCCGTCAAAGTTATGACACCATCGTTTTGACTTTTAGCAAGATTATTCAAAAACGCATGCATGAATAGTTTTGAAACTTTGCATGGTTATTATAAGCGTCAAGGAGGACCGAATTCAGTTTTCAGTGAGCTTGTACCTTGTCTCATTTAGGCGCTGCGACGTTTTTTCAGGTTTTCATAAAACCACGATAACTTGAAAATTATAAATATTTTCTTAAATCTAATTGGGGCACTAATGGGCACAAATTAAGAGCTACACGTGTATGTTTATTCTACAGGGGCACATGCAATGGTTTTAGAGAAATACGATTCTGCAAAACGTTACCCCAGCAAGAAATGCAATATCTCGAAAACCTGAAGGGGCACTAATTTTATTTTTGGGGGCACATTTTGGCACTAATATAAGCTCTCTGGCCATGTACATTTTTTTTCTCTCCGATCATTCGTTTAGAATTTTCCAGCTGGAAAAACGTTACCCTAGCAGGAATCGTTTTTTCAGTTTTTCTCCAAAACTACAAGGGGCACAAATTCTTTATGTGGGGGCACATTTACAGCAGCTAAGGCTCTAATTATACATTCTACTCAGATAACTCTAGGAGACACTTTCCAGCTAGGGTAACGTACACGAATTTTCTTTTATGGCTTCTATCGACTCAAAACGTTTTCCTCGAAGTGGTAATTTTAACTTGGGAAATAAAAAAAAGTCAGACGGAGCCATATCAGGTGAATACGGTGCTTGGTCGAGAACTTTTGTTGAATTTTTCGCAAAAAACTCTTTGACTATAATGGCTGTGTGTGATGGTGCATTATCATGGTGCAGCATCCATGAGTTGTGTTGCCACAAATCTGGACGTTTTCGACGGATACTCTCACGCAAACGCTTCATGACGCCTAAATAATATTCTTTATTCACTGTTTCTCCCTCTGGAAGGAATTCGGAGTGAACCACACGACGGTAGTCAAAAACTCTACAACGCGAGAAAAAATATTGTTGTTAGCGTGCATCGTTGATTTTGAAAAGTATGTGCAATGCCTCTGTTGCTAGCCGCTGCAATAATGTAGGTACTTATTCGACGATCTGTGGAGTGTGGAAAATGTTTAGAGTTTGTGTTGTGTTTTAAATTGTTAATTTGTGACTGACTTGATTGAAAAAAAAACTGACCGCGAAGAAATTCAGAATTTTTGTCGAGTGAATTTGTTCGGTTTTAAATGACTATTTTTCTCACACTCGATGTGAAAAGTACAGTTTTGCACCTCTAGACTAAACGCCAATCTAATATTCCCTCAAACCTCCTCGGGTATATAATGGCTTCGTATAGTCCCTCGTTATAAAATATACTATTTAACCTTTAATATAGCTTAGACAAATTTATGGTTTTGGAAGTCCAGTTTTACATTTTTTTTTACAAAATCGTGGCATAATTTTATTAAAAAAAAAAATCTCATGGCCGCGCCATTTAAACGGACACTTTTCGCTGGGACAGGGCTATGTTCAAATGGCTATAACTCATTAAATAATTATATAATTTTGTAGGTTGACTCAATTGCTTCTCATCTATACCCAGGACCCTGTGGTAACAATGGAACGTTGCAAATGTGCCAATGTCAACATTGTAATTAAATCTAACAAAATAACTATAAGTAGTCGGAGCATTAAACTACCATTTTTCGTACAATATACAGGGTGTGGCGTAAGTAGTGGTCCACCGTTCAGGATTCGATGAACCAGATAATTAACTATAACAATTAAAAATTTTAACCACTTTTACCCAAGGGTTCCGAAAATATTTCCTTTTTGTCTTTTATTTACGAAATTTCTATCTTTTTTTACAAATTTGTTTGTAGTTTCAACAAAAACCATTATTTTTTCATTTTGATTTCTGTTAATTACTGCTGAATACTAGAGCTATCATGATAAATTATGTTTTTTTATGTAAATTTTGCTCTTTTGAAGAAAAAGTTGGTTCTTCTCTAATTTTAACCCTAATTTTTACATATCATCCAAGTTCAAGGGTGATTTTTGTAAAAAAAAACGTACTACGTACGTACGTAATTGGGCACTGTCAGTGCCCATTTATTTAATAATATGCCTACTAAATACCGATTTCAAAATGGTATCACTACAACAGATCCTATTATTTATCAAAAATATATTCAATTTTAATTGAAGAAAAGAAGATTTTCATTAAACTACTTTTTTAAACTTTACTGCGTTAATACTTACGATATTTGTAAAAAAATACACTACAGTGTCAGTGCCCATTTGTTTAAAAATAAACTACTATTGCAGAGCTATCTAGACCTAACTTGTTACTTTAGGAATTTGAACAAAGAATTAAAAAAAAACAAATCACTTTATTTATCATTTATTAATAATCTTTGTCATGATTACAATCATTAAAATTAAACACAATGTTCAAAATGGCCCCCATTCGCAGCTATACACGCTCTGCAACGTCGAAACCTTTGGACCGGAATCATTAACGGACAGATAATCGGTCCACACGAGCTGCCAGAAACATTAAATGCAATCAATTCAATGAAAAAATAATGGTTTTTGTTGAAACTATAAACAAACTTGTAATAAAAGGTAAAAATTTCGTAAATAAAAGACAGAAAGGAAATATTTTCGGAACCCTTGGGTAAAAATGGTTAAAATTTTTAATTGTTATAGTCAATTATCTGGTTCATCGAATCCTGTTTTTGTTATTTTATTTTATGTAATTTATTTTTTTCAAAAATCTTATGAATGAATATTTTAAATGCAAACAAAAACAAAAATAAAATAGACAAAAAAAGGAATAAATTGGGATATAATATTATAAAAATATGTAAGACACGATGTAATGCAAACGTATTAATGTATTGGCAAATGACATTTTTCAGTCGGAGAACACCAGGCATCAAGACGATCAAGACCGAATCATTCTGAAAGAAAGAAAGAAGCATCCACGCATCCCAGTTTAACGCGTCGTTGTTACAACTGTGGAGAGAAGAGCCATTTATCCAGTCAGTGCGCCAACGGGATCAAATGTTTTCGCTGTCACGAATTTGGTCATATTGGAAAACAGTGTCCTACCATTGGCGGAGGCAACGTGTCGGTAAAACAGCCGGCAGTGCAACGTGAAGTTGGTAACAGTCGAGGAGCAGCGGGCGCGGCACAGTGTCGGTGAAACAGCAATCGGCCATGTTCGGGACTGCGGCCGGTCCGACCAATCAGTGCGCGTGTACGAATGGTGTATATTCAAAGGATACGTCAATGTCAAACTCAGTGTCAATTGTGTCAAACAATGAGGTTATGCAAATAAATCAAAACAAAGACTTAGCTTTTAAAAATGTACGAAAGCCGGTGGAAACCATAGAAGTGACTGGTAATCACAGCTCTAGGGCATTGATCGACTCCGGAGCTGGACATCGAGCATAAAACCTAAAGAGTAGAAATGTTATTTATTTTGTAATAAATTGTAACAGTAAATTGTAAAAGTAAAAATTGACAATTTGTATTCTGTGGTTAACAAGAACAAAATTCAAGTTCCGTTTCCGTATCTCTCATATAAGACTCTCTCAAGAAAAGTTGTCCAACGCATGGTTCGTGGTGTAAAATTCATTGCAAATATTCTACTGGAGGAATTAATCATCTGCATCAAGAAAAAATCCTGTGTATAATCAATACAGACATTCAAGAATTACAATTTTTTCATTTGCCACCGATGTTCACCTCACTTCGTTCCGGCTGAGATTCGAACCAGCCAGCCGGAGTGACCGTTTATGGAACATTTTACGGCGGCCCATGAGGAGAATCAATTGGACAGAAATCACTGCCTTCAACTCATCATCATCGTCATCTCAACGAATCTTCACGGGTTTCAACGCGACGCGTCAAGGGACGCCATTACTGTGGCGTGCGGCGTGTGAGCAAAATTATTTTCAATCAACGCTACGTCGATCATTGGATCAACGGGTACTACTAATATTGTTCATCGGAGTCATCATCATCATCAGTGAAAATCCCATGATTTTGACTGATGAATTTGGGTATCCTTCACCATATACCATTACATGGTGAAGGATACACAAATTCATCAGTCGAGTCAGCGTGATAAATTCGCGCCAACGGGTACATCAAGTCAACCAAGTACTTACATGTCAACGGGTACAACCAGTCACATCAAGCTGTCAAGTGTCAAACTGTCAGTGCAGGATTCAGTGAATCAGTGCCGAGGATTGTTTTGTTTACGATAATTTATAAGTTTAGATTATTAAGTTAGTGTGTGTGTAGTTTGTGGAATTTACTCGTAGAATAAAGCCGTCAACTGAAATACTAAGTGCAAAGCGCAGTTCATATCGAAACATCGAATGTTATTAACAGACTTTTACAATACTATAGATCAAAATCGATCATCGATATCGGCCAATGTGGCAAAAAGACAGTTTGACAAATATTATGGTGAGTTTATTTCCGCCTACGAGAAATTGCTCCAAATGGAGGAAGTTTCGGAGGAGTCTATAAAGTTAAAATTAGATTTCTCTCAAATCAACGAGTACCTGATAAGGGTGGAGCAAGCTCAGTCGGAAGGTGCTCAGTCGGAAAGTAATCAGTCGTCATTTAAAATCAAAGGTCTCACATACTCAGATTTAATTGCTAAACTACCATTCATTGAGCTACCAGTTTTCAGGTGGTATTATGGACTGGATTCCATTTTTTTATTTATTTCAGTCACTAGTTCATGAGCGTGCCAATTTATCGGATACTGAAAAGCACTATTATCTTCGTGCATCGCTAACCATGGAGGCGCTGTCATTAGTCAGACAGTTACCCATGGATGATTCCAACTATGAGGTAGCTCTTAATCTACTTAAGGGTAGATATCATAACACTAGGTAATTGCTAGATACCTATATTGATAGGATTCTAAAATTGTCCACAATTCAATCTCAGTCATCGATTTTAAGGAAGGATATAATATGACCCACTTAGAGAATCAATTCAAGCGCTTGAAAGGTTAAAAATGCCTGTCAAAGAGTGGTCATATTTTATACTCTTCATCCGGATCAGGTCCTTGTTTGAGGAAAGATATGGCAAGGATCAAGATAACTTGCCAACTCTGGATCAGTTAATGGTACTCCTGGATGAGCAGTGTAGACTGCATTTGACCATTGCTGAAGCTGAACATGGCCCAACCAGCAAAATAGTCTCAGAACTCGCACTATATAAGAGTGGTAGGCTTTAAGCGCTCTTATATTTGTTTTAGAACATGCCATCGATCCTATATTACTTTTAGTTATGGGCTCAAGAACGCTCAGTCTCATAACCAAGTCTCATATTTGTATATAAGATCATTTACTAAGACTAGTTGCACTTGAGAAAACTTGCTCTTATATGCGCAATTTCTAAGCTCGTTTGATTTTATATTAGACTTGCTAAATGCTATTGTAAGATGTCAGACTAACATCAGCATTGCATAAGAGTACTGTGAGTGCATTTTTGATCTTATTTTAAACTATTATTAGATCAATAGCACTAGATAAGTATGATATTAGAGTGATTTTGGATCAACATAATGTATTTACAATACAAAAGACAAGACTCATTTAAGACCGTTTGATCTTAGATCGAGTCATTTTGCTGGCCATATTTAATTTCATTTTTTTTTAATTTTAATAGTAATAAATAATGGATTACAAAAACTGGAAAATGATGTAAATTTTTTTTTCTACCTTTCGATTTAAGGTTTTATGTAAAATTGCGAGGAACCCTAATTTATTCCAATATGGAGTTATCTTTAGCATACCAGATGCTAAAATTAGAGTAAACAATCTTACAATAGCCTAATATTGCTCTTGTAAAATGCAGCTATACTAATGGCGACACTATCAATAGAAATTTACAAATAAAATTATCAAACGAGAACAGAAAATACCTTATTTAACAAGGCGCATGAATTTTGAAGCGTAAAACGAGGTCTACTTAACAGTAAATAATAAATTCCAATACGATTACTTGCCGTAAAACTTAAATACACTGAGGCATTAACTTCACAGCAACTTTAATTTGTTTTCATTTATTAATTGTTTCATTGTAACTTTGAAACCAACACTCAAACAAACTTTTAAGTTTGATCTGACGTACAATCATAATGAGCTTGTATATTGCCTCAAATGGTTCTAACCTTAGACCAATATTAGCCTAAGTCGGCTTAAATTGATTTTGGCTAGAGTTCAGTAAGTGCAAACAGCATTCAATTAGACTGATATTAGAACGATATTAAACTAAATAAGCTTATAATTAGTGCCCAAACCCAGGCTTATACGAATATATAGGAGTGATTTAAGAGTAGTCTTGAGATTGTTGTAAGCCTAGTTTTTGCTGGTTGGGGGATCACTTCCACCAAGAAGGAGAGCACCTCATCAGCAGTCTGATGCTACTTCAGGACCCTCATCTCAGCGACATTCAAGTCAGGTGAATCCTAGTTCAAATGAATGTTCTTATTGTCAAAATTCACTACATAATTTGTACAGGTGTAAAAATTCAATGCACTTCATCCCAAAGCTAGAAAATCATGGGCTTACAAATCAGGGCATTGTTTTAAGTGCTTGAGGAAGCATTATGCAAACGAATGCACACATACAAATTGGTGCAAACATTGTGGATCAAAGGATCATAATTCACTCTTATGTGTTGATGAGCGGCGGTCCTCATGAAATGTCGGATCTCAGGGGGCCAGTGCAACACAGGCACCAGTGCAATCAACAACATCAGCTGATCACCGCAGTGACTCTGGAGTTGAATATCAGGCTCAGTCAAGACATCAACAGGTTAGATAACAATCGCCAATTAATCAGATTCAATTTAAACCATATCAGCTCAATCAAGCAGCTACTCGAGTAGGAGAACGTGCTGCTAAAGCTCACCGTCAATTTCACGAATTGCGGTATGGACTCAGGCTCAGTCCTTATCAGTCGGAATGAGATAAGTCTACTGTTGGTGCTATAAAGAGTCAACTACCTAAAACCATCTGCCCAACTGCAGTGGTAGGTATCAAAGGGCGTGACGGACGTTATTATAAGGCTAGAGCTCTCTTAGACACCAGGGCAAGTGTCTCAGCCATCACACAATCATTGGTACATAAATTGAAATTGCACCAACAGTCTAATAACACCGAGATATATGGAGTGGGACATCAGAAGGTTGATTTACCTGGTACATTATCACAGGTAGTTTTGAAACCAATAGGTAAGGTAGTACCTATCAGTGGCGAAGGGTGAAAATAGTATGAGGGGAAGCCGAAGAAAAAAAAATGAGAATTATTGATTTATGTTTTTTTCTGATGTTAATTTTGACCTCATTTTCATTATTAGTGACCCCAAAAACCACTAAAACGACACCCATGATGAATAATCCAAAAAATTTTGTCTGCGCCATTTTGGATTTTCATTTTCCACGACACTAAACCTAGTTCGAAAAGACTACCAGATGATATATTTATATACAGGGTAATTGTGTCTGGACCCGCCAATTCGCATATAGAGGGGGTCATAATTACCAATTATTGAACCTTACTTTCCTTAAGTTTTATAGTTTAGGAGATGTCTTAATTTTAATACTTTATTGAGATTTTTTCAAAATTTGACCTTGAAGCATTCATAATTTTTTTTTGCATTATTTTTGTAGTTATTTATTATTTGTAGGTAGTCATAAACATTGGTTATTTAAAATACCTCTGAACTTCCCTAAAACTAGGGTCAAAAAACTAAACAGTACGCTTTTAAAAAAAAAATACCCAAAATAAATCTTTACGATCGAATTCAACCTGAAATTAAAAAAAAACCAAAAAAGTGAAAAATAACTTTAGCTTCTGAAGTCGGTGACCTTTGTTTGATTGATTTAGTTTTTTTGTCACCGACTTCAGAAGCTAAAGTTATTTTTCACTTTTTTGTTTTTTTTTTTGAAGTCGGTTTTATTTTTTGCAAAAAAGTTTTTATTTTTCACTTTTTAGTGGTTTTCATGTGCTTGATATACATGGATGGAAAGTGCATACCGTTACAATTACATCAAGCCCAAACACGACTAGGGTACATTGTCTCATTATGGAGTTCCGTGACTCTTGGCTTCATCATCAGATCTGATGGTAGAATGAATCTTATCAAACGCAAATGCTTCACTTGTTGTAGAAAATACCAAAATCGCAACACGTTTTCATATAAAATTTGAAGAGTTCCCTCGATTTCGCCAAGATTCCATCATCAGATCCCGACTTGGTGGCTATGGGACCATTTGGAAAGAATACCCTTTCCAACAAAAAAAGAATTTTCCAAATCGGTTGGCAAGCGACGGAGTTATGCCCGAACAAACATAAAAAAAAAATAGAAACATCCGAATTGAGAACCTCCTCCTTTTTTAGAAGTCGGTTAAAAAGTGATGATGTACCAAATTTGTATTCAAAATGTTGCTAGTTTAAAAAAAAAAACAGTAAACTTTTGTTGAAGCGAATTGTGCAAGTAATTTAAAAAAATGACTTGTTACAATGTTACTTGTGTACTGTTATTATTACATTGTATTATAAAACAGGAAATTAAGAAAAGATATTGAGCATCAATAGTAAAAATTAAAGATACTGCTCGAATTGCTGCTTGCGTACCGTTGGAAAGGTGACAAACTAGAGAACTAACTTAGATTAAAATTAATATTATAGGAACACCAAACCTTTTCAGGGTTCCGTAGTCAACTAGGAACCCTTATAGTTTCGCCATGTCTGTCTGTCCGTCTGTCCGTCCTCGCTTAATCTCTGTGACCGTTAGCACTAGAAAGCTGAAATTTGGTACCAATATGTGTATCAATCACGCCGACAAAGTGGTAAAATTAAAATTGGAAAAAAATGTTTTATTAGGGTCCTATATGCAAAGTAGGAAGTGCTTTTTTTTAATTTCAACCCTAACGTGTGATATATTGTTGGAAAGATATTTAAAAATGAATAGGGGTTTACTAAAATTATTTTTTGATAATGTTAATAATTTAGGAAATAATCGCTCCAAAAGTAAAAAACAATGTGTCTCTCTAACTTTTGAACCATAAGTTTAGAAAATATGAAAAAAATCTGAAAAGTAGAACTTTATAAGGACTTTTTAGGAAAATCATTTTGAACTTGGATGGAATTAACAGTTTTTGTACAAAAAAGACAAAAAGTTGTACAAAATAATTTCTGGACTAAGTTTGTAGTATAATCGTATATGCAAGCATTTTCTTTACCCACCTTTAAACTCATAAGTGGGAACACTTATTGTGACGGACGGGAAACTACGGAACCCTACACTGAGCGTGGCCCGACACGCTCTTGGCCGGTTTTTTTCTTTCAGGTTGAATTCGATCGTAAAGATTTTCTGTTTTTAAAGCGTACTAGTTTGTTTTTTTTACCTTAGTTTGAGGGAAGTTCAGAGGTATTTTAATAACCAATGCTTTTGACTAATGCGCAACTGGATTCGGCGTTTTGTCAGCAATCACTGGTGACAGATAGACGGACAGTGAAGTCTAAGTAATAGGGTCTCGGTTTTGACCCTTGTAGGTATGGAACCCCTAATAAAAACGTTAATGTCACTGAAATAAACATTGTTTAAATCTTTTATCAGACCGGATTTTACAAAAAAGAGACAACGTTAAAAATTAAGTACACCTATAAAGTTTTATTCATCATGAATTGGTCTGCTGTGTAATAACATTTCCTTATTAAGGCGCTACCCCAGGCAAAATTAGCAACTCTATTTGTGGTGATTCAAACTTCGTTTGAAATACTATTAGAATAAAGTTCTAATCAGCTTGCACTACAAAGTGGTTTTTACGTCAGTCACTGCGGGTCGAATAGTGCGAAATTAGTGATTTTTATTCTTTATAAAATCAAATTTCCGTCTTTTGAAAAAAAAAAAACTAGCACTATGTTCATTATTAAATTGTCTATCCATTAGTATAAGAAGCAAATCAAAATAATGTTAACTTTACGAGAAGAAGCATGTTATAAATATTTTTTTCTCATTTTTGTGGTTTCATTGTGAGGGGATTTATTACACATTATGAGACTTAAAATAAAAAATAAAACTACCACTTTGCAGTCTAAGAATATGTAGAAATTTAATGTATTTTTATTACTTGGTATTTCTTTTGGATAAAGAGGAGTTGGCTCCAAAAAACTGCAAAAAAAACGGCTTTTGCCTGGGGTAGCGCCTTAAAAGTAATCATAGTAAATTAAGATTACTTTGATGAATTGGTACTCTCCTTATATTTTACATATTTTGGTAACTTACATAGAAATATAAAAAAAAACAGGAGAAGTGTTAAAGGGGCGCGTCGGTGTCCGCGCGACAGGCACAAGACCCCTCTCTGCCCTGACCTCTTGGCCCAGTCATAAGCAAATGGCTATACTATTTTGCAATAAACACATTGCTCCTCAACCACTACCTAAGTTTGTCGCTAAGTGACTGGACAAGCAATGTAAAAATCACCAAACGATAGTTCAGTAAACACATGCGTCGCGTGGTGTGGCCGCTTATTCTTAAGACTAGTTGGCTACTACGGTAGCTTGGTAAATACATAATGCACGGAGAAAAAAATATTTTACAATATTACCAGATTGTATAGTAGTTATGATTCTGGTGTAGGAAAAAAGCTTTCAGCTACGGTTAACAGATTTTTTTTTTATAACAGCAAGTCATATTTTTATTAACACTAGAATATTCTAGTTAAAATATTCTAGTACACGGAAACTCTGATATCGTTTTGGTAACCATCTAATTGTTACAGAGTAAAATATGCATTTAGTTTACAACACTTTTCAATCATTGCGATGTTTACAATATTTATTTATTCTGTTCACCATCATCTAGTTTAATACACCAATAATAAAAATCGGTAATTCATTTATATGTACTAGATTTCCTCGTACCTTTTAGCGGATTTTTAATACCACTTACTTACTCGAAATTTATTGATTACTAGGAATATTTTTTCTCATAACTAGATACGTTCGTTACTAAACAAAACATTATTACGTGTAACGAAAAACTGTACTGTCCACAAGTACTGCGGCCCCCCGCACTCCTCCGCCGCCGCCTGCGCTGCAGCCGGCAGAGCCAGTGTGCGGTGCACGGTGAACAGAACAACATAA
The DNA here is from genome assembly GCA_950022955.1 of Xestia ashworthii. Classification (NCBI taxonomy): domain Eukaryota; kingdom Metazoa; phylum Arthropoda; class Insecta; order Lepidoptera; family Noctuidae; genus Xestia; species Xestia ashworthii. The sequence goes on along the minus strand of OX465574.1, from coordinate 3,396,126 downwards.
AGTGCGGCCCTCTGCGCATCCGCACTTGTCGCAGTTAATATTCGTTACATTTATAATTCAAGTAACTGCTCTTTTATTGATAATCAAGCTGTTAGTTTTCCGAATGCTCAAAATAAAAATGAGTTACGATGCCAGTAATAAGTATGTTGTGTATTTTTCTATGGCCATTGGCCACCATTTGAGTGACCCTCGAATTTCCTCGTAAGTATGTGCTCAATCTGTTATGTGCTGAAATAGGTACCTATACTGTTATTAGGTTATATTAAACATTTTTCTTTTTCAGAAAATAAAGTAACTTTGGGAACATTGGGATTCCTCGACGCAGAACTTATAAAAGAATAATTTATGTTAAGTATATTTTAAAATAAAACGAATTTAAAAAAAAAGTTTGTTTATATTCTTTGTAATAACTCAGGATTCTGATTTTTCTGTCTATGTTTCAGGCCACCACACCTCTATACCACAAACATCATTATTGCGGACTAAACTAATATAGTGCCGAGTCAAACAGAATAGGGTACGTATCATAATCCCGAATTTTAAAATACCGATGGATGAAATCCCGAAAATTGAAACGCCGAATGGTTGTTTGACCGAAAGTTTAAAATCCCGAAAGTACCTTTGCCCGAAAGTTTAAAATCCCGAAGTTTATAAACCCTAAGTTTAAAATCCCGAAGTTTATAATCCCGTAGTTCAAATACCCGAAAGTTCATTTGCCCGACAGTTTAAAATCCCGAAGATCGAAATCCCGAAAGTTCATTTGCCCGAAATTTAAAATCACGAAGTTCAAAATCCCGAATTTAAAAAACGCGTAGTTCAAAATCCCGAAATTGTCACCGTTTCCGAGAAAAACGTTTTTTTGTAAACCTAACGTAAAAACGGTACTCCCTTGATTGTCCTAAAATTTTTTGTCCGAAAATCACACGTTTGCTATAAACTTCAGTAACCATAATGTTCAAAACACCGAAATTATGTTTTACATAACTAACTTTACTTCTAATACTATTTTGTCATAATATCGAATACTATTATAATTGAATCTCCTAATTTTACATGACATAAAGTCGTATGTCCTAAGTATTGTATCACATAATGTGTATGATTCCGAATGGTCATTTATAAACCTAACTTTTAGGGATTTTTTAGGGACTAACAGTCGCTAAAAAATCCCTAAAAGTTAGGTTTTAGAGACAGAAACGAATTGCTGTAAATCCGACCCCACGCAGTCTTGTCTGCCCTACCCCAAGAGTGTTATTTAAAATCGCGTAGGCGCGGAGGGGCGAGGCGGGCCGCGAGGTGAGGAGCAGGTGGCTGTAACACTCGCCGCCGCGGCTGAGGCTGGCCGGCGAAGCCGGCCAGCAAGCCGAAGCTGCGGTGGTGAGCGTTAAACCCATCTGCGACGATAAGCTCGCGTGAGGCCGCCGGAGCCCCGCAGCGCCGGAGCCGTGACAGAAACCATGCCTGCTGCATGATGCTTGCTTGTTTGCATGCTACATGCTTGCTTGCATACTGTATGCTTGCTTGCATGCTGCACGCTTGCATGCATGCTTGCTTGCTGTATGCTTGCTTGTTGCATGCTTGCTTGCTGCATGCTTGCTTCCTTGCTGTATGCTTGCCGCATGCTTGCTGCATGATTGCTGCATGCTTGCTTGCATTGCATGCTTGCTTGTTACATGCTTGCTTGCTGTATGCTTGCCGCATGCTTGCTACAGGCGTGCCGCATGCTTGCTGCATACTTGCTTGCATTGCAGGTCAACGCTTACATACGATTAAACATTTACTTAGAATAGGACTTATGACTTTTATTGAAAACGATTTTATGTCTTTTGTATATTATTGATTGTAATACTTATGACAAACGGAGTTAGGGCTTATTATATTTAGGGATTTCAACTTTATGGCATATGATATTATGTGATTTAAAGTTCGGGTAAATTATCATTCGGACGAATGATGATTATGACAAAAAAATTATGTCATTTTAGATTAAGGATAAAAAAGTTCGGTAATACGATAGAGAACCCGTAAAAACACTTAAAAGTTGCCTAGCAAGCAGCACGCATGCAGCAGGCATGCAGCAAGCATGCAGCAATCATGCAGCAAGCACGCAGCAGGCATGCAGCAGGCATGCAGGAACCATACAGCAAGCATGCAGCAAGCATGCAGCAGGCATGGTTTCTGTCACGGCTCCGGCGCTGCGGGGCTCCGGCGGTCACACGCGAGCTTATCGTCGCAGAGGGTTTTACCACTCACCACCGCAGCTTCGGCTTGCTGGCCGGCTGAAGCCGGCCAGCCTCAGCCGCGGCGGCGGGTGTTAAAGCCACCTGCTCCTCAGATCGCGGCCCGCCTCGCCCCTCCGCGCCTACGCGGGCTTAAATTACACTCTAGGGGTAGGGCAGAAGAGACTACGTGGAGTCGGTTCTGCAGCGATTCATTTCTGTCACAAAATTTGTGCTTATATATGTCACCGTAAAATTGTCAAACACATTATATTAAAATACAACGTGTTACTCTCTAGCGATATTGTAAACTCTCGAATTATTGTCAACTGAACATACGGAAGTATCTCTGCCCCCATAATCCGGACTTGGGGCACCCCCGCGTTAGGTTAGTTAGGTTCCCTTTACACCCTGCACTCGGAAATAGGGGCCGTCGTAGGTCCGTCGACTACGCTTTTTAGGGGCATATAATACGGCTATTAAATAAAAGTTTTCGTCCATTCGGGATTTCGTCCATTCGGGATTTCATCCATCGGTATTTCGTTCATTCGGGATTTCGTCGATTCGGGATTTCATCCATCGGTATTTCATCCATCGATATTTCGTCCATTCGGTATTTCGTCCATTAGGGATTTCGTCCTTTCGGGCATTTGAACATCGGTATTTTGTGTTTCGATATAACGACTATCGGTATTTAAAACTTTCGGTATTTTGAATTTCGATGTTTTGGACGTCGGTATTTCAATCATAGGTATTATGAACTTTCGGGATTATGATACGTACCCACAGAATAATGTTAAACACCTTAGGTAGGTAAGTCTTCGCCTTCGTTGCGGCGAAGACTCACCTAAGATGTTGAACCTAATTCTGTTTATGGGGATTAGGTACACCACCAAAACTAGCAGTAAATGAATAAAATGACGGGTGGCGCTAGTTTCGGTAGTATAATCCCCTTCACTCGACAATATATTATATTTCAGTCCGCAACAATGATTAATTACACTAAAATATAACAGAAATTATTGATCGTTTCAGAACGCAATAATGATATTTAACACAAATATATAAGCCGATAAACTCTACAATATGAATAGTAAACATAACATACTCTTTATAGCATGCCACAATAATTATTTTTATCACAAACAAAAATCTGTTTACCTATAATAATGCATATAGTAAACAGAAATAGTTGATTATTTCAGTCCGCTATAATGATAATTAAGACTAATAAAAAATCTGGTGTTCTTAATACTACACATAGTAAACAGAGATTATTGGGCGTTTCGACACTACTGAAATATCTGATAAACTCTACATTGTCACTGTGTCTGATATTTTTTATGTGTTTTGTCCTGTGCGTGCTAATAAATGCTTTTTCTTTCTTTCTTTCTTTCTTTCTAATGATGGCTACAAGTAGGTTTTGCCTACTAAACAAAATTTGTTTTCTACGTTACTAGGTAAGTGGGTAATAGGAACGAGAAATGATGTTGTAAAGAAGTAGAATTTTCTATTAATGTGTAAACAAGTTATAGTTGTCACATATAATACAATAAAATCAAGTCAAATTTACAATATTCTGTTTAAGGAAACTAGATTTTTATCTCCGTGTGTGTTTGACGGTATAAGGTTTAGAATTGATTGTGTACTACGTTCTGATTTAAGAAATGCGGGTGTGTGCGCGACAGCGTATCTGTTGGTTTTACTGAACTGCATGTGTAGTAGTTGCCGTGTGGTAGGGATAAAGTGGAGACACAGGGTTCCGATACATTTTCGTCCAACGGGCATATCTCCTTCTTTATTATATCTATGGTAAATTATTATAAATTGCTGCAATTCTATAGTTGGGGCTACTTTTCATTATTTTTAATTTTGTTCTCGGTGTAACGGACTTGTTTTTATTTCTTCAGTTGCAGTTTTGGTTTGCTTCTACGTTTGATCGAAAGTAAATCCTCTATTTTTGGACGAAACGTAGCTATTCGTAATAGATAAAGGGAAGGTTCGTAATAATTTTATTTTTTATTGGCTTTTGCACACAGCTTTTTGCTTTGCTCTGCTTGTAAAAATATAATTCAAACATGATTCGAAAGTTACGTGGCGCCATTTATTATCATATTGAACGTTATTATTGTTCTCCTCGGGAACAGTACTTTTTTTCGAGATGAAAGGTCTATGTCCGTCTCTATAAACCTGACAACGTAAGCAAAATTGCATGATGATCGGTTCCGTGGTTTAGGCGTGAAAAGGTAACAAACAAACTTACTTTTGCATTTATAATATTACACTTCGCCCGCGAAAATTGTGATGGCTCGGCGCATTATATCAATATAATTTATAGCTTATCATCATCATGTGCCTCGCCTTTTTCCCCAACTATGTTGGAGTCGGCTTCCAGTCAAACCGGATGCAGCTGAATACCAGTATTTTATATGGAGCGACTGCCTATCTGACCTCCACAACCCAGTTAATATTGGGAAATACGATACCACTTGGTAAGACTGGTTGTCAGACTTTTCGAACTACTGACTACCTGTAACTACTGTCAAAGATGAACAAATGACAGCCGCGACCAACAGTTTAGCGTGCTTTCCGAGGCACGGAGGAAACTCTGGATTTAAGGGTGGTCACGCATCCACAGATCAATCTAGGCAAACACGGCTTAACCTAAAGATCAACCCGCTGCTCCTCCATGCTCATGCTCATGCCAGCTTGCTAATGGTGAAAGAAAAAATTGGCTGAGTAGTTCTTGATTTAAATCGAGAACTACTCAACCAATTGTAACAAACAAACATCAAATAATTCCTCTTTACAATATTAGTTTAAAAGTTTAGAAGAAATGTGGTTTACAACTTTCCCATAGCTAATGGTCATGAGGATGCGTATACATTTATTTTTAGCCAACTACGGCGAAGTCCAAAGGAAGGCTTATGATTTTGCATATGGAATATGTCATATTGTTAGTACTTTCGCCCCACACTATTATGCCTTAGTTAAACGAGCGCAGTCTCACAGTTTGTGTTGCTTTTAATTTGCTTAATCTAAATATATAAAAGAAGAAACTGACTGACATATCAACGCACAGCCCAAACCGCTGGATTCCTTATGTCTAGGGTGCACTAAGAAAGGGTTTATTCCAAAATTCACCCCCCAAGGGGTTGAAACGGGGCTCCAGAGTTTGTACGGGGAATCAAGATTAGTTAGACTATTTTATTCGAAACTTCACAGGAGTACTCCTATTGATAAATGAGTAGAAACGGGTTTCAGGTTTTTTCAGAATTAAATGGGATGACAAAGTCTAAATATCAATGCATAGCCCAAACCGCTGGGTTTACAGATTTCAAATATTGCAAGTAGGTTCCTTATGTGGTCTAGGGGTGCACTAAGAAAGGGTTTATTCCAAAATTCACCCCCCAAGGGGTTGAAACGGGGCTCCAGAGTTTGTACGGGGAATCAAGATTAGTTAGACTATTTTATTCGAAACTTCACAGGAGTACTCCTATTGATAAATGAGTAGAAACGGGTTTCAGGTTTTTTGAGAATTAAATGGGATGACAAAGTCTAAAAATCAATGCATAGCCCAAACCGCTGGGTTTACAGATTTCAAATATTGCAAGTAGGTTCCTTATGTGGTCTAGGGGTGCACTAAGAAAGGATTTCTCAAAATTCTCCCCCTAAGGGGTTGAAACAGGGGTTCCAAGTTTACATGGGGAAACCAGATTAGTAAGACTGTTTTATTCGAAACTTCACAGAAGTACTCCTCCTATCCATAAATGAGTTATTTCAGGTTTTTTATAATTCAACCCCTAAAGGGGGAAATGGGGTTACGTCCACGGACGACGATGGTGTATTGTGTTTGGTGTATTACAAAAACAACGATTTTAAGGTTTAATGTGGTGGACCTGAAATAACATCATCCCCTTGGTTTATTTGAATATTTCGTTTCGTTTAATTAGGGAATATACAGCTAGTAACTTAATAGACAGCAACGATACAAAATTATTTTATTATTTTACTAAAATTAACAAAAAAAAATATATTTTCGAATAAACCTGCTTTGTAAACAGCCGTCTATGAAACTGGCAAAGCGGAAAAAAATGCTTTTTTTTTTTATTAACTCTATAGTTTTCTTTTTTCTTCAATAAAAAGGACATTGCTCGTCGTCCATACATGGCTCGCCTAAGATCCAACAGGGAGGTGTATTCACTTTTTGGGTTTTAGATAATGTATATATTCGAATGAACCTAAATTAAAACAACGGACACTTTTGAGAATTCGGAAAAAATCAAAACAATTTCGGATTTTGAGGTTATATTTACGTCAATAAAAACATTCGTTATGATTGTAGCAATAACTTAGCATTTATTACTGAATGAATGTAACAACTGGTATAGGGGTCTTTTGGCCTCGGTCAGGACCTTTCGTTTCTTTTTATTTTTAATTTATTATCTATGTTTTGTTTACAATAGTTGAAATAATGTTACTTTTTATGTGTTTTGTCCTGCACGGGCTAATAAATGCTTTTTCTTTCTTATTGCTCGTTTCAAACAGCGCTTTCAACCAAGTTTTTTGATAAGCCGTATTATTCCGTAAAATCATAGCGGACTGTTTGTAACTAAAAACCATTATCGTATATCAAGTGTTGAGAATACTGACGCTTGTCTGTGTCAAACTCTTATTAAGAGTGCTGTACAAAGCCTAGGCTGTATGAGCTATAATACCTTTGCCTATTAAAAACCCCAAATTGAACCAAAAAATAATAACATCTTATGTCCGAGGATTATGACGGAAGTTAATACTTTTTAAAATATTTTCGAAATTAAAAAGTGTCCGTTCTATTGAAATATTTGTAATGTATATTATTAAAATAATTATGAATTATAGTAAATGTTTCATGTGTGTTGATTCATAGGCTATTTTTGACAATGTCCTTTGCTTCAAAAATTACTAAGTATTTGATAGGTATCAGTGTTTTACAAGTCTTATTTGTTATCTAAAATCTAGAACTAATTTTACGAGTACATTTCTGTAAACACATAGATTTTATGTAAATGCGGATACATCATTAAAATACGGTCAATACAATAATAAAACTTAATTTACTTCTTCAGGCAGTATTTAAAAAGTTTATTAATTTCGATTTTACTGAAATATGCTGGAAATATGCTTTATTTCTTCCGATTAATTTTGTTCGATATGACTCCCGACAGCAAACAGCTGTCGGAAAGATTCGAACTGTCAAAATTATTCGGTTTCGGATTTGTGAATAGCGTTTGGAGGACATCTTCGATATCTTTGACGTTCGATTCGGTTCGAAATCGAGTCGAATGGTTGTGAATAAGGAGCCAGGACAGTATCAGATGACACGCTTACCGATGGGATTAAAAATTAACCCAGGTGCATTGTCATGTATTAAGTCAATAGCAATGTGAGGACTAAATTTTGAAAAATGCATTACTATATGTAACGCCCAACAACGACGGTCAACGCTCGTCCCTACCAAACACGTCTTGGACGCCCATCTCAGTCGGAAATCACCAAGATGAGCGTGGGTTGTTAATTTGTTTTTCGGAATTTGGTATGGTTTAAGATGCATAACTTAGATTTACAAAAAGTGCAATACTGACAGATATATAATATAGATTTACTACTATAATAGTTAATTGTAGGAAGGAATTTTCTTTTGTTGTTTTTCTAACCAACAGCCTGGGGTAATAAAAATAGATCTTTAACTTTCATGGTCGATTTTTATTGATACGCTACCTGTGACCTACGCTTCGTTTTTGGACTTGTGATTGATTGCCTACCTGTGACCTACGCTTCGTTTATGGACTTGTGATAGATTGCCCACCTGTGACCTGCGCTGTGTGAATCGGAATTTGTGATCGCTGCGGATTGGCTACATAAGCGAAAGATGGCTGCTGCGAGGAGAGCATACACCCAACGGGAGTATGCAGAAATGCATTACCGCTATGGCTTTTGCGACGGCAAAATGCTCGGGCTGCTGCCAGAGAATATCGACAACGCTACCCTAACCGAGACCGTTTCCCGGACTACAGGGTCTTTATGCGCGTGCATAATGCGTACATGGAGGGAACCTTACCCGGGGAGCATGCTGAGAGAACAGGTAGACCAGTAGTACGATTTGACAATGAAGAACAAATACTAAGACAGCTAAGATTGGACCCTGGTATTAGCCAACGCCAAATATCAAGAAATCTCGGGATCCCACGATCGATGTGGAACAGTGTGGGTACGAATATGATTTGTTAGATGAGCCTTTTCACTAAAACAACGCTGACGTATATCACACTCGTAATGTTTTTCATCGACGGTGCAGCTTATTATTAAAAGAAAACAATATCACGCTTACCACGTGCAAAGGGTGCAAGCTTTACTTCCAGCTGACTATGAACCTAGAGTGAAATTTTGCAGAGATGCATAGAAGACACAGAGAGGATCCACAGTTCTTCAACAAAGTGAGGACTGATTAGTCAAATTTTAGAAGAATGGGAATTTTTAACATCCACAATTTGCTTATTTTTCAGAAATATTTATTAAACAATTTGATAGCCTCGTCATTTACCCTTGCAATAAGATAATTTTCGCGTCTCTTTAATTCCAAGATATTAGCATTTCATTGAACATACCCTAGATCGGCCGATTAGAAACACAAAATGCCATTCGCGGGGTGTGGGGTGAGGAGTATTTGTTGATAGAAATGAGTAAATAATAAAATAAGGCTGATGCTCCAGGGTAGCTCGCAAAATTCAAATTTTATAACGTATATTTGCAATTTGCGAGCCAGCTATAATAAATGCAATACAACCCTTCAAGTTCATAAAGGCCGAGGAACGTTTTTTTTGAGGTCTGATTGTTGATTTTAATGATTTAATTAATGATTATAGTCGCAAACGATATTTTCATCAACATACAATCTAGCACTGGCCCGCAAATTGCAAATAAACCATAGAAAATTAGAATTTCGCGGGCTACCCTTGAGCATCAGCCTTAAAGTATCGGTATCCGGTAGCCATACAGGGTCCTGAATATAATTGAGAAGCAACCTACAAAATTATATAAAAATATTGACTCAACACCAATTACTTTACGCGTTATAGCCATTTGAACATAGCCCTGTCCCAGCGAAAAGGCTCCACAATGTTGCAGGTATCCCATTCTTTGTTTAAGCAGTTAGATAAGGCACCAAATTTACTAGTGCGAGTGAGACGGCAGAAAGGTAAGGGAGTGAGTGAGTAAAGTGGCATAATAATAACTGCTGCACGGGTCGATCCACAAGGTTAAGCTATACTTGCCTAGGTCGGTCACACTTGTAAGATTTTTACAAGTGAATACGAATATGTTTTGTTAAATGAGCTTTTCGACTGAAACTATTTCGACATATATCACACTTGTAAGGTTTTTCACCAGTGTGTGTACGAACATGATGTGTTAAAGTACTCATTTCACTAAAACAACGCTGACATATATCACATTTGTAAGGTTTTGCACCAGTGTGTGTACGAATATGTTTTGTTAAAGAAGCCGTTCGACTGAAACTACTCTGACATATATCACATTTGTAAGGTTTTTCACCAGTGTGTGTACGAATATGATTTGTTAAAGTACTCTTTAGACTGAAACTACGCTGACATATATCACACTTATAAGGTTTTACGCCAGTGTGTGTACGAACATGATGTGTTAAAGTACTCATTTCACTAAAACAACGCTGACATATATCACACTTGTAAGGTTTTACGCCAGTGTGTGTACGAACATGATGTGTTAAAGTACTCATTTCACTAAAACAACGCTGACATATATCACATTTGTAAGGTTTTGCACCAGTGTGTGTACGAATATGTTTTGTTAAAGAAGCCGTTCGACTGAAACTACTCTGACATATATCACATTTGTAAGGTTTTTCACCAGTGTGTGTACGAATATGATTTGTTAAAGTACTCTTTAGACTGAAACTACGCTGACATATATCACACTTATAAGGTTTTACGCCAGTGTGTGTACGAACATGATGTGTTAAAGTACTCATTTCACTAAAACAACGCTGACATATATCACACTTGTAAGGTTTTACGCCAGTGTGTGTACGAACATGATGTGTTAAAGTAGCCGTTCGACTGAAACTACTCTGACACATATCACACTTGTAAGGTTTTACGCCAGTGTGTGTACGAACATGATGTGTTAAAGTACTCATTTCACTAAAACAACGCTGACATATATCACATTTGTAAGGTTTTGCACCAGTGTGTGTACGAATATGTTTTGTTAAAGAAGCCGTTCGACTGAAACTACTCTGACATATATCACATTTGTAAGGTTTTTCACCAGTGTGTGTACGAATATGATTTGTTAAAGTACTCTTTAGACTGAAACTACGCTGACATATATCACACTTATAAGGTTTTACGCCAGTGTGTGTACGAACATGATGTGTTAAAGTACTCATTTCACTAAAACAACGCTGACATATATCACACTTGTAAGGTTTTACGCCAGTGTGTGTACGAACATGATGTGTTAAAGTAGCCGTTCGACTGAAACTACTCTGACATATATCACACTTGTAAGGTTTTACGCCAGTGTGTGTACGAACATGATGTGTTAAAGTACTCATTTCACTAAAACAACGCTGACATATATCACACTTGTAAGGTTTTGCACCAGTGTGTGTACGAATATGTTTTGTTAAAGTAGCCGTTCGACTGAAACTACTCTGACATATATCACACTTGTAAGGTTTTTCACCAGTGTGTGTACGAATATGATTTGTTAAAGTACTCTTTAGACTGAAACTACGCTGACATATATCACACTTATAAAGTTTTACACCAGTGTGTGTAAGAATATGCCTGGTTAAATTACTCTTTTGACGGAAACTACTCTGACATATATCACACTTATAAGTTTTTGCACCAGTGTGTGTACGAATATGATTTGTTAAATTTCTCTTATGACTAAAAGTATAGTGGCATACTTCACATTCGTGAGGCTTTTTGGATTTAGTTATAAATTTGGACGTACGATTTTGAGTGGCTCGGATAAGTTTTGAGTCCGATGTTTGGTTTGCCTTTTGTTCGGCTGGTATCGAGTCTTCTAATTTTGTTCTTCGCAAGTATAGTTTTGGTTCCTCTGCAACAGCCGGGCCTGCGAGAATAAATCAGGTAAGTACAACATTCTAAATCGATTGGGAATAGGGTATCCGTTTCGATGGCGCGGCCATGACGTTTTTATAAAAATAAAAAATGCCATGATTTTGTAAAAAGGACAATGGGTAAAATTGGCCTTGCGTCCAATAGCTTTAAGATATAGATCTCTTTCAGAAGAACATTTTTTTATTACGGCGACTTCTCTCGATTCGGAGTCAGAAAGGAGCTACAGAGCTCTAAGTATGAGAAATTAGTTTTAATTAAATACTGTTATTTCGTCAATTTATTAACTTTCATAGATACTGTATGTTTCAAACATCTTAAAACAAGCCTATAAATGTTTTGTTTTTCAAAAAAATGACATCTGAACTGCCGTTTTAGGAACAAATCCATCGTTCTAGTAGGTCCGATGTAACAATATGTTATTACTATTAGCAACCCAGAAAACTTTAATTGGTTGCCGATACAATCTTAACTTCGGTGCCCCACTAGGTCACTAACTTAGGTCCATAACTCCGAATGGACTACGAATAGTAACAAAAAATATATTGGCGCCGATTCTCCTTTGTAAAAGTAAACTCCCAAAACCATAAATTTGTCAAAGCTATGGTTTATCATCTATCATGGGGTGTAAGTTTCAGCACTTAGTCCTTTAAGGTGGACCATTGTGCGTGCAAAGCTATGGTTAAAAAGTTATAAGGGTTTGAACGTGGCCGCGCCATTAAAACGCTCCGAACCGCGCGGCCACGCAGATCTTTAAAACTAAGCATTGCAGAGACCTGAAATTTTGGTAAGTAACAGATTGAATTTGTAAAAAAATTGTAAAAATATAGAAAAAAAATCCTGGGCTTAAATTTTAGGAGCTGTAAGACTAATACGCCATGGCCGCGCCATTGAAACGGTGAAAGACACGTTTTCGCCGATATCTCTCTGAAAAAGCAACGCAGGTCTGGATTTTTTGTAAAATCTGGACTTGAATTTGTCAAAACTAGTAAAAATAAAACAAAAAATCCTAGATTTATATTTCAGGAGCTTTAAATTGATTTTTTTTTTTAAGTAAAAACTAAAAATGCTTGAATTTTTTTTTTTTTTTTTGGGAATATATTTCTTTTTTGATACCGAGTACGTACACGAAATTCTTGCAGTTAACTTTTTAACACCTAAATATATCTATCTCTCTTACAATTCAAGACTTTAACTATTACCATAAACCATACCCTATTAATACTAGATTTTTTACATGGTCCTTCGAGCATTTATTTACCAGTGACTACCAAGTGAAACAGTGGCACGCGAACCAGAAGATCGCCGCAATTTGAAGAACCACGGATTGCAGAGACGGTCGGTTGGGGCATATAAGGTCAGATCAAACCATTTATTTATACTAACCATTACCGAATATTTAAAAACCAACATTAAATATGGATTCCGATTCGCTGTTCATCAACCAAACGGAACTCTATGAAATCCTGGACAAGTTTTTAACCAACATAAAAAAAGATGGGTCCGAGAGGAAAACTATCGATAATTGCAAGCGCAAGGCTAGTATGTTGGAAGCGTAGTATGTGGGGCGATTATCAAGAAAACCACAGGAAATTAATCGAATTTGCAGATAAAGACCATATTTACTTCAAAAAGGGTTGTTTCGAACAGCCCAGGATGTTTATTTGAAAACAAAGGAGATAATTAACAAAACCATGAGGCAGTTAGGCGCGACGCGACGCAGCTGAGAGATGAGAACCCTTATAGAACCAAGACGGAAGAAGTACAACCATTACCAGGTAACCGGGCTGGACACAACGTCGACGGGAAGATGAGGCGGCGCAGCAACAACCAGGTACGTCGTCGCCACGCTATGAGGAGTCCTCGCAACGAGAGACTTTACTATATGAAGATAGAGGCTCCAGTAAGCTGAACGGGTTAATAAAGAGGCAGAATATTAATTTCAAAGCGTTCATGAGAACCGTGAGTAATATACAAGTCGATAATTTCGAGAATCAATGGCAATTCGAAAACGCTCCAAAATCACTGGATAGCCGATCGACAAGCTTCAGTGGGAAATTGAAGGTGAGGATGGAGACGACGATATTACGTACCAAATGGAATTCTGTAAGCACGAGGAAAAGTACAGTGAGCTGACAAATGACATCAACAAAAAGATGTGGGCAGGGAAGCACCGTGAAAAGTCAGCTCCAAAAATTGACATCCCCGTGTTCAATGGAACTTATAACCAATGGGTTCCGTTCAAAGACTTGTTCAGCGAAGCAGTCGACAAAAACCCGTCGATGTCTAATAAAAAAATGAGGACAGAGGGGAAACTTTAAGTTTCCTGAAAGCCCCCAGAGACCCAACAGCCATCGCGACGAGCTCCACAACTAGCACGACCACACAAAGCGGATCAGAGAGGGCTCAGCAGAAGGCAGCCGCCGAAAAAGCTGCAAAGGAGCAGAGTGCCCCCACCAGCCCAGAGGACCAAGCCAGGTCGAGGAGTCGCCTGAAAGCCTTCGGCACTTTCCTGAAAGCACTGCTCCCAAGCACCAGCCGCGCATCACTGGCCGAGAAACAAGAAGCAGCAGTGGAGAGGTTCTTCAGGAAGCCACCATCAGAACCAACCCAACGGAAGCCTACACCAACGAGAACCGACAAAGGGCAAGTCAGCCCGCCTGTCCTCGCAATGAACTCGGGCACCACAGATCACGTGAAGAGCGCTTTCCTCGAGTACGTAGCAATCGTGAGGGCGTATGTTGGAAGCGTAGTATGTGGGGCGATTATCAAGAAAACCACAGGAAATTAATCGAATTTGCAGATAAAGACCATATTTACTTCAAAAAGGGTTGTTTCGAACAGCCCAGGATGTTTATTTGAAAACAAAGGAGATAATTAACAAAACCATGAGGCAGTTAGGCGCGACGCGACGCAGCTGAGAGATGAGAACCCTTATAGAACCAAGACGGAAGAAGTACAACCATTACCAGGTAACCGGGCTGGACACAACGTCGACGGGAAGATGAGGCGGCGCAGCAACAACCAGGTACGTCGTCGCCACGCTATGAGGAGTCCTCGCAACGAGAGACTTTACTATATGAAGATAGAGGCTCCAGTAAGCTGAACGGGTTAATAAAGAGGCAGAATATTAATTTCAAAGCGTTCATGAGAACCGTGAGTAATATACAAGTCGATAATTTCGAGAATCAATGGCAATTCGAAAACGCTCCAAAATCACTGGATAGCCGATCGACAAGCTTCAGTGGGAAATTGAAGGTGAGGATGGAGACGACGATATTACGTACCAAATGGAATTCTGTAAGCACGAGGAAAAGTACAGTGAGCTGACAAATGACATCAACAAAAAGATGTGGGCAGGGAAGCACCGTGAAAAGTCAGCTCCAAAAATTGACATCCCCGTGTTCAATGGAACTTATAACCAATGGGTTCCGTTCAAAGACTTGTTCAGCGAAGCAGTCGACAAAAACCCGTCGATGTCTAATAAAAAAATGAGGACAGAGGGGAAACTTTAAGTTTCCTGAAAGCCCCCAGAGACCCAACAGCCATCGCGACGAGCTCCACAACTAGCACGACCACACAAAGCGGATCAGAGAGGGCTCAGCAGAAGGCAGCCGCCGAAAAAGCTGCAAAGGAGCAGAGTGCCCCCACCAGCCCAGAGGACCAAGCCAGGTCGAGGAGTCGCCTGAAAGCCTTCGGCACTTTCCTGAAAGCACTGCTCCCAAGCACCAGCCGCGCATCACTGGCCGAGAAACAAGAAGCAGCAGTGGAGAGGTTCTTCAGGAAGCCACCATCAGAACCAACCCAACGGAAGCCTACACCAACGAGAGCCGACAAAGGGCAAGTCAGCCCGCCTGTCCTCGCAATGAACTCGGGCACCACAGATCACGTGAAGAGCGCTTTCCTCGAGTACGTAGCAATCGTGAGGGCGACCAGAGAGGTCAACCTCATGACATGCAGGAAGATCCTGCAGACCTTTTAAAGGAACACAGAAGGACTGCTAAAGGTACTACTCAAGGAGGCAGAGGCAGCTGTGTACGACAACGTTAAATCCCAAGTCATTAAAGGGGAAATGACAGGGTCGTACATGGCAGCCTACAGCGCAAAGAACGGTTTTGTGGCCCTTGACGAGGAGGAAACGGAACGCGTGGGAAAAATAACATTCAGAACACCAAATGACGACCCGATAGTGGTTACCGCCAAATGTACCAAGATCATGCTGGACGATAAGATCCTTGAAAAGGCACAGTCCATTTCGGGGATCCCAGACAACGCAGCATCTCAGGGAAATTGGACGGTGCCCAATATCAGGTGGGTAAATGGAGTTCCCGGTTGCGGCAAGACAACCTGGGTCGTGAAACACTTCGATGAGGAGAATGACGTTGTCGCCACCACGACGACCGAAGCTGCCAAAGACCTCAGAGAGAAGCTCGCGCACCGCTTAGGAGACCGAGTAAAGACAAAGGTGCGCACTATGGCCTCAATCTTAGCCAACGGGTTCAAGAAAGAAGAGAAATGCTACCGCCTAACGGTGGACGAGGCTCTTATGAACCATTTTGGGGCCATAGTAGCAGTCAAGTTGTCAGGAGCAAGCGAGGTTGTCCTCATCGGAGACATAAACCAGCTACCATTTCTGGACAGAGAGAACCTTTTCGAGTTAAGGTATACCCGTCCAAATCTGGTGGCTGGCATCACCCAGGAGCTGCTCTGCACACACCGCAATCCGATGGATATGGCATTTGCGTTGAGCGAGATATACTCCTCCAAGCTGTCGCTGTCGCGGGTCCACTCACTGAGCGTGAAAGGTTACACAGGAGCGCAAATACCGAGCACCGCCCAAAACACCCTATTTCTGGTTCATACGCAAGAAGAGAAAGCTTTTCTCATCAGCCAGGGATACGGCTCCGGCGAAGGGTCGCGCACGCTAACCATCCACGAGGCCCAGGGTCTTACCTTCGACAGCGTGATTATCATCAACACCAAGTCTAGGAGACTCCAAATCCACGACAGCATCTCCCACGCGGTAGTGGCGGTATCGAGACATACAGTCTGTTGCGTCTATTACACCGACGACGCCGATGACGCCACTGGCCGCTTTGCAAGGAGAGCGATGGATGCGCCAACTAAAACGGTCGTTGAGTACAACCTGAAGACGGCCATGCAGCATCGAGATGCAGTCGTTGTGGAAGCTTTGCTCAGGCTAGCGAAGCCCCGGATCAGACGACGTAATTAACAAAAAAAAAACCCCATCCTAACCCCAAAACCCAAAGCCAATACATCCCACTCCCAAACAACTCTCCAAAAATAGATTATGTAAAACTGCATGGCAGGGTGAGTCTGTCATACTCACGTAAAAACAGTGCCGATGGTGGCGCTGCACATCCGGTAGCTAAGTTTCCTACAAAATGGTTGAGCTAAGCGGCGCGGATGTGCAGGTCATGTCCGTGAACGGGTGCCGACGGTTGCTGCCGGTCGACTCACATTGCCATGCAGTTATGAAGAAAAAAATATATATATGTATATAGTTAAATGGCTAGGTGTAGATTTTTTTAATTTTAATTAGTGGTTAAGGAAACATCAACAACAGTAAAGCTTAAAAAAAAAAAAAAATTAGATGGACTCACGTAGATCTTAAGTTACTAATAATAAGCTTAGTTTAATGTAACGTGTCCAATGATGGAATGGAGCACGATCGTAGTTTCAATTTTTTCTTTTAAATCAATCAAACATTTAATAAAATGTAAATAAGAGCGCGGACCCCCACGTCTGCGGTAGAAAACTAATTATAAAAAAATATATATATATGCGTCCGAACATCCGATCTCTCGATCACAGCGACGCAATTTATCTCCGATGATCAGATACTTAATTTACCGATTTTTATGTATTTTTTTTAATTATTATATATTTAACGGCTTGACCGACACTAAAAAAAAAACATAAAAATTTGTCAAGCCGTTTCGGAGGAGTATGGTAACGAACATTGTGACACAAGAATTTTACTATACTAAACTATAATTATTTTATTGCTTTGTTATAATTATTTTTGTACCTACTTAATTAGTGATGTCTCATAAAGTCATAATCATAACCCAGGAAACTACCCCGGAAAAAAATGTTGTAATGGAATCTCCACTTTCTGTCTCTGTTCCTCTATCACTATAACAAGTAGCTACCTACATAATATAATAAAATTATAGTCAACATATTACGGTCTTGGTAGGTAGGTATTATTTTTTTTTAAATATAGTATCCATAACGTATTTTCAAAACAGATTTTTTAAACTGGAGTGACGGGATTTGAAAATCACACGAGGGCGAAGTCACGGACTGGAACAGAGTACCTAAGTACCTACCTAGTGATTTGTGAGACAGTACCTAATGAAATAATTTCGCGCATCATTCAATCAATAGGTAGGTACGTTTGCAGTGAGTGTGGTTCGGAGTGTTAGGTATCGCGCTGCACGCTGTGGCCCGTGCCACCCGTGCTGCACGGATTGCCGCGTACCTACACCGCGCCCCAATATACAAATTGTATTTTATTTATTAAACAAAAGGCATAGCATGTATGTGTTGAAACTTTTGTATGGTGGCAGAGTTTATTAATACGAATATGTAGGTGCAAAATTATAAACTTAAATTCAATATTCGCTAATCGCAAAGTAAAAATATAATTACTTGTGCAGCCATATTACTTAGTTGTTAGAACTTTTGTTGTAAGGTATAACTAATCCCTTTATGTATATAAGAAATGATTTGAAAAACTTAAGTTATTTATTGAATGAGTTACGGGACATTTTCAGATTTCTATTGTTCCACAGTACCTATCAGTTAGCATTTTCACTAATATATGCTTTAGATAGTACTAACAAAGAACCAGTATAGTATTTTAATTTTAATTTTATATTATTGTTATAACACGAAATAATAGGAAATACCTACTTAATGCCTATTGCATAACTCTAAACTGTTAGCATTTTTGTACATAGCACTGAATTCACTTAACTTATCCACTCAACGAAAATAAAAAACTTTAGAATTATCAAAGGATTTGTGGAAAAAATATTATATTCCTAGTGGACTAATAAAAGGTATTCGGAAAATCAAATAATACAATTTCGTGAACACTATTTCATTTTTAATCAATATCAATCACACCGGCAAAGCTGTGGGTAACTTTGTGAGCGAACATGTTAGTACGAGAGCCCATGTCCAAAATGTTTGCCTCAGCGTTTTACGATCAAATCCGTAAGAATAGTATATTGGTTATTGTGAACTTTGCCTGATCGCTTTTTCAAATAAGCTCAATTTGTTTTATCTAATCCGTCTGATTTGTTTGAAATAATGTAAAACAGTATGTAGTTAATTTTAATACCGAAAACACAATTTTCGGACACCAGTAGCGTCGCACGTTCCCAGCAGAACTTGTGAGAAAATTGAAAATGAGGGGAAAAAAACCTATTGCGAAAAGTCTGCAAAATCTTGTTTTCGACTGACATTGGTCAGTCGATGCGAATATTTAATTTTACTGTTTAAGAATATTAGGTTAGTACATTAGGTTAAGCCGTGCTTGCCTAGGTTGGTCTGTGGATGGGTGACCACCCTTACATACCAAGTATCCTCCGTACCTCGGAAAGCACGTTAAGCTGTTGGGCCCGGCTATCATTTGTCTATCTTTGACAGCCGTTACAGGTAGTTAGTGGCCCAAAAAGTCTGACAACCAGTCTTACCAAGTGGTATCGTATTTCCCAGTATTAACTGGGTTGTGGAGGTCAGATAAGCAGTCGCTCCATGTAAAATACTGATATTCAGCTGCATCCGGTTAGACCGGAAGCCGACCCCAACATAGTTGGGAAAAGGCTAGGCATATGATGATGGAATCTTAGTACATGAACAAGCACATTGCGAATAGGTTTCAGTTAAGATGGTATTGGGTTGAGGTTGCCTAAGTACGCACATTATCGCGATATACTTTGGCAACCTAAGACAATTATGGTCATGACGTAACTTTATTCGACAAAACGTTACTAAGCTTATTAATTAATATTTTATTCGGTAAACAGATGGACGAAGGTCGGTCTCCTAGACTGTTTCATTGAGTGCGCGAACAGAGAATGCGTGTTCGCTGACTCGATTCCACCGCTACTACAAGTGCTCTCACAAAATGTGCGCGAACACTTCGGTGAACACGCGCAAGTTTTGTACATGATCATGACATGGTAGAACGTCTTAGTCGAACAAGACGTGTAAAAAGTGTGTTATTAAAGTTTTAAAATAGAAATTGATTACAAAAGCATTCGAAATTATTTAATTTGATTTTACGCATACCTTTTACCTTTTATTTACTTTTTACTTAATCAAAAACATTTTTCATAATGTAGTTCATGACCTTTAAACAAGATTTATACCATTTTAGAGAGCTGATAAGAAAAGGATATTGTTGTAGTAGTTTGTACATCTGGCGCAGTATTATTATTTTTCACTATACAACAATTTTATATGACGAAATGGCAAAAATTCCAAAAAACAAATGTTTCATTGGTCATTTTTGCTAAAGTTTTAGGATTTTTTTAACTTTTAATTATTAACAAAGGTCTGCTGCGTCATCAGCTATGATAATAACTTAAATATCAGTACATTCGCGCCGTAAATCGTTTTTAAATTGACTTTAAATGATTAAAACTGGGATTTTTCATAAAAAACTAAAAGTCGACCTAACTCAAAAACCACTGAATTTCGGTAGAACATTTAGTAGCTTAATTTCTTGCATTATAACCCTACTATAACGTCCTGCAAGGAATACGTCGAATTACCAGTAACCCTGTCGATATTAAATACCGCAATGTTTGTTAACAAAGTAATTATGTATTTTCTTCCTGATTTTAAAAATTGTAAAACGCGAGGCCGCGTTTGACGTCAGGATTAGCCAAATGTTAGCATATCTAATTATCGATTCATTATTACCATAACATCGTAGACAATAATCGAATGCTCAATTATTTAGTAAATCATTCGTTCACTTTAAGGTGGCAACACCGTTATTTCAGTTGGTAAAAAATATTTGTTGCAACGGTCATTACTTTTGCAGATACAGACGTCGAAGGTCTTCTCGAGTTACATTGTAAGAGTTGTGGCCATCCACCCTGCCGGCGACAGTAGCCACGAGGCTGTTGGGGCTGTCGCGTACCCGATCCATCAGTGATGCAATTCCCAGACGCGCTACAGAAGCGCGGCTAATATTGATAAACAAACAAGTACTTACTGTTTGTCTTCTTAGCTTTTCGATTCTTTTTAGATACTTCTGGTTCTTCTGCCACTTCAGTTTCAAACCCCAAGAAAGGCAATTCCTCTTCGGAATCTGATTCCGAATGGTGTGACTGTAGTTGTATGTCTTCTATATCTAGATAGTTGTCGTATAGATTTACTGGTTTTAGATCTGTAATATAAGTAAATAAAAACGGTCAAGTGCATTTCTAGTTTTATATAAATATTTTATTTCTTGTTGAATTTAACTCGAAATTACAAAACAAAATGTGGACTTAAAACATATTTTTACAAGCTAGTTTGTCCTGTCCCGTCTGTCTGTAATCAAATCTTGCAAGTAAAATTAGTTTCGCTTTCCGGTTACCGATTGAGCTGGAATTTTGCACGCATATGTACATCGCGTGATAATGCAATATTTTGATAACATGAAGCGGATCTGATGATGGAGCTGGCAGGTGGTCATAGGAACTCTGTAATGAAACGACGCAAACCACATCACAGGGCTCGAGTTGTACCTATGATTCGCCTTGATGAGGCTTCTGCGTCTGATCTTTAGATGGTATCCAGGGTCTGATGATGGAGCTGGAAGGTGGCCATAGGAACTCCGTAATAAAACGACATAACCCCATAAAAATTGGACTTGTTTGATTCGTCAAGTACAACATCCATCTAAAATATGCACATTCAGGGTGGATATGGTAAATGGGGCAGTAATGGGAACTACCTTAACCGTTGCAGCTACACGATAATGGTCTTAGGAAATAATCTATAATTGATCGTGATCCACATTCACCGAATTTCGAAAAAAAAAACAGTCCAGTAAGCAAGAAAATGGCAATTTTACACAAAACATTTTTTTGATGTCAATTGATCCTCTTTCTAATTAATTCTAATAATGTTCAAAAGTTCTATCGGACCAACCCAGGTTGTAGTACTAACTTTTCCCATACATTTTGTTTGAAAATTTAACCATATGCGAATCTGAAATACAAAAAAAAAATAAGACAAATGATCACGAAGATGGTATGTTACTTAGATTTTTTGTAATTTCTGACTTTTTAGTACGCCATTGTTGGTTGGTCCGATAGAAGCTTTTGCCGTTTCCAATAGTAGTTCTATCCGTAACATACATTGGATTAGGTACATTAAGCTTATAGGGTGCAAGAAACCAACTAACTAACTTTAACATCAACTCTGCAAACTCATCAACTGCCCAACGAGAGCTTACTTTGGTTGAGGCTTTAGGCAACTAAGCTATTGACTGACATCACACACACATGACCACTGTAGAATGGGTTTGTTAACCTTTTGACTGCCACAGCATTAAGACACCCATGTGCCCTCCACACAAAGCCACAATTTCATGTACTAGTTTGTCACATATTTGTGTCGTTTGGCGTACAGGGCACGCGCTTGCTTGTCACGTATATGTGACAATGGCGTGCAAAAGGTTAAAAGAAAGTGTCGACAAAATGTCAGATTTCTTTAGTTCATCTGTTATGTATGTCATTTTGTGGATTCTTTGTTGATAAACCCCTTCCCAAGGCAGTCATACTATGCAGGCTGATAGAGATTCATAGATGACTGCCCAGGAAGGTAAATGTGTAGCTGCCCCACAAACGATGGGACACTTCATGTTGTGTCGAGAGCAGCGTTGGCGCAGTGGTGGGGGCCCCGACTTACGAACAGTAAGTTGTGGGTTTGAACCCAGGTATGCGCATTACTTTGTATAATTTATTTCATCACCACTGCTCTCAAAAACGGTGAAGGAAAACATCGTGAGGAAACCGGCATGTCCTTGAACCAACAATTCGAAGGCATGTGACATCTACCAACCCGCATTGGGCCCGCATGGTGGATTATATAGCCCATACGCAAAATACGCGCTTTGACCTGGAGTTGCGGATATCAGCCCATTGTACAATACAATTCATATTGTGTCCTGCCTGTTCCATTGTTTGCACATCACAAGAGCTGATGAACGCTACCGAAAGCGCCAAACATGTCACCAAATTTTGGGCTGACCCAATTTTAACAGTCATCAACACATCAAGCATGTTTTTTTTAAACATACCGTCATCATCACTTGAATGTTCCTCATTAGGCTCAATGATGTCATCTAGTCCCCCACAAACAGCTTGTAATTCTTCTTTCACAGCAATGCTTTCTGTTTCATCATTTTCAACTATGCTTATGCTCTGGATTGGAGAGTTGATAAACCCTTGGAAAATCTCTAACTGGTACTCGCTCAATAAAGGTTTTAGCTGTAAAATGATTACATTTTAGTTAAATAATTATGATGATGATAATGAGGCCATTATTTTCACATCAGATATTATATCTCTGTTGAAGAATATCTCACCTCCAAGCTTCCATTCATAATCTGAGCGAACCACTCTTCAGCTTTTAGACATTTTGTTAGTAATCGGTAGCATTTCTTCAGTTGAGCACAGCACACGAAACAAGCGAGTATTGGTCTACTGTCATCAGTTACAAACTGCAACAAAATTATTAGTTAAATGAATAAATGATCTACTTTCAAATTATATTGAAGCAACTGTTTAATATGCTGTCAATACTGTTGATATAAAAGTATGGCCATCCATACTTAAAACTCCAATGACTTTAATACAGAAAATTTGAAAGCAGCACCTGTTACAGAGAAATTAAAAAGCAGTAATCTGTATACATCAAACCAAATCACAATTTTCAAAGCTATTTTTGTTGTGACAAGCCCGCCACACTATTCCCAAACCACTGTCACTACTGAAAGCTAGAATCAACAGTGTCAACCACCAGAAAAGCACTGAGACAATGAAGATTGAAAAAGTCCCCGAGAATGAATTTAACTGTCTTGGATCCCGCAGTGAAATCGGAAAGTATAGAGAAGGAGTAGGAAAAAAACCGTAATTACCACTTCCCTCCATATCAGCAGGAGACAGAACGAAATAAGGCCAATAGGCACAAAGGGACGTTTACAACTGGAATAGGCCCAGTTGCCTAGCACCACGCATAAATATTAACATTAATGGGACGTACGCTGTTGTGAGCTGTTATATTTGATTCCAATAATGGATATGGCAAAAACCCTTACATGCACGGAAATTTGTTCTAGTTTATACAAGGTCCGTATAGTAGATAAATCTAGATGTAACCTGTACACTATCCAACATAATATTGCGTTCATTTTGCCAAACTTGCACTCCCATAAAATGAGATGTGCAGATTGTTCATATTCGCAGTCAGATGTGGAACATTGACAACAACGCAAGTCAACAAGCTTGCTTTTCAAAGCTACTATACCTTAGTTGGGAACATATTAAATCATTAACTTACTGGAATATCAGTCAGCTTCTCATATAGTTCTTGCAAGTTCTTGTTGCCCACTACATACATGTGAACATTCTGCACTAAACATATTCTACACATTGGTAGTTTATCCATCTTTGAACACTAAAGAATAAAACAATATTAAAAAACGTGTGCACTTTTTTGTTGGACCTTATAGACAAGGCAGCAGATAGGTGTAGATAGTTAGATTTATGTTTTCTCTCGTAGAGAGCTCGGTCCGTCCTGGTAATCCTTAAATTCAATCACAATTTCACAAACTTGTCATGTAGGAGTGCCCTGTGCTGTGCCGGTAGCTAACCTATGCGTTACCATAGCTATTTGCACTTCTATTCTATTCCATATTGGATACTTACAGTCTCTAAATAAATACCACGTTCATACAAGAATAGCTACAGTTTCGACCACTGGTGCCTCTGATTAATAAAATAACACGAATCACGATGTACTAGTACAATAATGTCAATATTTGTTGATATTTGTACTGACGGGGGAAACTTGCCATAACGTACGTCATCACAAGTTTGTAATGCGCCGTCTGGTAGACGTCTTCCGAACTTTTTTACTTCAATTCACGTAAAATTGTAATTACTTTACATGGACACTAATTAATAAATCTTTAAATATTATTTTCTCGAAAATGCAGGCAATTTCCAGCTTGAAACTTGAGATTAGGCAATCTTTTGTGCCGTATTATCCGTGAGAATTTTCTTTACAGTGGTTAAATTATCTCAGATTATAGTACCAAAATAGACCATGTCCTTTCTCTACAAATCTACTTCGACCTAATAGTTGTTGATTGCTATTTTAATTTATTATTAACTTTAATTTAATTTAATGATAATCATTGAAGCATAAATTCACTATACTTATTTATTTAAATTTCTAAATAAATCGTATTACAAAAATAAATTTCTTGACGAAAAGGATATTTCTGAACGAAAACGAACGAATGAAGCGTCAATGTCAAACATTTTGTCTCGTTTCGGAAAAATAATATTTTTGAAAAATATCCATGCAAAGACTACAATATATATAATGAGATAGACGGTACTCTCAACCGTATTTATCCATGTTTCTCGCCACAGAGTGTTTATAGTTAGCACGTGTGTTTTGAATTTTAAGTTGTTTTGTGTGAATTAGTGACTTATTGTGACTTGTTTTTACCCTTTTATGTTGTCCTTGTGTTGTTAATCGGGTTTGTATCGTTTATTTCTTGTTAGTGTAATTTTACGTAATAATGGAGCGAAATAAACCGCCCGACCCTGATCCGCCTCCTGACATCCCTTCTTCCTCAATTTCAAAATCAAAATCAAAATCAATCAAAATCAAAGCATTTATTTCAAGTAGGCCAATAACAGGCACTTTTGAATTGTCGAAACAAAGATGAAAATTAAATGTAGCTACAGTCCCAGTCACAAGACATAAAAACTGTGAAAGTACTGTAGTTGCCCATTCCCTAGCGTAGATCTCTATGGAGAAGAACGGGCAAGAAACTCCATGGACACTCTTTTAAGTCAAAAAATTGTTACAAAATCTTGGTTACATCACTCATGTTGAGATGTTATATTATGTGAGAACAATGTAGCAAGATGTGCACGTTAAAAGTGTCCATAGCAAAACAAAACAAAATACAACTCAAAAACAAAATAATTAATTCAAATAAACCATGGCGACTAAGAGATGACCAGTCACAACTGACAGCGCCCGTTCACGCACATGACGCATGGATCAGCACCATTCAGCTCAACCATTTTGAAGGGAACTAAATGGTCCGACACACGCGCCATGATCAGCGAGACATTTGAGTGAGCATGACATACTCTCAACCGCCAGGGCACATTCAAGTCAAAAACTAAAGTAGGTTTCCAGTGAATGATAGCTTTCTAGTACATAGTACTCACACAATATGGGCTATGCGTTTATATAATACTAAATAGATTGAATCTATACAATGCAAAGATAGTTGTACAATCTTCAGCAGCTCCAACAATACCATTTAATGCTATCAATTTTTGAGCCCCTGTCCTTGTGGAGCAGGACCAGCATTGAGCCAAGCATTTTTATCAGCGATATAATCGCTCAACTTGTAATATGCTTGCTTAGATAGTGTGCGTTTAATGCATATTTTAAATTTAGTCTCATTCAGTTCAAGAATACTTTGTGGAATTTTATTATAGCATCTCAAACAGTACCCCATGAAAGATGAGTCTACTTTAGCGAGTCTAAAGCCTGGCTGAACTAGTTGGTCCCTATTTCTAGTACTGTAATTGTGTCTGTCGCCTCTTTTACCGAAAAGATGCAGATTTTTTCTAACGTACATTATGTTTTCGTAGATGTATTGGCAATGAACCGTCATGATGCCAATATCCTTAAAAAGTTCCCTTAGAGAATCGCGCCTACGAAGATTGTATATGGCTCTGATGGCTCTTTTCTGCAGAATAAATATAGACTCAATATCAGCAGCCCGTCCCCATAGCAAAATACCGTAAGACATTATACTATGGAAGTAACTAAAATAGACCAGTCTAGCGGTATCTACATCAGTGAATTGACGGATTTTTCTAATGGCATATGCTGCTGAACTTAAGCGCCCCGCAAGAGATGTTAAATGAGAACCCCATTGTAGCCTTGAATCAAGCGTAAGCCCCAGGAAAACCGTTTTATCTACGAATTCGAGTTTCTCTTTATTCAATATTATCTCACAATCACTACTTTTAACATTCGGTAATGAAAATCTTATGCATTTAGTTTTTTTTTCATTCAATACCAAATTGTTTGCTGTGAACCAATTTTGGACCTGAAGTAGGGCATCATTCACGTCATCTAGATTTTGGGCCCGTCTATTTATCTTAAAAATTAGAGAAGTGTCATCAGCAAACAACACCATATTTTGAGGTTGGTGTTTCAACAAATAGGGTAGATCATTTATATATACTAAAAAAAGGAAAGGACCCAATATTGAGCCTTGCGGAACCCCCATTTTTACATTCAAACCCTGTGAATTAACACCATTTATTTGAACATGTTGTTTTCTATCGCTCAAATAAGATTTTAGCAGGCTAAGTGCAAGTTTACCCAGTCCGTAATGCTCCAGTTTCAAAAGTAATGTGTCGTGATTTACGCAATCAAAAGCTTTGGAGAGATCACAGAAAATTCCTATTGCGTCTTGGGACTCTTCCCACGCAGCAAATATGTGCTTTAATAGGGTTACACCGGCGTCAGTTGTACAACGTCCCTTGGTGAAACCATACTGTTGATCATGTAAGATTCTGTTGGTGTTAAAATGACAGAGCATTTGATTAAGCATTACTTTTTCAAAAACCTTGCTAAAAACTGGTAACACGGATACGGGTCTATAATTATTGGAATCTTTACTGTCCCCGGATTTGAAAAGAGGTATGACTTTACTGTATTTCATTAAATCCGGGAAAACTCCTTGGTCTACACATAAATTAAAAATTAAAGCTAAGTACGGGGCTATGGTCTCAAGTATAGATGTACAAACTTTGATAGACATTCCCCATAAATCTTCGGTCAGTTTGATTTTAATTTGCCGGAAAGCTTTAATAACTGTCATAGGGTTAATGTGTTTAAATTTAAATTCAGCCAGGCAGCCAGACACATTCGCCTTTAATAAGCCAATTGAGGCTTCAGGTGAGGAATTAAGAGCCTCCGTAGTTTTTATTGGTATTTCGGTAAAAAAATTAACAAATTCTTGAGCTACTTCCTGATCAGAGCTTTTAGGACCACATGCTGTATCTAATGTAAAGCTATTCTTACGTATTTTCTTTCTGTTAGTCTCGTTATTTATGACTTTCCAAACGGTCTTTATTTTATTTTCTGCTGTTTTGATCTTGTTGCTTATGTGCAGGGCTTTAGCAACCTTGCAAGTACTTCTAAAAATCTTTGAATACGTAGCAACATACTTGCTAAAAGTTTCAGTGTTTATAAAAGGCTTGAGGCTATAAAGCTCAAATAGCCTTTCCCTACTTTTTCTGATACCTTTAGTTGCCCAATCACTAAATATAAATTTAGGGCAAATACTCTTTGTCTTCTTTTCAAAAGTTTTGTTGAATTCCGTGTGAACTAATGAAAAGAAACGATCATACAATTGATTTATATTAATATCCTCTTTAAGTTCATATCTGATCACATTTTAGAAATCCATGACAGATAAATAGCCTTTAAAATAGTAGGTACCACCTACTAATTGAATGTTACATAATTTTATTTGTAATTAAAATTAGGAAATAGGTAGGTACTTAATATGTGTAAGAAAATGTAGTGAGGAAAGTTTTGAGTATGAATGTAGATGGGTAGGTATGTGAGTATAGGAAGACCAAGACGAGAAGAAGAAGACATGCTGCGCCGACCCCAAATGAATTGGGATAAGGGCAAGAGAATGATGAAATTTAATTAAATTATTTAATTTCATTATCTTTTTTTCACTCTTCCTCGTCCGTAGTAGGTATGTCCTGCAGGATACTCCTTTCCCTTGTGCTCCACACAGATTCCGTGACCATACATACATCATCTCTTGATCTCTATTCGTACCTAGCTTGCTTCTTTCCATAAAAGTAACATTAAATAAACAAAAATGCAGTTTATATATTATCATCATATCAGCCATAGGAAGTCCACTACTGAACATAGGCCTCCTAAATAATATAGTGTATAATGAAGTAGGTAAGTTAATTTAAAATGAACGTCAATATGGCGGGACCACGCCAGGTTTTGCGAATATCATGTGAATAGGATATAATACAATATTTCTACTATTTCATACTTTCATAGAAAAATTCTACATCCATAATATTTTCAAATATGCTGCAAAGAAAGTGGTCTAGTTATTTTTATATCAAAATGACGGGACCACTATTCATTTGATGAGGAACACATGGCGACATTTTGTGTATTCAGTTTAAAATCCTTTAAACTGAACACACAAAAACTCAATACGAAATACTTAGTAAGTTTTAAAACTATAATTACGTATAATTATACTTTTAAATAGTTTCAATAAATAAATGTTTATTAAATTTACATAGGAAAAGCGCCTGAAGAAAAAGTATAATTTTATGCGTTGTAGTACCTATCATTTTATGGCTCATACAATTTAATAGAGGCTTTACTTTTTCTTTAGGCTCTTTTCTGATGTAAATATAAGAAACATTTATTTATTTAAATTACAGTCTTAAAAGCATAATAATGATTCAAACGTAGTCGTACCATTTCGTATTGAAATTTTGTGTCATCAAATGAATTGAAGCATTGCGTGCAACTAGGGCGTTACACCAAAAAGTAACTTTTGAGATAATTGAAGTTAAAGTTTTTGGTATGTTATAAATTCTAAATGAATTAAGATAAATCCCTAGAACTTTGAAAATTACGGGTAACAATGAGTAAGTTGTAAGATTATAATATTATTATGAATTTCAAATAGTTAGAAACTTCAAAATAACATATTTTTTAGGTATGTTATCCGCCCTTGTTGCATCCTACCCATAAATTAATTGGGCGTTCATATTTTAAATGGTTTTGAAGGCATAAATGATGGCTTTAGGTGCTTTAAACAGTCATCTTTTTATAAAAGTAAATCACAACACTCATTTGCTTTCATTATTTAAAAGTTTAAATAATATCTGTGGGCTTGTTTTCTTCCATAACTTTATATTCTTAAACTTCTTCTTTCCTTTCTTTTTTGGAGGAACCTAATCAGTCTGGTCGTCATCTGCACAAAATCACTGATTTCAATAATTTCAGCCATGTTTTTACATTAAAATAAACTTTCGCAGACTACAGGTCAGCGTAGCAAAATCCTCTCAATTATTATCTATCACACCATCTAGAATCACTGCATCAAAATGAGTTTTTGCCATACAATATTAGATAGCGCAATGTTTAATTTGGTGCAATAATATTAAAATGGGCTTTGGGTGCCGAACGCCCTTGTTGCTCCCATTGCTTCAATTAGTGGTCCCGTCATTTTGATATCAAATTAGCGGGGCCACTGTCTTTGCAGAATAATTTAAAACTAGTTTCTGCGCGCGGCTTCGCCCGCGTGAAGTTCGATAACTGTCCCACGCGATCATACTACGGGGATAAAAAGTATCATATGTTAATCCAGGTTATAAACTATTTATGTGCCAAATTTCATCCAAATTCTTTCAGTAGTTTTCGCGTGAAGGAGTAACAAACATACACCCTCACAAACTTTCGCCCTTATAATATTAGTGTGATTCTTTTTATTGACTAAATTACAACCGTTCTATCACACAACATAGGTACTATTCAACCATTCTATCTCCAGTACTACTGGACTGGACAGATTTGAATGAAGTTAGTAGATAGTGATACCGTCAGCAAAACGTCATCAAATGAAATCTGCTTTTGACTTCAGCGAGATCATAACATGCATTAAAACTCTAGCGAATACTGTGTCTCTGTTACGTCTACATCGCGTAGAAAATAACCAGGATCAACAGTAACGTGCCGTCCGCATCCGAAGCACGGAATCATCTTACTTTCTAAACAATCAGGTTATTTATTTAACCTGCAATGCCCTAACTAAACTTGGAACAGTCCCATAAGATATTTTTTTGTGAGACAGTGTCCCCACCGGTAATCGAACCCAGAACCTCGGATCGCGAGCCAAACACTCGGATCACTAGACAATGGAGGCTGTTAATTTGTTGATGATCTAATAAAAATAGCTAATGGTTCATCATCATCATAATTGCAGTCCACTGCTAGACATAGGCCTCCGCCAATCGCCAAGGTGCACCACAAGGTCTAGTGGTTAAATTGGTCTTTGAAATTTTGTTTATTCAACTGAAGACCGCTTTCACATTAAGGCGACTTTGGCAGCGCGACGGTTGCGCTGTCAGAATTTCATATTAAAACATATGCTGCGGCGCGGCTGTCCTTATAATGTGAAGGCATTTGTGCTTCTGCTGCGCTACTGTCGCGCTGCTAACGTCCTAGTGTGAAAGCGGCCTAAGATCCCGCCATGTGTTTCTCATCAAATGAATAGTGGTCCCGTCATTTTGATATAAAAATAGCGGGACCACTTTCTTTGCAGAATATTTTAAAATGTTATGGGTATAGATTTTTTTATGAAAGTATGAAATAGTAGAAATATTGTATTATATCCTATTCACATGATATTCGCAAAAACTGGCGTGGTCCCGCCATATAACGTTCAGCAGTTCTCTCCTTTCTCTTTCTAGCGACAGCCAATCCAGTGCATAGGTAGTATATGGTCCAGTCATCCAGTGTACTGTACATAGTAGAGTTCAGCGTGCCGGCTCACTCGTCCGGTGATTTATGCAACCGAATAGGAACACCCATCTTCTAAACATTGTCGAATAGCACAGGCTCCATAATTTTGTATATTGCCAGATTAATAGCCGCCAAATTGTGCCTTTTTATGGTCGGGGGGTTAGTTGGGTGGGTGAGGCCCCTTTGCGCCCCTAGGTCCGGGCCAAGGTTAATCCGGGCAAGAGGCTTACCAACATTACATAATATGTTGATTACTGGACTGTTCATATCCTAAAAACATCCCATTGGATGATAGCAGTTCCCCTGATGGATAAGTAACAAAACTTAACTCAATTACATAAAAAATGGGAAACCCAACAAGTAATTTATTTGCCCAGTTTCGAATGCAAATGTACCTGAGTGGTCTAAATAAGTGTTACTTTGGCGTTGTAGACCCAAATTTTTCTGCTAATATAAAAGTAGAAATTATAATAATTATTTATACCTACCTAACTTTTGATGAGCAATATATGTTAGGCCTTCCTGAAAGTGTTTACTTATTAAATTTTGGAAAACCCATGTATTTTGATATATAAAAGTATAGAATAGAAAATAAAAATGCTGATATTTTTTTTGTGTTTTATTTAATAAGAGAATCTTGTGTATTAATCAAACCACAAGTTTAAGACAGTAAAATATGGTTAAATGGTATATTTGTCTGTTCTTGAATCAAGTTAACTAAATAATAACAAGATATAAGAACGGGGACTGTTTTGAATTTTCTTCAAGACTCTAAAGCGTTTAAATCTTCTCTCCTTTTGTCATCCTCTATCATCTCGCTACAGTCCAATGTAGACTCCATTTAAGAGATTTTACAGATATTGATTCTGCATGAGTTGCACTGGGAGTATAAGTCGTATCGCTGTCTGATTGTTCCAATTTTATAAATATTTTACTCAAATAATTTTTACTTGGTATTGATGGGTTTATATTAACACCACAATGCTTGATTTTAAATGGTGATGTAGATACAGAATGTAGCGCTTTGATGGTGACGTCATCTGATTTACCAAACTGACTTTTGTTTGGTAAGCTTTACTTCTAAACATTTTCCATATATTATGTACTTGAATTGATTTATCCAATACTCTTGGTGATATATGTACTTGAACTGATCAATCCAATACTCTTGGTGTTAATTGGGGAACTTCTGCTACATTCTGCTGAACTGTAAAACAAATATTTTGTTATTTAAGTGTTTTAAGAAGAGGTTTGCAAGTGTTATTCAGACTGGCTGGTATGAGAGATAACGGATGTTTGGATTATGTTTGTTAGGAACACTATGTGTCATTTTTCTATTATTCTGTACTCAGTGTCATGAGAAATAAAACCAACTAAATTCTATGTGCTTGTTATTTACTCTTGGCTCTCACCAAAGTGCAATGTTAGAATTATTATCAACACAAGTAGGAGATTACTAGGTCACAGAAAACTCTATGTAGTTTTGAGTGTACCTACAATGTACATAAGTAATAAACACTGAGAATAAATTACTTTTATCAATGCTATATTCTAATAAACATGTTAATAATAAATACCTGAACTACTGGATGCAATTTCTTTGAAACTTGATTGTTTTGTAACTGTACATTTTTCTTCTAATTCCTTTTTACACTTCAATAATCATCATTCTTCGTTTCTTAGCTACCGTACATAGGGTCGCTCTGTTGTATCAGATGGTCGGTTTTCCTGTCTGGTTGGCACATAAATATTATGGGGCATACATCCTGGTTTCATACGTACTTGTGACCCCATCACATGATTCTTCATATAGCTTTCCATATCATTTGGCAACTGAAAAAAGACAAGTTAACGATTATGATCGTTAGTAAGAATGACATCCAAGACCAAAACAAACATAACCTCAAAATTGCATAGCCTCAATATTTTCAACTATTTCACGTCCAACAAACATTTTAAGTTTAGGACCTATCAATATATGTTAACATACTCACATCAAAGTGGTCTTCACAGAAATAAAGTGGCGAATTCGTGACTAAGTCGTTCGAGTTTCGCCGTGCAAGCTTTAACCACTTATCTCTTATTATTTCCTTGTTTGGTACATACACAAACACTTTGTTGGGTGTTGTTATTGATACTGCACACCATTTAAAAACTTTGGAATTCGTTTTAAATTTAATATTTTGTTAACTTTCTTCGCTACGCATAGACAAAATGGCATTGTTTACCTAGGTGTAACCATGGTCAAATATTATTGTACCATGGGTGTGACCAGTGTGACCACAGAGTATATAATCACTACCTACTAGATACGTTTAGGTGTGACGTCAGAGCCGACGCCATGACACCTGAGAGCTGTTTTCGCGCAATATTGAAAAAATACACTTCTGGACACATCTATTGGCCCACCTTAGAGTTTAGGTTTCGATGGCCCCTACCGAAATATGATTGCTAGATTGAAAAAAAACTGTTGATGCAGTTTTAAACCTGATACATTTTACCATCTTTTTCGATCGTATTGTTTTAAATTTGAATTCAGAATACCATACGACATGGAGCTACGCCTAACAAGTCGGATATGCGCCTTGTTAAAGGCAATTGATTTTTGAATAAAAAACATGTTTTATCAAATGAAGGTTTAATTTAATAACGCGTGTTGCCTCCATGGGCATCTACCACAGCTCTCATACGATTAGGCATAGGTAGAGTTTATCAACCGCTCTATGAAATTTTGAGGGATCATCTCCCAGTCCTCTTCTATGGCAGTTTTCAACTCCTGCATCGTCTGGGCAACTGGCTGACGAGCCCTAACACGTCTTTTTAGCTCGTCCCACATATGCTCAATGGGGTTCATGTCTGGGCTTCTGGCTGGCCAGTCCATAACTGTGATGTTCACATCCCGAAGATATTCCCAGACGTTGCCGGCCGCATGGGCTCTTGCATTATCATGCATAAAAAGGAAATTTGGGCCCACATAGTCCGCGTATGGTATCCCATACGCGGACTATGTGGGCCCAAGTTTGACAAAAGTACATTCGTGAGTGCTTAGAACCTCACGTGATAACGTGAGGTTCTAAGCACTCAAGAATGTACCTTTCAGCATTTAATGTTGGCAGCCGTGGTCCTGTAACAACCTCAAGTTGAGTTTTGCCGCTCGCGGATATACCGCCCCCAGACAGTCCATGAGCCACCGCAATAAGCAACCCTCTCTTCAAAGCAGCATTGAGCGAAACGCTCTCCCTTACGTCGGTAGACATTCTTCCTTCCATCATTGCCATGTAACACAATTTTAGACTCATCAGAAAAGAGTAAACGGCTCCAATCTTGCTGTGTCCAATTTAAATGACTGCGTGCGAAATGAAGGCGCGCTGTTCGGTGGGCTCGCGTTAGTTTGGGCCCATTATAGCTGGCTTGTGTGGTACCATATCGCGTTCTTTTAACCTTCGCCGAACAGTTCGAGCGCTCACAGATACTCCGTGGAAGTCGCGAAGTTGGTTTTGTATCTCAATGGAGGTAAGGTGACGATTTCTCAAGCTGGTCGTCACGATGAATCGATCCTGCCTTTCAGTTGTGACCCGAGATCGTGGCCTTCCTTGGCGACGAACAAAGCCGCCAGTCTCTAGGTACCTCCGATAAACATTTCGGACCGCAGATCGACTTAAATTAAGTTGAGCACTCACGTTTCTTTGGCTGTGTCCGGCCTTAATAAGTGCCACAGCTTGGGCGGCGACTTCAGGTGAAGTATCCATAGATTATTGATAGAACCTCACCTTCATGTTAAGAATAAGTAATGTTTGATGCAAAACCAAAGATATCAATCACTTTTTCAAGAATTAAATCCAAGTAAACCAATAAAACCAAGTTTTGATATCAACAAACAGGCTCCAAGTTGTCTTTTGTTTCTTTAAATTCTGTGTTCGAAATTCAAAAAAAAGACTATTGAATGAAATTGTGAATGTGCCAGGTTCAAAACTGCATAAAAAACTTTTTGCTCGACCTAATATGACATTTTAGCTAGGACCAAACGAAACTGAAAATACAAGGTGGGCCAATAGATATGTCCAGAAGTGTATTAGAAAAATGGCTTTAAACTTCGTTAAACTTGAGTTTAATACCGAAATAAAGGATTTTTCGTAAATAATAAATGGGCAACTACAGTACTTTCACAGTTTTTATGTCTTGTGACTGGGACTGTAGCTACATTTAATTTTCATCTTTGTTTCGACAATTCAAAAGTGCCTGTTATTGGCCTACTTGAAATAAATGCTTTGATTTGATTTTGATTTTGAATGTGTACCCACATTAGGGAAGAGGATTTCAAAACCTTTCGTCACGCCTAATCATCAAAATCATCAATACAATCCACGGATCAACAATAAGAAAATTTGAATTTCGCGGGCTTACAATATTTTTTTTATTTTCAATATTTCGCGGGTTTTTTTATATCATCTCATGGTTTGCGACTAGAGCCACATTTTCTTTCCTAAAAGCTTTTCATCATAGCAAACATTTTGGAAAAATAGAGGGTTTTGTTAAAACAAAAAAAAACTAAAAAGCTCCTAACTCGGAAACGGTGCGGCTTAGTTTCATGCTTCTCTGAACCTAAATGGTTTCTGAGGACTTAGTTAATAAGGTGCTGCAATAATATCATTAAATTTCCCGAAAAAGAAAACCCGTGAAAATTTTTCCGCCATACTGCCCTCAACTATACACTCGAACCGCAACCAAGCCGGCAGAGGCTCTATTCAGGTCGTCATGAGTGCAGGTGCAGGGACACCTGGGACATTCCAGCAGATGACGACCGCCTCGCACCAGTTACGCTTTTTTCATTTGCCTTGGCACTCGATCCCGAACGAGTTTGAGTCGAGGGAGTCCCGGTCGACTTCTGAATGGTTTATAAAAAATTGGTCGGGGTTTCCCAAGTCGGTATAAAAAGTCAATATAAAAAACAAACAAACACATAAAGTAAGTCAACATAAGCCTGCGTCATCCCACTACTGAGCAAAGGCCTTTCCCCATGACTTCCAGTTTTTTCTATCCAAGGTTAATGAGGACCACTGGTCGTTGGTTTTATCCAGCTCATCCCGCCATCTGCTACGAGGTCTGCCGCGGCGCCTTCAGGCTGTGTCAGGACTCCATAAAGAGGCTATTTATTGGGCATGCGGCAGACGTGGCCAGTCCAGTCCCACTTCAGCTTAGCGACTTTTTGAGCAACGTCAGTCATTTGTGTTTAAAAATAAAATAAAAACAAAACACAAAAAGAAAACCCATAAGCTGGCTTCGAACGCTCTGTGCCACTCGACCAGACGACTTGTTGAACTCATTGGCCATAGTGATTATATACTCTGTGTCTTTGGCGAATATGGTAGATTTTATGCTACTTCAACAGGGAGCTAATTCTCATTTTATGCGATATTTGAGTGATATGATAAATATCTAGTCACGTAAATATCGCATGTGATATGTGTCATGTCTATCAAAAATATCGATCCCGTGCTAAAATCCGTATTCTCGTGGGCAATAGATATATTGGCAATCGAGATGGTAATAGATAATATTATCTTTACGTTCATTCAAATCTTTTGCACAGATTATATCGTTTTTGTCGCTGCCAAGGATCGTTCAACACGTTCCGTTTTTCATCGACTGGCGAGTTGATAATCGATAACTTTATTTTTTCTTCAAATTAACAAATTTGCTGATAATTTGGATTGATAGAATGTTTTTAGTGTTCGTTTTACATTAAGTGGTTAATGTAAAATGAATTTGACTAGTTTAAAATAATTTTCATGTAAAAAGTTAATCTTAACATTACATGCGCATACTTTTTGTGGAACGGAGTGTCAATAACAGCCGACAACTCCGTCAAGAGCTGCCAAAAGTTTTAAGGTGGACGCACACCTATCCGCGCCGAAGGAATCGACCGCGCCGAAAGAATCGAATTTTAGAATGACTTGTATGAAATCCTACTAAACCTCGCACACTTATCCGCGTCGAATCGGACGAATAGATGACGTCATAAGTATGAGAAAAAATTCTTTCGGCGCGGTCGATTCCTTCGGCGCGGATAAGTGTGCGTCCACCTTTAAAGTTAAGTTTTAGTTTGAGTTAATTTATTGCTCTGATGGCAAAAGTGAAGAATCGAACAAAAGTAAATATTGAAAAAATTAGCTCTTCCCCAAAAAAAAGAAAAGCTTACCCGAGCGCAGCTCAAAAAGCTCGCTTGGTGAGCATTTTGGAGGCAGACCCAGAACTTCGTGGGGCGAAGTTCTCTGCCTCCTTCACAATGAAAGAGTCCACAGCCCGATGGACCAAGATTGGTGACGAGCTTAATTCTATTCCCGGCGGAAAAAAAACTGGCAAGAATGGCGTAAAGTAGTTTTTTTTTTAACAAAGCATCACTTAGGTCCCATGGATCCATTCTCCATTGGGCTCGTCGTCGTGGCGGTGCTGCCTCTGCTATTTCAGCCTCCTCGATTAGATCTACTACAAAAGCCGCAACAAATTCGTCCACAGACATTTTCACCGTTTTAAGTTTTAACAAAAGCAACCTCAATACTCAACTCAATAATTTATTTCAGTTCGTATTTTGTTCTAAAATGTCAATCGATATGTCACTATCGAGTGCTCCTGATCACTCGATGCATGTCTAACGCTTTGCCATCGATATTTATCTATAGTGACTTCTCGAGAATAGGGAAATTTGCATTCAATCGATATTTTGACAGTTTTTGCGATATTTATCGAATGTGATATTATATCTACTGCTCGAGAATCGCCCCCCTGCGCAAAAGGCGAAAAAGTGTAACTATAAATTTGAATTTCGCGGGATCAGATTTTTTTTTTCAGTATTACGCGGGGTTTTTTTACATCATCTCATGGTTTGCAACTAGAACAACATTTTATTTCCTGTAAAGTTTTTCATCCAAGCCAAGCAAGGTTTTGTTGAAACAGCTCCACTCCAACCTGCTAAAGCTACACTTGTAAACCTAATACGAAAAAAAAAAGTTTGTAAACAAATATAAAATAATTAACTACTGTTAAATACAATATATCAAAATAAATATGTATATTTGTAATGCTGCTACATTGTTTGTTCTATGATTAGACTGTTTACCTCTATGCCTTTGTCTGTGGTAGGAGATATTAAGAAATAAAAAACACTTCTCTCTGGTATCGTATAACAGCAATGTGTATTTTATTTAATAATAATACTATGCTACTAAAAACCCCTAAAACCTATAAAATAAAATAATAACAATGAAATATCACTATCAAGATATTTTAAGCGTTTTCAATCACGCAATCAATCTATCAATCGTCTTTCGGAACAGCACTATCTAGTTCAAAATTTCCAGTCACCTGATTGGTCAACCAATCGGCCAATCACGCGATGTCGCCAATTATCATGCTGTACACTCTTGGGTCGGACAAGCAAGGTACACCCAAATAATTGAAGACATTGCGTGTTGTGCAATCCTGTGTCGTGCGTTGCTGGTGTGTGCATTGTCATGGTGTACAATATCAAGCCGGGCGATCTTGGTCCAGGCCGAGAATCCGCGACATAACCGCGTACGTGTTTTGAATTCCAATGACGTACATTCCAATGTCGCGCATTCTCGTGCCGTGCATTGTTGATGTTGTACATTGCTGGCTCCCATTGGAATCACTCATTTTTGAAGAAGTAGAGTTTGGCCAACGAAAGCTGTCCAAGAAAAAAGGCGGGACACTGCTTAAACGGTGTTGATACTATTTATTACTCAGGAAGTATTTTTTTTTAATTAAAAAATACGTTTTATGAGCTGTAATTTTCGAGTGTTTATTGTCGGCGACGAGACCCTATCTCTACACCAGGGTACATAGAGTATAACGTGAGTCGATCAGTTGAATTAGTATTTTGAAAACTTGTGATATTAACTTAGATATGTAATTAAGTTATTTTTTTATAATTATAATCTCAGATGATGCCAAGTTAACATAAAACCAACAAGATTGTATTAAAGTCCAATAATAAGGAAAAACGTAGATTAAAGTTTTTGTGTCATATAATTACGTAACTCGAAATGATGATTTTTTATTTGTTGAGATATAACGTATAAATTAGTGGCAAAACGCTGGACTTGGCTTAAAACCATTTTCTACGTAAGAATCATGTCAATCGGTCCAGTACTTTAGGCAATATAAGGCAAAATAAGTAGTAAACATTGTGTACAACGTACATTTCACACTCATTCTGATTCAAATCACTTTTTATGTCTTTATTTGTCAATTATAGTAAATAGAAACTTTCTCGTCGTACTTCTGACTGTTTTTGGCATTATTTTAAACAAAACCAATGTAAATGTGATACACGTAAACACAAGATCAAGATGACTCTACTACAAAACGTGTCAATTTTGGCAGTCTTAAATTATTGCCATACTTATTAAAACTTCTGAAAATAATTCGTGGACAGCTTTCGTTGACCAAACTCTAATAGTCGCAACTGATAGAATGCGACCGCATCGTTCGAATCTAAACGTAGTGATTATATACTCTGTGGTCGAATCTGATGACGTGACGTCATCCGAACTTTTCTAGGATTTGTGCGGTTCTGCTCGATTCGGACGATTCGACGCGGATAGGTGTGCGAGGTTTCATAGGATTTCATACAAGTAATTCTAAAATTCGATGCGTTCGGCGCGGTCGATTCCTTCGGCGCGGATAAAGGTGGACGCACACCTATCCGCGCCGAACGCGCCGAACGAATCGAAGTCAAGGAGGCCTCGCACACCTATCCGAGCCGAACGCGCCGAACGCGCCGAACGCGCCGAAAGATTGGAATCACTCATTTTTGAAGAAGTAGAGTTTGGCCAACGAAAGCTGTCCAAGAAAAAAGGCGGGACACTGCTTAAACAAAACCAATGTAAATGTGATACACGTAAACACAAGATCAAGATGACTCTACCACAAAACGTGTCAATTTTGGCAGTCTTAAATTATTGCGTTATGACATATTAAAACTTCTGAAAACAATTCGTGGACAGCTTTCGTTGACCAAACTCTAATAGATAGAATGCGACCGCATCGGTCGAATCTAAACGTAGTGATTATATACTCTGTGGTCGAATCTGATGACGTCATCCGAATTTTTCTAGGATTTCTGGGGTTCTGCTCGATTCGGACGATTCGGCGCGGATAGGTGTGCGAGGTTTCATAGGATTTCATACAAGTAATTCTAAAATTCGGCGCGTTCGGCGCGGTCGATTCCTTCGGCGCGGATAAGTGTGCGTCCACCTTAAGTGTGCGTCCACCTTTAATTATATACTGACTATACTTTGACATTTAATTATATTTTGACGACCCGAATGGCGTAGTGGTAGTGACGCTGCCTTACGTTCTTAGGGTCCTGGGTTCGAATCCCGGTAGGAGCAAATGTTTGTGTGATGAGCATGGACATTTGTTTCCGAGTCATGGATGTTTATATGTATAACTAGCTGACCCGCGCAACTTCGTCTGCGTCACATAAGTGAAAGAGAGGGTTACAGAGATTGGGTCGTAAGCACCTATAATACAATTTTCGAAGAGCACATCATACACATCCTTCCGCATAATGAAAATGCGCGCCCGGTACATGATCATTATTTTGCTGCGGAGTTATTTAAAACGGTGTATCTCCTAAGATATGCATTGAAATCAATTTACGTGCAATACGAAACGCGTCCATCAATTCTGTTAATATTGTTGATAGCAAATTTGAAGTAGATTGGACCAAGGAATCACATTTTCCCATACAAACTTTGCCCCCCACCTTTTCACCCCCTTACGGGTATAATTTCAGAAAATATTTTCTTATCGTATTATAGGCATACGATAAGAAATGATGTTCTGAAATTATTATACAAAAAATACACCCTCCAAGCTTCAGGTTTCTACAATCTGCGGTAAAGGCTGTGCGTTGATCCATCACAGTCCTTCAGGACAAAGCATTTTTATTATTTGTAGATAGTAGGATTTGAACTTTTTTGTATTTGTAACTTTTCGGGCTTTATGTCTGATGTACATTCGCATAGTCTACATTTTCTTCGTAGTATTATTTTATTTGTAAATACAGGGTGGAAACGATTAACCGGGCAGAAAGGGGAGCTTCCTTAACCGTTGAGTATTAGAAACAGGATCGATTGGCATCAAAAAATGTTTTGTGTAAAATAGCAATTTTCTTGCTAACTGTACTTTTTTAAAATCTGTGAATGGAGATCAAAATTTCACGAAAAATTACGGATGGTTTCCTAAGACCATTTTCATGTAGCTGCAACGGTTAAGGTTTATCATTATTGGCATAAAAAAAAATGTTTTATGTAAAAATGGCAATTTTCTTGCTAACTGCACTTTATTTTTTAATTAAATCTGTGAATGGGGATCAAAATTTAGCGAAGAAATTATGGATTGTTTCTAAGACCTTTTTCGTGTAGCTGCAGTTCCCCTTACTGCCCCGTTTACCGTTTCCACCCTGTATTACCAACTTCTTATACCGAGGAAAGCCAGTTTTCTTGAGTTCCGCTATTTTGGGCGTATTCACTTCAAAAATCAAATTTCAAGAAAATTGAGAAATTATATTTACCTGTATTAGATTTGAAGTATTTACAGCAACTTTTAAAGGTTTATACTTCATTGGATTTTGTTCTATAGGTGTATGAAGTTTATTAATTTTAAACACAAAACCCTCTTTTTTACGTCTCTGGTTGAAATTTTAAAAAAATGCTGAAACAGGTATTTCTTTATTTTTAAAAATAAGTATTTACTCTGAGTTTCATAATTCTAGAACAATCTAAAAAAAATTTTTCATACAAACTTTACCCCCCCTTTTCACCCCCTTTTTCCAAATTTTTCCATAATTTCTATAGCCTAAATGTTATTCTGAGTTTATTTAAATAGATTAGTGAAGTTTTCATCAAAATCCGTCCAGCAGTTTTTACGTGATGCGCGTTCAAACAAACAAACAAAAATTTTAAAAATGGTTTTAATATGTTCAGTTACTTATTTTAAGTCACCCTGGGCGATTTTTTTTTTTAATCTTCAATGTACAGATTTTTTGGTCTCAACGATTTTATTATATGTATACAGGGTGTAAAAGACCTCTTCACGAAGCCGTCAACCAAGCATTCTGTACACCAAACTAAGTAACACTGCGCAAAAATAATTGCTGGGAAACGAAATTTTTTTTTGGACCTAAAAAATAATCAGATTTTTGTAGCGCGCAATGGTTGGCGCGCTACCGACTGTTCCAATGTGTGCGTTGTGCCTACACGCCACACTGCACACAGCCAGGCGGCGCAGCTCCGCCCACCGCGCATTACTGACGCTACTCAGCGTAGGTACTTACCTAGCAAAAAGTATTAGGTAAATTAACTTCGATTAAACTCATCATCAT
Source organism: Xestia ashworthii (assembly GCA_950022955.1). Taxonomy (NCBI): domain Eukaryota; kingdom Metazoa; phylum Arthropoda; class Insecta; order Lepidoptera; family Noctuidae; genus Xestia; species Xestia ashworthii. The sequence continues at coordinate 3,353,428 of OX465574.1, read as the reverse complement.
CATGTCAGCCGAAAGACGTCCACTGCTGGACATTAGGCCTCCCCCAAGTGTCGCCACATTGACCGGTCCCGTGCGACTCGCATCCAACAGATTCCCGCAACCTTCACCAGGAGGTGGAGGTCTTCCAACGCATCGTCTTCCGGTTCGTGGTCGCCACTCTAGAACTTTTCAGCCCCATCGGCCATCCGTTCTACGAGCAATGTGTGCCCACTGCCACTTAAGTTTGTTTGTTTTTTTGTTTTCGATTCAACTACTCACAAGAAAGATACTTGTTTGAAAGTAGGTACATGTGCATCGCTTTATCGTCATCTACTTAACTGATCTAGCATCGGTGGACACTGCACGTGAAAACAGACGCATGCATGCTCTAATCTTCTACCTACTTCTACTGCTCGAGTGGCCTCCATCGTATTTCGCCTTAGGCCTTACGGTACCTCAACAGTTAAACATGTACTTACGAATTTCTGCGATTAATACTGATAGCCGGCATTCGGCCGGCGTTTCAACCGGCGTTCGATAACGAGACTGCAATCAGCCAAAACACACTCGCTCACAATTACTCACAAACACAATGTACTCACAGTAGCAGCACTCTTCTACCTATCACCTCTTTAACTTGATCACCATCACACAACACGAAACACGCACGATTATGGTGCTTACTGCCATGCGCAATGCGAAATGTCTACAAACAAACAGAAAAAAGAAACATGGACGTAAATAAAAACTTGCGCAATAAAAATACACATGCACACTCGATGGTGCGAGAAACGGAACTAAGAATTATTCTTAACATTTTGAATTTCTTTGGGATAGGTTTTAGGTACGCTAGCGGGCGCGGCTCGGCCGGCGGTGTCGTTTGATGCTTTGATGTACGCCGATATCAAACGCGTGCGCCGCCGCCGCCGCCGCCGCGCTGCTACTCACGGAGTTCATTTTTTATCAATTAACAAACTTAGCGTTTGACCACTTCATCATCATATGGCAACACTGACAATGTTTACTTGACCTGCGTATTTAAAATCTGTAATTAAATATAAAATACATTCTTAGTTGACTAATAAGTGGTGGAACACAGTGAAATAACTATAATGAATGAGTGAAACTATTGGTGACTGGAAACGACAAGTGTATTATAAAAATAAATCAACAACATTTAAGTGTCGGTTCAAAACAATTCACAAACAATAATACAGTGTTTCACAACAAATAGATACAAAAACCATTCTAGTAATCATCAAATATTGAAGATGAGTGTAGTGTTTTGTTAAAAGTAGTGCAATAATTAGAAAAGACGACAATATTAACACCGTTAAGTAAAAAATTTTTTAAAATTGACCTTTGGACTATCGTGAATGTACGACAACTAGCGCCAGCACGGCAATGCGCGCTGAATAGACGAACCAATATAGTACCGCTACTCGACACCAGTGGCCCTAAAAGGGATACCACTTAAAAAAAAAAAAAAAAAAAATTGGTAGAAAATAAATAGTTTTTGAACACTTCGGAGTAAATTTGCTAGAAAAAAATTAGGATGAATTTTCTAGAAAATATAACCATCCGTCGTACTAGAACCAAGTCAGATTCAATACTAAACGACAGCTCTGCACAAACAATAAATGAAACCGGAAGCAGTGTCCCGGAATTATCGGATGACGAAGACTTAGGACTTATAAAAGAATTGCGTGAGCAAGTCATGAATCTCACAATAGAGTTGCAAGCCGCTCGTTCCGAAATTGAGATCCTTTCCTTAGAAAATAGTAATTTGAAGAGTTTGAGTAAAGACCTGGAAAAAAGCAATGAGACATATGAAACAATTAATGATGGTTTACCTAAAAATAGTCAACCTCCTATGAAAAAGAGCATTAATAGGAACAAACAAAGCAAGAAACAGTCTCAAATATGTACTCTGGAGAACAAGAGCCCAGAAAACCCCGATAAAACAACCACAACAACACAAAATAGATCCGAGAAGGCGGAGATACAGAAAAGTTGTACGAAGCGCAATAAAATCTGTATCTTAAGTACAGATAATAAAAACAAAATACTTTACATTGCAGAAGATACATTTAATAATTGTGATATTTGTCATTACATCACACCACACAGCAATATGCATCGTCTTCTGAGTGGTTTTCAACTACAAGTATCAAACTTCACCTTACAGGACTATTGCATAATATTGCTGGGCGAGGAAGACTTCAAATTTACAAATAGATATTTGGATTGTGTATTGCAGATAAGAGAGGTGTTGCAGGAAATTATTCATACAAATGTAATTATATGCACTCCAACATATAAATTCTTTAATAACAACTATTTATTCAATTCAAGAATAGAAACCTTCAATAATTTGCTTTATCTAGACATAATTACTCACGGACATGCCTATTTCTTGGACAGCAATAAAAATTTAAGATATGATGACACTATGTTTGATAGACGAACTGGAAGGATAAATTATTTCGGAATTCAGACTATTTTTAAAGATATAAAGAATATGATCATGTTTATACAAAAAAATGTAATTCAATGTTCAGAAGACTGTCATAAAAAACCCACAGAATGTAAAGAAAAACACCAAACAAACGTAACTCAAGCAAATAACTCTGAGTTTTTTCTTTTATAATCACATGTTTATTATTCATCAAAATATTGCTGGTCTTTTAAACAAGGCTGATGTCTTAACATTAAATATTCAAGAACTATTAAGCAGACAAATAAATGTCGACATAATATGCCTTACAGAACATTTTGTTATCTCTGGTCAGGAAAGTTTAATAAATATACCCAATTATAAACTTGCCGCCTCTTATTCTAGGAAACACCAAAGGCGGGGAGGTTCATGTATTTTAATTAAGAGTTGTTACGAATATAAGGAGATTCACGATGTAATGAAACTTTCTGTAACAGGAGTTTTTGAATGTAGTGCAATTGAACTAATCCAACAAAAAATTATAATTGTATGTGTGTATAGACCACCAAATATATCTAATATTAGTGTTTTTTTTGATGCTATGGACTCTGTATTAAAAAAACTGTGCTATAAATCTAATGTAAAGGTAGTATTATGTGGAGACTTTAACATAGATATCCTCAAACGTAACAGAATCACCTTGGACTTTGAATTTCTTCTTCTAAACTATAACCTTAAGCTGCAGATACGACAACCGACGAGGCCAAAAAGTCAAACATGCTTGGATAATTTTGCTTATAATGCTCATTTAAAGTGTACAAGTGAGGTTGTTGATTTTGCTTTGTCTGACCACTCATCTGTATTACTAAAAATCCAAGTCAGTAAAACTTGCAAATTAAATTACTGGCGCACTCAAAAACGGGATTATTCAAGGGAAAACCTAGTAAAATTTAAAAATTATTTAAAAGATCTATCTTTTTCAGATGTTTATAGTGAGCACAATCCTAATGTAGCATATGATAACTTTATGGATATTTTTCTTCTATTATACAATCAATGTTTTCCAATGAAATGGGTTAAAATGCGATCGGAAGGAAAAATTAAATGGATCTCAAAAGGGATTAGGCTATGTAGTAAGAAACAAAGAAACTTACTGTGGAAATATAGAAAGTATCCTTCGCATGAGAATAAAACCACTTTTAAGACCTATTCACAAAGATTAAAAAAGATAATAAAATTGACACAAAAGGCTCAGAATAATTACAGAATTAATAACGCTCAAAATAAATGCAAAGCGTCATGGCAAATAATTAATAACACCAAATATATTAAAGAACCAATTATGAAAATCAGTAAGCAAAATACTTTGATTACAGATCCCTATGACATAACAACATCTTTTAATGATTTTTTTATTGATGAAGTTCAAAATACATCTGGAAAAAAAACCTCCGGTAGAATTATTCGTTTAGACACCATCCCTAATTCAATGTTTATGTCACCGATAATACCAGACGACATAACTAGGATAATCAGAAGTCTTAAAAATACAAAAAGCCACGGTTATGATGGTATTACCACAGAGGTTCTTAAATTAGTTAGTAAGACTATAGCTCTGCCTTTATGTCACATTATAAACAGGAGTATTGTTTCGGGTATTTACCCTAATAGTCTAAAGAGAGTTATAATAAAACCTGTACATAAAAAGAATAACAAAGAGGAAATGTCCAACTACAGACCGGTAGCATTAATCCCAGTATTATCTAAAGTATTTGAGAAGATTATTTACGAATCATTGTACGCATTTTTAAACAAACATAATATATTTTGCAACGAACAAATGGGTTTCAGGAAAAATAGAAATATTAATATGGCAATATACAATTTTTTATGCAATATAATGCCAAGTGTAGATAATAAGACTCCTGTGTGTGCTATATATACCGACATGACCAAGGCTTTCGACTACGTAAACCATGACATTCTTTTGGAAAAATTATATAATTACGGTGTAAGGGGAAATGTCCTAGACTTAATAAGATCCTACCTTACTGGGCGAACTCAACATACGGAAATGACCAGAATATGTCTTAAGACCAAATGTGAGCTTAGATATACGTCAGCCGGTAGGGAGGTTAAATACGGTGTACCGCAGGGGAGTGTATTAGGACCTCCTCTATTTCTCCTATATATAAATGACTTGCCACGTCAGACCCGACAACCCATGGTATTATTTGCAGACGATAGTACAGCGATAGTTAAGTGCACCAATAAAGAAAACTATGAAACAGAAATCAATAACACATTGGAAACAATCATACATTGGCTTGATTCTAATAATTTAATGATAAATCTAAAAAAAACAAAAGTAATGCACTTCTACCAAAAGTTACGCCCTGCTGATGTAAATGTTATTTATGATGGTCAAAAAGTCAAAAAGTAGATACAACTTGTGTAGCGAAATTTCTAGGTATCCTGATTGACAACAATTTGACATGGAAACCGCATGCCGATGACGTATGCAAGAAGTTAAATAAATCAACCTACGTACTGTACAACCTATCACACAAAGTTAGCAAAGATACACTTAAACTAGCTTATCATGGGTTGGTTGCGTCACTGTTAAGATTTGGAATCATATTTTGGGGTAGCTGTAGTGAGAGGGAGGAGATTTTTAAGGCCCAGAAACGGTGTATTAGGTCTATGTCAAACCTTAAAAGCACAGACAGCTGTGAACCTGTGTTTCGGTCTCTGAGGATACTCACTTTTCCATGTTTGTATATATTGGAGGTGGCAATTTTTGTGAAAACCAATTTAAACTTATTTCCGTCACTGGCCAATATAAGAACACGCAATGGCCCTTTGAGATCCCAATACAAGAACTTGCTATATATAGATAACTACAAAACAGCACTGTTAAGGAAAAGTATTATGACAATGGGTCCTGTCATTTATAATAAAATACCTCATGGTCTTAAAGATTGTTCGGTAAACGTTTTTAAATCTAAGGTAACTGCACTACTTTTAGACAAGTGCTACTACTCAGTGAGAGACTTTTTAAATGATTTGAGTTTATCTAGATAATGATTGTTTATAATTGCAAATTGAACCATGTAAGACTTATGAACCTGACTGATTGAAAATTGACTTCTTTATAATTTTTGTTTTGTTTATCTAGTTGTTAATTGACTTCTTTTTAATTTTTGTTTTGTCTATGTAGTTGTTAATTGATTTCTTTTCATTTTCGTTTTGTTTATCTAATTGTTAATTGCCTTCAATTTAATTTCTGTGTTGTTTTATGTTGACATTGTTTTGATTTTATTAATATTTCAATTTATATAATAATTTGCATGTACAACATCTTATACCTGTACCTACATTCAAAGCAAATAAAGATCTGATTCTGATTCTGATTCTGATTCAATTTTAACGCTAAAGGCTTAAGGGTCAAAACTGGTTAACCGCCGTCTGTGTCAAGTGTTTGTAGATAGGATAGGATGTGAGTGTCGTTAGAGTTTGATTTATCATTGCAATTTTGTTAATAAAAATTCAAAATGATTATGTAAACTTTTGTAAACATTTATCAAACAACTCATCATCAACGTTTAATGTAAAACATCTGAAACCAAAAACCAAGTTCAACCGTGCTGACAATTGTACAGGCGCCAGCAGGTCAACCTACCCGAATCTGTCAAATTTTGCCAATCAAACGTGAATCTTACTGGTTTGTAATAAAGTTGAAAATCTTTTGCAGCAATTTGACAGATTGTGGTAACATGATGTGTTGGCGTCTGTACCTTTAGGCTTGTAGGTAGGTATTATACGGCCGCTCGAGTTCAAACGTTACCGCGACACGTGGCGCGGGCGGCCGCGCATGGTAACGTGCCCCCGGGAAGGTACGTAGTTATTGTAGTACTACATGCGTAAAAATACTTAATTTAAACTAGGTACTTACCTACTGACCATCACTGTCGCTGTTATCCAGGATCGGTGCCCTCTCGCCTTTCGACACTCACGAGCTCTGGTTCGAACTGCCGACCACCCACGCGGAGACAGACGCGCGCTCGCGTCAGCGTGTTTTCATGAACCCTCTCTAGGATTCCTTCTCGCTCTGACCGCTGCTTCAGTTCATCAAAAACATCAATGATTTTTTGACGCATCTCAGCAGCGGTCTCGCAGGGGCGGTCAAACACCCTATCCTTCACGTAACCCCACAAAAAGAAATCCAGAGGGGTTAAATCAGGTGATCGTGCAGGCCAAGCATGAGGTCCGTACCTCCCAATCCATTGGTCTCCGAACAGCCGCGTCAGCTCTTCACGTACCGGTCTCACGATGTGCGGGGGCGCACCGTCGTGCTGGTACCACACGTCTCGCCGGCGCTGCAGTGGCATGTCGTCCAATGTTTCTGTCAGGTAGCCCCTTACATGATCGAGGTAGGCAGCTCCGTCCATTCGGTGTGGCAGGAAAACAGGGCCCAGAATCTGGTTTCCAACAATGCCTGCCCATACATTGTGTTTCCATCTAGTCTGGAAGCCCGTTTCCTGCATTTGGTGCGGATTCACGGAGCACCAATAGTGTGAATTACGACGATTCCACATGCCGTTGTTGGTGAAAGTGCTCTCGTCCGTGAACACAATGTTCTTTACGAATCCTCGATCCTGCCTAAGGAGCCACCTGCAGTAATCCATGCGGCGTATTGCGTCGCCCGGCACGAGTGCTTGCACACGATGGACTTTGTAAGGCCTCTGCCTATCCCTCTTCAAAACCTTGTGCACAGTGGAATGCGACACTGAGTGCCGTGCGCGATTGCCATGCCGCCTCCGCAACACTTTGGCCGCTGTGCGCACGCCCAATCGAGGGTTTTCACGCATCACCTGCAGGATGGCCTGTTCGGTCGCGGGTCGTACTTGACGGCCGACTCCCTCTCGAACAGGTACAATAGGCTGGTTATCTAGCAGCCGCTGCACTGCTCGGGTGAAAATACGTGAGTCTCTTGGCTGGAACGCGGTCGGGTATTCTGTTCTGTAGAACCTACGAGCTGCGGTGGCATTTCCATGAGCCATCCCGTAGCAGTACACCATGTTCACGTATTCCCTTGCAGTGTATTGGTGGAATGGCATGTTTAAAAATCACAAACACAAACTACACACAACACAAGTAGGTACTTAACACAACACAAAAATCACTAAAACTAAAATAACTAAAAGAAGCACAAAGAAGTAAAAGTTTTCGCGAAAGCTATCAGGCATGCACATTCGATGACATAAGAAACCAAACTACTAAATAAAAAGTAATCCTTAAAATCTTCATGAAATTAGGTAGGTAGGTACTTACATTTCTTTGTCGGAAACTACACACACACCACATCATCGCACACAACTACATACCAACGTCGGATTGTAGGTCCCGACTCCCGAGGCGGTTTCTTTAAACATTTTCAGCCAAATTTCCTCATTCCATTTTGAACTTAACAGCTGAAATTTTGTAGTTTAAAATCATTTGGAGAAATCCGAAAATTTTCCCAGTGAACTTTGAACCTAATCTTGTAGCGATAAAGTTGAAAATCTATTAAAGAATTTTACACTCGTCTCCGGCGCCCGCGCCGCTGGTTGTACCTAATGCTAGGTGTGTTGGTGTAGCTAGAATTCCGTACCTACTCGTACTTCCTTGCAATTTTATGATTGACGCAAATTTAGACTTTTTTCCCCAAGTTTGTTGCTTTCATGAAGTAGCTACTAAAGGTACCTACTTGTGAAGGGTTCTAAGATGCAAGCACAATAATTATGATCCTTTAACTTTAACTAAAAAAAAACATACTTTCCGAGTATTAATTGCTTAACATTTTCACTAAAGTGTAAATTATTCAGTAAATGCTGTTCAGTTTATTTAAAATGATTTAATTTGAAGTAAAAAAGTGAAGAAGAAGAAGAATGCGAAGAATTGCTAAACTTAAGTGGCAGTGGGCAGGGCACATTGCTTGCAGAACGGATGGCCGTTGGGGCCGAAAAGTTCTGGAGTGGCGACCGCGAACCAAAAGACGATGCGTTGGAAGACCTCCCACTAGGTGGACCGATGACCTGGTGAAGGTTGCGGGAATCCGGTGGATGCGAGTCGCAAGGGACCGGTCAATGTGGCGACACTTGGGGAGGCCTATGTCCAGCAGTGCCGTCTTTCGGCTGAGATGATGATGATGAAGTAAAAAAGTATGAGTGTTATTGATATTAACTAATTAAGGAAACAGATAAATTCTCAGTCATTGGTTTAGTTAGATCGAAGAAGGTAAATGTACACCAAGAAGATGACGGTCTGATTATCTAAAAACAGCTGTTTAAAACACATTTTTGTATGGGAACATGTCACATTGACAGCTGTTTTTAGATAATCAGACTGTTATCTTCTCGGTGAACATGGACCTAAGGCATTCCTGCTTACCTACCAAGCACCTGTGAAAAGACGTATCGCACACACGTTTTAATGTAGGTACAACAGATTACTTTCAAATTTTTCAAGGAATTTCAAAACTTATCTTATGACAGGGTTCAATGATAGCATAACATCACGCCTGTAATCCTCGAAGGCTTAGGCAGGGGTGTACCGAATAGTACACTCACATTTCAAACGTTATGTTGCCCAACTAAACCGTTTTTATGGTTTGTATGCGCAACCGGAAAAAAAAACAGTATAAAAAATACAAAATTAATAACATTTCTAATTGAATCTGCAGTTTTTAAATTATTTGTTGTGGGTTCTTCGATATTGCAATTCGGTGTCTCAAAAATCCGCAGAGTAAACTTGTGTTTAAAATCGCAAAGCAAATAACCCAAAACTTCTAAATTCAAAAACCCTTTAATGCAAACAAATAAAATGTCCTTTAATCGATCAGCTGAGTACGCCGCGCGGGTAGGTTACCTACCTAACACGGCCGCTCACATTCAAGCGTTGAACTCAAATGACTCGAGGTCACGCGCCCCGCGGACACAGCTGATACCGCGCGCTTGTGTGCGTGAGACGACCGCGGCGTTGTCAATGTGTGTGTGCGCTTGGCTTGCGCGTACATTGCATTTCGTCAACTTCAAACGCATAATTTGTTTAGAAAAATTTAAAATTTTGATAATGTTTGTTCGGAAGAAAAATTTGTGATGACGCTTAGAATTTGATGATGCAAAAAAGTAGAAAAAAAAATTGACACTTTGACCCTCAATATCTCCGGAACCTGTGATTTCCCAGGTATTGTCTAGAAGTAAAAAATGATCCCATTGATGGGCAGAGTATGAGGTTTTCGTTTTCGTTAAGAGGTCTTTTACACCCTTTATGTATAATAAGTGTGTATTTACAAACAAAAAGTATATATGTAGTATATCAACTATCTAGTGTCCACGACACAAGCTTTGCTTAGTGTGGCACTAGGTGGCGCTGTGTGTTAATGTCTAGCGATATTTATTTATTTTTATTTTATACTGTACTCTTTGTTACGGGAGCCAGCAATGCTCAACATTAACAATGCACGGCACGAGAATCCGCGACATTGGAATTGATTGGAATGTACGTGTTTTGAATTCCAATGACAATATATATTAGGGATGGGTAAGTGAAAAAATATATCGATATTTATCGTATCGATATTTTTAAACAGTATCGATTATTATCGAGGTAAAAATATCGATATATCGTCAGTTTCCGTATGATTATTCACACACATTCCCAAAGCATTCAAACTTCGTAAAAAAGAATAAAAGAAAACAGTATTTTTATTGATGCTGGACCATAAATAATTGTACACAATTTAATCAAACCAGTAGTCATCAGATATGGACACGAAACCAAAGTTGCGTTAAAAAAAATCGAATTTGATACGAATTCGATACTCTAAAATAAATATCGATTATCGATATATCGCGATGAAAAAATATCGACGATAAGTATCGATATTTATATGGAAAAATATCGATATTTCGAAATATCGATATTTTTTGCCCATACCTAGTATATATATATGTCACCGTAAAATTGTCAGCAAAGACTACAAAATATATATAATGAGATAGACAGTACTCTCAACCGTATTTCCGTCAGTATACAAGCAGCGCTCTCTATCCGTGGTGGTTAAATCAAAATCTAACAAAATAAATACAAAAAGTGTGTCGTGACCGAGGTTTGACCTTACGATCTGCAGCTCCTAGGTCAGAGGCTTTGATTATATACATGTATATAATCAAAGGTCAGAGGTAGTCCTCAACGTGTTACACGTTCTACTGACAACCTGCCCAAAATAGTTGTTCTGTTGCATGCTATGACAGTTGTCAGTTGGTGACAGATGTTTGATAGTGTTACCATGAATAAAATACGTCTCTATCATTGATTGATTTATTTTTTTCATATTTGCTTAGATTGGTGTAGATTTAATAAATATGGTTTCTCTATCTAATTTATCAAAATTGTTATTTTCAATTAAATCTTATCACTGTTATAAAGTGGCAACCCAACCAGTAAATAATTTCATCCTCAAGGATAGCTGCACGGCTGTGACAGCTTTAGTTCCAAAGGGTCCGTTTTGGCGCTGGCGTAGCATCGCCGGCGCCATGCCGCCATCGCCATCTTGGTTTTGTTATGTCAGTGTTTGTCAAGCACATAACAATTATGTACTTACATTGTCAAAAATCTTCAGAGAATTCTAACTTGTGTATTTTCCTTAATTTTCTTCGTATTTTACTGAGTTGAGATACACAATTTCCTCTGTAGTTTGAGACAATACTGATTGTGCATGTTAAATGTGCGATTATTCGTCATGGGAATCCGAAAGTGCTGTGTAGGTGGTTGCAATGCAACAGTGAGTTTTCCCAAGAACAATGAACTTAGAAATCTGTGGATGCCTTCCTAGTGCCAACAAATTCCCTCCTCATTGGACTCAGGAAACGTGTCTATGAAAAACAGAAGAAGTTGCATAAGGCGTTCCGCTTAGTGTAGCTGGTGAGTTTTGTTAAACTTTTTAGGTTATGTAAAAGTCGTTTTGTTATAAGTACTCAGATCAAGTAAAAAGAGGACTATTTTGATTACTTGATTTGAGATGTTATAAGTTTTTTTTATTAAAACTTCAATTAACTAGAAACCAACAGAACCTAAAGAACATATTATAGCGGACATATACAAAAAACATATACAGAATGTACCTATAGGGAAAACATAAAATCAACTTCGAAATATTAAAAATAACTGTATTAACTGTATCAAATATGTTTCCAGGGTGGGATGTAATACTTGAACATAATTATTTCAAGGCACAAGATGAGGCGGATGTACATGACTGATGTGTATGGTTATCTAAATATAGTCCCATTTATCAGTATTATTTTACTATAAGTATGAGTACAACTCGCCAACCCGTCTTGAGCAAGCATGGTAATCAATGCTCGTGCCTTCTCTGTTGAGAAGAGGCCTTTGCCCAGCAGTGGGTCAGTTATAGGCTGGTTTTATTAAAATGAGTACAACTTATAATAATATGTATTACAGCAATATTTCTCAATTTTTCAGGGTGGTTGGTTGGTTGGTACAGTTGATCATAATTACTCCGAGGAACAAGATGACAGTGTCATAACATCATCAGTTTTGATTGGAACGGCAGGTATAGATATACCTACATACATAAATATCTTCTAATGTTTTAATTTTAATCCAATATAGGAAATAAGAAATTCCTCCACTGTGGCACCCTCAGAAAATACTCTTAGCAGTGTGAGGGCTCCTTAGTGCCCCATAACTTTTGTCATGTCATCACTTAAAATTGTTTGTTGTGCGTCATGCTGATGGACCTTTTTTTACTTTATTAACGTACATTTCTTAGTTGTTGTGGCAACTGCGAGGTCTATAATTAACAGTCGAGCAACGTAACGTCTCATATACAAAGTGTCTCCATTTCTACAAAACTGGTATTTGTTTACTAATGTGTTCATTATTCTTATTTTCAGATAAATTACATGGTCTAGATTCTGGAGCTACAATGGCCACAACAGCTGAAGTTGTTGAATTATTTGATGAACTGTTTGACAGTGTTAATGGCTATCCTGGTGGTGGAAAAAGGAGGAAATTAAGACGAGCTGTAAAGAAGACTCACTACATCATTCTTTTTGGATTGACGCCATCAAAAAAAATGAATCAGTTTAAAAACGTTTGTACAAATATAAAACCTGTAAATTATCATTTTTATTTTATTATGATTACCTGAACCTCAAAAATAAATCAACTATATGAAGGGGCCATTAAAGTATCGATATCAATGAAAAAGTCGATATAAAAGAACATCACTAGTTATCGATAACAAGATTCCTGCAATCACTATTACACTTACATACATAACTATATCTATATACCTCTGTCAAAACCCCGATGGCTACAACAGCGCCAAAACGGACCCTTTGGAAACTATCAAAAAGTCACTGTCGCATCTGTAGCTAGCTACTAATACATAATCTGTGGATAGCTGGCGCTAGTTTCCGTACAAAATTTTCGAGCAGGCTCCAATGTTTTAAGAGAGCACGATTGTCAGTACCAGCGTTGCCAGACCGTACCAAAAAGTACGGTTTTCCGTACTATTCATCACACAATCGTACCACAACCGTACCTCAGTGTAGACCGTACCTTTTTCGTACCTTTTCTTTATTAGTGATTTATTTTTCACTACAAAGGGTAAAAAAAATATTTAAACTCGTGGTAAGTTAAATTATTATTTTTTATGATAACAGTCTGTCGAGAAAGTAATAGAAATTAAAGAGACTCATACTTTTTTTAACTTTCTGTCACATTTGTCACTAAAATATGGACACAAATTACTTAAATGGAATTTTCTTAGTTCCTAAAACATTATTTTTTTGACTAGAGCATGTATATTTTTACAAAATTCTAGCAAAACCGTACGGGTCGGAATACTTCTGCAAGAACTAGATCAGTTTTTTTTCTTCAAGTTGCGATTGAGTCGAACTTTTACAGTCTTTTTAGACCTAAAAATATCAAATTACGTCTAAATTTTTTTACTGGTATTATAATAAAATTCAATTAAACAAAATTATTGTAATTTGGTTTCAAGTTTCTTACAGGTATATATATAAAATAAAACAATACTTTTTGTTCCTTTAAATATAGAGAATAATATCGCTTCATATCTGAACTTCCTCATCACATTATTCCTATTATAAAATATTATCAAAAAAAATTTTAATCGTTGCATCATTAACGAATTTAAATGACTTTACTTCATTCTACAATTGATTTACAAATGAATTTGTTCGATATTTGGCAATCTGTAATAATATTCTACTTTACCATAATATCCTTTTGAATATTCGATTCCCTATCGCTTTTTTTCCAACCTATGGTCGCAGACAGCCAACAAGAAGAAGAAAAAAAAAAGTATCCCGACCCAACCGTACCTTGAAGTTAAAACCGTACCTTTTCAGAAAGCCAGCCGTACGTTTTTGGGAAATCATGCTGGCAACACTGGTCAGTACGCCACCAAAGACTACAATACGCCACACAGACCTTATAGAGGCTGCACGCCAGTGAAAAAAAAAAAAAATTGTCAGTACTGGTACAAATATTGATTGACATTATTGTACTAGTATATCGTGTTATTTTATTAATCAGAGGCACCAGTGGTCGAAACTGTAGCTATTCTTTTATGAACGTGGTATTTATTTAGAGACTGTAAGTATCCAATATGGAATAGAATAGAAGTGCAAATAGCTATGGTAACTCATAGGTTAGCTACCGGCACAGCACAGGGCACTCCTACATGACAAGTTTGTGAAATTGTGATTGAATTTAAGGATTACCAGGACGGACCGAGCTCTCTACGAGAGAAAACATAAGTCTAACTATCTACACCTATCTGCTGCCTTGTCTATAAGGTCCAACAAAAAAGTGCACACGTTTTTTAATATTGTTTTATTCTTTAGTGTTCAAAGATGGATAAACTACCAATGTGTAGAATATGTTTAGTGCAGAATGTTCACATGTATGTAGTGGGCAACAAGAACTTGCAAGAACTATATGAGAAGCTGACTGATATTCCAGTAAGTTAATGATTTAATATGTTCCCAACTAAGGTATAGTAGCTTTGAAAAGCAAGCTTGTTGACTTGCGTTGTTGTCAATGTTCCACATCTGACTGCGAATATGAACAATCTGCACATCTCATTTTATGGGAGTGCAAGTTTGGCAAAATGAACGCAATATTATGTTGGATAGTGTACAGGTTACATCTAGATTTATCTACTATACGGACCTTGTATAAACTAGAACAAATTTCCGTGCATGTAAGGGTTTTTGCCATATCCATTATTGGAATCAAATATAACAGCTCACAACAGCGTACGTCCCATTAATGTTAATATTTATGCGTGGTGCTAGGCAACTGGGCCTATTCCAGTTGTAAACGTCCCTTTGTGCCTATTGGCCTTATTTCGTTCTGTCTCCTGCTGATATGGAGGGAAGTGGTAATTACGGTTTTTTTCCTACTCCTTCTCTATACTTTCCGATTTCACTGCGGGATCCAAGACAGTTAAATTCATTCTCGGGGACTTTTTCAATCTTCATTGTCTCAGTACTTTTCTGGTGGTTGACACTGTTGATTCTAGCTTTCAGTAGTGACAGTGGTTTGGGAATAGTGTGGCGGGCTTGTCACAACAAAAATAGCTTTGAAAATTGTGATTTGGTTTGATGTATACAGATTACTGCTTTTTAATTTCTCTGTAACAGGTGCTGCTTTCAAATTTTCTGTATTAAAGTCATTGGAGTTTTAAGTATGGATGGCCATACTTTTATATCAACAGTATTGACAGCATATTAAACAGTTGCTTCAATATAATTTGAAAGTAGATCATTTATTCATTTAACTAATAATTTTGTTGCAGTTTGTAACTGATGACAGTAGACCAATACTCGCTTGTTTCGTGTGCTGTGCTCAACTGAAGAAATGCTACCGATTACTAACAAAATGTCTAAAAGCTGAAGAGTGGTTCGCTCAGATTATGAATGGAAGCTTGGAGGTGAGATATTCTTCAACAGAGATATAATATCTGATGTGAAAATAATGGCCTCATTATCATCATCATAATTATTTAACTAAAATGTAATCATTTTACAGCTAAAACCTTTATTGAGCGAGTACCAGTTAGAGATTTTCCAAGGGTTTATCAACTCTCCAATACAGAGCATAAGCATAGTTGAAAATGATGAAACAGAAAGCATTGCTGTGAAAGAAGAATTACAAGCTGTTTGTGGGGGACTAGATGACATCATTGAGCCTAATGAGGAACATTCAAGTGATGATGACGGTATGTTTAAAAAAAACATGCTTGATGTGTTGATGACTGTTAAAATTGGGTCAGCCCAAAATTTGGTGACATGTTTGGCGCTTTCGGTAGCGTTCATCAGCTCTTGTGATGTGCAAACAATGGAACAGGCAGGACACAATATGAATTGTATTGTACAATGGGCTGATATCCGCAACTCCAGGTCAAAGCGCGTATTTTGCGTATGGGCTATATAATCCACCACGCGGGCCCAATGCGGGTTGGTAGATGTCACATGCCTTCGAATTGTTGGTTCTAGGACATGCCGGTTTCCTCACGATGTTTTCCTTCACCGTTTTTGAGAGCAGTGGTGATGAAATAAATTATACAAAGTAATGCGCATACCTGGGTTCAAACCCACAACTTACTGTTCGTAAGTCGGGGCCCCCACCACTGCGCCAACGCTGCTCTCGACACAACATGAAGTGTCCCATCCTTTGTGGGGCAGCTACACATTTACCTTCCTGGGCAGTCATCTATGAATCTCTATCAGCCTGCATAGTATGACTGCCTTGGAAGGGGTTTATCAACAAAGAATCCACAAAATGACATACATAACAGATGAACTAAAGAAATCTGACATTTTGTCGACACTTTCTTTTAACCTTTTGCACGCCATTGTCACATATACGTGACAAGCAAGCGCGTGCCCTGTACGCCAATCGACACAAATATGTGACAAACTAGTAGATGAAATTGTGGCTTTGTGTGGAGGGCACGTGCGTGCGTTTATGCTGTGGCAGTCAAAAGGTTAACAAACCCATTCTACAGTGGTCATGTGTGTGTGATGTCAGTCAATAGCTTAGTTGCCTAAAGCCTCAACCAAAGTAAGTTCTCGTTGGGCAGTTGATGAGTTTGCAGAGTTGATGTTAAAGTTAGTTAGTTGGTTTCTTGCACCCTATAAGCTTAATGTACCTAATCCAATGTATGTTACGGATAGAACTACTATTGGAAACGGCAAAAGCTTCTATCGGACCAACCAACAATGGCGTACTAAAAAGTCAGAAATTACAAAAAATCTAAGTAACATACCATCTTCGTGATCATTTGTCTTAATTTTTTTTTGTATTTCAGATTCGCATATGGTTAAATTTTCAAACAAAATGTATGGGAAAAGTTAGTACTACAACCTGGGTTGGTCCGATAGAACTTTTGAACATTATTAGAATTAATTAGAAAGAGGATCTATTGACATCAAAAAAATGTTTTGTGTAAAATTGCCATTTTCTTGCTTACTGGACTGTTTTTTTTTTTCGAAATTCGGTGAATGTGGATCACGATCAATTATAGATTATTTCCTAAGACCATTATCGTGTAGCTGCAACGGTTAAGGTAGTTCCCATTACTGCCCCGTTTACCATATCCACTCTGAATGTGCATATTTTAGATGGATGTTGTACTTGACGAATCAAACAAGTCCAAATTTTATGGGGTTATGTCGTTTTATTACGGAGTTCCTATGGCCACCTTCCAGCTCCATCATCAGACCCTGGATACCATCTAAAGATCAGACGCAGAAGCCTCATCAAGGCGAATCATACAACTCGAGCCCTGTGATGTGGTTTGCGTCGTTTCATTACAGAGTTCCTATGACCACCTGCCAGCTCCATCATCAGATCAGCTTAATTTTATTAAAATATTGCATTATCACGCGATGTACATATGCGTGCAAAATTCCAACTCAATCGGTAACCGGAAAGCGAAACTAATTTTACTTGCAAGATTTGATTACAGACAGACGGGACAGGACAAACTAGCTTGTAAAAATATGTTTTAAGTCCACATTTTGCTTTGTAATTTCGAGATAAAAACAAGAAATAATATATTTATCTAAAACTAGAAATGCACTTGACCATTTTTATTTACTTACATTACAGATCTAAAACCAGTAAATCTATACAACAACTATCTAGATATAGAAGACATACAACTACAGTCACACCATTCGGAATCAGATTCCGAAGAGGAATTGCCTTTCTTGGGTTTTGAAACTGAAGTGGCAGAAGAACCAGAAGTATCTAAAAAGAATCGAAAAGCTAAGAAGACAAACAGTAAGTACTTGTTTGTTTATCAACTAGCTGTTGCCCGCGACTTCGTCCGCGTAAACCACCCTTGTCACCTAGAGGTATAAAAGTAGCCTTCAACTTGTTGTCTGACCTACCAAAATCAATATTAGCCGCGCTTCTGTAGCGCGTCTGGGAATCGCATCACTGATGGATCGGGTACGCGACAGCCCCAACAGCCTCGTGGCTACTGTCGCCAGCAGGGTGGATGGCCACAACTCTTACAATGTAACTCGAGAAGACCTTCGACGTCTGTATCTGCAAAAGTAATGACCGTTGCAACAAATATTTTTTTACCAACTGAAATAACGGTGTTGCCACCTTTAAGTGACCGAATGATTTACTAAATAATTGAGCATTCGATTATTGTCGATGATGAATTAGAGGCTCTGCTTCTCCAGTCACCTTGCTCTTCAAAAACTGCATTTTTTGTGCATTAGACATCAACGGTTTTTTGTCGACTGCTTCGCTGAACAAGTCTTTGAACGGTACCCATTGGTTATAAGTTCCATTGAACACGGGGATGTCAATTTTTGGAGCTGACTTTTCACGGTGCTTCACTGCCCACATCTTTTTGTTGATGTCATTTGTCAGCTCACTGTACTTTTCCTCGTGCTTACAGAATTCCATTTGGTACGTAATCTCGTCGTCTCCATCCTCACCTTCAATCTCCCACTGAAGCTTGTCGATCGGCTATCCAGTGATTTTGGAGCGTTTTCGAATTGCCATTGATTCTCGAAATTATCGACTTGTATATTACTCACGGTTCTCATGAACGCTTTGAAATTAATATTCTGCCTCTTTATTAACCCGTTCAGCTTGCTGGGGCCTCTATCTTCATATAGTGAAGTCTCTCGTTGTGAGGACTCCTCATAGCGTGGCGACGACGTACCTGGTTGTTGCTGCGCCGCCTCATCTTCCCGTCGACGATGGTCCGCGTCTAACTGTTGTCCAGCCCGGTTACCTGGTAATGGTTGTACTTCTTCCGTCTTGGTTCTATAAGGGTTCTCATCTCTCAGCTGCGTCGCGTCGCGCCTAACTGCCTCATGGTTTTGTTAATTATCTCCTTTGTTTTCAAATAAACATCCTGGAGGTCCGGGCCTAGGGCGGCCAGATTTAGGGGCGGCCCCAACCGTGTCAAAAAACTTATACGTATGGCGGGCGGCATGGTGCAATCTATACCGCATCCTTAAATACTCTTCTATGTTTTTAACACGCTTTTATTAGTTTCGCCTGTATGTGTGCTTGCTTGCTTGCTTGTTTGTTTGTAACCGACTCCTTTGGGCTCGATTTTGCCCTACTTTTAACGATTTAAGAGGACACAACGAGAAATTTGGTTAAGTTCATAATGGAAATTATTTGATGTCCTTAGAGCTTATCGCTGAGTTCGATCCGTTCTTAGCCAAACATATTTCACGTTATGGGAATCCAGGCTCAGGACATACGAGTTATCTTTCTTCAACAACATGCGAAGAATTCATTCGGCTTATGGGAAACAAAGTTTTGAAGACAATTGTCATGGAAATATTAAGAGCGAAATATTTTTCTCTGACAATTGACTCGACGCCGGATATATTATCTCAAGTAGACCAGCTCACTTACGTAATCAGATATGTCCTGCCTGATTACCTATAGAACGTTTTATTAAGTCCATTCCAAACACAGGCCATAAATCACAATAAATGACAAATGTTGTTACCTCAACATGGTTGCATATTAGAAAATCAAAACTTTCTCGAGCAAATTTCAAAAGAACAATAAACGAAATAACAAAATTTAAATGACCAAATGTTTCATTAAAAAAAAAAAATTAAAATCCCAATGTATGTGACATCAAATGAACGACTGATCAAAAGTTGCTAGATATAATTTTAAATTATCAAATCATTACTTATCAAATTACATAATCACAAATGACGACTACTTACAATAAAACGCATTATTTTTCGTGAAATGCATGCGATGGTAGTCAACTCACGCGGTGTGGAGGGAAGGACTCTTATGAAAAGATAATAAAATAAAATAAATATTGCTGGACATTATACACAGTACCATCTAGTGCCACACTAAGCAAGGCTTGTGTCGTGGTCACCAGACAGTTGATATTTATTTATTATTTTATTTATTTTTTACATTTTAGGAAAGCTTACAGACTAATAACATCATAATAACAAAATATATACTTAAATTGCTAATAACAAGCCTCCACAGATAAATACAAAAATTAAATCAAAAGTTACAAAAACCTAGCACTGTTACATTACAATTAATTAAAGTTGGTTTATTTTATCCTATTGTTGCTAAATTAAGCAGGTGCTCCATGTACAAAAAATGGCTTCGCTAAGAGTCTCCTTACTGTTCTTGCCTTAGTGCAGAATAGGTCTATACCGGGATTACAAGAAACTTCATTAAAACTGCGACAGGCTCTCGGAAAGTATGCATTACGCCTATAATTAGTATTCGCATAAGGTACATGTAGAAGTGGCCGCTGTCGCAGTCCCATCTGATTAGTGCGCATTGTTAATTTTGACAGAAGTTCAGGACAGTCTATTGAGCCATTCGCGATATTACACAAGTAGCAAACGTCATTAATTTGACGTCTACGGTCAAGTGGTAGAAAATGGTACCTCCTGCATCGGTGAGCGTAATCGACAGATATTTGTTTTGCCCTGTAATCAAGGTACTTCAGAAATTTTCTCTGGATGCCCTCAATACGAGACTTGTAGATCCCGTATTGAGGGTTCCAGACTTGTGATGCATACTCAAGGTGGCTGCGTACGAACGAACAATATAGTACTTTGATCGGTTTTAGTGATCGGAAACATGCCGTGGTTCTCATAATAAAACCAAGTGCTCTTGACGCCTTATTCACTATACAATCAATATGCTGATCGAAAAGTAGCTTGCTGTCTTGCACAATACCAAGGTCCCTAATACTGTTTACTTTGCCTATCTTGGTATTTTAAAGCTTATAAGTGGAATCGATGATAGACTTCTGACGAGTAAAGGTCATGTGAAAACATTTTGAAACATTAAGTTCAAGCCTGTTACGTCTACAGTATTCTTCAAACCTATTTAAATCGCTTTGCAACAGGTGTATATCAGACGCATTTTGGATAATTTTATGAATCTTCATATCATCAGCGTAAAGTAAAATATAAGAGCTTTCAAAACAGTGTTTCACGTCAGCAATAAAGAGGGTAAATAAAAGGGACCCAAGAATCGAACCCTGAGGAACTCCAGAGGGGACAGAACTCCATCCAGATGTGTACCCCTGAAGCACCACAGCCTGCGTTCTGTTTTCAATATAAGAGGAGAACCAACGATACAAATCTCCGTGTATTCCGGCTTTTAATAGCTTCTCTAAGAGCAGTCTATGGTCAATACGGTCGAAACATTTACTATAGTCAGTATAAATAACGTCGACTTGTGCACGCTGTTCCATACCTTCGGATATAAATTCATGGGACAAGATTAAATTAGATGTAGTGGAACGCTTCCTAAGAAAGCCATGCTGTTCGTCACCAAAGTTGCATTGCATAGCGGCGTATACGTCAGTAAACACTATTCGTTCAAGGATTTTGGAGAATAGACAAATCTTGGATATTGGTCGATAATTAGAGATGTCCGAATTATTACCTTTTTTGAAAACCGGCGTAACGAATGCCGATTTCCAAATCTTCGGAACGATGCCTTCTGAAAGTGACCGCCTGAATAAAATACACAGTGGCACAACAAGGCTGTCGGCACAATTTACAATAAATGCTGGAGGTATAAGATCAGGACCGCCAGATTTAGAGAGGTCCAAGGTCTTTAATAATTTTAAAACTTGAGAATGCGACACACCAATCGAACCGATGCATGACACACTGTCTTGGACATGAATGCCACCGGAAGTTGCGGGCACAGGGTCAGGTTCCTGGAAAGTGGAATGAAAATAGGTTGCAAATAAGTTGCTGATCTCTTCACCTGTACTCGCGGTCCTATCGCCATAATGCATCACTTTAGGAAAAGTACCCGAATTTCTTTTGCTTTTCACATATGTCCAAAAATATTTTGGGTTCTCAATGATCGAGGATTCGATTTTATCCATGTATGTATTAAAACAAGTTTTCTCCAAGTTAACTGCCCTATTCCGTAAAATGGAAAAAGAGTGAAAGTCGGACATATTACCATATGTTTTAAACTTGCGATGATATTTATATTTCTCCCTAAGTACTTTAACCAAAGCTGAACTATACCAAGGCGGATAGGATGATTCTCTAACGGATTTCACTGGGATATACTGGTCTCTAAGCTCATACAGTTTACTATAAAAACGCTCCACAGCACTATCCAACGAATCAGCAAGTAAAAACTCATTCCAATTGATTTGGTCGAGTTCAGATTTAATGGCAGCGTAATCACCCCTAGAAAACATATACTTAGTTGTCAATTTATCCGTCAATTTATGAATCTCAACAAATTCGGCAGTAATCGTCAATGGCTTATGATGTAGGTCTACAGGTAATGCCAAGGGATCGTGACATTCAGTGACAGTGACCGAGTCATTAGAAAAAACCAAATCCAATAATCTGCCATTGCTGTTCCTCTCACCGTTATATTGGGACAGGTTAGAAGTGAGAACTCCATCAAAAAAATCGCTTAAGTAGTTGCATGATACATTTTGCGGTATCAGTTCATTACCATCAGAATTTATCCAGTCTACATTATTACCAAAATTGAAATCACCCATAACAATAAATTTATCTAATGGGTGGGTCAAGATTAAGTGATTAGTATTAACACTAAAGTTATGTAATTGATTATAATAAGAATTCCCAAGGTTTTCTTTACAAAGATATAAGGCACACATGTGTAAATTATAAGTTACCGCAGGCCTAGACCTTTTTAAGATAAGTGAAACCCAAATATCTTCAGCAGAACTTCGCCAGTCATGCCGTTCTACAACAGTAAGGTCACTTTTTACCGCTATATACTACATATATACTTTTTGTTTGTAAATACATACATATTATACATATAAACATCCATGACTGGGAAACAAATGTCCATGCTCATCACACAAACATTTGCTCCTACCAGGATTCGAACCCAGGACCCTAAGAACGTAAGGCAGCTTCACTACCGCTGCGCCATTCGGGTCGTCGAATAATGTACCATTCTTGAGAAATACCGATTAATATAACCTAACCTTAAAACACTTTATATTCCCCTAAAAAGCGTAGTCGACGGAGCCCCGCTTCACGGGGCCCCATATTTCCGAGTGCAGGGTTTAAAGGAACCTAATAACCTAACGGGGGGTGCCCCAAGTTCCGATTATGGGGGCAGAGATACGGGTATATTATGTTTACCTTTTTCACCAGTTAATCCATTTTGACCTTGAAACGATTTGGTCAATAGTGTAATAAATAATTTAAACATTGATATTCCAGACTGGGTTCACTAATGTTTTACCAAAAGTCCATTGACAAATTTTCATTTTACAACCAACGTTTCGTATACTATTTATTTCGCAAACAACTTATTCCGCAAATGTTTTATTTTAAAAATATTCGTTTTACAAACATTTATTTGGCAAATACTTCTTTTATCAAATGCATCAGATGATATTTATTCATTTATAAATTTTTCATTTTTTACTTAGATACGTTTGGACAAATCATGTTTCAACAAAATAATTTACAGGCTAGTATTTTTTGTATTACTCTTTTTTAAGAAAAAAAATAAGGAAATGCATAGTTTTTTCATAACATGCAAACAGGCATACTCCATGCATGCAACAAGCAAGCAGCAAGAAAGCAGCTAGCAAGCAGCAGGCATTTAGAAAGCATGCAGCAAGCGAGCAGCAAGCATGCAGCAAGCGAGCAGCAAGCATGCAGCAAACGAGCAGCAACGCCAGCAAGCATGCAGCAAGCACGCAGAAAGCATGCAGCAAGCATGCAGCATGCATGCAACCAACAAGCAGCAAGCATGCAGTATGCAAACATGCAGCATGCAACATGCAGCAGGCATGGTTTCTGTCACGGCTCCGGTGCTGCGGGGCTCCGGCGGTCACACGCGAGCTTATCGTCGCAGAGGGTTTTAACGCTCACCACCGCAGCTTCGGCTTGCTGGCCACCTGCTCCTCAGCTCGCGGCCCGCCTCGCCCCTCCGCGCCTACGCGGGCTTAAATTACACTCTAGGGGTAGGGCCGAAAAGACTACGTGGAGTCGGTTCTGCAGCGATTCATTTCTGTCACAAAATTTGTGCATTGAGGAAACCAAATTCATTTATTGTCTTTTTTTTTTAAATGGCTCAATCAATTTGTGTAACGTCTTTATTTCAAACGTTGTTTTATGAGATACTAGCGGATGGCCCGCGGTTTCACCCGCATAGTTCCCGTTCCCGTGGGAGTACGGGGATAAAATATATCCTATGTTACTCGTGGATAATGTAGCTTTCGAATGGTGAAAGAATTTTTAAAAACGGTCCAGTAGTTTTTAAGCCTATTCATTACAACCAAACAAACAAACAAACAAAGTTTTCCTCTTTATAATATTATTAGTGTAGAAAACGAAAAAATAATGAATTGTTTGTCAAATAATACGTTATTAAATAAAAGTTTATGTGAAAATTATTTTGCGAAGTGAATTATTTGTTAAACTTGTTGTTGTATTAGTTGTATACTGATGAAATGACAAATAATGTGTTTTCTAATCGTTGCTTGTCAAGTAAAAGTTTGTGAATTAATGTTTGGCGATCTGACTGGTCACCTCCAGACTGGTCAGCTGAACTTTTGATCAAATGACCATCGTTATTTTAAACTTTGTTGATTTGTACGTTGTTCTTTCGAAATTTGCTCAGGAGAGTTGATTTTCTAATTTGCAACCCTCAACATTAAGTGAATTGAGAATTGACATTATATTCAAATTGCCGAGGGCAATCCTATGACAACGCAGCTAACATGTCAGGCATATACAACGGCCTACAAGCTAAAATAAAGGAAATTTCTCCCCTTGCCGAGTATGTTCCCTATTCAGCACACTCGCTCAATTTAGTAGGTGAATGTGCAGCTGAAAGCAGCCAAGAGACTTGTTCGTTCTTTTCTTTACTCCAAGAGTTGTACAATTTTCTTTCAATACACTTTCTCGAAAACTGGTTCTTTTCGCACTACAATTAGGTTCAAAATGCAGTGTATTTCACACACGTGCGTTTTTCATGTTTTTTCCACACATGTGCAGAAAGCAAAATGGCCACAGATAACTATACCTCATCGAGCATATAACCTATAGAGTAGAAATGTCACTTATTTTGTTTGAAAACAATTCCGCCAACTGATAGTACTTACATCTGCGTTCACTACGCTCTGATTGGCTGACCGAATGTCAAAAGTAACACTCTAGATATGGGGTAGTGCGCATGCAAGTTTTATCGATATCTATAACCAATGCAATCAGTATAGTAGTAATGGTGAATAATACTTGCGTGTTTTATTATGGAAATAAGTATCAATATTGATATATAATCATCATCAGCCTATTAATGTTCCCACTGCTGGGGCACAGGCCTCCTCTCTATACAATGTGTAACGTTAAATGTAAGCCAAGCCAAGTATGCCAAGTTGGCAGAGTATGTTAGAGCAAATAACTATTTGTTACTACTTATGTACCATATTCTTGCGAAATAAAACTATTTTTTTTTCCCAAATTTCCTTATGTACTCCTATTTAGATAAAAGTTGGCAATAAAGTTATTTCATTATGTACTCTATATGGTGGATGCTGGGAAAGCGGCGGCTGATGGCTTGGGGCCTAGGGCGGCCGAGAGTGTAAATCCGCCACTGGTGTAGGGTACTTATAATAACCTTATTAGTTAAGAAGGTTTCCAAATATCCACACAATTGATAGATAACAGACAGTATAGGCTAAATAATAATGTTCATAAATAATTTCTTATCAATATTAATATTATCAAGCCGAAGAGTTTTATTTTTCTATCGACCCGCATTCTCCAGCCATTCTGCGATCATGGCGGTGTACGTTACCCTAGCTGGAAAGTGTCTCCTAGAGTTATCTGAGTAGAATGTATAATTAGAGTCTTAGCTGCTGTAAATATGCCCCCACATAAAGAATTTGTGCCCCTTGTAGTTTTGGAGAAAAACTGAAAAAACGATTCCTGCTAGGGTAACGATTTTCTAGCAGGAAAATTCTAAACGAATGATCGGAGAGAAAAACATTGTGCATGGCCAGAGAGCTTATATTAGCGCCAAAATGTGCCCCCAAAAATAAAATTAGTGCCCCTTCAGGTTTTTGAGATATTGCATTTCTTGCTGGAGTAACGTTTTGCAGAATCGTATTTCTCTAAAACCATTGCATGTGCCCCTGTAGAATAAACATACACGTGTAGCTCTTAATTTGTGCCCAACTGTCCCAATTAGATTTAAGAAAATATTTATAATTTTCAAGTTATCCCGGTTTTATGAAAACCTGAAAAAACGTCGCAGCGCCTAAATGAGACAAGGTACAAGATCGCTGAAAACTGTATTCGGTCCTTCTTGACGCTTATAATAACCATGCAAAGTTTCAAAACTGTTCATGCATGCGTTTTTGAATAATCTTACTAAAAGTCAAAACGATGGTGTCATAACTTTCGGCAAAGTACAAGGAACCGGCTCAATTCCAGATGTATAGGTATAAGCCGAAAGCTAGTGCCTTTAATGAAAAATACATGGTGAAAATATTCAGCTTGGAATGTTTCGCATTGAGTAAATATAAACAAAAAACAAAACATGTAAACAACGGCTAGTTATCCGACCAAATTCGAATGACTGCTAAAAAGCGACGGATTCATACATATCGATGACCTTCTTTATCGGACGTATTAAACCTAAGCTGAGGCCCTACTCTTTAATGTTTCGTCCATACGGACGGATCTATCCGCGTCTCTCACACGCACTCGTCTGCAGACGTGCGCGAGAGAGACGGATCGGACGAAACGTTAGGGAGTAGGGCCTCTGTTGTCCGTACAGTCGCGTTCAAAAGTTTTGGGGGCTAATTAAAACAATATGAAATGCACTATGTTACATATAATAAATGAAACAGCTTGTTGATGTGGACATGGTCATTTTTATTCCTTTAATTTTAATTCTTAAAGTAATTATAACATCAAATCACAGATCAAATTTTCTAGCTATAAATATTAGTCCACAAAATAGTACTATGAAATTATTTGCACTTTGTGTACTAAGTCAACAACTACTTAAGTCTAAAAATACAAATAGTAAATTCACATAGGTAATCACAAAAAGCACAGAGCAGGTCTGAGTAATAGTATTGTTTAAAAAATATAAATTTAAGCAGAATAAAAAACAAATTAATGAATTGATTTTAATGAAATTTATAATGGACCAATCGGAAAGTATCGAAAACTAAACAAACATGATTTAGAATATATTTTGTTTAAAAATAAACAAATAAAGTAGGTACTGAACCAAATCCAAGTAGGTAGGTACCTACTTGATAAGTTTACATAAGTAAGTACTTTTAAACACCCATTTAATGTTAACCACCGCAGATCGTGCCATCATTGTAACTCATTTTTATAAAACTTTAACATTGTTTTAAAATGCTTAATTATTACGCCACTTTCAACCAACTTAAAAAAAGGAAACAAACAGTAAACCGCGTGTCTCAACGCGACAGTATCCTTGGCGTCATGACTGCAGTTGTTTACAAATACAAAGTAATCATCCAAACGCACTTCCTACTCAAAAAACACTTGTTATTATTCATAATAGAGCGGCGTTTATGAAGGTATTTGTCTCTGTCCCACAATACCGTACGCGTACTAGCTGTCTCACTTTCTCCAAGCTAGATAAAGCGATTCCTTGCGACACGAAGTTAGCGAATGGCGCGGGTCCAGAGATAAGCAGGGGTGGGGCAGCGAAAAAGGGAATCTTCTCTGTTCATTTGCTTTTTTGTGTTATTTATTTCTGCTGGAATCAATAAAAATAGGGTCTCCCTTGTTTGACCGAAAGGAATTTGACAAATTTTCACTTCCAAAAAAATTTTTCGCATATTTTTATTTGCCAAATTATTATTTAGCAAAAAATCTATTCACAAAAAATTGTAACGCAAACCTAATGTTTGGGAAATCAACGTTTAAACTATAACTTGTTTACCAACTAGTACTTTTAACATTTTTTATTTAGTCAAATATTTCAGTTGGAAAAAGAGTTTTTACGCAAAATCAAATAAGCCAAATATTTTGTATCGTCAGTTTTCCATTTTTTTTTCTACGAGTATATAATAGTCGTTCCTGGTCACAGGTCTACCCTAACCTAACCATTATTTTAAAATAATTAATTATCCTAATCCAAATAGCTCAGTTCCGGGTAACCTACTAAAAACAATCTCTTTTTTCTATTTATGCAATTTCGTCCATTGTCCTTTATTTGTTTCACATAATGGCACATAGACTAAAAATGCACTTATTTACTGTATTTGTTTACTTACAGATGTTGACGTGGAAAATCTAAACAATACCTGTCTAGGTACAGAAGATATACCCCCACACCTGTCTGTATCAGTTAAAATTGAAGTGGCAGAGGAACAAGAACTAACTAAAAAGAAGCGAAGAGCTGTGGAGATCACTAGTAAGTATAGTTACTTGATCAATATGTAAGCAAACAGGATGACAGTCCACCTTATAGGAAGTGGTTAGCATTACCTAAAGCACGCCCCCACTTACATGTGTTATCAATAGATCTGTAACTTTTGAGTTAGTAACAAATTATCAACTCGGGCCATCATAGTTAATAAATAAATTGTTCATCATCATCATCTCAGCCGAAAGACGCCCACTGCTGGACATAGGCCTCCCCCAAGTGTCGCCACATTGACCGGTCCCTTGCGACTCGCATCCACCGGATTCCCGCAACCTTCACCAGGTCATCGGTCCACCTAGTGGGAGGTCTACCAACGCATCGTCTTCCGGTTCGCGGTCGCCACTCCAGAACTTTTCGGCCCCAACGGCCATCCGTTCTGCGAGCAATGTGCCCTGCCCACTGCCACTTAAGTTTAGCAATTCTTCGGGCTACGTCGGTGAACTTGGTTCTCTTGCGGATGTCTTCATTTCTGATTCGATCACGCAAGGAAACTCCGAGCATAGCTTTTGATAAGGCCCATTGTGAGCGACCACGTTTCGGTCCCGTATGTAATCACTGGCAACACTGGCAATGGTAATTCTTTGGCCAAAGAAAGAGCCAGCCCTCTGGTCACGCGAAGTGTCGATCAGTCGGCGGGAGATTTCCTTAAAAAGGAGACGTGCACTCGGACCCCATGACCCGAGCGTTTCGACCCCAAACGGCTCAAAGCTGTAGTATTACCAATAAGGTTACAGTATTTGCGCCGTTTGAGGATCTCAGCAGCTGCAGCAGCAGCGCCTGCACAGCCGTGCTTGCAACGTGGCAAGGCGCAAGGGTGTCGACACAAGTTGCGTCCCACACCAAAGGCCTGCCTACGCTCCAAGGCACCAACGTCATGCCGTCCGGTCGCTTGCCATCGTCATGCACCAAGCCGTTTGGTTCTAAAACCGCTGGTACGCCGGCGCTGGCAAGAGCCCGACGGATAATGTCGTTGATGCTGGCGTGCCGTGCAATGCGACCTGCGCTCCTGTAGCAGGACAGGCGATGGTGTCCGAGGCTGTCGACAGCTACACCGCAGTGACAACGATGCGAAGCAACACAAGGTGCTCCTAAGCGTAGACTCGTAGCGACCCGGAACGATGCGTCATCCATCATAGTGCCAATGGTGAATGACGGAAGTGCCTGAAGCCACAAGCCTGACTCCCATTCCCCCACAGCCAGCAGACGGGCACGCTCCACAGTATTGATTGACGTATGTAAAAGGGTATTCCGTACAATACTGCAGAGCGGCACGTCCCACTGACTCTGGGAGGACAGGTTGTCGGGCAAATCCGTATTGGGACAAGCCATTTTCCAAGCGTTCAACGCATCAGTCAGATACGGCACCTGAACATCAACCAGTGAAAAGGATAAAATATCCCTGGTTAATTTCTCGGTACCGTAGACCGAGGAGAGGAAGGCTGGTAAACTTATACTAGAAATTTTACGGACGCCGAGACCACCCAAGCGAATGGGAAGTGTGGCTTGCTGCCAAGCTCGGTCGTCCAGGGCCACATTAAGTACTGAAGTGTGTTCCTAATAATTTGGTCGACTTTTTCTAAAAGCTGTGGATGCTTCCAAAGATGAGAAGAGCGAAGGCTATACGTGAATTTTGGTCCAAAACAACAGTATCGAATAAGAGTGAAGGCTGATGAATGTTAATTTTGAAAAGTCTCTCCTCCTAGAAGGTCAAGAGATTTTTTTTCGGTAATTTTGATATTTGGCGCCAAAGAAATACTCTTAAATATTTATTCCTTTCCAAAACTACGTGTTAAAACAAAATATGCAATAATTTAGATGACGCTGGTTCTATCGATATTCTATCGATAGTTTATTTTTGCAAGCACTATTGCAAAACTTTACATGCCGTTTTAACATTTATAATTTTCATTTAATCTAACTATTCAACTGCATAAAATACTGATTTTAAGAGACTACGTGTACACTTAGCTGAGATAATTTAAAAAAAATGCCACAATAACTTACAATGAGAATGCAATTTTTTGAAAAAAAAAAAATACATTCATAGGCTTTTTGTATGATGTTTGAAACATACAGTATCTATAAAAGTTAATAAATTGACGAAATAACAGTATTTAATTAAAACTAATTTCTCATACTTAGAGCTCTGTAGCTTGTAGCTCTCTGACTCCGAATCGAGAGAAGTCCCCATACTAAAAAATGTTCTTCTTAAAGAGATTTATCCATTGGTGTATATCTTAAAGCTATTGGACGCAAGGGCAATTATGACCATTGTCCTTTTTTAACCGACATCAAAAAGGAGGAGGTTCTCGATTCGTCGGAACATTTTTTTTTATGTATGTTCCCCGATTACTCGAAGATGGCTGGAGCAATTTGAATTATTATTTTTTTGTTTGCAAGGGTATACTTCCCAAGTGGTCCCAACATCATCAAGTCGGGATCTGATGATGGGATCCTGGAAAAATTGAGAGAGCTCTTCAAATTTCATAGGCGCACTTGATGTGATTTGGGTAGTTTTTGTAAGAGTACTTTCTTAAAGTGTGTCATTTCAATTTAGTGAAGATTTGATGAAGAACTTCGAAGATAGGCAACGGAACTCCTCAATAAATGATAGCAAATGGACTAGGATTGCTGAAATCTCATGTCTATCTATTGTTTACACCAGTTCATAACATATGAAGGAGTAAGCACAACTGAACCACTAAAAAGTGAAAAATAAAAACTTTTTACAAAAAATAAAACCAACTCCAAAAAGCGCAAAAAAGTGAAAAATAACTTAAGCTTCAAAAGTCTGTGAAAAAACTAAGTAAATCAATCAAACAAAGGTCGCCGACTTTGAAGCTAAAGTTATTTTTCACTTTTTTGAGTTTTTAGGAGTTGGTTTTATTTTTTGGACAAAGTTTGTATTTTTCACTTTTTAGTGGTTCACTTGTGCTTACTCCTTCATATGTTTTTACAAAATCGTGGCATACTTTTTTTTTTCGAAAAAAAAAAAAAACGTCATGGCCGCGCCATCGAAACGGACACCCTATTCACAATCGATTTATTCTCGCAGGCCCGGCTGTTGCAGAGGAACCAAAACTATACTTGCGAAGAACAAAATTAGAAGACTCAATACCAGCCGAACAAAAGACAAACCAAACATCGGACTCAAAACTTATCCGAGCCACTCAAAATCGTACGTCCAAATTTATAACTAAATTCAAAAAGCCTCACGAATGTGAAGTATATACTTTTAGTCATATGAGAAATTTAACAAAACATATTCGTATACTCACTGGTGAAAAACCTTATAAGTGTGACATATGTCAGTGCAGTTTCAGTCAAAAGCACCATTTAACAAGTCACATTCGTACACACACTGGTGAAAAACCTTACAAGTGTGATATATGTCAGCGTGGTTTCAGTCGAAAGAATCATCTAACAAATCATATTCGTACACACACTGGTGAAAAACCTTACAAGTGTGATATATGTCAGCGTTGTTTTAGTGAAAAGAGTACTTTAACAAATCATGTTCGTACACACACTGTTGAAAAATCATACAAGTGCGATATATGTCCGAGTAGTTTCCGTCACAAGCGTAATTTAACCAGTCATATTCGTGCACACACTGGTGAAAAATCATACAAGTGCGATATATGTCCGAGTAGTTTCAGTCAAAAGCGTAATTTAACCAGTCATAGTCAACGTAAACACACTGGCGTAAAACCTTACAAGTGTGATATATGTCAGCGTTGTTTTCGTGAGAAGAGTTCCTTAACCAGTCATATTCGTACACACACTGGTGAAAAACCTTACAAGTGTGATATATGTCAGCGTTGTTTTCGTATAAAGAGTACTATAACCAGTCATATTCGTACACACACTGGCGAAAAACCTTACAAGTGTGATATATGTCAGCGTGGTTTTAGTCAAAAGAGTACTTTAACAAATCATGTTAGTAAACACACTGGCGTAAAACCTTACATGTGTGATATATGTCAGCGTTGTTTTCGTGAAAAGGGTAATATGACAGGTCATATTCGTACACACACTGGTGAAAAACCTTACAAGTGTGATATATGTCAGCGTGGTTTTATTCGAAAGAGTACTTTAACAAATCATGTTAGTAAACACACTGGCGTAAAACCTTACAAGTGTGATATATGTCAGCGTTGTTTTCGTGAGAAGAGTTCCTTAACCAGTCATATTCGTACACATACTGGTGAAAAACCTTACAAGTGTGATATATGTCAGCGTTGTTTTCGTGAGAAGAGTACTATAACCAGTCATATTCGTACACACACTGGTGAAAAACCTTACAAGTGTGATATATGTCAGCGTGGTTTTAGTCAAAAGAGTACTTTAACAAATCATGTTAGTAAACACACTGGCGTAAAACCTTACAAGTGTGATATATGTCAGCGTTGTTTTCGTGAGAAGAGTTCCTTAACCAGTCATATTCGTACACACACTGGTGAAAAACCTTACAAGTGTGATATATGTCAGTGTTGTTTTAGTCAAAATAGTACTTTAACAATTCATGTTCGTACACACACTGGTGAAAAATCATACAAGTGCGATACATGTCAGCGTAGTTTTAGTTATAAGGGTTCCTTAACCAGTCATATTCGTACACATACTGGTGAAAAACCTTACAAGTGTGATATATGTCAGCGTTGTTTTCGTGAAAAGGGTACTATAACCAGTCATATTCGTACACACACTGGTGAAAAACCTTACAAGTGCGATATATGTCAGCGTAGTTTCAGTCAAAAGGTAAATTTATTAAAGCATATTCATACACACAGTTGAAAAGCCTTACAAGTGCGATATATGTCAGCGTAGTTTTAGTCAAAAGGTTTTCTTAACCAATCATATTCGTGTGCGTTTCGATGGCGCGGCCATGACGTTTTTTTTAAACAAAATATGCCATGATTTTGTAAAAATTTGTAAAAGTAGTCTCCCAAAACCATAAAGGAGATTGCCCGTTTTGTAAGGGAAGTTGGGTCCCAGTGGAAAATGCTTGTGCCCTGAAGATTTTTATTGTACCTAATAGTAAAAACATAGCACTTTCATAATCGGAAACGTTTTTTTCATTTTGTCACCCTGGTTCAGGAGATATCATTATTTTTCTGTTTTAAAAATCTAGGTTATAATTACAAATTGACAGACTATCATCACCATGAGCATGGAATTATGTCTCTTTTACTTTATGCATAAAGTAATAGAGACATAATTCCATTAGTTTATGCATATTTCTACACTATAAGCATATTTATACTTACATAAATAAAGTAATAAAGACAATTCCATTGTACTGCTATTTAGCAGTTTGGTAAAAAGTAGATACCTAGGTGCTCATCTATTGTGTAGAGTAATAATCTATCTATCTATATAAAATGGTAAACTGACTGACTGACTGACTGACTGACTGACTGGGTGATATATCAACGCACAGCCCAAACCGCTGGGTCTACAGATTCCAAATTTGGCACGAAGGTTCCTTATGTGGTCTAGGAGTGCACTAAGAAAGGATTTTTCAAAATTCACCCTCTAAGGGGGTGAAACGGGACCCCAAAGTTTGTATGGGGAAACAAGATAAGTTAGACTATTTTATTCGAAACTTCACGAGAGTACTCCTATTGATAAATGAGAAGAAACGGGTTTCAGTTTTTTTCAAAATTCAACCCCTGAGAGGGGTAAATGGGGTGACAAAGTCTAAAAATCAACGCACAGCACAAACCGCTGGATCCACAGATTTCAAATTCGGCAAGTAGGTTCCTTATGTGGTCTAAGAGTGCACTAAGAAAACATTTTTCAAAATTCACCCTCCAAGGGGTGAAACGGGCCTCAAAAGTTTGTAAGGGGAAACAAGATTGGTAAGACTATTTCATTCGAAACTTCACAAGAGTACTCCTATTGATAAATGAGTAGAAACGGGTTTCAGGTTTTTTCAAAATTCAACCCCTAAGAGGGGTGAAACGGGCCTCCAAAGTTTGTATGGGGAAACAAGATAAGTTAGACTATTTCATTCGAAACTTCACTAGAGTACTCTTATTGATAAATGAGTAGAAACGGGTTTCAGATTTTTCAAAATTCAACCCCTAAGAGTGGTAAATAGGGTGACAGTCTAAAAATCAACGCACAGCCCAAACCGCTGGGTCTACAGATTCCAAATTTGGCAAGTACGTTCCTTATGTAGTCTAGGGTTGCACTAAGAAAGAATTTTTCAAAATTCACCCTCCAAGGAGTGAAACGGGCCTCAAAAGTTTGTAAGGGGAAACAAGATAGGTAAGACTATTTCATTCGAAACCTCACAAGAGTACTCCTATTGATAAATACAAGATAGCGCCGAGGAAAAGTATTTGTTTTTCCATCTTGGGTGTCGTTTACATGGTTTTCGAGGTCGCTGATTACAAAAATGAGATCGAAATGAAAATCGAAATGGCGTTGAAGTAAATTTTTCGTCATGTGTGTCGTTTTCATGTTTTTTGGGGTCGCTGATATCGAAAATGAGGTCAAAATGAAAATCCAAGATGCCGTCTAGGGTTTTTTTTTAATATTTCCGTCATGGGTGTCGTTTGCGTGGTTTTCACTGAACACAAATCTAATTTTTTTTTGTTTGTCTTCGTAGCTACGTATCATTATGTAATTTACCGGCCATAGTAATTCCATCCTAGACAATAATTTAAGATTTTACACAATACTTCTGCAAAGTTCCTCTGTTCTGCTTTGAAACCAACTAATTTATGAGCAACCCAGATATGTATATCTTTAAAAGTCTGCTGGATCTTGAATTTTACTTACTTACTCTTTGTTTTGCGCAATGAAATTCTTTCATTTTTTAATTAAAATTACCCCGAATTCAACGCGAGCAAAGCCGCAGACAAAGCTATCTAATACATCAAAATCTCGTGTCACATTGTTTGTTATCGAAGTCCTCCGAAACGACTTCACCGATTTAATATTTTTTTTATGTATACTTGCTATGTCAGAGAACAAGTCGAAGGCGTCTTTTATACCCCTATGTGACAAGGGTGGTTTACGCGGACGAAGTCGCGGGCAACAGCTAGTATATACATATAATAAAAGAGTAAAAAAAGCTGTGTCTGTACATTGAATATATTTAAAAAATAATAATTGAAGGGGGTTTAGAAACAGTAATAGAGCACGAATCTAAAAAAATGTTTGTACACGCTAATCTTCGGGATGTATGATTTTGTAATTATTTCGTTCATTATTAATTAATTAGTAATGTGTTAAAAACTTTATAACTCGTACTGAAATTTAATTTTTACCTTAAAAAACGAGGCTTTGTTATTTTTGAATGTTGTGAACAGTTGTAACTGGACTTCAGGTCCACTTAATTTATATGTTTAAGGGCATTATTTTGTATTGTCTTGATCTGTTGTCTGTATCTGTACCTATTGAATAAAATAAAAATAAATATTCGTGTGCGTTTCGATGGCGCGGCTATGACGTTTTTTTTAAACAAAATATGCCATGATTTTGTAAAAATTTGTAAAAGTAGACTCCCAAATCCATAAATTTGTCAAAGCTATGGGTAAAAAGTTATAAGGGTTTGAACGTGGCCGCGCCATTGAAACGCTCCGAACCGCGCGGCCACGGAGATCTCTAAAACTAAGCATTGCAGAGACCTGAAATTTTGCTAAGTAACA
The DNA here is from genome assembly GCA_950022955.1 of Xestia ashworthii. Lineage (NCBI taxonomy): Eukaryota > Metazoa > Arthropoda > Insecta > Lepidoptera > Noctuidae > Xestia > Xestia ashworthii. Next base: position 3,317,296 of record OX465574.1, on the reverse strand, counting down.
GATTGAATTTGTAAAAATATAGAAAAAAATCCTGGGCTTACATTTTAGGAGCTGTAAGACTAATACGCCATGGCCGCGCCATCGAAACGGTGAAAACACATTTTCGCCGATATCTCGCTGAAAAAGCAACGCAGACATCTGAAGTTTTTTGTAAAACCCAGATTTGAATTTGTCAAAACTAGTAAAAAATAAACAAAAAATCCTCAGTTTACATTTCAGGAGCTATAAGACTAATACGCCATGGCCGCGCCATTGAAACGGTGAAAAACACATTTTCGCCGATATCTCGCTGAAAAAGCAACGCATACGTCTGAAGTAATTTGTAAAACCTGGATTTGAATTTGTCAAAACCAGTAAAAATGAAATAAAAAATCCTAGGTTCATATTTCAGGAGCTGTAAGACTAAAACGTCATTGAAACGGTGAAAAAATTTTAGGGACAGAATTTTTTTTAGTATTTTGTTTTTTTTCGAAATTTTAACAATTTTGTTGTAGTATCAGATTGACCTTGACCATATAAACCATTTAGCTTCTGAAAAGCATGGTCCTACAACGCACCGTCTTCGAGTTAGGAGCTTTTTATTTTTTTAAGTTTATTGAAAAACCCTGTAGACTTCCAAAATGGTAGCTCAAATAAAAAACTTTTCGAGAAATAATTTGTTGCTATAGTCGTAAACCATGAGAAGAGAAGTAAAAAAACCCGCGAAAAATCGTATCTTTTTTTATATTCGTTTTTTTAAGTCCCTGCCCCTAAGTAACGGGAGAACGATTAGTCTTACAGCTCCTGAAATATGAACCTAGGATTTTTTATTTCATTTTTACTAGTTTTGACAAATTCAAATCCAGGTTTTACAAAATACTTCAGACGTCTGCGTTGCTTTTTCAGTGAGATATCGGTGAAAATGTGTTTTTCACCGTTTTAATGGCGCGGCCATGGCGTATTAGTCTTATAGCTCCTGAAATGTAAACTGAGGATTTTTTGTTTATCTTTTACTAGTTTTGATAAATTCAAATCTGGGTTTTACAAAAAACTTCAGATGTCTGCGATGCTTCTTCAGCAAGATATCGGCGAAAATGTGTTTTCACCGTTTCGATGGCGCGGCCATGGCGTATTAGTCTTACAGCTCCTAAAATATGCCCAGGATTTTTTTCTATATTTTTACAAATTCAATCTGTTGCTTAGCAAAATTTCAGGACTCTGCAATGCTAAGTTTTATTCATATTCGTACACATACTGGTAAAAAACCTTACAAGTGTGACATATGTCAGTGCAGTTTCAGTCAAAAGCACCATTTAACAAGTCACATTCGTACGTGTGCGTTTCGATGGCGCGGCCATGACGTTTTTTTTTTAAAAAAATTATGCCATGATTTTGTAAAAATTTGTAAAAGTAGACTCCCAAAACCATAAATTTGTCAAAGCTATGGTTAAAAAGTTATAAGGGTTTGAACGTGGCCGCGCCATTGAAACGCTCCGAACCGCGCGGCCACGGAGATCTTTAAAACTAAGCATTGCAGAGACCTGAAATTTTGCTAAGTAACCGATTGAATTTGTAAAAAATTTGTAAAAATATAGAAAAAAATCCTGGGCTTATATTTTAGGAGCTGTAAGACTAATACGCCATGGCCGCGCCATCGAAACGGTGAAAACACATTTTCGCCGATATCTCGCTGAAAAAGCAACGCAGACATCTGAAGTTTTTTGTAAAACCCAGATTTGAATTTGTCAAAACTAGTAAAAAATAAACAAAAAATCCTCAGTTTACATTTCAGGAGCTATAAGACTAATACGCCATGGCCGCGCCATTGAAACGGTGAAAACACATTTTCGCCGATATCTCGCTGAAAAAGCAACGCAGACGTCTGAAGTATTTTGTAAAAACTGGATTTGAATTTGTCAAAACTAGTAAAAATGAAATAAAAAATCCTAGGTTCATACTTCAGGAGCTGTAAGACTAATCGTTCTCTCGTTACTTAGGGGCAGGGACTTAGAAAAAAAACGAATATAAAAAAAAAATACGATTTTCGCGGGTTTTTTTTACACCTTCTCATGGTTTACGACTAGAGCAACAAATTATTTCCCGAAAAGTTTTTCATCCGAGCTACCATTTTGGAAATATACAGGGTTTTTCAAAAAACTTAAATAAAAATAAACAGCTCCTAACTCGGAGACGGTGCGTTATAGGACCATGCTTTTCAGAAGCTAAATGGTTTCTATAGTCAAGATCAATATGATACTGCAATAAAATTGTTAAAATTTCGAAAAAAAAACAAAGAACGAAAAATTTTCTGTCCCTAAAATTTTTTCACCGTTTCAATGACGTTTTAGTCTTACAGCTCCTGAAATATGTACCTAGGATTTTTTATTTCATTTTTATTAGTTTTGACAAATTCAAATCCAGGTTTTACAAAAAACTTCAGACGTCTGCGTTGCTTTTTCAGCGAGATATCGGCGATTACGTATTTTTTCACCGTTTCAATGGCGCGGCCATGACGTTTTCGTCTTACAGCTCCTGAAATATGAACCTAGCATTTTTTATTTCATTTTTACTAGTTTTGACAAATTCAAATCCAGGTTTTACAAAAATCTTCAGACGTCTGCGTTGCTTTTTCAGCGAGATATCGGTGATTACGTATTTTTTCACCGTTTCAATGGCGCGGCCATGGCGTATTAGTCTTATAGCTCCTGAAATGTAAACTTGAGGATTTTTTGTTTATTTTTTACTAGTTTTGACAAATTCAAATCTGGGTTTTACAAAAAACTTCAGATGTCTGCGTTGCTTTTTCAGCGAGATATCGGCGAAAATGTGTTTTCACCGTTTCGATGGCGCGGCCATGGCGTATTAGTCTTACAGCTCCTAAAATATAAGCCCAGGATTTTTTTCTATATTTTTACAAATTTTTTACAAATTCAATCTGTTACTTAGCAAAATTTCAGGTCTCTGCAATGCTTAGTTTTAAAGATCTCCGTGGCCGCGCGGTTCGGAGCGTTTCAATGGCGCGGCCACGTTCAAACCCTTATAACTTTTTAACCATAGCTTTGACAAATTTATGGTTTTGGGAGTCAACTTTTACAATTTTTTACAAAATCATGGCATAATTTTTTTTAAAAAAAAACGTCATGGCCGCGCCATCGAAACGCACACCATTCGTACACACACCGGTGAAAAACCTTACAAGTGTGATACATGTCAGCGTGGTTTCAGTCAACAAGGTGTATTAACCCTTTGACCGCCACGGACGTCTATGGGTGTCCGTTTCGATGACGAAAAGCAACGCAGACATCTGAAGTTTTTTGTGAAACCCAGATTTGAATTTGTCAAAATTAGTAAAAAATAAACAAAAAATCCTAGGTTCATATTTCAGGAGCTACTTAGCAAAATTCAGGTCTCTGCAATGCTTAGTTTTAAAGACCTCCGTGGTCGCGCGGTTCGGAGCGTTTCGATGGCGCGGCCACGTTCAAACCCTTATAACTTTTTAACCATAGCTTTGACAAATTTATGGTTTTGGGAGTCTACTTTTACAATTTTTTACAAAATCATGGCATATTTTTTTAAAAAAAACGTCATGACCGCGCCATCGAAACGGTCACCGTCTATGGACGTCTAATTTAAACGTGCTCACGACACCATGGATGGCATGGCACGTCGAAAATAACACTTTTTTACAGTTCAAAATAACCACAAAAATATGTTTGTAGTGTTTTATTTTTCCTAAAATTATTCCATAAACATAATTATTATATTATTACACAAATACATATAACAATTAGCCACTCCACGGAACAGTAAAAACAGTGGAAGTAGCTTGAGAATACACATTGTACCAGAACCGGTGTCGCCAAACTCATACATTTGCGATTTACTCTAACCACAAACCCAAAAATACGATTGGCTAAAAATAAAATCATGGCGTACACGAAATGCAAAAAAAATATTATACGAAATGCAACCTTATTATCAACAGTCTATAAATCAAATTGATAAAAACAAAAAATAAATACATCTTGGACTACCAAGTACCGCTACTCCCCGCTAGATGGCATTGTGTGTTGTGTGTTCAGTATAAACTGTAACTGCTTAAAAATAAGGGTGGTATTTGAATGGCGTATCACTGACACGAATGCAGGTTGCTACTCAAATAGTGATGTAACCTAATTCGATCGAAATAATATCGATAGTATGAAAACTTATCTAAAACATAATAATATTATACAAAAAAAAATTGTATGCGATTGTGTGATAGTATTAAAATAATGAAATTAATAAATAAAATAAAAATAGTTTATTTTCAGACAGTTAATTATAGTCCATAGCAGAAGTTAGTAACAGAAAAAAAACTTACAACTATGTTAGAGTACACAAAAGTAAATAGTTAGTAACAGACATCTTATAAAGTATGTTTTCTTTTTAAAAATAAATGAAGGTTGCAATGCGTTTGTTTCATTTCTATTTCGCATTGAACAGTGTGGTGTCGCGACGATTATTTTTGTTGAGTGAACATTATATTTGTTAATAATAAAAAAATATTATTATAACTTAAAAAAAAAAAAAATTACAATTCCTTCACTAGTTAATCGAAAGAACTTCGTTCTATCCGGGTGTCCCTTGACACCTCTCAAGTTTTTTTTTCACTTTTTTGTGTGAAGTCGGTTATATTTTTTGCAAAAAAGTTTTTTTCTTAAAATTATTCCATAAACATAATTATTATATTATTACACAAATACATATAACAATTAGCCACTCCACGGAACAGTAAAAACAGTGGAATTAGCTTGAGAATAAACATTGTACCAGAACCGGTGTCGCCAAACTCATACATTTGCGATTTACTCTTACCACAAACCCAAAAATACGATTGGCTAAAAATCAAATCAGGGCGTACACGAAATGCAAAAAAAATATTATACGAAATGCAACCTTATTATCAACAGTCTATAAATCAAATTGATAAAAACAAAAAATAAATACATCTTGGACTACCAAGTACCGCTACTCCCCGCTAGATGGCATTGTGTGTTGTGTGTTCAGTATAAACTGTAACTGCTTAAAAATAAGGGTGGTATTTGAATGGCGTATCACTGACACGAATGCAGGTTGCTACTCAAATAGTGATGTAACCTAATTCGATCGAAATAATATCGATAGTATGAAAACTTATCTAAAACATAATAATATTATACAAAAAAAAATTGTATGCGATTGTGTGATAGTATTAAAATAATGAAATTAATAAATAAAATAAAAATAGTTTATTTTCAGACAATTAATTATAGTCCATAGCAGAGGTTAGTAACAGAAAAAAAAACTTATAACTATGTTAGAGTACACAAAAGTAAATAGTTAGTAACAGACATCTTATAAAGTATGTTAGTACAATAAAAACAATGGAGATAAGTCTAACTAGTATAATTCTTCACTAACCTGCACCTGTCACATGCAGGCTAGTGAAGCGACGCATGACCGCCGAGTCCAATCTATCCGCTATCATTCTCAGTATCTCGTTGCGGCTCCCCCTCATACTGTGCACCACAGACATGGTTTTCATACGCATACTTGCATAGAAATCATCTATGTGCGCATCTGCAAACATGCCTAAAGCGCTACAGTACCGCGGAAGCCGCACCAGAGTCCTGAGAATATTATTATACTGCACTCTGAGTGCATTATACGTCCGCTGTTTGAAACTGGTCCAGCAGTTATTTTTGGTCGCATAAAAATGTCAGCCTCAACTAAGGGTTGTGATGTAGATGCTATTGGAGTGGAGCTTGTTTTTGCAGCATTACTTTGACCATCAGTAACCTATGACATAAATAATAAGAACATTATTTATATGTATTATGTTATTTTATTATAAATTAAAAATTAAGGTATATTTGTCGCAAAATGATTGGTGTAATTATCCGAGTTCAATGCTGAGATTAAAAAAAAATACTTATAAATGGTAAAGTAAAAAACACGATTTTGTAAAACGCCGCATGACGGCCCTTTAATGCAGTGCTATAAGAGCCACTTTACGAGTTTATTGAAAAGTTTTAATTTAGCTATAATGCTGTTTTTGCACTTACCAGAGAAATACGAGTTAAAACGTTTTTAGTGGGTTCTGTTTTATCCTTTAAGTATCTGTTACCAGATTTTTTTATAGTAAAATCGTCTTCCTTAATATGCTGCGAACATATATAGCTGTTTTTTGTAGGGAACCAGCTTAGTCTCCCAGTAGCGTTGATCCATATCTCTTTAGAAATTGGGTCATTACGAAAACTGAAATTATTAAGGAAGGAAAATAAAATCCAACAATTTTCATCATCTCAGCTGAAATCATCGTCATCGTCCACTGCTAAACATAAGAATATTAAGGTATAATTCAAACGCCCTATGTTGTTCTTAACTCTTTAACTAAATTTATTTAAAATTACCTACATAACGAATATCATCCCTCAATTTTTATTTTATTAACTTTATTAATTTCATAATTATCTATATTATATTACTCACAGAAACTGTTCAACTAAATACCTGGGTATATAAATACTTTTATTTTAAAAAGGCAATGTAATACATATCGATTGACATCACGCACTATTTCGATAGCGCCAAAAGTATAGGTAGACAAACGAATATTCCAGAAAGGCTAATAACCGGGAAAAGAAAATCAACTTTTTTGTCATCTAGTTAAAGACTATTTTTGTTAGTATATGTTATGCAATGTTTGACGAAATTTTATTTTTTCATTTTATTTAAATAAATCCGAAAATAAAACTTACCGGTGGTATGATACCCCTACATGAGTTAGGTTTTTAGTCCCACTATGGTTTTTACAGTCCAGTATGGCACAATAAGGCATTTTAATATTATTTACTAGCGACGACAGTGCCACGCCTACTTCTTCCACTGTTTTTACTGTTTCGTGAGCCACTCTGTATTGGGAAAAGATCACAATTAAGAACATCATGCAAAATGTTTAATTTGACGTGCAAATCCACGCCACCGACGCGACGTGAAGAGACGTCAGCATTTTTGACGTTATCAAATTAAAATACTTCACTACTACATGACGAAAATTATTTCTCGTCTACTAAATTTTACATCAGATTAAATACAAAGCAAAATATAAAATAAAACTACCGTATGTAGTAACAAACTCATGTGTCATTAAGTGCAAATCGATAATTTTGTGGCAACTCTCGCGCATCACTGTCAGGGGAATCCTTTACAATACTTTGTACGCCACAGACGGGATGAGACGTCGCGCTATGACGTCATCGCATGGTGCCGGACACTGATAGTGTAGTGCAATATTTTAATACTGAATACTAAGTATTTCTTGTTTATTAACTTAAATTATAAAATATGACTAAAATTGTATTAACACATTATTAGTACGAAATACTTGTGCAAAATTGTGAAGGTATCTGTTTTTTTTTTAAATATAACTTAATTCAGATAAATTATTCAAGACAATGAACACAATTGAAATTAAATAAAATTTGAATCGTGTTGAGTAGGAATATTATGTAAAAAAAAAATGTACATTTATGATTGGGCGGAGAAAACTGCACAGAGGGTGGGACAAATACGTAAAAAATAAATTGCGATTTTTAGGGTTCCGTAGCCAAATGGCAAAAAACGGAACCCTTATAGTTTCGCCATGTCTGTCTGTCTGTCTGTCTGTCTGTCTGTCTGTCTGTCCGCGGATAATCTCAGTGACCGTTAGCACCAGAAAGCTGAAATTTGGTACCAATATGTATATCAATCATGCCGACAAAGTGCAAAAATAAAAATTTAAAAAAACATTTTTATTAGGGTACCTCCCCCAGACGTAAAGTGGGGAGCGATTTTTTTTTTAATTTTGACCCTGACGTGTGATATATTGTTGGATAGGTATTTAAAAATGAATAGGGGTTTTCGAAAATCATTTTTTGATAATATTTATATTTTAGGAAATAATCGCTCCGAAAGTCAAAAACAATGTGTCCCCCCCCCCTCTAACTTTTGAACCATAAGTTTAAAAAATATGAAAAAAATCACAGAAGTAGTCAACTTGATGAGTTGAATAGTTTTTGAGTTATATAGCACTTTTTCAAAAAAACGCAAATGATAACTTTGTTTTTCATACAAATACTATGAAAAACAAAGTTATTTTTGCTGACGAAAAATGTTGGTATTTTTAATGGTCTGGGAAGCTACGGAACCCTACAGTGAGCGTGGCCCGACACGCTCTTGGCCGGTTTTTTTATTTGTGGATTCATGATCCAAAACGGGGCCAATTTATAGGGAGAGGACCGTGATCCCCTCGACAGTCCCTCCAACTATGTAGTTGGAGGGACTGTCGAGGGGATCACATCACCACCAAGCGCAGGTAAGGATAAGGACAAAAGTGGGACACGGTTATTGAAAAGGAGAGCCGAACCTCCCTATCTATCACATCTAAGAATATTAAATTGTGGTACACGAAAACTAAGACTTGGGGTAAGCTAAGTCTCAGCGATGGAGCAAGCCAAGGGCTTGTACTTATTTAGGAGGGAAATGAGGTCGTGCTTTTTATGCCACACGCTCCTCACATTCCACTGGAGGAATACTTGGCGAGCCGCCATTTTTAAATTCTCGAAGAAGAGTAACAAGTTGGTGGGCAACGTTGGACGGGATTTGTGAGCTAGAGGGAGACATTACAGTGGTTAGAAGTTTTACGAGAATTTCAATGATGGAAGAAATATTATTATGGTCTGCATAGGGGTTATTAAGAGCACAGCCATTGGGCTGTGAAGATTGGGGAGAACTAGTTATTTGCTCATGAGCAACTCTATCGTATGACGGGGAAAGGGGGGCATGGGTCTTAGGCTTTAGAAATACTGTTTTGCGATATGATTGGGGTTGGGATTTTGTTGCATTGGCATAGTTACGGGAAGCAGCTGGGACAGTTTTGCTTACTTCAGCATAGGACAAGGATTTCTCAGCCATAATAGTCTTTATAGCCTTCTGTCTACCAAACTCCGGGCATGACTTGCTAATAACAAAGTGATGCCCCGAGCATAGTACACAGCAAGCTTCAGCCTCAGAAATGCTGCAACCATCACCAGGGTGATCATTGCCACACTTACTGCAGCGTGGTTTCGACCTACATAACGATTCAACGTGTCCAAATCTGCAGCATTTGCGGCACTGAATTGTAGGGAAGACATATTGCTGTACTGTGAGAGAAGTATAGCAACAGTAAACTCTGTTTTGCAAAACCTGTCCGTCAAATGTGATCACGCAAGTTTCTGTGGGTTTCCATTCCATAGCCCCGTCGTGGAAAATCTTTTTCAAAATCAAAATCAAAGCATTTATTTCAAGTAGGCCAGTTACAGGCACTTTTGAATTGTCGAAACAAAAATGAACATTTAATGTAGCTACAGTCCCAGTCACAAGACATAAAAACTGTGAAAGTACTGTAGTTGCCCATTCCCTAGCGTAGATCTCTATGGAGAAGAACGGGCAAGAAACTCCATGGACACTCTTTTAAATCAAAATATTGTTACAAAATCTTGGTTACATCAATCATGTTGAGATGGTATACAGGGTGTAAGGAGAACGCTTCCGAAGCCAGAACGTAGATTATATACAACCTAAATGCAAACGAATACCAATAACCTTTCGCTTTAAATTTATTATTTTCAAAACTTCATATTTCGTAAACACGCAATGGAAACGAAAGTACAAAAACTTTTTTGCAAAAAATAAAACCGACTTCACACAAAAAAGTGAAAAATAACTTTAGCTTCTGAAGTCGGTGACCTTTGTTTGATTGATTTAATTTTTTTGTCACCGACTTCAGAAGCTAAAGTTATTTTTCACTTTTTTGTGTGAAGTCGGTTTTATTTTTTGCAAAAAAGTTTTTATTTTTCACTTTTTAGTGGTTCACAATATGTGCATACCCTTTCACAGCGTACCAGCGTGATTTTTTGTTATGAACTGGTGTAAACAATAGACAGACATGAGATTTCAGCAATCCCAGTAAGAGACACACATTTGCTACATCTAATGAGGAGTTCCGTTGCCTTTCTCCGAAGTTCTTCATCAGATCTTTACCAAATTTAAATGGGATCACTCCGAGAAACTACTCTTTCAAAAACTACCCAAATCGCTTCTGTTGTGCCTATAAAATTTGAAGAGTTCTCTCTATTTCTCCAGGATCCCATTATCAGGATCCTGACTTGATGATTATGGGACCTTCTGGGAAGTATACCCTTTCAAACAATTAAAAAACAAATTCGGTCCAGTCATCTTCGAGTAATCGGGGAACATTGAATTGAGAACCTCCTCCTTTTTGAAGTCGGTTAATAACGACGTTATGGTACGTGACTCAAATATCCGGATAGCCTTTAAAAGATTTGGCCGAGAATCGGTAATTTGCTTCTAAGAATTGAAGAGTTCCGTTTCTTTGTCATGGATCCCATAATCAGAACCTAACGAAATTCTCATCAAACTACCCTTGAAGTGCCCTTGCCAATCAAATAAAAAAATACTTATCCCCAATAAATGGAACTTAATACACCTAACTGTCGAAATCTGGGAATATTGTACACATCTGCGTACCCCCTCAGAGCATACAGGCGTGATGTTACGTCATGATGTTGTATAAACAATAAACATTCAAGCGATTGCAGCAGTTACTGCAGATTTGCCGTGTATATTTGAAGAGTTCCATTGTATATCTCCGAAGATCCGGATCAGATCTTCAGCAAATTAAAATATAACCACACGGGAAGCACCAGCTTTCAAATTAAAAAAGAATCATCAAAATCGGTTCACCCAGTCGAAAGTACTGAGGTAACAAACACTGTCGAAATCTGGGTGTATTGTACACATCTGCGTACCCCCTCAGAGCATACAGGCGTGATATTACGTCATGATGTTGTATAAACAATAAACCTACAAGCGATAATAGCAATCACTGCAGATTTGCCGTACATTTTTGAAGAGTTCCATTGTATATCTCCGAAGACCAGCATCAGATCTTCAGCAAATTAAAATGGGACCACATGGGAAGCACCAGCTTTCAAATAAAAAAAGAATCATCAAAATCGGTTCACGCAGTCGAAAGTTATGAGGTAACAAACACAAAAAAAAAAAAACATACAGACGAATTGATAACCTCCTCTTTTTGGAAGTCGGTTGAAAAGTGAGGTCACTGACACGCAAGGCAACGTCGCGCCACCGCGCGCCCGCGCTTATCAGTCGCCGAGCGCCCGCGCTCGCGGCCGCCGAGCGCTCCGGCCGAGTCGCGGGATTTAATACGGAATTTACAAACATCACTTTCAAAATGCCTAGGCCGCCGCCCCCTACAACCCTTCATAAAATTATGAATTTTAATCGCAATTGTAGTCCATTGTAAAAAGCTGACAGAGGCATTTTACGTACCTGTCTAAATCCTTTGCGACCTTATGAGGTTTGGCTCGAACTGGGCTCCATCCATTTCAATACAAAGCCGAGCCCGTTGCTGTGTCGACCCGTGAACACGAGGCATTAGTGTTGGATCCTCAACACATTCTTCTCGTAGTTTATTAAAAACGCTCACTATTCTGCCCCGCATTTCATCAGCACTGTCACATTCCCGATCAAACACTCTTTCTTTCACATACCCCCACAGAAAGAAGTCCAGTGGCGTTAAGTCGGGTGAACGAGCCGGCCAGGCGTGCGGCCCCAGCCTTCCGATCCAGCGGTCATTAAAAAGTTCAGTGAGACGCTCGCGGACGGGACGCGTAACATGCGGTGGAGCGCCATCGTGCTGGAACCATGCTCGACGAAATTCAGCCAGCGACACATTGTCTAGCATATCATCTAAACGTTCATTTATAAAATTAAGATATGCTGATCCATTGAGGCGCTGCGGTAGAAACACTGGTCCTAAAATTTGTCCATTAAAAACACCAGCCCATACGTTGACGGACCATCTGGTCTGATGGCCGGTTTCTTGAGTGGCGTACGGGTTCACGTCTGACCATACATGGGCATTCCTCCTGTTCCACATCCCGTTTCTCGTGAATGTGGACTCGTCCGTCCAGATAATGTGCTCAATGAAGCCAGGCGCACGCTGTTGTTGATCTAGCAGCCAACGACAGTACGCACGACGACGAATGCGATCATTGGGCAGCAAAGCTTGTACTTTGTGTATTTTGTAGGGCCGCATTCTGTTCCGGCGCAAGACTTTATGAACTGTCCAGTGAGAAACTGTCGGTAAACCCCGTCGCCGCAATAATTTCGCCGCACTTCGTGTGCCTAGGCGTGGATTTTGGCGAATCACATTTAAAATACGCTCCTCAGTCTGAACATTCACTTGTTGTCCACCACCTGCCGCCATCGGAGCAATCGGTCGATTTTCTAAGACTCGCTGAAAAGCTGCCGTTATCATGCGAGAATCAGACGGATGCCGGACGTTCGGAAATCGGTTTCGATAAATTCTCAACGCTAGAGATGCATTCCCAAGGGCTTCTCCTAAACACATCAACATGTTGCCGTATTCACGAGCACTGTACACGTATGCCTGAGGCATTGTTTAAAACAACAAAAAAATAATAACTAAAAAAGAATAAAACAGCACTAAAAACGTAACAATAATAACTAAACACAAATTTAAAACTAACAAAACAATAATTAAATACGATTCAATATCGATCGGATAAACGTAACGTAGGTACGTTAGCTCACGAACCGAGTCGGAAAGGAACTGACTAGATTACTATTATTTACTAAAGAAGTACTATGAAGATCAAACGACGAGCCGCACCTGCAGGTGGCCGGGCGACAAACGTTACCGCCGCACGTGCCGCGTTGCGATGTGCAAAGACCAACAATTTACAGAGGCGAAAATGTTAAAAGATTCATTTTAATTCTTAGGAAATTGTACTTATGCTATTACGAACTGTTTTCATTTTCTAACTTTTAAATAAGATTTAACCGGTTTCTTAGATTCAATTAATTTAATTATTCACTTTAAATTTGTTTACTTACTAAATGAAGGATTCAGCTCTTGCAATAAACAAACGCGCATCGTGTGACTTTAATTACATTGACATAAAGTTCAAATTCAATTGATTCACGCGCGGTGGTTGCTTTAAACTGTACATGTGGTGAAAATTTTTTAGTCAATCACAGCTGATGTCGACGATCTTTTAATTTATTTCATTTACTATCGATTATCGACATAATACAAAACTGTTATTAAATGCACGACATAGTGCATCAATTTAAAACTGTTGACGCCTCTGTAATGTTTCTTTTTATTTATTTTGGCGGCGCTTACAAAGGATACTTTGTAAAGCGCCGCCAAGGCGGCGCCGCGCAGCAGGTGCGGCGTAGGTAGTCGACGCAACGCATCTCTCTCAAACTTGGTGGCCCGGGTTCAAACTTCGGCCTATACCAATGAGTTTTGTCTTATTAGTCGTGCAGAGTGCAGACAGCTACAACACGGTCACAACTCTGTACCTCACTGGAATACGATACCCATCTCGCTTCCATCCATTCGTCGCGTCAGTACGGTGAGCCTCTTCGTTGCTTAAACGCAACTCGTTATTTTTACCGACTTCACAAAAAGGAGGAGGTACCATGTTCGGCTGATTCAGCTGATTGTTTTTTTTTGTATTTTTGTTCATCGAATACTCAGCCGATTGTCGACAGATTTTCAAAATTCTTTTTTTGTTAGAAAGTAGATAGTTCTGAGGTGGTCCCACTGTCACCAAGTTAGGATCTGATGATGGAATCTTAGAGAAATCGAGGGCAACCCTCAAATTTTATAAGCTCACTTATTGTTTTTCGCATAATTTTATGAAGTATCTTGTGTATTTGCGTATGGTTGTCACCATCTCAGGTGGCGTGGCTGATGATGGAAGGTACGACTCCTTGACAGTAAGAAGTTACTCGAATAGGAAAGGACTGTTTATTTAGTAAATTGTTTTGATGTTCGATAGGGTATTTGCCATTGGTCTCATGATCATCAAGTCATAACCTGATGCTGCAGTCAGGATAGTCTGCGGAGTACCTAACTCCTCGACAACTAACAGCAGAAATATCGTGTTTAGGTTCATTGAAAAGGGTTCGATGTGTGGATAAACGTACTGTTAATGAGGAAATTACTTTTTAAGGTGTTTTTTTTTTTAAATTGAAGTCGGTTGTATTGTATTTTTTTGCAAAAAGTTTTTGTTTCGATATTTATTGTTAAGTTTGCCGATATGAAGTCATCGACGCCAGGTCTAGAGATAATGTCGGGATGTAGGTTGGTAAACATTTTAGTTTTGTTGCTATGCAAAATTTTAGTGACGGAATTAACAGTTTCTTGTTAACTTAATGTCTTTGCACATAATCAACTTTTTAAACGTTTCTTTCCCAATCACAGTAGTGAGTAGGTAGCTAAGTACCTTCGTTATGGGCCTCAAGGTTAAGCAAAGTAAACTGGATTTTTCTGACTTGTAAATTTGCGAATATTCAGATCAAAATAAAATTGTAACCCTGTTCAAGGGGAAAATCATTACGATCCTTGCACGAATGGAACCCGAAAGCAGATATGCCACTACTAGGTAGAAGTGAACTGAAAAGACATTTGCTTCAAGCGATCGAGTAAAGGTTAGTAGTTTAGGAGCGCACTACATAGTCAGCTGTCGCGTCGCACGTCGCGTCGCGTCGGCTGCGCGGCTGTCGGCGACCGCGCGCGGTCTTTGAACCCGAGGTCATGCGCGAGCGTCAGATGATATTTATTTACGAATACCTTGCTTGTTAGAGTTGTAAAGAAAAAAAAATTGTTTAATCGCAAGTAATGGTTTCATTTAACTGTTCCCACAGCATAGTGTATGAAAAATGATAAAAAAAATAGGTAAAATTGTAAATAAAAAAAACTGATTTTTTGATGGCATCGTATCGAGAATCACTAGCCTTATCACCTGTCTTCGTTTTCGGAAGCGTTTCCCTTACACCCTGTATTATGTGAGAACAATGTAGCAAGATTTGCACGATAAAAGTGTCCATAGCAAAACAAAAACAAAATACAACCCAAAAACAATTAATTCAAATAAACCATGGCGACTAAGACATGACCAGTCACAACTGACAGCGCCCGTTCACGAACATGACGCATGGATCAGCACCATTCAGCTCAACCATTTTGAAGGGAACTAAATGGTCCGACACACGCGCCACCATCAGCGAGACATTTGAGTGAGCATGACATACTCATAACCGCCAGGGCACATTCAAGTCAAAAAAAAAAAAAAAAAAACCGTAGGTTTCCAGCAAATGATAGCATTCTAGTACATAGCACTCACACAATATGGAATATGAGGTTATATAATACTAAAGATATTGAATTTATACAGTGCAAAGATAGTTGTACAATCTTCAGCAGCTCCAAAAACACAAATTAGCGCTATCCATTTATGCGCCCCTGTCCTTGTGGAGCAGGACCGGCATTGAGCCAAGCATTTTTATCAGCGATATAATCGTCCAATTTGTAATATGCTTGCTTACACAGTGTGCGTTTAATGCATGTTTTAAATTTGGTTTCATTTAGTTCAAGAATGCTTTGTGGAATTTTATTATAGCATTTCAAACAGTACCCCATGAAAGACGAGTCTACTTTAGCGAGTCTGAAGCCTGGCTGAACTAATTGGTCTCTATTTCTAGTACTGTAATTGTGTCTGTCACCTCTTTTACCAAAAAGATGCAGATTTTTCCTGACATACATTATGTTTTCATAGATGTATTGACAATATACAGTCATGATGTTAATTTCCTTAAACAGTTCCCTTAGAGAATCGCGCCTACGAAGATTGTATATGGCTCTGATGGCTCTTTTCTGCAGAATAAATATAGACTCAATATCAGCAGCCCGTCCCCACAGCAAAATGCCGTAAGACATTATGCTATGGAAGTAACTAAAATAGACTAGTCTAGCGGTATCTACATCAGTGAATTGACGGATTTTCCTAATGGCATATGCTGCTGAACTTAAGCGCCCCGCAAGAGATGTTAAATGAGAATCCCATTGAAGCCTTGAATCAAGCGTAAGCCCCAGGAAAACCGTTTTATCTACGAATTCGAGTTTCTCTTTATTCAATATTATCACACAATCACTACTTTTAACATTCGGTAAAGCAAATCTTATGCATTTAGTTTTTTTTTTATTTAATACCAAATTGTTTGCTGTGAACCAATTATGGACTTCAAGTAAGGCATTATTCACGTCATCTAGATTTTGGGCTCGTCTATTTATCTTAAAAATTAAGGAAGTGTCATCGGCAAATAATACCATATTTTGAGGTTGGTTTTTCAGTAAATAGGGTAGATCATTTATATATACTAAAAAGAGGAAAGGACCCAATATTGAGCCTTGCGGAACCCCCATTTTTACTTTCAAGCCCTGTGAATTAACACCATTTATTTGAACATATTGCAGTCTATCACTTAAATAAGATTTTACCAAACTAAGTGCAAGTTTACCTAGTCCGTAATGCTCAAGTTTCAAAAGCAATGTGTCGTGATTTACACAATCAAATGCTTTGGAGAGGTCACAAAATATTCCTACAGCGTCTTGGGACTCTTCCCACGCCATGAATATGTGCTTTAATAAGGTTACACCGGCGTCAGTTGTACAACGTCCCTTGGTGAAGCCATACTGTTGATCGTGTAAGATTCCGTTGGTGTTGAAATGATTGAGCATTTGATTAAGCATTACCTTTTCGAACACTTACTAAAAACTGGCAACACGGATACAGGTCTATAATTATTAGTATCTTTACTATCCCCGGATTTGAAAAGCGGTATGACTTTACTGTATTTCATTAAATCAGGGAAAACTCCTTGGTCTACGCACAAATTAAAAATTAAAGCTAAGTATGGAGCTATAGTCTCAAGTATGGAAGTACAAACTTTGATAGACATTCCCCATAGATCTTCGGTCAGTTTGATTTTTATTTGCCGGAAAGCTTTAATAACTGTCATCGGGTTTATGTGTTTAAATTTAAATTCAGCCTGGCATCCAGATACATTCGCTTTCAATAAACCGATTGAGACTTCAGAAGAGGAATTTAGAGCCTCCGTAGTTTTTAACGGTATATCGGTAAAGAAATTTACAAATTCCTGAGCTACTTCCTGATTAGAGCTTTTAGGACCACATACTGTATCTAATGTATAGCTAGTATTACGTACTTTCTTCCTGTTAGTCTCGCTATTTATGACTTTCCAAACTGTCTTAATTTTATTTTCTGCTGTTTTAATCTTGTTGCTAATGTGCAGGGCTTTGGCAATCTTGCATGAATTTCTAAAAATTTTTGAATACTTAGCAACATAGTTGTTAAAAGTTTCAGTGTTTACATAAGGCTTAAGGCCATAAAGCTCAAATAGTGTTTCCCTACTTTTTCTAATACCTCTAGTTGCCCAATCACTAAATATAAATTTAGGGCAAATGCTTTTGGTCTTCTTTTCAAAAGTTTTATTGAATTCAGTGTGAACAATTGAAAAGAAATGATCATAGAATTGATTTATATTAATATTGTCATTGCTCATAACACTTAACATGTTCTGTAGGGAAATATTGTACCTATTTAATTTACTAGAAGTTATAGGTCTAAATTTAATATCAACTTTTTGCAATGGTGTATTACACCTGAAAGTTACAGTTTGTCCGCTATGGTCAGACGGCAGACTATTTACTACGGCTCTATCTAAGTATTCACAATCGCAGAAAACATTATCTATACAAGTAGCAGAAGAAGGCGTGACTCGAGTGGGTTCTATAAAAACGTTAGTCAAGTCAAATGACTTAAAAAGATTTAATAACCGACTGCTATTTGAATTATCTTCCAAAATATTGATATTGAAGTCACCACAAATAATTGTAGATTTATTACTGGCTGTAAGTTTTGCCAGAACATCTTCCATTATTGATTCAAATAAGGAAAAGTTTTGATAGTTTGGGGGTCTGTACACACACACAATTATATGCTTATCTAGCTCAACACAGGACAGTTCGACGCAATGTTCAACCGAAAGACCTACTATGTCAGCACGTTGCTTATATTTAACACAATTTTTCACTAATATTAGGGAACCTCCACGCAGCATAGATTTACGGTTAAAGCAGCTACCCACCATATAATTCTCATAATTAATAAGCATTTGGTAATCTTTTAACCAATGTTCAGTAAAGCAAACAATGTCAAACATACTTTTCTCTAAATACAATTCAATTTCAAATAATTTGGAAGAAATGCCTTGGATATTTTGGTGGAATAATTTTAAAGAATTCTGCTGAGGCCCTTTTTTACGAACTAATGAAGTGCCAGAAGATACTTTGCTGTTGGTAGGATTAACAATATTGTTAATGGTACCTTCTGTTGTCTCACTTCCTAGTTTAAATTAATATTAAGATCTGGAGAGAGCCCCGAGACTCCCGATCCATCGCCAGACAACATGATCCTATCATTCCTAAGAGCTAATTGAGAAGTTTCCACAGTGACATATGGTTCCTCCTCAGTACAAAGTTTGTAAACATCAATAGCACTAATGCTATATTTATTTAAGGTCACCACCTGTTCATTAGTATTAGTACTAATAGTCGCAGTATCAATAATAGAACTAAACTTAGACATACTACTTATGTCTGTGTGAATATTAAAAGCTAATAGCCGAGCTATTTTGTGTCTACAACTAATAGGTAGATACACTTTACCCCGAGTTGATCTAAGTTTATCAATAAAAGTGTTAATATCAAGAAATATAAGTTTGTCACTATAGTGACCTACTAAAAAATGTATGTGTTTATTTAACATGTGAATGTAATTGTTTTTTCTTTTTCTAAAATTTTCAAAATATGTAAAAGCACACAAAATGACTTTTTTACAATTTAACTTTAACAACTCTGAAACGTAGTCAGTGATGTCTTCCTTTTTAACCTTTGAACTATTCCCAACACATATAGTAATGGTGGTACTAGGATCACAAACACTTTTTGTTACAGATGCCATGACCTGTTTGTAGGTTGACCCAGGCATACAATTGTTTTGGGTACAATAACTCAGGTTATTACTAATTAATTTACCTAGTCCCTTACCTATACTATCAGAGAACATAACTGAATGATCACAAACATTACTATTTGATGAGACAAAATTACCAAACTCAGGCAAACTATCATATAACTCAGGCTGTACCACGTGTAAATCATCTTGTGTTATATTAATTGTTTGTTGATTTAGAGTGCTGTCCCGAGGCAAATTCTCAACCTGGTATGGGTCCTCCATTACCTGAGGCTGGATAATATCATGGTTGGTAACTGTCTGGCAACTACATTGACCCATTACCAACTCATTTGCTGCATAAATATGTTCCCTAATTTGGTTTTGAGAAATCTTATACCTACTAGAAAGTGAACTTAATGAATCCTGAAGTACCTGAATTTCAGACTGCAACTGCTGAGTATCAATTTCATAAATTTTTATACTGTCCTCTAATTTTATTTGGTAATTATTTAACTTATTAACTAAATCAACACGCTCTTTCCTCAGTGGAATATATTTGGAAAAGCGTTTATGTTGTTTCCTAAATTGATTGCATTTTTTAATAATTCTGTTTAATTTTGCATATTTTTTAATCTTCCTATTGCTAACTATAAAATTCTGTTTGAGTAAGGAATCTTCAGTCAGGTCAATAGTTATTAAGGAAGGGGGGTTACAATTACTATTTAATAATTCATTATATAAGAGGTTTGTTTCTTTAACCTGAGTACTTTCTCTTTCTTTCTGTAATTTAAATATACAATTATTGGCATGAATTAAGTCATCTTCCAGGTCCCTAATTTTAAACAAAGCCTCCTCATACAAGTTACTACAATTTGTGAAACCATCCGTGACCACCTTCAGTTGATCCCGTTCATCAACAACGTCCAAGTATTGCTGATGTAGGTCTACTAGCTCCCGTTTTAAGCTTGAAATTTTGCCATTAACTTTATCGACTTCCACCTCACTCTCTTCTCTCTCCTGTAACAGCTGTTGGACTTGGAGGTTGGATTCTTTGAGTTCTTGGAGGGCCGTTCTCAATTTTAGCTCCATATCCAGGGCAGTAGCCTTGCGGGTCATCACAGGCATGGTTTCAGGATTGGTTACTGAAAATTAGAAGTAAAGAAGCGGTGAGAACCTATAGAATAGACCAATAAAAGAAAGTTAGCGGTGAAAGGGGAAAAACAAAAACTACTTAAAACAAAAAAAAGCAGGGAGAAGATTGCAGTTATGAGATTAAATGAGGTAGGCTGGTCTATTAACGTTAAAAGTAATCTAATTCAATGTACGTAATTGAATCTATGTAGATTTCAATGGTTTTATTATCTTAGGTATTTACTTTTCATAAGTGGGTATGTTGCATAAAATAAGTAAAAGTTAAACTGATCTTATTATGTTAATAATTCAATACAGTAATCCACAGTAATGATCCTACGCGATCTATCTATGAACTTGTATTGATTATATCGATTTGAAAATAAGAACAGAGACGAAACTACTATGTTTTGTTGCTAAATGACCGGTTGTCAACAAAGAGATTTAGAACCAGTACAGGGTAATAAATCAGCAAAAACTAATACTAAAAATTGGCATGAAAGTAATTTAGAGTTAAAGTGACGTTTGTGTGCTGTTTTTAAATAACATAAACAATACTTCCCCTGAATTATCCGTACACATCCGTGGTTGAAACGTCAGCTGTTGTTTTTAGGTTACCGGTATCCTTGTATTACCGAAAACTTCATTAATTATCAGGATAACAGTTTTCCTGAGTGTTTACGCATTTAAGATGCGTTTCACATATTAATTACACCTTAATTTAACTTATTTACTAATTAAATTTAATTTTAAAATACGGATCAAAAATTTTACATGTCACTCGGGCAGTGTTGCCACTTTTTTCCGTCTCTTATTTATACGTCTGACCTTAAGGATTTGTCCACAGCCAGATGGGACTGATAAATAAGTTTTAGACTCCTCTTCCGACATGTCGTGGGGAACTCCTTTTACAACACCCATGCAGGTAATATTAAATGTGGGAATACTAACGATATAACCATTTTTGGTCAAAATACTGTTGACGATAAAGGCATTCGCATCCTGAGGGGAAGTAAATTCCACAGAAACTCGGTTACGGCCAACGTGTTTAACGCCGTCACGAACTACTACATTACCAATATTGTTATTATAAAAGAACATGCCAAATGTAACGGGATGGAGTGTGGTATTAGCATTAGGATGGGATTCGGTGCGGGATACGTGTAAAAACAAAACATTTGGAGGCTTGTTATATGATGTTTGAAACATACAGTATCTATGAAAGTTACTAAATTGACGAAATAACAGTATTTAATAAAAACAAATTTCTCATACTTAGAGCTCTGTAGCTCCTCTCTGACTCCGAATCGAGAGAAGTTACCATAATAAAAAATGTTCTTCTTAAATACATCTATATCTTAAAGCTATTGGACGCAAGGGCAATTTTGCCCATTGTCCTTTTTACAAAATCAAGGCATACTTTTTTTTGAAAAAAAAAACGTCATGTTCGCGCCATCGAAACGGATACCCTTATCCTAATCGATTTAGAATGTTGTACTTACCTGATTTATTCTCGCAGGCCCGGCTGTTGCAGAGGAACCAAAACTATACTTGCGAAGAAAAAAATTAGAAGACTCAACACCAGCCGACCAAAAGACAAACCAAACATCTGACTCAAAACTTAACCGAGCCACTCATAATCGTACGTCAAAATATATAACTAAATTCAAAAAGCCTCACGAATGTAAAGTATGCCACTATACTTTTAGTGATAAGTGTAATTTAACCAGGCATATTCGTACACACACTGGTGAAAAACCTTACAAGTGTGACATATGTCAGTGCGGTTTCAGTCAAAAGGCTCATCTAACAAATCATATACGTACACACACTGGTGAAAAACCTTACAAGTGTGACATATGTCAGTGCAGTTTCATTCAAAAGGCTTCTCTAACAAATCATATTCGTACACACACTGGTGAAAAACCTTATAAGTGTGATATATGTCAGAGTAGTTTCCATCAAAAGCGTAATTTAACCAGGCATATTCTTACACACACTGGTGAAAAACCTTACAAGTGTGATAAATGTCAGCGTAGTTTTAGTGAAAAGCATAATTTAACAAATCATATTCGTACACACACTGGTGAAAAACCTTATAAGTGTGGTATATGTCAGAGTAGTTTCCATCAAAAGCGTCATTTAACAAGGCATATTCGTACACACACTGGTGAAAAACCTTACAAGTGTGATATATGTCAGCGTTGTTTTAGTGAAAAGCTTAATTTAACAAATCATATTCGTACACACACTGGTGAAAAACCTTACAAGTGTGATATATGTCAGAGTAGTTTCCATCAAAATCGTCATTTAACCAGGCATATTCGTAAACACACTGGTGAAAAACCTTACAAGTGTGACATATGTCAGTGCGGTTTCAGTCAAAAGGCTCAACTAACAAGTCATATTCGTACACACACTGGTGAAAAACCTTACAAGTGTGACAAATGTCAGTGCAGTTTCAGTCAAAAGGCTCATCTAACAAATCATATTCGTACACACACTGGTGAAAAACCTTATAAGTGTGATATATGTCAGAGTAGTTTCCATCAAAAGCGTAATTTAACCAGGCATATTCTTACACACACTGGTGAAAAACCTTACAAGTGTGATAAATGTCAGCGTAGTTTCAGTCTAAAGAAAAATTTAAAAAGACATTCTTACACACACTGGTAAAAACCATACAAGTGTGATATATGTAAGCGTATAATATTTAACCTTTTGGCCGCCACGGACGTCTATGGACGTTGTTGATATAAGAAAATTTAACTCTGGCTATATTATTATAATATTGTCCGTGTGCGTTTCGATGGAGCGGCCAAGACGTTTTTTTTTGAAAAAAAAATTTGCCATGATTTTGTAAAAATTGTAAAAGTAGACTCCCAAAACCATAAATTTGTCAAAGCTATGGGTAAAAAGTTATAAGGGTTTGAACGTGGCCGCGCCATTGAAACGCTCCGAACCGCGCGGCCACGGAGATCTCTAAAACTAAGCATTGCAGAGACCTGAAATTTTGCTAAGTAACAGATTAATAATATCGCTGGACATTAACACACAGCGCCACCTAGTGCCACACTAAGCAAAGCTTGTGTCGTGGTCACCAGACAGTTGATAAACTACATATATACTTTTTTGTTTGTAAATACATACTTGTTATACATATAAACATCCATGACTCGGAAACAAATGTCCATGCTCATCACACAAACATTTGCTCCTACCGGGGGTAAAAAAAAAAAAATCCTGGGCTTATATTTTAGGAGCTGTAAGACTAATACGCCATGGCCGCGCCATCGAAACGGTGAAAACACATTTTCGCCGATATCTCGCTGAAAAGCATCGCAGACATATGAAGTTTTTTGTAAAACCCAGATTTGAATTTGTCAAAACTAGTAAAAAATAAACAAAAAATCCTCAGTTTACATTACAGGAGCTATAAGACTAATACGCCATGGCCGCGCCATTTGAAACGGTGAAAAACACATTTTCGCCGATATCTCACTGAAAAAGCAACGCAGACGTCTGAAGTATTTTGTAAAACCTGGATTTGAATTTGTCAAAACTAGTAAAAATGAAATAAAAAATCCTAGGTTCATATTTCAGGAGCTGTAAGACTAAAACGTCATGGCCGCGCCATTGAAACTGTGAAAATATACGTAATCGCCGATATCTCGCTGAAAAAGCAACGCAGACGTCTGAAGTATTTTGTAAAACCTGGATTTGAATTTGTCAAAACTAGTAAAAATGAAATAAAAAATCCTAGGTTCATATTTCAGGAGCTGTAAGACTAAAACGTCA
Source organism: Xestia ashworthii (assembly GCA_950022955.1). NCBI lineage: Eukaryota > Metazoa > Arthropoda > Insecta > Lepidoptera > Noctuidae > Xestia > Xestia ashworthii. The sequence continues at coordinate 3,293,384 of OX465574.1, read as the reverse complement.
TGGCCGCGCCATTGAAACTGTGAAAAAATACGTAATCGCCGATATCTCGCTGAAAAAGCAACGCAGACGTCTGAAGTATTTTGTAAAACCTGGATTTGAATTTGTCGAAACTAGTAAAAATGAAATAAAAAATCCTAGGTTCATATTTCAGGAGCTGTAAGACTAAAACGTCATGGCCGCGCTATTAAACCGGTGAAAAAATACGTAATCGCCGATATCTCGCTGAAAAAGCAACGCAGACGTCTGAAGTTTTTTGTAATACCTGGATTTGAATTTGTCAAAACTAGTAGAAATGACAAAAAAACGTAGGTTCATGTTTCAGGAGCTGTAAGACTAAAACATCATTGAAACGGTGAAATAAATTTAGGGACTAAGAATTTTTTTTTTATTTTTGGTTTTTTCGATTTAACAATTTTACTGTAGTATCAGATTGACCTTGGCCATATAAACCATTTAGCTTCTGAAAAGCATGGTCCTACAACGCACCGTCTTCGAGTTAGGAGCTTTTTATTTTTCTTAAGTTTATTGAAAAACCCTGTAGACTTTCAAAATGGTAGCTCGGATGAAAAACTTATCGGGAAATAATTTGTTGCTCTAGTCGTAAACCATGAGAAGACGTAAAAAAACCCGCGAAAAATCGTATCTTTTTAATATTCGTTCTTTTTCTAAGTCCCTGCCCCTGAGTAACGAGAGAACGATTAGTCTTCATCATCATCATCATCATCGGCCTATTAATGTTCCCACTGCTGGGACAGGCCTTCTCTCTGTGAGAGGGAATGGGCTATATAATCCACCACGCGGGCCCAGTGCGGATTGGTAGATGTCACATGTCTTCGAATTTATGGTTCTAGGACATGCCGGTTTCCTCACGATGTTTTCCTTCACCGTTTTGAGAGCAGCGGTGATGTAATAAATTACACAAAGTAATGCGCCTGTCTGGGTTCGAACCCACGACTTACTGAACGTAAGTCGCGGCCGCCACCACTGGGCCACCGCTGCTATTAGTCTTACAGCTCCTGAAATATGAACCTAGGATTTTTTATTTCATTTTTGAGTGAATTTCAACAGGTCCTATAAAATCTTCATTTCCGTGCTTTTTTTCATCTTAAGGTTTTTTTAAAAAAAAAAAACGCTTTTATTAAAGTTTTTGATAATGTATATATTCTTGCTTAATGTCTAGCAGATAACTTAAAAAACTAACGAGATATCAGGATTAAAAATTTCGTGCCACGGCGATGAAACACGCGTGCACGGCAATGAAACAAGCGTCCACGGCAATGAAAGAACTGTGCCATGGCAATGAAAGAATCAATCCACGGACATTAAAAAATATTTTATATATTTTAGACAGATAGATAGAATAAAAATGACTGTTCATAAAAGGTCTTGATTCCAACACTTGCATGGGAGTAAAATTTGGGTAAGGAGATATTAAAAAAAAATGAGAGTACCTATATACAATAAGTAAACAAAGACTGTTGAATTACACTCGCAACACTACTTAGAGACTTTAACACTACAGTCTATCTTTTCTTATACATACTCCCATTCTTCCTTTTGTAATATCTATCCAAATCTTACTCCCATACACAATCTCTCTGGGTTTGCCTTTCCCTCTCGGAGACAGGCATGATCAGATATATTTTTGCACTTGACAAAACAAAATAGTCTCTTCAGAAAACGTATATTCTATCTGTAGCAAGTAACATGCATTTTCAAAATAACAAGTACTAAAAACACAATCATCTAGATACTCTTAAAACCTTTCAGGTATAATCTTATCTCTTATTAACCTAAGAACACAATGTGAGTATATGGTACTAGGAAATTCAGCCTTTCAAGTTTAACTTACAGCTAACTTACACTAATCTTTATGTATAAGTAAATCACATTTAGGAACTTTTTTGGCAGTCTTAATTATTTATTATGAAATAAGGCAAAATTATATTTAATCAGATAGGGATACTCCTCTTTTAAGACGCCTGCGGAGCATGCGTATTTCATACAAACGTAATACCAAAATTATTTGTAAATTAAACATATTCCTAAGGTAGTGTGTATTTATTTCGATTGAATTACAGAATATCTAGGTTCCCAAATATGTATTTTGATTGGACACTTATTTTAACAAGAGTTATAAGAAAAATAAGTTTTCTATGGAAATTTAAAATTCCTCATATCTCGTCTTTTTAACATTGTCCTTTCAAAATATGTATTTGGGAACATAGATATTCTGTAATCCAATCGAAATAAATACACACTACCTTAAGAATAGGTTTTATTTACAAATAATTTTGGTATTACGTTTGTATGAAATACGCATAGTCCGCCGGCCCCTTAATACAGGGTCGCTTCTTAATTTTTAACGTCGCTTTGGTTCAGCCAATCTTATCCTCTCCTTTCTCTCCTCTTCAGATAATTTTGGTTTAGGCATCTTGGCATCCTAAAAATAAACAATCCATTATTAAAATCAGACTGTAGTATGTGAGGGTGCTTGCGTGTGTGTGAGTGTATATACGTGTGATAGAGTACCAAATGTTACATCATTTTGTAAGGTTAATATGAAAACATCTTTTTGTTGTTGACTGTACAGTAAAAAACTCATCAAGTCTAAAGAGAGACCAGACCAGTTTTGTATTGTCAGTAATCGGTATTACCTGTATTACAGGTGATAAAAGATGTTTTCTTTGCCTAATCATACCATGGCGATGAAAACACAAGTCACGGAAATGAAATACCTGGCCACGGCAATGAAACTAAATTGTTTTACAAGGCATGGCAATGAAATTTTTTTCATTGACGTCTTTTTTTTCATTGCCATAGCAAATTTCGGCCACGAAAACCACGGCAATGAAAGCACGGCGATGAAAATCGAGGCAAAAAATATAAATAACTAAAAATCTATTAACTATTCGAAGAAATAAACACTTCACAAATTAACATATGAGAAATGGTGTTCTATCGATTGCTTACTCATGAAGACAAACTTATTCAAATATGAGTTATACCTATCCACGGCGATGAAAGAAAAAATGTCCAGTAACATAAAAATTGAATACTTACATTTATGACGCGAAAACGCAGGCACGTACGTACGTCCTTCCACGTCGAGCACTTAGGTGGCACTAATATGCAACGTTTAGCATACCGGGAAGGGGGACGCAAGTCGTAGGTAAAACAATATCCTTGAACATGATTAGGACACGGCGATGAACGGTAGTTCTGGGACAAATGATATTTTATTAACCATTCGTTGTACTGTTTAAATATTTAAATAAATGTATTCCGTAACAATACTTTAACTATTCATGTATCAAATAAAACTAGGTTTTAATATAAATAACCAACAGATTTTTATCAATGAGGAATAATACACAACAAGGTGAAGTGTGGACAAACACGGCAATGAAAGATTTCGAGGTTTAATTTATTTTTTTTGGAGTATCCATTAATCCACATAGATTGCTATTTCACCTAACCGGAAAAAAATGTGAGAACATTATAACTAAGTATGTTTTTTAGTACCGATTTCATTGATGCCACGCAATTTTCGGTCCCGGGAAATTCACTCTTTTACTAGTTTTGACAAATTCAAATCCAGGTTTTACAAAATACTTCAGACGTCTGCGTTGCTTTTTCAGCGAGATATTGGCGAAAATGTGTTTTTCACCGTTTCAATGGTGCGGCCATGGCGTATTAGTCTTATAGCTCCTGAAATGTAAACTGAGGATTTTTTGTTTATTTTTTACTAGTTTTGACAAATTCAAATCTGGGTTTTACAAAAAACTTCAGATGTCTCCGATGCTTTTTCAGCGAGATGTCGGCGAAAATGTGTTTTCACCGTTTCAATGGCGCGGCCATGGCGTATTAGTCTTACAGCTCCTAAAATATAAGCTCAGGATTTTTAAACAATTTTTATACAAATTCAATCTGTTACTTAGCAAAATGCCAGGTCTCTGCAATGCTTAGTTTTAGAGATCTCCGTGGCCGCGCGGTTCGGAGCGTTTCAATGGCGCGGCCACGTTCAAACCCTTATAACTTTTTAACCATAGCTTTGACAAATTTATGGTTTTGGGAGTCTACTTTTACAATTTTTTACAAAATCAGGGCATATTTTTTTTCAAAAAAAAAAACGTCATGGCCGCGCCATCGAAACGCACACATATTGTCCATGCGCTCCTGTTTTACCATAGATTATCACTTTAATTATACTTCAATTATATAATTTTGTGTTATACTATATATACTGCCTTTAATGTGCACCGATTTAATAAATTGTAAATTTTATCAAGTTAACATTGTTTTTTTCGAATATTCACCCAATAAATCATCAGATTATGGGCCCAGGATACTCTGCAAAAAGAAGTACGAAAGAAAACGGCAAAGAAAAAGTTGTCGAGATTTAGAAAGTTAGAATACTTAATCTCAAAATGGATCCCACGCGCTCCATGAATTTGGAAAAATTTGATGGAAATAATTTTAGACAGTGGAAGTTCCAGATCAAATGTGCGTTGAAGGCGAAGGGAATCAGAATCAGAATCCGAAACCAGAAACAAACTTCAATGAATGGTTGAAAAATGATGGTATGGCGATGTATGTCATAACCTCTTCGATGGACTTCAAACAAATTACATTGATAGAAAACTGCGAAACCGCCAAATAAATAATGACAAAACTCGAATCAATTTATGAACAAAAGAATGAACTGTGTAAAATGCTGATTCATGAAAATTTTTACAATATAACATGTCTGCGAATGACAGTGTAGCACAACATATCTCCAAAGTAGAAACATTGGCTAAATAATTGAAAGAGAGTGGCGAGTGTTAGCGAAATGGCCATCATCACAAAAATACTTGGAACATTGCCCCTGAAATATAGATCACTCCGTCAAGCATGGATGTCTTTAGATCCTGCGAAGCAAACATTGAATAATTTGACTGCTCGTCTATTGGATGAAGAAGCAAGTTTAGCTTCTGTGGAAGAACAAGAAACAGCTCTTCTTGTTTCTAATAAGGGATGGAAGAATCAGTCAAAACAAAATGAGCCTAAGGCCAGTGGGAGTCGTACTAATCAAAACAAAACTACTAAACATAGATTTGAATGTTATAACTGTGGCAAACGAGGACATTTATCCAAAGAATGCCGCTTATCGAAGAAATCCAGCATTTAATGTAGAAGACATGTTATGTAGAAGACATGTTATGTAATGCTGAAGAAGGCAGCTGGATCATGTACAGTGGTGCCTCCGCACACATGACATTTAGAAAGGATTTCTTTTGTGAACTAACCAATTGCAATGAGAAATCATTAACATTAGGAAATAAACAATCTGTGGAGGTATCGGGTATCGGAAAAGTGTTAATAAAGAGATATTATGTTGATGGACAGTGGGAGACTAGTGAACTGCTTGGTGTGTTGTACGTCCCAAGTTTGCGAAGAAATTTATTCTCAGAAGGTATTATAATCAGAAAATGTTATACCATTGTAAAAAAAACTTTTTTGCAAAAAATAAAACCGACTTCAATAAGAAAAAGTGAAAAATAACTTTAGCTTCTGAAGTCGGTGACGTTTGTATGATTGATTTAATTTTTTTGTCACCGACTTCAGAAGCTAAAGTTATTTTTCACTTTTTCTTATTGAAGTCGGTTTTATTTTTTGCAAAAAAGTTTTTATTTTTCACTTTTTAGTGGTTCACATGGAAAGTGCATACCGTTACAATTACAACAAGCCCCAACACGACTAGGATACATTGTCTCATTATGGGGTTCCGTGACTCTTGGCTTCATCATCAGATCTGATGGTAGAATGGTTCTTATCAAACGCAAATGCTTCACTTGTTGTAGAAAATATAAAAATTGCTGTACGTTATCCTATAAAATTTGAAGAGTTCCCTCGATTTCGCCAAGATTCCATCATCAGATCCCGACTTGGCGACTATGGGACCAACTTGGAAGTATACCCTTTCAAACAAAAAAAGAATTTTTCAAATCGGTTTAGGCGTCTTCGAGTAATCGGGTAACATACATAAAAAAAAAAAAAAAAAAAAAAAAAACATACAGTCGAATAGAGAACCTCCTCCTTTTTGGAAGTCGGTTAAAAAAGATTCAAGTGCCTTAATCGACAAGGACAATAAAGTACCTAGTAATAATAATAATCATTTTATTTTCAGGCAACTTAGGCCCATAGACAAAATACACAAAATAACATATAACAACAATATCAAATATACTAATACATAATTAAACCTTACGAAACTATAACTATACACGTAACGTTGACGGCGTCGTGTTTCGCTGCGTGGTGTCGCGTAACCGTCCTCGGAAACGTCGATAAACGACACCCTTCGGCCAAAAGTCCTCCTTCATGAGTGCGAAAATCACAGAAAACAATTTGTATGAGTTAAAGATAAAAACAGTAGTCCCAGAGAATTGTAACTTGGTACAAAATGAAAAAACAACCGATACATATACGGGTATTTGAACCTCACCCGTATGCACAGTCATCGACTTGACTCAAGTCCGACTTGACACGCCTACTTTCCACCCCATTCGAGATATTGACAGCTATAGTTTGAATTTGACATATCCGCCCACTTTTCTGTCAAATTCAACGTACAGTAGTACAAGAATCTGTTGACACTTGAATGAAGCTAACAGGGGGGCGCTGATGGTTAACCTTTTGTTAATTGTTTTGTAAGAAATATTTAGAAAAGAAAGAGATGGCTGCATTAGTTTTGATGTTTGCCCCGCGCCAGAAGATTCTTGAAACCGAGAAACTTACGTTGTAGGTGATATATGTACCTACTGAAATTCAAGTTTGACGTGTGTATAATTATTTTCTTGAGATAGTCTAGAAATAGCGAAAGTAAGATGAATAACGAGGAGTATGTCGATGATGCGTACGATACGTCATATAATTATTTATCGCGACGATATTTACGCGATGCCGTTAACCCATTTGAATTTTACAACAACGAACAGTTCCAAAGACGATTTCGGTTTCAGAAGGAAACCGTGCAGAATATTTTGTTACCCTTGGTATTTGAAAGTGCTAGCGTAGTTCTGATCGTGGACTATCAATTCCGACAACAATCCAGCTACTGCATACTGATCGGGGACAGCGGCTATGCCCAAATATCATATTCACGCCTATGCTTCATCCACAGACTCCAGCTGAGTTACAATACAATAGGGCTCACATAAAAACAAGAAACGTAATTGAGCGATTCAAAGGGGTCTGGAAAAGGCGATTTGCATGTCTCAGTTGAAAATTACAAAACACCTTGATTATCATTAGTGCCTGTGCCATACTCCACAATATTTCTATCATGGTAAATGAAGACATGCAGACGCCAGAACCCAAAGTGGTCCAACATAATTCTGCTGCCGTTATCCGAATGCAATTAGGCTCGGCGCAGCATGTTTCCATTTTTCCTATTTCTTTTGACAGAGTACATCCATCGTTTCATTGGTCTTCCCCTACTCTTGTAATATATTCGTAATCAAATCTTTCTTCACAACATTTCCTCATTCAGCCGCATCACGAACTCATGCCATTACAACCATAGACTTACCACAACTTTTCAGACGTCTTCCTCTTTATGTTACTTTGTTATTCTAGCCATTCACATTACACTACACATCCCCCATTCATCTGAGCATTTTCATATAAAATTGCCTTTCATTTTGTTTTGTAGCCAAACATTGTGATCCGATGACCTGGTGAAGGTTACGGGAATCCGTTGGATGCGAGTCGCACGGCACCGGTCAATGTGGCAACACTTGGGGGAGGCCTATGTCCAGCGGTGGACGTCTTTCCATTCGGCTGGAATGATGATGATGATTTTGATCCGTACAAGATAGCAGGTCTTACCATTTATTTGCCTAACCGTGGTGCCTTGATTTTATTTGACATCGTTCTCTTCACACTACGGAAAACTTGAAAAATCACATTATTTTCGTATGCAGAAACTGTTCGAAAGATTAATGATGTTTATGGGTACTGTTATAACGGATTGGTCGAAGAAAGCAATGTTTAACAAAATTGGAAAGCCATGGGAGAGGCCTTTGCCCAGCTGAGGGACATAACGGGCTGATATAAAGTAAAATAGGGAAGCTATCACCAGCAAGTTTGGTGATCAATGCTCGTGCCTTCTCAGTATGAGAAGAGGCTATTGCCCAGCAGTGGGACAGTAATAGGCTGGTATTATTTTTGTAAAATTGTCGCTTTTGAATCTCAGAGAACAAGAGCGAGCTTGCATAGGTAGCTCGTGAATTCGGATGTTTGGGAACTAATATAGGTTTATTTTTCAAATTTAGCAAGTTGTATGAGAAACCAATGCGGTACTTATGTTGCTTACCAAACATCAATTATTTTTAAATAGTTTTTGGCTAAGGTTGTTTTGTTTTTTTTTTCAATATTTTCTTATTTTTTTTATTTCCCAGCACGGCCCCCAACCTACATCTTTAGATTATTTGTGTTGCGGTATTATACACACGAGTATAACTCGTTAATATAGTACATTCCTTGAGTTTAAGTAACTTTTTAATCCCTACTTAATATATCTTACTTCTTACTACTATTATAAATGCGAAAGTTTGGGTGTATGGATGGATGTTTGTTACTCAATCACGCCACAACGGCTGAACGGATCTGGATGAGATTTGGGTCAGAGATGGATTATAGTCTGGAATAACACATAGGCTATATATTATCACGCTAATAACTCAGGGGGGTGAGCAAAATCGCATTATGTTCATTAACCTCTCGCGTGTCTTAAGTTACAAAGTTCGACATAAGCAATTATCTTTCTATTGTGTCTCTAATTACGGCATTCGATGAGTTAATTCAACAACATTCTTCAACTGTTTGACAACTGACAACTGTCATAACATGCCTTAGAATAGACCGGCTATTTTGGACCAGTTGTCACAGGAATTCGTAGCGTGTCGGTTCAGCGGCCTTCCTGCGAATTAGGAGGCACAAGTTCAAATCACTGGAAGTATCCACTTTTGTGTTGCTTTTTTGGTACTGTTACATTCCCAAAAGTAACATCACGTGATTAATGGATGGCCCATTATTTGCATTTGTGCTGAATCATCAGCTGGCCCTACTCCGCAAGGACCGCAAAAGTTTTACCTCACACTAGAAATTTCTCCTGCATCGTGAGTGTGTTCACAAACATTAAAACCCACAAACACCAACAGCTAGACCCGGAACCACTATAAGCCATACATAAATTTGTTTGGTGAGGGCATCAAACCCGATACCCGTAGGGCAGCAGTCATTTGCTCTGCCACTGCGCCAACCGTGCCGTCATGTAGCTGTGGCTGTGGCTTCCATGACAGCGTTTTCAAATTTCCCTTGAATCTAGCTAGCAAAGATACCCCAAAAAACGTCCTTTTGCACCATTGGCAGCAGTCGCATGCATGCCGCGGCAACCAGGCGCTGATGGGTGGCGTCGTCGTTTTGCTCGCAAACGACTTTAGACAGACACTGCCAGTTATTGAGAGGGGCACAGCGACGGATGAAAAGAAACACCTGTCTCTCGGTGTCGCCACTGTGAAAACGTCCGGTATTGAAAAACTTCATATTACGTGCAAAACGCGCGTTCAACTATACAACGATCACGAAGCAGGTGCCTTTGGGAATAAGCTACCGGAAAAGGGAGAGGGCCGTATGGAATCGGACGCAGTTGGGAAAATTCTATATCCCGAATGAACTTTTTCTCAATTTAGAGGTAACTAAAAAAAGTAAACAGTGGTTGTGTGAGAGGGAAGTGCTGTCTTCAAAGAATGAGTGGGTCAGTAAACAAAACCAAAATTAAATTTCGAGATTGGGGGCTATTTAAAAGTATACACATCCATAGACACTGTGATGGCTTATGACGAAAACCCATCCATGTTCCTTCTTAGTCCTTTTTATTCCGAGGCCACGGCATCTCTTTCGAACAGTCCCGCAGCCCCGGCAGGCATCGGCCGTTGCTTTGACCCCTTTCTTTTAGGTGACATCTCTTTGAGGCGCGCGTGGTACAGGATCGCGCCGTCGACACGGCATGTCGTGTCGTCATAAGACGGACGGACGGTGAGCTAGCCCCTTGCTAACCGTCCACAAGCCCGCTGCGTCTCGCGCGTCGGCTGGGACGTGAGGTTATGTCTCTCTCACGTTCCGCCACCTCCTTCGCTAACACGACTGCTTCGCAGAAGGAGGTGACGGCTTCCCATTCCCTTTCGCTCCGGACCATGGATTGAACCAGGGCCGGACGCGAGGGGTTGCCGCCACCGATCGCCGCTACGAGGACACGGCGGTGTTCCGCCCTCCACAGAGAACGATGGTACTACCCACCCCGATGAATTTCTCAACTCCTCAGAGTTAGCGAAAGTGCCGTTCCATCATCTAGAGCTTAAAGTTGTCGTTCCAGTTCTGCTGATGCAAAACCTTGATGCACTTACCCCCGAATACTGAAATGTCACTCAAAATGTAAGTAGCACATCATACTATTTACTCACATATTTAACAGATACTCAAAAGTGACGTTTGGCCATACAAAATTTAACATTACAAAAACGGAGCTGCGAGAAGAGAGAGTGTTTCAATTCCCCGCATTGCCGTTATTCCAAATAACAGATCGTACACCCACATTTCACCCAGGGTGAAAACATAATAGTGACAGGCGTTCAATTGTGTACTCCATGCTTCAAACACGGGCAATTATGTGTCGGTTGTTCAGTGCCCAAAAACTTCAAAATTTAACAGTTGTATCGGTGCTATACATATAGTCACCTCAACGCCATATAATTTGGTTTCGGTCCTCTGCCGGAATGCCAGAATTACAGCATCCAATAAGACCTTTTGTAGTCATCACCCACATTATCTCATTTTGATCAGACAGTAGTTCTCACACATAACATAACATCATGCCTTTAATATTAAGCCGGAAGAGCAGAGCCACCTATTTTTTTTTCGGATGGGAGATCACATGACTTCTCCCACTCTGGGCGGAGCGGGAGGGAATGTAAGACTTTTACTGACTATAACCCATCCATGTTCCTTCCTCGCCCTTTATGTTCCAGGGGCACGGTATCTCTTTCGAACAGTCCCGCAGCCCCAGCAGGCTTCGGCCCTTGCGGGCCCCTCCATTATGCTGACATCTCTTTGAGGCGCGCGTGGAATACGAAGTTACGAACGCGCCGTCGACACGGCTAGAGCGGGGTCACCTAACACAAGCATATCCTTGCTTAAAAGGTGACCTCCAAATTATCACCGTCATAACTTTATGCAATTGAAATAGGTATACACTTTTTATTCAACACTGCTTAAACCAGGAATCGATCCCAGGAATTCATGCTTAGTTGTCGCGCTTGCGACCACTCGATCATCGAGGCAGTCTCCTACACGTATTAAAATTTTATTATTATTTTATATTAAAATTTTCACACGAACGAAGTCGCGGGTACCAGCTAGTATTCAATAAATCAGAACAGAAAAATACGTAACGTACCTAAACCAATCTATTGCTCGTAGTTCGTACTGATTTATTGGATTGAATTGTGCGAAGCGAGCCGCGCTGAGCAAGTGAGCAACAGTACAATATCGCTACGTGTCATGAGCGGATTCAAAAGGATACAAAGATATAAAAGAGTGATAAGTACATATCCCAGGGATCGAAAGATACGCTGAGCAAGTGAGCAACAGTACAATATCGCTACGTGTCATGCGCGGATTCAAAAGGATACAAAGATATAAAAGAGTGATACATATCCCAGTGATCGAAAGATATTGCGATATGCGTCATTACGGTCTCGAAAACGAAGCTGTTAACGTAATTGACTCATATTTAAATAATAGGTTCCAATGTGTAGATGTTGATGGCACAAAGTCTTCAGGGCTACCAGTTCAGTTAGGTGTACCTCAAGGCTCAATACTAGGTCCATTCTTGTTCCTAGTATATATATGTCGGGTTTGTCAGGATTTATTTCGTTAGGCTCGAGCATTATGTGGGCAGAAGACGGGTTTCGTGCTATGAAAACTCACTAAATGCGATACTTTGTTTATTGTCAGGTGCTCGGTTCGGGCTGGTTGTTTCCATGGAGAAGAACCGGCAAGAAACTCCATGGTTACTCTTTTCAAACAGATACCTACACTGAGTAAACTAACAAATTACTTGACATTACACTTTCACACTATAACACTGGGCACAATGAATCGGATACAGTTTCAAGACGTCTAAACTCCGCTGCGATCCGACCCAGACTGTCGTCCTCGCGGTGAGCTGTTAACGTCAGGACTCTGTAGAAGCACGCCATGGCGGGGGGTAGACTGGTCTCTAGGTCGCATGATGTCACCACTGGCGCGCTTTGATTCATTCCCGTGTCCATACCAATGACCGGATCCGACACGGCCATCCTGCTTGCACACGTCCTCGTGTGATGATACCTGCAAACAAATACTCCACGACAGAATTTTGTTCCACTCGGTCACTCCTGACCCAACCCTATATTCATCGGGTCGGTGAAAGTCAAGAACTCTATTTTATCTTAACCGAATCCTACTCTAATAAGATCAAACATCATAACACCTGCAATCCCCGAGGGGTTAAACTGAGGTGTGCCTATAGTACACTCACAGTCTGCCAGTTATCTCAAAGTGTGCATGTAATAGGGGCGAGCCTATTGCCATCAACCGGGCACAGACTCCGTGGCTTCACTGAGAAATTCTTGATGGAAAAACCCAATAACACTTTGCCCGATCTGGGAATCGAACCCAGGACCTCATGCTCAGCAGTCGCGTTTGCCACCACTAGACCAACGACGTAGTTTATTAAATCAAACACGGTTAAATTGGTAATACTTGAAAATAGGTCAACCCTTGGGCCATGCACCACAGTCGTTCGAATCAACCTTTAAAACTCTACTACAATAAAAACTTGGAAGCTTACAGTAACCATCGAGTAAAACTTCTAACGCCACGGCTCTCCAGCCGACCAGCAATCGCATTGCTCTCACACATCCAGCGCATGGATCAAAACTTCTGTACGCATATCCATCAAGTGGATCGCCCGTGTGCATCACCCACTGACTACACACCACGGTCTCTCTAGACCCCGACCTCTGCCAGAGTTAAACGCGCATCGCGCACCCACGGACTACTTGAGTTGCCTCAAGAGACACCGATTTCTACCGGGCTACGACTACGTAATAACCACTGGTACGGTCGAACACAATACGGCCGATAGAATCCTTTACTCGACTTTCTACCACAACTTAAGCTTACTCATCATTATGAAAATAAACACCAACATTATTCAATATCGACTGGTACGTGACCCACTGGTATCTTTCTTAGCCTATCCTGTGCATATTTGTAGGCACGCCTAACGTTCAAAACTTTCAGTTAATGACGATCACCGTCCAAAATCTCAATCAACCTTTAACAGGAAACATTTTACTCTTTCATCAAAGATCATTCAGCTCCAGAATCAAAATCGAAACACTCACCAAAGTACTTTCATATCCCGACTCGACGGTGCAAAGGTCGACTTGCTTCTCCACCAGTACAGCAGCACACGACCAACGCTGTCCTGCTGCGCAGCGACTAGCGATGTGCCCCGGCGTGCCACACTTGGAGCACACCAGTGAACTGCTGCTGGCCTGCGGTCGCTGCCCAACGCCTGCAGCAGCCGTCACAGGCAACCGCTTCTTGATGGGGCGGTCGTCTTCGTCCGAAAATCCGCTTGTTTGTGTCGTTGTTTGCCGCATTCGCGACACTTGATTGCTGGTACTGATGAAAATATCCGACGTGTCTCGCTCCCTGACGACGGGCGCATATTTTACTTTGTTTATTTTTGTTTTTCACTATTCACGTAAATGACGAAAATGTCTCGACGTACACGAATCTGGCCTTGAACAATTCTTTAAACTGGTCCCACGACATACTCTAAACGATACAAAGTCTTTGTTTTGCATTTCAAATAGTAACCGTCACTGATTGTCATTAACACTAAAAAACGATGTGTATCCCGTTTTTTTCACTTGGTAAATAACACTTGTTTACTGTCTGTCTTGAGTTTGATATTTCGGCGCTGTTGCAAGCACTACGATCACGGATAAACTAAAGTTATTGTGGGTGGGTGTTTATATGCAGACAAATCGGTCTACCCTCTTTCTTGTCCGTTTTTTTTTTGCACTCAGTAACCGACACACGAAACTCATCGCGAACTAAGTTTTTTTTCGACACTTTTTCGGTTTTTACGCAGTTGACACTGATTGTTATTAACACTGTCCCCGCAGCATGATTTCATTAGCACGATTTTATCCCAATTCTGATGTCGGGTTTGCCAGGATTTATTTAGTTAGGCTCGAGCATTATGTGGGCAGAAGACGGGTTTCGTGCTATGAAAACTCACTAAATGCGATACTTTGTTTATTGTCAGGTGCTCGGTTCGGGTTGGTTGTTTCCATGGAGAAGAACCGGCAAGAAACTCCATGGTTACTCTTTTCAAACATATCTACACTGAGTAAACTAACGAATTACTTGACATTACACTTTCACACTATACGAGTAACACTGGGCACAATGAATCGGATACAGTTTCAAGACGTCTGAACTCCGCTGCGATCCGACCCAGAATGTCGTCCTCGCGGTGATCTGTTAACGTCAGGACTCTGTAGAAGCACACCATGGCGGGGGTACTAGGTCACGTGATGTCACCACCGCGCTTTGATTCATTCCCGTGTCCATACCAATGACCGGATCCGACATATATATCAGGCAAAATATACATTTATACCCCAAAACCAGTGATATTCACAATTTAAACACCAGAAACAAGCACAAACTACATGCTCCTTCCCACCGTCTTCGTAAGGTGCATGACTCGTTTGTGGGGCTCGGTATCCGCTTTTATAACAAGCTACCCCTTTCCTTTTTGGACTTGCCTTTCAATGCGTTTAAAGCTCAAGTAAAATCTAACCTTTGTTCGAAGGCATACTATTCCATTAACGACTATTTAGATGACAAGAATAGTTGGTCGCTGTGTTGAACGCAAGACAAAGATATGTTCTTTCACTATAAGTATTGGTTGAAATTTCGGGCTTCGCTTGTTTATTATTCATTCCTTTATTTTATACACTGTGACATTGAATGATTTGACATGAATACTTAGTTCAGTATTTTTTTTTTTTTACTTTACTTATTTTTATTTTTTATGTGTGTGTTTATTTGACATGAATATTTACTTGTGACTGTCATGACATTTAATGATTTGACATGAATACTTAGTTCAGTATTTTATTATTTTTTACTTTATTTTTGTTTATTTTATGTGTGTTTGACATTTCGTATTTTTATTGACATTCGAATTTGAATTGTAATATTATTATTTATTTAATTTAATTATTGTGAATGTGAGGACCTTGTGGGTCACTTTTTGTTGTTTTTTTTCCCACGACTGTCTGGCAGTTTGAGTACTATAAGCGACCTACCCAAATGTCCTTTCTTTGGTATTGTTCGTCGTTTCGTTGAGCTCCTTGAGTTAAAAGTCGAGCTACACGATAACTGACAAATGCTTGCACTGATTGGACAGGTCCACTCAAATCTGTATGGTTCTTTCTTCAAAAGACCATCTCAGACACTAATCTGCATAGTTCTCATGTGAGTTGAACAAGATTGTCTGGACTTTAAAAGAGACTAGGTATGACCTCTGAGTTTGTTTCGGCTGTTTCTTCTCAGAGTAGTCAGGTACGAAACACCGGCCCCATCTAGTTTAAAAACATGACGTGTAAAAGTGTTTGAGAAAACCTACTTACTGAATAAATATCATTTATCATTTATCATACATATCAATCAAAGTCACTGCTGTGACAGCTTTAGTTCTAAATGTTCCGTTTTGGCGCTGGCGTAGCATCGCCGGCGCCGTGCCGCCATCTTGGTTTTGTTATATCATTCTCTTTCAAGCCTGCACATATCATTACATAACATAACTTGCCTCTGAGTGTATAATTTCCTTAATTTTTCTCGTATTAGACTCTGGCAAATGAAAGTAGAGACTCGAATTCATTGTCAATCTCAATTTGTCAAAATAAGATGGCGTGTTGTTGTTGATTTATTGGGGCCTTTATAGAGCATTTTTTCAACTTAAACACGAATAAAACGGTTAAAAGTGAAGTGCGGGAGATGTTGTTTCGCATGATTTGGAAGTTTGAAGTAAAACAACAGGAGAAAGACGCCCAATTCAATCAGAAACAATATTGTTTACGTGTGGTGTTGGATTTCATAAGTTACTATGACGCTTTAATGTTGATACTTTGTTTGCATTCGTAATTATAAAAATTATCATAGAATATTGTAGTTTTATTTATTCAGACAATATCATATATTACCTAAGTAGTCGAATTTTATTCCAACGAAGTTAGCTGATTTTCGAATTGTCACGCACGAAATGTCTCTTTGGTTTGGATCATAATGGGTAGACATGATTTTACTTGTAACTTCAGTTTGCTTCATCTGATTAAAATACGACTTACATACAACCAGGCACGTATACAGGAGAGGAGGGGATAGTTGGGATTTATCCCCCCCCCCCCCCCGAAATCTGACTGAAAATAAACAGGATCATAACCTGCGAAGTACGAAAATTATAGTACAGTGATTACAGCGATTTTTTACACAGTTCCATGGGCGCCGGTCACAGGGTGCAAGGTGCCGTAAGTGCCGTAACTGAAAAGAAAATACATAGAAAAACCAACCATCAGAACCAGAAAGCAAATATTTTCTCCCTACTACTATTTTACTTGTTGTTTTAAAGATCATTCGTGGCTGTAAAATGTATGTAATGTATGTACAGAATTATAACCATCAAATTCATCAGTACAACCCTCTAAGTTCATGTAAGTCGATGAACGATTTTTGCAAGGTCATAATCGTTCCTATACTTACGAGGGCGGGTCAATAAGTCCGTGACTTTTGGAATAAAACACAGATTTTTTGATAAATAAATCATTTTATTTTTCAACGTAGTCTCCCTTGAGCTCTATACACTTTGTCCAACGCTTCTCTAATTTTTTTATCCCTTCCAAAAAATATGATTTGTCGAGGTCCTCAAAATAGGCCTTTGTTTGCGAGATGACTTCATCATTGGAGTCAAATCTTTTTCCGCCATTTCTTCAGGTTTGGTAACAAGAAGTAGTCACTCGGAGCCAAATCTGGAGATCAGGGCGGATGAGGGAGCAATTCATAGCCCAATTCATGGATTTTTGCCATGGCAACTGCACATGCATTGTCTTGGTGGAAAAGGACTTTTTTCTTGGCCAAATGAGGTCGGTTTTTTTTCAAATCGTCATTGAATCGGTTCAATAAGTTGGCATAATATTCCCCATTGATTGTTCTTCCCTTTTGAAGGTAGTCAATGTGGATTATCCGGCGTGCATCCCAAAAAACAGTCGCCATAACATTATTGGCTGACAAACCCACCTTGGCCTTCTTTGGCGCCGATTCACCCAATTGGAAACCCACTGTTTTGACTGTTGTTTGGTCTCTGGTGTGTTGTGAGGGATCCATGTTTCGTCCACGGTTACAAAACGGCGCAAAAACTCCTCCATATTGCGATTAAACAATGCCAAACCTTCCTGTGAAGTTGTTACACGATTGCGTTTGTGGTCGACTGTGAGCAAACGCGGCACCCATCTTGCGGAAAGCTTTCTCATGCCCAAGTGATCATTCAAAATTGAAACCACTGAGCCATGCGAGATCCCTCCTACGGCTTCCACAATCTCTTGCACTTTCAATCTTCGGTCGGCCAGCACCATATCGTGAATTTTTTCGATTGTTTCGGGTGAAGAGACCTTCAGTGCTTGTACGGCCACAACGAAATTCAGTAAACCACTTTTTTACCATTGAAATCGATGGTGCAGAGTCCCCATAGTATTTATCAAGCTTAGCCTTGGTCTCGGTAATGGTTTTTTTTCGCAAAAAATAATGCTTAATAAGCACACGAAATTCACCTTTTTCCATTTTTTCCTCAAATTACTGGGTAGTCTGATAAAGATAGCTGTCAAACACTAACTAACGGACGCAGCAAGTTCAAATTTTGACAGGAGTCAACTGACAGATGCCTGTTGACAGGAGTAGTGTTGCTTTTTCAGTAAAGAGGTCAGAAATTCAAAAAGTCACGGACTTATTGACCCGCGCTCGTATGTGAGCTTAGAGGGTTGTATTGATGATTTCGATGATCATAATTCTGTAACTACATACATTTTACAGTCGCGAACGATATTTTCAACTTCATAATAACCTGCCACTGGTCTGCAAATTGCAAAAAAGTAAGAAAATTTGAATTATGCGGGCTACCTTGACGCTTCCCCCTTTAGGACAAACGAAAACCTATCAAATTCGAGGTAAATGCAAAAAAAATCAAAGATCGTTGCGCTCGCTTTTCAAATCCTACTTTTATTCATTGATTTTCTTTTCTGGATAGATCGGCCGAGTTACTCCTTGAATCTAACATAGTTATCCGATTTGGTATGCTACAATTTCGACCTGTTTTCATGGAATTGAAGGTGCACCTCCCTGGAAAAAATTATGTCAGCGCCTAAGCCGGCTGTAATCAAGTTTTGTCCCCCACCGAACCACAAGTCTGGATACGTGTTTGCATACAACAAGTACCGTAGGTTCCCATTTTTGGACCTGTCCACATGCTGTCAAGCAGTAGTATACAAAATTGTTTTACACAAAAAACAAATAACTAAAGTATCAAGTCAGGTTATTCCGGGTATTTCATACAAGTTTTGCTGAGATTTTTTAAATTTGCCGCGCATTTTCAGTCTCTACTTTCGTTTGCCAAACTTTAACTGAGTTGAGATCCATAGGACTCTGTAGTTTGAGATAATACTGATTGTGCATGTTAGGGCTACCGCACACTACAGACAAGACTGTCTTGAGACAGACTTGCTTCACATAGACAAGTCTGTCTCAAGACAGTCTTGTCTACGACACATCGCACACCTAGGACGAAACTGTTTGGTCTACTACGACCAGGGCATGCAATTATCCGCTCATTTTAGTATCCAGATACTTGGATAACGTTATCCGGATAAATCCGGATAATACTGATAAAGCGGATTGTATAGGATAGATAAAAATAAAATTTAACCACAATTTTGTCAATCATTGATATTCAGTAATCAGTATAACGAACCATGGCAAAAATAAAATAATCATAGCTATGTAGGCAACGAAATAAGTCATAAAATAGCAAACATGAGTGACATCTTGTAACATAATTAATTGTATTTTTAATTTTATTGTACTCTATCACACACAATACTGTCTTATTTGACCCAAAGGTTGACTGGTAGAGAATGCCTTGTGGCATGAAGTCCGCCTATGTACCACTCTTGTACATGAAGTTTAAATAAATAAATACATAATTATAAACATATAAAATGCGTAAAGCCCTAAATATTGTAGAGGACTGATGCAAGGAATATAAACTGACAGTAAACCTTCCCCAAAACCGAAATCATGGTTTTCACAAATAAAAGAAAGTTGGCAACTCTACAATCACCAAGTTTCTTTGGGACCACCCTGAGCCGATCGATTGAAACCAAATACCTGGGCAAGTGGGCATCTGTTCGGATAAACAGCTGACGTGGGAAAAACACACCGATTACATCACTACAAAAGCCAGCATAGCACTATGGTAATGCAAAAGACTGCTCGGAAGGAATTTGGGCATAAGCTCCAAAATCACCTACTGGCCATACACTACATTCATCCGACCAATCATCACATACGGCTCTTTAGTTTGGTGGCCCCAGAACCAACCTGAGCACGGCCAAAAAGGACCTCAAGAAGCTACAAACATTTGCCTGCGTGACAATCGCCAGTAGCATGAGAACATCACCCATTCCCGCACTTCACGTGATGCTGGGATTAGCACCTCTTCACCCCATAAGAGAGGAGGTGGCCCTGACGACTATTAGGCTCGAAGTATCTGGCACCCAAAATACAAAATCAAACATACACGCATAAAAGGGGATGCTGTGAAACAACAGCCCATGTTGGCATCACCCAGCGACCGAACCCACTGCTTTCAAAAACACTACAACATAGAACTCAAAGCGGAGACGTGTGACTACTCAGGTCCAAAATAGCTAAGGATCTGAACTGATAGATCAAGAACCCACGACGGCACAGATGTCAAAGTCTTCTGCAACGACCCCTTATATTGCTCAACTCTGTCTACCAAGCTAAGTGCGTAGGTATTATCCAAGCGACACTTGTCATAGAGGACAGGGAAGTTACGGATACCCATATTCGTATACTCGTCGACAGTGTCTCAGATTTTCAATCCTTAAAAAGAAATCAGATCTACTCGAGACTAAAACTAGACTACCATAATGCCCTAGAACGAGTTACGGTTCTAAACCGCAACACGGTGACACTACAATGGATCAAAGGTCACAGTAAAACGATGCAGCAGGCTGCTGAGCACGCCAGAAGGGGATCCAGCGCAAACGCCTTTGGACCCCAACCCATTGTACTCATTCCTTTCAAGCAGCTGAGAAGTTGCTTGATCACACTCAAATACAACCCTCCAAGTTCATGAAGGTCGATTGAATGACTATTTCATGAAAAAGTCATTCAATCGACCTTTATGAACACGTTAAATTCGAAAAAATAATAAACCAAAAAATATCCGTTTAATTCGTACTATCCGAATAGTAATGCAATTAATGTCCGGATAGCATGCCCTAACCACGATGAAGCAAGGGGGGGGCACTGCACTACTTGACGTAGGCGTCCAATTATTGACAAGAAGTCACCACCATCTTGTATGATATCCGCGTAAACTTGAGATTTAGTACATAATAATGGCATAGATGGTGCTTACGCCAATCATCAGCAGTTTGCTTAAAACGCCTTGTTGATTTTAATTAAAATTGAGCCAAGAATAATAATTAATAATAATTTTTGTAAATATTTTCAAAGAATTTTACCCTTATCCTCATAGAACTGTTTATTCCCTCATTTACCCAATGTTAAGCTGTCAAAGATTCAAAGTTTTATGAATG
Source organism: Xestia ashworthii (assembly GCA_950022955.1). Taxonomy (NCBI): domain Eukaryota; kingdom Metazoa; phylum Arthropoda; class Insecta; order Lepidoptera; family Noctuidae; genus Xestia; species Xestia ashworthii. Next base: position 3,272,310 of record OX465574.1, on the reverse strand, counting down.
AATAGGAATAGTAAGACAATTCAGTATTACCTAAATTATTAGTAACCCATTGAAAGCAAAACAAACACATTGAGAAAACGTTATCAGAAATGATGTGTATGGTATGGGAAAATTTCTCAATAATATAATAAAAAACTGCAAAGCATGCAGAAAAACTGTAATACGCAGTAAAAATGATAATAATTCCTTTAAAGAAAAAAAATCCTGACAAAATGTTTTTACGTTGTCCCTCTGAAGAATTGGAAGAATGTTTTCTTAGTATACAAAGTATATGTGTCAGCGTAGCATTGTAAAAACCTAAAACCTCGAAATATTGTCAACTGAGCATTCTGCTTACAATACAATGCATTATTTTTCGGTAGATTGTAATCTATCGAAGTGAAACTGTAATATTGTGAAATACATGCAACGGAACAATGTTTGACAATTTTACGGTGACATAATATGTGTTTCATAATAGAAAACTGATGTGCTGAAAGCTGAAATAAAAAATAAATAAAAGCAGTAACAAAAACAATTGTGCAGTATCCATTCAAATGTGAAACACAAAAAGAAAAGATTTAAGAATACTTTACAGATATAACAATAAATATCTTGATTTATGGTTGATGCAAGTCAACAAATCGAATTTTAGCAGGAAAGCTTACATTCGATGGTGAGGATGAAACAAAAATGTATGCTCAAGATTATTATAATAAACGTCTCCAGACCAATAAATGACTTAAATATTAACACAATCATAGTTTTTATTCTGTGACGTTCTGTAACATTAGCTGTATTTGCTTTTTTTTTGTGAATTCTCATTATACGTTCATCAGGAACTTAGCACGAAATGCTGTCGAACAAATACAAAATGTTTATAAAACTAAATTTTATATGGTCTACATTTCAAATTACCCGCCTACCCATAGCAATACCTATTCAATAATAAGGTATGGATGTATAGGTACCTATGTAGGTACGCACCTAAAGCTTTAGGGATTAGTTCAGGGGATATAGTACCAGAGGGCGACACAGTCCAGCAAAGGTGTTCAAAATTCTCAAGAGAGGGCTGTCTATTCCATATAACCTCTTTGGCTCGGACGAGACTACTAGAGAGGAGGTACGTCACCGTCACATACGAACTGGTTTTTCCCGGTTCTCAAAGACCCGGGAATTTCCGGGTTTTCCTTTGTATAATAAACCGGTTCTGCCGTATGAAAACCCGGGTCTTTGGGTCTCTTCTAAATCGATCATTATTGATCTGTGAATTTTACAGATCAAACACGCAACAACATGTCGTAGGTTGTTTAAAATGTAATAAAATATGAGTAATTAAAAACTGTCTAACTCCCGAGTTTAATAATCTTATTTATAATTTATTCTAGAAAATACGTTACAGGGTTTTTTGGGTTGTGGAATTGGTAAAATTCTCATTCGAAAGTACCCAAATATTCATTTGAATATTTTTCTATCTTCAATTTATTGTGAATTTATTCTTTTGAGATATAATTTGTATTACTAAATATTATATTTATTGTTTTTAAAACAAAAGTATTTGATCACCTCGTTCCCGATGCGATCCCTCAGGGAGACTTCAAGCATTGCCCGCTCCATTGCTTCTAAGCGACTTTGAATTTATGGACTAGCCGTACCGTGAGTGTCCACGTTTCGGCCCCGTAAGTCATAATAGCCAGGATGCACTTATTGAAAACCTTAGTCTTTAGGCTCTGTAGAATACGCAACGACAAGATCCAACGAAGAATGCTGCCCAGCCCAGCTTGAGTCTTCTCAATGTTGTTCTTAACACACTGTACAGTTTGCTCGAGGTAAATTATATTCTTGAGCAACCTCGAGAGGACCACCATTGACAACAATAGGTCCTGGGGTGACGTGTTCGTGGAACCTGGGTTTTGTCTAAGTTCACCCTGAGACCAATGCGTATTGAAGAATCTACTGGGCCATCCAGCATTTCCTCCCTAAAGATTTCCACCATTTGGTCGAGCGCCTGGTCAATATTATAACCTCTGTATTAGTTCATTAATAAATGAAGCAAGAGCATTTAGTATTAATATTGTATTTGAAAAGACCATCTCAGATACTAATCTGCATAGTCCTCATGTGCATTGATCAATGTCAGGACTTTAAAAGAGACTATGACCTCTGAGTTTGTTTCGACTGTTTCTCCTTAGAGTATAGTCAGGTACGAAACACCGGCCAAATCTAGTTTAAAAAAAAAACGTGTAAAAGTCTCTGTAAAACCTATTTGCAAAATAAACATAATTTATCATTTAATGAAAAAAAACCCGAAAACCCGGTTTTGGACAAAAAAAAACCCGTAACCGATTACCCACTTTTCGATGCCCTATCGCTAGACTGTTTTGTCGTAGATGTGCGCGCCCGCATACATACAAAAGGGAAGCCGACAATCGGTAGTCAGACTTGTCGCGGTGTAGTTCTTGTAGGTATGAGACAATTTTGTCTACGAGACGTTTTGTCTCAAGTGTGCGCATCTTCATATATTTTGTAATGCAAAAGTCTGTCTTGTCTGTAGTGTGCGGTAGCCCTTATAATGTCATATGTGCGATTATTCGTCATGAATGTGACTCAGGTTGGCTGGACAAATCTTCAAAATAGCTCGCATTTTACTAGGTCAATAGGGCACTTTATGTGACGGCTAAACGCCTTTATTTCAGAATTTGTGACACTACAGAATCTTAGATAATCGATCGAAAACGAGTCCAGCCATCTTGAAAAACCACTTTTCGCTGGTCTCTCAATCTCGGTAACGGAAGTGATTTTGACGACTTTTTGCATATCAACGGGCGCCACATAAGTTTGTGACAGGCATCGAGCTAAAAGTTTTGTGATACGTACAGTGGTTTAGTAGAAAAATGCAAAAAATCTGTGCCAGCCATCTTGAATTTACGTATAAAACTTTTGCCTGGCACTTCCGAATCTCAATAACGGTAGCGTTTTCGAATATGGTTCCTTTACTAAAACTTGGTGACGCAATGTGTGACAGTAATAACGTTTGATTTATGGCGTCACATGCAAGGGTTTACGAGAAATCAATAAAAACCTAATGTCCAGCCAACCTGAGTTCAAGCTGGCTGGACACCTGTATCTCCGCTGCCTGATGATCTACGACCTTCAAAATGTTTTCAAAATGTTGTGACGGGGACGATAATGATAACCTGAATTTGTGACGGAGAAACTTTGCGTAGTTTCAAAGATATTGATCATTTAAATTTTCCCATACAAACATCCATTAATATTGTGAGGTGACCATATTTTTTACATAAATAAAGGATTTCTTTTTAATATACTAATCGGCCGGTAGCAGCCACGCCTGCTTTGTATTTGATTTATCCGTGGGAATAAAAGGTTTTCCTGCAATAAAAAGCGTATGTGTTAATTCAAAATAATAATTGACTACCAGCGCTGCAAAAGAGAGCCCACTTGTATTTCGCGTTTAGTTAATTATCTTAGGTAACTGAAAATGAGAACTAAACTCGACAGTCTGCAGTGTATGTACTTTTCGAAGTGTTATCACTAATCAGAGTAAGACAACTTTTAATTAATCTGCGGTAAGACAACAAATTAATAAGAGAAGATTCGACCAGTTGTCCTAGTAGTACCAACTTTAAGCAATAGATGGCGACACCAACATCAGCTATCATGGAAGTATTACATTCCGTTCACAGATATTTTGTACATTTTTTACGCAACTCATTGATTCAAAATCACCTAGCTAACTAGGTAGTACGTATTAAAATCAAAAATGAAGACTGATGCTGTGATTGCTTTTGTGTAAGTAATAATTATTATCTTTTATAAATAGGTATTGAAGAATATTTTAGTATATTCAGCTATATTACAAATGATGACGACCACCGACTTCATTTGCGCTTCAAACACTTAGGGCGGTGGTAAAAACAACGTTGTGGTACAAGGCGAGGGTTACTGAAGTGCAAATGGAGTTGATCGTCGTCATTTGAAACGCTGTATTGTACTTAACAAATAAATGTGATTTTATTTACAGCAAACATTATTTTTTCATTTTAATGCCTTAGAGCATTAGTTATCCTGACACATTAACTACCCATGTACTTACCATGAAAAACACCAATACCTACCTACTAAAAAGAGTAGATTTATGCACGTAAATAATCAATAACATTAAAAAAATATCCCCATACCTCACTTCTACACTTTTGTCTTCTATTGATTTAAATATCTACAGTTGTTCTTATTAGTATCACCAGTACACGGATTTTCGTCCATTAAAGAAAACATCATAAAATATACTTAGTCCTACATAAAACCTACAATATTCGTAACCCTACTGCAGAGTTTGTATGGGAAAAATTAAATGATCAATATCTTTGAAACTACGCAAAGTTTCTCCGTCACAAATTCAGGTTATCATTATCGTCCCCGTCACAACATTTTGAAAACATTTTGAAGGTCGTAGATCATCAGGCAGCGGAGATACAGGTGTCCAGCCAGCTTGAACTCAGGTTGGCTGGACATTAGGTTTTTATTGATTTCTCGTAAACCCTTGCATGTGACGCCATAAATCAAACGTTATTACTGTCACACATTGCGTCACCAAGTTTTAGTAAAGGAACCATATTCGAAAACGCTACCGTTATTGAGATTCGGAAGTGCCAGCCAAAAGTTTTATACGTAAATTCAAGATGGCTGGCACAGATTTTTTGCATTTTTCTACTAAACCACTGTACGTTTCACAAAACTTTTAGCTCGATGCCTGTCACAAACTTATGTGACGCCCGGGATATGCAAAAAGTCGTCAAAATCACTTCCGTTACCGAGATTGAGAGACCAGCGAAAAGTGGTTTTCAAGATGGCTGGACCCGTTTTCGATCGATTATCTAAGATTCTGTAGCGTCACAAATTCTGAAATAAAGGCGTTTAGCCGTCACATAAAGTGCCCTATTGACCTAGTAAAATGCGAGCTATTTTGAAGATTTGTCCAGCCAACCTGAGTCACATCGTCATGAGAATCCGAAAGTGCTGTGTAGGTGGTTGCAATGCAACAAGTGAGACCCGACTTTTTAGTTTTCCCAAGAACAATGAACTTAGAAATCTGTGGATGCCTTCCTAGTGCCAACAAATTCCCTCCTCATTGAACTCACTAAAGAGCAATTATTTAGGACGTGTGTCTGCGAAAAACAGAAGAAATTGCCCATGGCGTTCCGCTTGAGTATAGCTGGTGAGTTTTTTTTAACTTACTGTTATGTAAAAGTCGTTTTGTTATACTCAGATCAAGTAAAAACAGGGCTATTTTTTGATTACTTGATTTGAGTTGTTATAAGTTTTTTTGCTTAAAACATCAATCAACTAGAAACAAACAAAACTTCAAGAACATAAATAGCGGACATATACAGAAAATATACAAACAGAAATGAACACATATTTATATAAACAGAATGTACAGTGGAGTTTGGGGAAACATGAAATCAACTTCAAAATACTAAAAATTACTGTATTAACTGTATCAATTATGTTTCCAAGGTGGGATGTTATACGTGAACCTAATTATTTCAAGGACCAATATGAGGAGGATGTCACTAAAACACTACAACTATAACTACACACAACACTACAACTATGTACTTACAACTGGTGTGTATGGTGATCTAAATATATTCCCATTTATCAGTCTTATTTAACTATAAGGTACAACTTGCCAACCCGTCTTGAGCAAGCGTAGTAATCAATGCTCGTGCCTTTTCTGTTGAGAAGAGGCCTTTGCCCAGCAGTGGGTCAGTTATAGCCTGGTTTTATTATAATGAGGACAACTTATATGTATTACAGCAATATTTCTCAATTTTTCAGGATGTACAGGTTCAGTTGATCATAATAACACCAAGGAGGAACATGACAGTGTCATAACATCATCAGTTTTGATTGGAACGGCAGGTATAGATGTACATTTCTTCTAATGTTTTAATTTTAATATAATATAGGAAATAAGAAATTCCCTCCGCTGCACCCTCAGAAAATATTCTTAGCAGTGTGAGGGCTCCTGGTAGTGCCCCATAACTTTTGTCATGTCATTGTCATCACTTAAAACCGTTTGTTGTGTGTCATGCTGATGACCATTTTCAACCGACTTCCAAAAAGAGGAGGTTATCAATTCGTCTGTATGTTTTTTTTTTTTTTTTTTGTGTTTGTTACCTCATAACTTTCGACTGCGTGAACCGATTTTGATGATTCTTTTTTTATTTGAAAGCTGGTGCTTCCCATGTGGTCCCATTTTAATTTGCTGAAGATCTGATGCTGGTCTTCGGAGATATACAATGGAACTCTTCAAAAATGTACAGCAAATCTGCAGTGATTGCTATTATCGCTTGTAGGTTTATTGTTTATACAACATCATGACGTAATATCACGCCTGTATGCTCTGAGGGGGTGCGCAGATGTGTACAATACACCCAGATTTCGACAGTGTTTGTTACCTTAGTACTTTCGACTGGGTTAACCGATTTTGATGATTCTTTTTTAATTTGAAAGCTGGTGCTTCCCGTGTGGTTATATTTTAATTTGCTGAAGATCTGATCCGGATCTTCGGAGATATACAATGGAACTCTTCAAATATACACGGCAAATCTGCAGTAACTGCTGCAATCGCTTGAATGTTTATTGTTTATACAACATCATGACGTAACATCACGCCTGTATGCTCTGAGGGGGTACGCAGATGTGTACAATATTCCCAGTTTTCGACAGTTAGGTGTATTAAGTTCCATTTACTGGGATAAGTTTTTTTTTATTTTATTAGCAAGGGCACTTCAAGGGTAGTTTTATGAGAATTTGGTTAGGTTCTGATTATGGGATCCATGACAAAGGAACGGAACTCTTCAATTCTTAGAAGCAAATTACCGATTCTCGGCCAAATCTTTTAAAGGCTATCCGGATATTTGAGCCACGTACCATAACGTCGTTATTAACCGACTTCAAAAAGGAGGAGGTTCTCAATTCAATGTTCCCCGATTACTCGAAAATGACTGGACCGAATTTGTTTTTTAATTGTTTGAAAGGGTATACTTCCCAGAAGGTCCCATAATCATCAAGTCAGGATCCTGATAATGGGATCCTGGAGAAATAGAGAGAACTCTTCAAATTTTATAGGCACACCGGAAGCGATTTGGGTAGTTTTTGAAAGAGTAGTTTCTCGGAGTGATCCCATTTAAATTTGGTAAAGACCTGATGAAGAACTTCGGAGAAAGGCAACGGAACTCCTCATTAAATGTAGCAAATGTGTGTCTCTTACTGGGATTGCTGAAATCTCATGTCTGTCTATTGTTTACACCAGTTAATACCAAAAAATCACGCTGGTACGCTGTGAAAGGGTATGCACATATTGTGAACCACTAAAAAGTGAAAAATAAAAACTTTTTTGCAAAAAATAAAACCGACCACAAAAAAAAGTGAAAAATAACTTTAGCTTCTGAAGTCGGTGACAAAAAAATTAAATCAGTCAAACAAAGGTCACCGACTTCAGAAGCTAAAGTTATTTTTCACTTTTTTTTGTGAAGTCGGTTTTATTTTTTGCAAAAAAGTTTTTATTTTACTTTATTTATTTCTTAGTTGTTGTGACAACTGCGAGGGTTATAATTGTTGAAATATTATAATAATATCTGTATAATTTCTTATTTTTATCTGTGTGTATGTGGCAACTTTGGTGTTACATAATCTGTAGTCGCAGCCTAAAACGTACGAACTGTGTATAGCAATATTTTCTGCTTAAAATAATAAATATAAACTACAAAACTAGTGTTTCCATTTAAAATCTCAACAATAATTAACAGTCCAGCAACGTAACGTCTCATATAGCTTAATTCGGCGTCCCCCCTATTATGGCCGCCCCTGTCCCTCCAGTTCTAAATTTCAATCACAGATCATAATTTAGTATGTAACACGTCTTTTTTGCAACATTTGCCTACCAGAATGCAATTTAAAGATGAGTCGCAAATGAAACAGTCAAAACAGGCTCAAGGAATGATATACATACTTTATATTTTAATTCAAAACTAGCTGTCCCGCGCAACTTCGTCTGCGTGAAGAACCGCTCGACCGATTTTGTGCAAACTTCACATAAACAATCTACCTAACAGTCCGAACAAAGCCTAAACATTTGGTTTGGATAGGCGAGCCCGTTGGGATTTATAAAATTACGTTACAGCACAACGCCATCTATCGAAGAGCTATATTAAATACTGCACGCAGTTGATCTCCAGACATAGTCCATAGATGACGCTGTTTTAATATTTAATTCGGAAACACTATTATTTCAATAAATAATTTAATATTTACATTTTTTGAGGTGTGAACTGATTACGATGAAACCAAAAACTTAATGTTACTTTAATGAATAATTATTGACGCAAATATTGTTGTGTAATAAACGTGAAGTTGTGAGACCAAAAATTCACTCCTAATTTTACTCTGGAACACTGTAAATTCAAATATCTTTTGATAGACTGACCGATTGCAATGAAACAAAAACTAAATGTTACTTCAAGTTACGCTAAATCGTTGTGTATAAAAGTTATCTACATTGATTTCGTACATTTTACGTGATGCTGGTACAAATAAACATACAAACAGACAAAAATTCGAAAAATGCTGGAAATGGGTTCTATTGGTTGTCCTTTAACACCTTAGCTATATCTTTTTGATTTTTTTTCTGTACAAAAACGTCTTTTCTACAGTTTTATTATATGTATAGATATAGATTAGTACCTACTAATACTATTAAAAATAATCAGATACTCAAAAATCTGATGATGTTCATCCTTCATATACATCTTTACCGACTATTGCAACAGTTTTAAAAGACAATGGTATGTGAATATCTGCAAAAAAATATAAGAATCTCGGAAAGTCTTAAAACCGCGCATACGTTCTGTAGCATGTAGCTATTGTAAAGATCTTAAGAGAAAAAGTGTCTCATTTCTCCAAAACTGGTATTCCTTTAATAATGTGTTCATTATTCTTATTTTCAGATAAATTTCATGGTCCAGATTCTGAAGGTACAATGGCCACAACAGCTGAAGATGTTGAATTTTTTTATGAACTATTTGACAGTGCTAATGGCTACCCTGGTGTTGGAAAAAAGAGAAAATTAACACGAGCTGTAAAGATGACTCACTACATCGTTCTTTTTGGATTGACGCCATCAAAAAATCTGACTACAACTTAGCTACGCCACAGATTAGATATTGGTTGTGGCGTAGTACTTGGTCAGGGTTGTGTAGTAAAGAAACCACAATAATTTAACACATATATTCAGTACAAAAACACACAGACTAATCTCAGGTTGCAGGTTCTAGGATCTCTAAGGATTTCATTCACTGATCACTGGGTAAAGTAGAAGGGTACTGCCCTGGGCTTAGGTCACGACGCACGTGGCCGGCGAGGGCCTCCGAAGCAAGGCTGTGCGGTGACGGGGGACCGCAGGAGCAGCAGTAGTGGTCGCGGCGACCGGGTCTCGGTCGCGGCAGGCTGGCAGGCGTGCGTGAGCACGGCCAGTGCCAACGTGACAGGCACGTGGCTGATGAGGTGGCCGGTAGCGCGGCCGGCGGCGTGCTGCAGGCACGGCAGGTGCTCGGCAGCGGGGACCCTCCACGTGGCAGACGTGGATGGCGGCTAGGAGCGTGCTGTAAGCACGGCAGATGGGACCGTGACGGGATCGTCACAGCGAGTAGAGCGCGTGGCAGCTATGACGCCCGTCAGCGGTGTCTCCTTAGTTTTCGACTCCTCAAGTAGAACCCTGGAATCATGCACGTGGCATGGTGGGCCCGTAAGCGTGGTGCCAGGATCGGTGAGCGCCAACGATGCGTGTGTTTCCCAGCCATAGGCCCAAGCAGTGGTTTCAGAGGAAAGCAAGGAAACTCACGCATCGTGGCGGCTCACAAAGGTTAGGCAAGCCAGCGCATGTCGCGATCACTACTTAGTAGGTTCTCGCCGCGCTTCAGAGCAGGTTAAGCACAATTGCGGCTGAGCGTGAACGCGGCATGCACGGGCTTCACAATAGCAGTATGACAAGTGAAATATTAGATGATACGCAATTAGATGACGTAGCATCTGTCCTGACGCCCCTGCTCTATTATGTAAGCCATATGGGGTATGTAATATAATCTTGCCTTGGGTTCGCTTACATAAGCAGGCGCACGAATATTACATATAAGATCTCATCATGGTAATAAATACTTTGAGTATCGTACCTCGCTTTATTGTTCTCGTCCCTATTTCACCTCCTTCAACCGCTTGTTCACCATCTCTAGCCGCGCCCTTCAGCTAGCTGCTAGCCGCTGCTGTTCACCATCTGTAGGTGTTAATGCTCGTTGATACTAACTACTTCTGTACCACGGGTGGGGAGAAGGAAGCATGGTCAGGGCGGTCTATCCGGCCCGTGATTATGCCACCTCTTCCAAGCTGTAAATAGAAATAAGCATATAAGGATATAAGGGGTTGATTAGTTCATACATCCCCAACTCTAGCAGTTGCTTAGGTTCAGACCCTCTCTTGGCCACCCTCGCACTCTCCTGCCCAAGGAATCCCCAGCTCTAGCAGTTGCATTAGTTCAGACCCTATCTTAGTCAACCCTTGCACTATTCTGCCCCGGGAATCCCCACTCTAGCAGTTGCTTAGGTTCAGGCTCTCTCTTAACCAACCATTAAACTCTTCAGCCCAAGGAATCCCAACTCTAGTAGTTGCTTAGGTTCAGGCTCTGTCTTAGCCAACCATTGTAATCTTCTGCCCAAACTCTAGGTAGTTGTTTAGGATCCGACCCTCATGGCCGACCATTCCAACTCTATGCCTTTAGTCTTTCATAAGCCAGCCTTGTCTATCTGCCACGTGCCACCCACGAAGCTAGCTAAACACAGGCTCTTTACTAGATGGCTTTCAGAAGCCAGCCTTGTCTATCTGCCCCGTGCTACCCACGAAGCCAGCTAAACACAGGCTCGATCATACAGCGTTACTAGTTCTACATCATATCTAATAATCTACAAGCACCGCCACCAGCTACCAACTTTAGCCTCATGCCATATTACTCTAATAATAGCAACTACTCAAAGGCTACTTAGCTAAGCTCTACTTAGCGATATTTCTACTTAGCTTTCACACAGCACTCCGTCGACGAGCGACTTGTTATTTCCACTTTTACTTGAAACCGCATAACACGCCGCCAAAGATAGTCGCCTCTACGCCATGACGCTTACCCTTTGGCGGGATCTTACTATAATACACTCTGTGAACCTTACCATAGATAAACATTCTGCCTTCATCACAGAGTAACGATGCGTTGGTCAATTGAGTTGGTATTGCCATGTCAATTCTATTATTTACATTCGCGTCACGACGCGACAGCATCTGTACAACACGGAAGCCATTATTGACAACCGACACAATAACTTTGCAGACAATCACCGCAGAAAATCAGATAACAAAAGAAAGCGGTGTATCCAGACATAAGAGAATTAGCAGATTACTCAAAACACTCACCCAGCTCACTGAGGTTTTACTATTGAAGGTGTTCAGGTCAAAAAGAAGGTTTGATGTGGACGTCGCTGCACCCCCGCAGGGGGGCGCGGCAGGCGGTCACGGGGCTTCGCCCCCTGGCCGCGGAGGCCATACCTCGGCCTGTTAAAACAGGCCCGTCATTATGATGCCTATTTAATAATAAATGCTTTATTTCCAAATTTACAATTTTCAGAATAGCACTATGTAGATAAAACTATATAAACCAAAAAATTGTAAAAATACCACTGAATTTAAAACCGCTGGCACCCAAGCTAAGATTAAACTTGTGTTATGGGTGTCAGGGCTCTCTCTATATACATTGCCAAGATAATTTATACAAGTTCGGAGTTACATAGTGATTAGTGTCACTAGCGATTGCTGGAGCAAGCAGTATGTAAGGAAGGAAATTAAAACTATGGACTGTAGCCATTCTCGGAGTGTGTATGTATGTTTGTGTGCGTGTGTGTGTGTGGATGTGTGTACGTGTGTGTGTGCGTGTGAGTGTGGGAATCTGTGCGTGTGTGTGTATGCGCGGGAACATTGTAAATGTTTGCGCTATAATGCGGAGTGCAAGAGTAAATAAATAAGAGTACTTTTAGAGTAACTTTTCTAATAACTTTTCTGTCTCCTCATAAGTAAGAGCCATGATCCATTTGCTCGCTATCTTCTTACACTCAAACTTATTTTTACTATAGATGCCACAGTGTTTGTTTACTGCATTGTACAAACGACTTCCCAGAAATCGGAAGTTTCTTTCAGCAAATTTGGTTCTACGACTCTCTACTGGACAGACATCAGTTGATCTTCGTTTTGCCAGATGACCGGTACTATACTTTAAAGATGCGTGTTTGCGCAGAATGGTATTGAGCACAAAGAGCTGTCTAACGGTCATGACTTGACAGTCTTTATACAATTGTTTAGTGCTATACCGAAAATGATTAAACGTCATCACTTTAAGTACAGCTCGTTGCGCCCTTTCCAATTGTAAAATATTTGTTTTTGGAGCGCCACCCCAAACTGTCACCCCAAACGATAGAACTGACTGGCACAGCGAGAAATATACCATTCGCAGGGTATCAAAATCTGCGCTACATCGTAGATTTTTAAAGATTGAGATAAGCTTTCTCACTCTGCCAGACAGCGCCCTCATCTGCATACTCCACGACATAAGATGGTCTATCACAATGCCCTAGATATCTGACATTGGTTGCTCTAGTCAGGGGAAGGCAGGAGCACTGGTCTAATTGTTGATTACAGTTATGAGCCCTGATGGCAAGCGAATCATCGGGTTGCGATGACAGCTTTATTGAGAAGGGGACAAAATTTGTCTTGTCCACATTCAAAGTTAGGGTGTTTGCTGATAGCCATGACATTACGATACCTAGCGCTAATTCAGCTCGCTCATGGACTTCCTTCCAGTCTTGGCCATATACGAGTAGAGCCGTATCGTCCGCGTATGTGTATATGTTACTATTTGGTATGGACAGATTACAAAGACTATTTACGTAAATTAAAAAGAGGGTGGGTCCTAAAATGGAACCCTGAGGAACTCCAAAAGATAACATGTGTCCGTCACTAACATATGAGCCAATTTTGACACATTGTGTCCGCTCAGAGAGGTAACTCTCAAAAATTGCTAGTGCAGAACCCCTCACTCCAATCCTCTCCAATTTTAACATAAGGGTAGGGACAGAGACAGTGTCGAATGCTTTAGACAAGTCCAAGAATATGCCCAGACATTTCGTTTTTAAATCAAGCATCTTAACGGCTCTGTCAACAAAGGCGGCAACAGCGTCTTCACAAGATTTCCCTCTACGGAAGCCATATTGATTCTCCGATAAAATATTATGAGCTTCAATAAAGTCGATGAGGCGATTGTTAAGGATCTTCTCTACAATTTTTGACAGAGCCGGAAGTACCGATATGGGTCTGTAATTATTTACACTGCCTCTGTCTCCACCCTTGTGTATTGGATGCACAATCGCTCTCTTTAAAACCCTTGGAAAGACACCTTTCGAGAAACATAGTTGACATATGTATGTGATAAGGGGGACTAGGGTCTGTTTGCTCATCTTTAACATTCTGGTTGTAATTCCATCCCAACCCGCGGCAGAATTAGTACGAAGATTCATTATGATTCTTTCAACTTCAGCCTGATCAGGAGTCAGGAGGACGAGAGAGTTTGATTGTGCTTCGTTTTGTAGATGTGGAACATGTTTAGTGGGTGTAGTTGTATGTTTGGCCGCTAGATTTTTGCCAATATTCGCAAAAAAATCATTTACCAAATTAACGGAGCTCATTTCGTCGGCACCAGAAATGGATAACAGGTCCGTGGGAGGAGTTTTAGAATTTTTTTTTACTCAGTATCTCATTAATTACTTTCCAAGTCGCTTTGGGATTATTTTTTGCTTTAATTATTTCATTTCTCTCATATTCGGTTTTTAGTCTGTTTAGCAGTTTAGTACAGAAATTACGGTAACGTAGGAATGTAATTTTAAGGTTGTAATTATCCGGGGTTTTTTTATGGTCCCTATGCATATTATCCCGATTTCGGATACATCTCAATAGACCTTGCGTGATCCAGGGCTTAATAATTTAGGCTTGGCCTGTGGCGTGCGATACTAATATCACACGCCTGTGAGTGATTGCTATTAGGTGTACCGTAGGCGCGCCTACAACGCTCTGTATATACAGCGCTGTTTTCTTCACGACACCTCGGCGGTCCGACTCCGCCAGGTGAGACCTCCGGTTGCCCGGAGGAGGCCCGGCCCCCGGTCAACCAGCGACAGAGGTGTCGACTCCGACGCACCTACGGAGGATGAGTGGCTCCCGCCCGCCCCGCGCACCGGAGCTAGCCGGCTGCGTTACGGACGGAGAGCCGTTATGTGTGTACAGGCGGTAATGTACTGTGTAAACACCGCCCGTGATTGCGCGGTTCGCGAGCCCGCTCGCGTCCACACGTGTGTCTACATGTCATAAATGTGTAGTGATGCATGTGTGGTTGTAGTTACGCGCCCTGCCTATATTAACTTAGCACAGGTCGCGCAGCTAGGTGTGTGTTATGTGTGTGGAGTCATTACTGTGTAGGTAAGCTGTGTGTAACCTGGAGAAACAGCTTACCCAGGCGTCAAAAAAAGGTTTGCAACTCGAAGACAGCTTTTATAACGTAGACAGAGAATCACAGACAGGGCACTCCCATAGAGAAAAATCGACTGGCATGAGCTCCTTTAGAGTATATATGTTCTGTGGGCATGAGGCTCACATATCATGTTTGACAGTTTTTTTTTTTAATATAGCATTGAGCCCGGTGCAGATTTTCAGGCAATGGCGTGGTATGGCTTCAGCCTAAAAGGTTTTTCTTGCTAGTATTATTGGTAATGTTAATTCCATTTTACAAGCATATTGCAATAATTGCAATATGTTTTGCGAATAAGTTAAAAAGGGAATGTTAGGAAAAAACCAACTTTTCTTATTATTTTCATTTCTTTTTATTTTGGTTTTAAATTTATTATACGCTTTTAATTGCATTTGAGGCAACGGTTTCTTTTCAAGTCTGAAAACATCTGTGCCTTTTAATATTTTATTAATAACATTGCACCAATTAAATACTGCTAATCTTAAAGTTAATGCAAGAAAGCATTCAGAAACAGCATCCTTATGCAGTTCACAATTTAGGAAGTCAAACAAATACTTAGATTTTATATGATTCTTAATATTTTTTATAATAGGACTATGTTCAGGTTGATTTTCAAGTATTTGTTTGCTTCTTCTATGATAATTCCGAATAATCTCACAGCATTTTCTGAAGGGTAGGTCAATTTCTTTTCTGCTATGCTCTTGAACTCTCTGAAGGAAATCCAATTGTTTACACTATTTTTATCATAGTTGGATTCCCTACTAGTTAAATTTTCTTCACAATGCCGACACTTTATGTTATGTAAGTAATATTTTTCTTATGACCCACCCAGCTGTAAATGCACGTGAGTGGACCTGTAGCCTTTCTTGCCTTGCTGAGTTTTGAATGCTTTCACTTTCAACCCAGTTCGATAGCTCAGAGGACTCAGGTAAACTTAACTCAGGATTTGCAAGTGATAAACTTACTGATTCTGAGTTAGTTTGTTCTATATTAAAAAGTGATTTTAATTTTAATAACTGTTTACCTAAATCCTCTTCACAATTGTAGCTATCTGAGTGAAACTTGATAAACCTCGTGATTAACAGTGATTTAAAGGTACTTTTGAAGGCATGGCAATCTGGATTTGTATTTCTAAAATTATACGCCCGCATTTGTCCAAAAAAGTTTTCGATGGAATCTGAATTTAAATATCGCGGGCGCTTAATTTTAATGTTTCTTTCATTCAAGTATTGCCACACTCTCTGGTAACTTTTCAAAGTTGTAATCCAATTTTTAATGATGGCACAGATGTTTCCTTACCGTGTTTATCGACAAATTTAATAAGTTTTAATGTTTTTATTGCTTCCCTCCAAAATTCATGGTGCTGCGACTTTTCTGTTACCGCCTGTCTTAATGGCTTCCCCTTTGAATTCTTGTTGAAGCCTGTTCCATTGACTGAGTCAAACAGGTCGTCAAAGAATGCGATAACTTTAGCTGTATTCTTTAATGTACGGCTTACTTTAGTTCCATCTGCATAATGAGCTACAACAAATAACATAGGTAGTTAATTATTACTTAGTCAATCCTAAGGTCAAGGAAAAGGCTAGGCAAGTGATGATGAATACTAAGGTCATAAACAAAATTCATAAAACAAAAGAATCAGTACAGTAACTTACAAAACTGAGCGGTGTAAGACAATGTAGCAGCTACTGTCTTGCTGAACACAGCAGTGCAATTTTTCACCTGAAATAAAATATTATAAATTACAACTTGAAAGCGTATACCTATTGCAAACAGGATTGGAAAGCCATGGGAGAGGCCTTTGCCCAGCAGTGGGACAGATCAGGCTGACTTAAAGAAAAAAATTACAGGTTTCAGGGCACAGGTTTCATTTTACATAGTAAAATGCTGTTTGAGGATTTGAATATCATAAGCGATCTAATTAAACAATTACCTTCATTTTCTTAATTTTCTCTGGAATCACATGTTCGTCAGTCAACTTATGGAGGAGGCGCGCTTGTGCATGATTGCAGTCAGTTTTGTACACATCTACTATATCACTCCATTTGGATATTTCTCCATTAACGGATATATTTTTTGTAATAAAATTATTTCTCAATCCTTTAATGAGGTGTGGTGGATCATGAATCACACTGAACTTCTGTCCGTTAAGTTCAATAACATCATCTGAAACATTAAAATTATATTGTTACAATAGACTTCAAAACATTTGTTGGGTGTGGTCCATGTAGGCATAGTTTTAAATGTTGTCACAAAAGCATGCACGTAAAGAGAACAAGACCTACTCACCAATATTTTCACCGGCAATTATTTGCAGTCGCCTTGTATCTTATTGGAGACTCTTCAGGGCAGCTCGAAATGCTGTACCTTGGTCACACACCAAAGCTAACGGTTTCAGTCCTGTGTTACCAACAGCAGTGATCATTTGTTTCAGAATTTCTTTTAATTCAACCCCTGAAGTTGCTCCTTTACAAAAATAAAAGGCCAGAGGTTGCTGCCACTTGTGAACCACTCCCCGTAACATAAACACAAGGGCATGGTCAGCGAAATTATTCGTTTTTTTATTGAGTTCCACAAATCCATCAATAATGTCTTTATGTTTATCATAAAACAAGGCTGCTTCTAAAGCCACTTCATCAAAAAGTATGGAGCAATATTTTTTTTTTCATCCCAAGTGTTGACCTGAAAGCAAATTGCATTATTTATATTCATTCATATAAAACTTTGCCAACAAAATATGGAAAAAAAAAATTTAGAGCAACTAGTTATTTTCATTTAAAAAGAATATTACCTCTTTTTTCACAGCTTCAAATATTTGAGGATTGATTCCTGATTCTATTTTTAATTTAGAAATCATTTTGGTAAGAGTATATTTAGATGGTAAAATAAATATCCTGTGAAGAAATTATAGCTCTTTGGGCTCTGTTTCATTATTGCCATTGCTATCAATTTTTCTTCATCCGAGAATCGCCGGCCCCTGGCTTTTTTAGTGCACTGTTTAATCTGCATCCATAAGAAAGCTTGTGCCATTGGATTCAGTTTTTCTGTGAGCTTTTCAAAAGATTTTTCTTTTGAAAATTTCAATGCCTTTTTTGCTCGTAAATTGAAATTAAGCTGCCTTCTTGACTTAGTGTATTCCTTGTAAAGTTTAGAACAATGCGGCGACAGCTTATTTTTAGAATGTACGATACGCCGTCTTTTCTTTGTAGTTGGAGTATGATGCACAACTTCTGAAAAATAAATAATTTAATATATTACCATATCAGATAGTTTCTTTTTTAAGGCTGATGCTTCAGGGTAGCCCGCAAAATTCAAAGCTAGGTTGTATGTTGATTAAATTAGTTTTTGCGACTGTGAGATATATGTATGTTGTTACAAAATTATAATCATCAAAATCATTAATACAACCCTACGAGTTCATAAAGATTGAGAACGACTCTTTCAAGGTCAAAGAACCCTTATCCAAAATTAAACAATTTGTATTTCTTACCAGCTATTTGTTCCACAGTGACTTCATGTCTACACCCAGATGTAGAAGGCAAAGGCTGTACCGATGAAATTACATCCGCTTCAGTTTCTGAAATGTAAATTTACACTCATTTAATAAAATTAGCAATAATTAAACTAAACTACTTTAAGGGTCAGTGAGTCGTCTTTGTATTGAAGGAGATTCCAATATATGACTTACCCAAAAAACAAATGTTTTTATTTTTTTGAAACTTAATCATAATAGTAGAATTGAATGGAAACTTACCATTACAAACAATTTTGTCAGTTTTTGAGTATTTCTCCACAACTTTTGGTTTACAGTAGGTGTGATCCATGTGTCTTCTTTTTTTTATGTAGTCATGATCAGTTTTGACACTCTCTGAAAAATATTTTACAAATTCATTAAAAGTTCAAGGCGGTGAATTATTCTTAATTGGAATACATCATTGTCATAGGTAATAGAACCTTAACACTTTCCGTTACAGTGAACATCTATAGAGGTAATGATAATGGCCCACTTTAAGGACTAAGTGCGGAAACCTAAACCCCCTAATAGATAGAACTTGTTCACTGTCACCAAATGTTTCTTACATTTAATAATTGGGTCAGTGGGTCGTGTTAGGGGTGCTTAATTAAATTGAAATGTAACTGCTTAAACTGTGGGTAAGCTTCTTATTGAGAATGAAGTGGTCAAGTTTGCATGTAGTGCAACAAGTAAAATGTGCAGATAAGTAATGAAATTTATACTGACAACACATAATTTAGTAACAAATAGGTACTTACCAGAGTTGTCGGGTATTAATGCATCGGTTTGAGGAATACCACTGGATATCTCGCGAGCAGTAAACAACGTTGGATAGGCGTCGGGGCAAAGACGAACTCTATCGCGCGTTGTTGAAAGAAACCTTTTCTCAAAATGGTTTCGACACACAAACTGTTTGCGAAGTTTTTGGAAGCTCAAGCTTCGCAGTCTTTCACAATTAATACACTGTAACCATTTTTTGAGTCCTATCTCACTTTTTGGAAACATATGAAAACTGACGTCCTTTCGTCTACTAGCACAGGTCACAACACAGCACTTATTGTACATGTTGCAGGATGCTAATATTACTGTTTCATTAATTGAGAGGATAAGTTACGGAAATAAATCAACGCAGAACTTCACTCGATCAACTTTGAAACTGTAGTACTGTAGTACAGTACACAGAACACATATTACCCTTACGCTGTAGTAGGTAGATTCAAAAGTTTTGACAGATCAAAAAACATGGCGTCATACAGGGAGAAGTGTGGCAGGCGGGAGGGGAAGGAACTGTCAAATGAGATATGTGAACCATAGACTATAGGGTTAGACTATTTTACTTGAAGATTGAGATTCTAAAATCTAAAAAATATTTTCTTTGTGCTTGTTCCGACGAAAAACGTGAACAAATTCATAAACATTTTGGAAGCTCAAGACTTGGCCAGAGAAGATGGCGTTTATAAAAGCATCAGCAGTGAGAAGGTGTATAAGACGACGACGTACATCTCAACAAAGGTCTACAAGCAAAAAACAAAGTAGCCACGATATCTTCATCAATAAATTGGAGGCAAAATGCACTATTATAGAGTGAGAGTGTGTAAATTATTTTTTCTTAATACATTTTGCATTGGAGAAGACAGTTTTCGCCGCTGAACTAGAGAGGTTGATACTTTCGAAGAAAATATTGGGGAACATACTGCAGAAAACACTGCATCAAGTTTATTACTAGGCCAGGAAGGAACGTTGAGTTGACAAGAACTGCATGGCTGGATATTTTACCACAAGTGCCAAGCCATTACTGTCGTTCAAGCTCGAAAAAAATGTATGTTGAATCGACTTTTCGATCTGAATTCCACATGCATGAGTGTCGCCGCCGCGTCGCGCCGCCGCGCGCCACGCCGTCCGCCCCGTAACAATCAATATGTACCGGCGACCAGGACGCACGAGCTGGCCAGGCTGTCCGTCCCGTCCCGGACGGAATCGGACAGCGCGGCGCAGCTACGACGCCGACGCGGCGAGACTGTTAATTATTGTTGTATAATGTGTATATGTTGTTGTGGGAGATATATGTTTGTACCTGGGGTTTGTTCCGAGAAGAATCTTCAATGTTTGGGAGATCTGCTTCGCATTAACTGGCCTTTATTTCCTACTAGCTCGTACCACGATTCAGCTCGCCATCTGTAGTTAAAATTAAATTGATTCCCACCATTCTATAAATTGTGATCTTTATACATAACTGTTTCTGGTGTCTTAGGTGTGAAGTCATAGCATAGAAATGTTACACATCTCTGTTAAGATTAATTATTAAGTTATGAGATACAAGTCATTAGATTATTGGGTATTAAAGAGGAAACCGCAGTTAATCTGCCAATTAACCTCTTGCCATAAGCATCTGTGTTACCACAGATCACTTCTCTTAATATCTGTTGTATGTATTTATACCCTCATAATACACACAACAGCGCACTTGGTTATTAAAGAGGAAACCGCAGCCAAGTCTGCCAATTAACCTCTTGCAATAAGCATCTGTGTTCTCACACAGATCACTTCTCTTAATATCTGTTGTATGTATTTATACTACACACAACAGCGCACAACTTGTGTTAGGGAGACTTCGTATTGCAGCACCGAAGGGCTCCCTAACTGACTGATCATGGCCTTTCGCCCAGTCACCTCTTAATGTAATCGACTTCTAAGAGCATCAGAAACCTTAGGAAAAGTTAGGAAATCTAGAGTCTAAGCATTCAGGTGGGGAACCTCTACACTATTATCTTAGTGCTACCACTTAGCTTATATTTCTCTCAGATGAGCTGCCACCAAGCTGGAAGCTCCCATCAAACCACTAATCACTTTAACTTTGCACTAGATAACTATTAAAATGAAATACTTCATATTTTCTTGTGTAGGTATTCCAAAAGTAGCGGCAAAATGCCACAGACTGTATAGAGGTATTGCGTCAATGACATAACCATAAACTATTAGTACTATTTATCTATGGTGATCTCTTATGGGTTCGGTATTGCCAGCAAATCATCTCATGCTGTTATGTATGACTAGTTTGTTACACGTTTCGCTCTAACAATATTAATTTGACTCTGTTACCTGTTTACTTCGCGAACTGCACGTCGCGACACTCCCGCCCGAATAGACTTAAAGCAGGGTTAGTAAGTTACGCGTCCACTCTGCAATTTTCTCCAGAGCTCTGGTGGCCGCGCCTCTTCTTTGTTTAACCTCGTTGTTTACTTGAACTATCTTCTCAGGTTCATCCTCTGTCTGACTCAATATTTTTTCTCTGTCCGTGCTCTCTGATACTTTGTCAAAGTCTTCCAACATACTCTTTTCTGTTGGTACTATCGACTCTCTATTTCCTTTCTCGTTTTCTGAACTTTCAGATGTATCTTTTGAATTAATGAATTCCACTTCCAATGGTATTGATTCGTGTACCATTTTGTCCTGTGGTATCTCAATGTCTCTTTCTAATTCGTTCGCATTGTATTCTATTTCTTCATTGTCCTCCATTTCCAATGGATACAAATGAGTTAAAGATCTTACAAACTCTTTATTTCCAACTTCGACCTTCGCAACTCTGTGAAGTCCGTCAGAACTTTTGACCAATGAAGTAATTTTTCCAACCTTCCATTCTTCTCGATTTTTACTATCTCCTTTTATCTGCACAATTTGTCCTACCTTCGGGATTAATTTTGCCGTGATTCTAGGTTCTTTGACAGAATGACCATATCGTTCACGCAGACTTTGTAAATATCGATTTGTGAACATGTCCTTAAATTCATTGAGGATTACTAAACCTCTTTTCCAAGCCTTGATAAGGTCGGATTTTGTCGTAGTGCCTTGTACTAAAAAGTCTTCTGTTGAACCTTCCATCGTTATGCATTTTCCCATAGTTAAGAAATCAGACGGTTTTAAAATATGTACCAATTCAGAATCGACACAAGTTAATGGTCTTGTATTAACAGTTGCTTCAATTTCTTTTATTAATGTAACCAATTGACTATCTGTCAGCATGTGTTTCTCCAATGTTCTTCTCATACAATTCTTCACTATTCCAATTAATCGTTCATAAAATCCCCCGAACCAAGGAGCTAGTTGGGGTATAAACCTCCAACGAATTTCGTGTTTAATACAATAAGAATTTGATAGTATTTCTGACATAAGCTTAAAATTTGTAGCATTATCTGATGTGATTATTTGTGGTACACCTCTTGTTGATATCATTCTTCTCAAAGCATGAAGTCCTTCTTCCGCTGTGAGATCTTGAACAACCTCTAAATGCACTGCCCTAACTGCTAGGCAAGTGAAAAGTGCTATCCAACGTTTACTTGTTTCATTTCCATGTTTAATTAGTACAGGGCCCATGTAGTCCAGGCCTGTAAATGTAAATGGTGAAGTGTAATTTACTCTTTCAGTGGGTAACGCAGGGGTTGGTGGAAGCTTGAACGGTCCCCCTCCATGTTTCTGACATCTAGGACATTTCCTTATAACCTTCTGAACTTGGCGTTTTCCATGTGGAATCCAAAAGGCTTGACGAATTATAGCGAGGGTATGGTTAACACCTACATGATGATTGTCGCTATGAGTTTGGTTGATAATTTTGTTAGTGTAGTCACAATCCTTTGGAATCAGTATTGGATAACGTTGGTCATACGACCAATCCGTGTTCTTCAAACGTCCTTTGCAACGTAAAAGTCCGTCAACGTCCAGAAATAGTCCAAGATTAATTTTTAAGCTTGTTTCTTTACCTTCTAGTTCTCTTGGAAAGTGTTCGGCTTGTAACTTCTTAAGCTGCTTAATTTTGTCACCCTTTTCTTCACTTATGTCAATATCCATCTTAGTTTGGTTACTTGTACTGTCTTCTTGTTTTCCCACATGCAGTGTATTTTCTGTATCCATTGTATTTTCTTCAGACTCTTTCGGGAGACCCTCCCCCGCACAAAGAGAAGAAATTGCTTCGATTCCTGACGGCCAGGAATCCGGATGCTGTAATAAAAACTTGGGACCAGTCAGCCATCTTACTGTATCATCTTTAGAGCTGAATGGTCTTGTGGCAACATCCGCTGGATTTAAATCTGATGGAACATGTCGTATTATTAGGTTTTTATTCCTTTTAATTTCTTCCACTCTTCTGGCTACGAACGGAGTGAGAAGTTTGTCGGTCTTGCACCAGTCAATAACGATTTGACTATCAGTCCATAACGTTTGACTTGTGATGTTAAATTGTAAAAATTGGGATACATATGTGATTAGTCTAGTTCCAATTAATACACCTAGTAATTCCAACCGTGGTATTTTCAAGTTGTCTTGATCCTTCAATGTATCTTCATATGCCAATAATGTGGATGGATCTAACCGCTTCAATAAGTTGACATGTCGACCATAAGCCAATCCAAAATTCAAATTCTGAGCAGGAGGGTACTCAATCCAGGGCCAGGATACGGAGTACCTGTTATCTATATATTCAGTAGTCTCATTGAACCCTTTTACAGCTTCATCTTGTCGATTTTCCCTCGGAGAATCAGTTATGCCAATAGATTCAAGTTCCCATAAGCTCTTCATGTTAGTCTCGATCAGTGGCAGGTCAGGTTCGTTGAATAACGTTTCCATATTAGACTGGAAGTATGTCACCACCGATAGTTCATGCGTAGGACTGGAATCCATTTTTCCGCTTAGTATCCATCCAAGGTCAGACTGCACCATATACAAGTTCTTTATTAGTTTAATTTTTTGGTCAGAGATAAGTGAAAAGTAATAATCATAAAAATATGAAAAAAAAGATAAAAAATAATAATAATATTGCCAATCAGAACATCCACTTGGTCTCGTAGAGAAGCATGATCAGCTAGTTCTGATTTATCTTTCCATTGGTTGTCGTTGAGTTATCCTGTACACTTGAGAATTTGACAGGGCATAAAGCACGATTATGTCCTGATTTATTGCAATGAACGCATTCCTTTTTATTTCTACAGTCTACAAAAGAATGTCCTATTCTAAGACAACTGTAGCATCTATTTTTTAATAGGGATTTTCTTTCCTTTATTTCCTTGAATTTAGTACATTCCTCATTGTAGTGTGACTCTTTACAAAAGATACACTCAAATTTCGACTTCTTCCTAGGTGGTCCTTCCCTTTCCTGGTTCTTTCCAGGATGACTTGTATACTTCTGCTTGAATCCGTAGTTCCTCTTGGAAGTATTTCCCTTACTATGTGTTGGGCGGTGGTGTGCCCTTTCCTGTTTGTTTTCGTAGTAACTTTTCTTGCTTGTATTATCACCTTTCCCAGTGGAGTGAAGTGTCTTTACAGTGTAATATTCTTTTTCATTTAGGTTTTTCTCTTGTGTTAGTCTATTTGCATCTTCACGTGCTGAAATAATAATTTCCAAATATTTCCTTATCTCTTCTATTGATTCTTGCTTTATTTTCAATTTCATTTCATATATTATATCTTCTGGAAATTTTTCCATTACCATAAATCTCAAGTGGTTATGGTTAATATTTTCACCCATCGAATCCAAAACTCTCAAATGTTTTTCAATTTCAGATAAAACTCTTCGACAATCTGATACTGTTTTGCTTGCTGGTTTTATTCTGTAGAGTGAGGAATAGTGTGCATCAACCACTTGAGTTTGTTTTCCATATCTATCTTTCAAAGATTGTACGGCTATGGAATAATTTTTATTTGTAATATCTAACCCGTCTATGACTACCTTGGCTTCTCCTTTTAAAGAATTCTTTAGATATAATAATTTGTCAACGTCTGGCAAATTCCGATTGTGAATATTGGAACTAAATTGGTCCCAAAATTGGTACCATTCAAGAATGCTACCTTCAAACTGTGGCAATTCCAATTTTGGTAGCTTTCCTGATAAGAAACGTTCTTCTTTCTTGTTATTATTTGTCATTGAATTTTCACATTCTTCAATTTTCACTTTAAGTTCGCAGCAGTTTTCTTCAGCTTCCAGCTGTATTGCAGAGATGGCAGAGACCTCGTCCACTTGCGGTTCATTAACGAGTCGAAAGTAATTATTTTGTTCCCTCTCCAACCGTTGGAGACAGGTATGTAGCTTAGAGAATACCACCCTTCCTTCATGCAAGGTTGAGTCATCTATTGTATTTGTGAGTTTAGTAGTTACTTTGTGAGCACATTCGGACAGAGTTTTGATTTTATCAGACAGGCTGCGAAGAATAATGAGCATGGATTCCTCCATATTGACGTCCTGTAATATATTATTACACTATCACAGGTACAACTCTAACTTGTTATACAAATATAATCATGATGTACTTATTATGTTTTAATTATAAACACCTATCTTAGAAAAATAAGGAATAACAAATTGATGTTTGCATTGAAACAAATCCATTCAATCACTGAATTAATTCAGATAGCTTATTTGATTGCAAAACCCATAATTTAATTGCAATAGATCACACATTACACATACAGGGTATTTAAAAAATTTTCATTACTTTCCTGAAAATAGTCTTTCAGAAATTCAACTTCCCTTTCAGGAAAACTTATTCACTTTCATGGAAATAATCATTTATAAATGCCACTTAAAACTTTAGAATGATCCCAACATAAATACGCAATCACCAAGTGTACATAATCAATCCTACAATAGATAATGGCACCGTTAGGAAACATCCATCTTCATATACAGTGTACCTGCAGCTTACAGACACCACTATGTATTTACAAAGTTCAATACTTTATAATCTCTCTAAGATTATTTATTTATATGTATTGATGAGACCGCTGCCTAGTCAGCAGTGCTTCTGTTTGTAGAACTCAGGTTTTATTGGTGCGCATTTATTTATTGTGAATAAGGTAGCAGTTATGGATACTCATCCAATGTCAAGATATAAAATTATAAACTATTACTCACTTGAGATGTTGTTTACGGTTTTAATTTGACCTCACTAGATATTTCTTTAGCTGTAGGCAGTTCAATTTAATCCCCCTTTTTCGGTGAAAATTACCTCCTCCGGCTAACTATTCTGGTCCTGTTGAAAAGTGGTTGGAAGAATAAGCAATCGGTCATAACACGTAGGTAAGTACAGATAATACACCATACAAGTTATTTAATTTTCTTATTGTATGGTGAAGTCTCCTAAGTATTGTCTCGGATAAATTACATGAATTTATTTTTCATAAGACCGTAGGACGCCATACCTACCGCCATTCATCGGAAAATATGGCTGATAATTTTCTACATTTCAATGTACGAACCGTTTTGACTGTGGTAATCTCACGCAGCTTGTTATATCGCCGAGAGAGAACGAAATTTACTGATTACATGTAAATCTAGGAATAACATAGTATTTGCCAATTTCACGAATCTAGCGAACTGAGAAAATAAATTCGAAATTGTAAATTCGTACACATCTTAACTGTACTGACCTTTTTATTCATCCAAACACACTTATTTTACTGCCGGCGAGGGGTAAATCAATACGCCGTGGATATATTCTCACAAACACTTAAAACGTTAAACACTTTGAAAACAAGTAGGAGAAACTTTTCTTCACACAGAAAGGCGCCACAAAGATGGCAGAGAGAATTTGTCTTTGTCAAATCATATTTGCTACGCTTCCGGTTTGTGCTGCAAAGTTGAACATCGTTTTTAACTTCCGCTTTATAATAAATCCGTTTAGAGACTTCTGCAACTTATCTTTGCAAACTAATGAATACAAATGATCGAATCCATTTAGATAAATCATAAACGAATAAATAAACAACTTATCTAGTTTATTTCTCAAAACCAAGAAATAAACTTCATAACTTGTAATTAATTTCAACAACAAGTTACGCCATCTATCGGTTATTTGTCGCAACGATCCATCATTCAAATGTCCAGCAACATTTGCTTATTTACCTGTGTTGACTAATCCTAAGATATTTACATTGAGAATTATTCAATATTGTCAGAGTCAATATCAGCGAAACGTGTATCAATCCTATTCAACATTTTAGTTTAGTTCCATCAACCTTTATTATAATAAGTTTCACACAGAGCTTTCACAGATGGTAGCACCAGTAAGGACGTAATTTTATTTTCAACAGGTTAACTTGTTTATTTAATTATTTTGTTACTGATTATTCCTCTCGGATCCCAGCATCTCCACCATGTCGCCGCCGCGTCGCGCCGCCGCGCGCCACGCCGTCCGCCCCGTAACAATCAATATGTACCGGCGACCAGGACGCACGAGCTGGCCAGGCTGTCCGTCCCGTCCCGGACGGAATCGGACAGCGCGGCGCAGCTACGACGCCGACGCGGCGAGACTGTTAATTATTGTTGTATAATGTGTATATGTTGTTGTGGGAGATATATGTTTGTACCTGGGGTTTGTTCCGAGAAGAATCTTCAATGTTTGGGAGATCTGCTTCGCATTAACTGGCCTTTATTTCCTACTAGCTCGTACCACGATTCAGCTCGCCATCTGTAGTTAAAATTAAATTGATTCCCACCATTCTATAAATTGTGATCTTTATACATAACTGTTTCTGGTGTCTTAGGTGTGAAGTCATAGCATAGAAATGTTACACATCTCTGTTAAGATTAATTATTAAGTTATGAGATACAAGTCATTAGATTATTGGGTATTAAAGAGGAAACCGCAGTTAATCTGCCAATTAACCTCTTGCCATAAGCATCTGTGTTACCACAGATCACTTCTCTTAATATCTGTTGTATGTATTTATACCCTCATAATACACACAACAGCGCACTTGGTTATTAAAGAGGAAACCGCAGCCAAGTCTGCCAATTAACCTCTTGCAATAAGCATCTGTGTTCTCACACAGATCACTTCTCTTAATATCTGTTGTATGTATTTATACTACACACAACAGCGCACAACTTGTGTTAGGGAGACTTCGTATTGCAGCACCGAAGGGCTCCCTAACTGACTGATCATGGCCTTTCGCCCAGTCACCTCTTAATGTAATCGACTTCTAAGAGCATCAGAAACCTTAGGAAAAGTTAGGAAATCTAGAGTCTAAGCATTCAGGTGGGGAACCTCTACACTATTATCTTAGTGCTACCACTTAGCTTATATTTCTCTCAGATGAGCTGCCACCAAGCTGGAAGCTCCCATCAAACCACTAATCACTTTAACTTTGCACTAGATAACTATTAAAATGAAATACTTCATATTTTCTTGTGTAGGTATTCCAAAAGTAGCGGCAAAATGCCACAGACTGTATAGAGGTATTGCGTCAATGACATAACCATAAACTATTAGTACTATTTATCTATGGTGATCTCTTATGGGTTCGGTATTGCCAGCAAATCATCTCATGCTGTTATGTATGACTAGTTTGTTACACGTTTCGCTCTAACAATATTAATTTGACTCTGTTACCTGTTTACTTCGCGAACTGCACGTCGCGACAATGAGGTTATAGAAAACCACTACAGAGTTGGCTCTAGAAAGACATTTTCGAAGGTAATGACTTAAGAAAATATCAGCATTCACCATCCTCGCAGAGACCAGTGCGACACGTGCTGTAGTTATAAAACTGGCAACATTTCCAAAGAAGAATACTCGTACGATAGCCATATTGTAAAGAACATTGAAGCCCGTGAAGCCAAAAAGAATGCCGTAGCTAGTGCAAATGAAAAGGTTGTAGTTATAACAGTGGATGTTCAAAGTGTTTTGCTTGCCCTAAAGCTATTGGCCTAGTGCTTTGTACTACAAATTAAAATTACAATGCCATAACTTCACCGTTTATAACGTTCTATCTAAAGACGTAACAATTTACTTTTGGCACGAAGCAGATGGTAATGTGACTGCTAATGAATTCACATCTTGTTTAATAGACTAAGGTCAAAACCTGCCACTTTCCACAGATGAGTTATCATCATTTCTGATGGATGCGGACACAAAAACCGGAACCGAATTTTGTCAAGTGCCCCAAGCGATTTGGCGCAAAGAAGGAAATTACATCACCCGGATAAGACAAGCTCGGCCACAAAAGCCCTATGATGTCAAATCCATTCACCATGATTTCTTCCTAAATTTCGAAGAGATGGAATCGAACCTAAAATCCATACGGCCTGGCAAAAAGAAGGGAGATCCTGTCGTGGTGGACATTAGAGGTCTTAAATATTTATCTGAGGGATCCGTGTTTTATAGGTTAAGACATGTCGATGAGTGGTCCGTACTTCCACAGCGAAGAAATAACCAAAGAAACGGTCTGGGATCTCCGAACCGATTGTACAGATCTCCGTTAAAAATTACTGAGAGCAAGTTTAACTTACATCATGAATGCACCTTACCATTTACAGGAACTGAAAATGGTAATAGATCAGGATTATCATCCGTTTTACAAAGCATTACAATTTGATCCGGGTGCTTTTTTTTTTATATGGGTACCTCAGTAAATAATGGTACTTTGATTTGTAACTTTTATTTTATTCTATTTTTTGATTCTACTGTTATCATAACTTAATAATGTTTTCTGAGAAATATATATATAAGTATTTTCATTAAAACTAATAGTTTTTTATTTTAATTGTTCATAGGCATTTTTGTTCAAAAGCTCTGATGTGATACGTAAAGCGCAACGAAAATCTCTTATGTGTTAACTGAAACTGTTTTTTATTTTTTTTGCTATTCTACTACTTTTAATTTCAACTAACAAGAGCAAAATAAAAAGCAGGAAATCATATGGCTGATACCTATATTTTTTGTTGTAATTGGTTTCATTATATTTTTTTCAGTAGACGGTTTATATCGATTTTCTCATAAAGTTGAATTTTACACATAAGAGGTCTTAAAGTCGCAACGACGAAATACTTAAAAAATCCTCCAAACAATGCACACGTTTTATGTCAAAAACTTTTGACAGGTAACAAACTATCAGCGCCACCTTGCGGCATAATTTCCGGGAAACAACCCCATTGTGTAGTAAAGTTTAAACGTAGTGATTATATACTCTGTGGTAAAGTTGTCTATGGACTAACAAGAAATCCCTGTAAAATGCGAACTGTTCTTCTAAAGAAATTCTAAAAAGTCTAGCACACGGCTGTGACAGCTTTAGTTCCAAAGGGTCCGTTTTGGCGCTGGTGTAGCATCGCCGGCGCCATGCCGCCATCTTGGATATTATATACTAAAGTGTCATAATCAATCAAATGACACTTGAGTATATAATGCGCTCATTGTCAAAAATCTTCTGAGAATTCTGACCTCTGAGTGTATTTTCCTTAATTTTCCTAGTATTTTACTGAGTTGAGATACACAATTTCCTCTGTAGTTTGAGACAATACTGATTGTGCATGTTAAATGTGCGATTATTCGTCATGGGAATCCGAAAGTGCTGTGTAGGTGGTTGCAATGCAACACTGAGTTTTCCCAAGAACAATGAACTTAGAAATCTGTGGATGCCTTCCTAGTGCCAACAAATTCCCTCCTCATTGGACTCAGGAAACGTGTCTATGAAAAACAGAAGAAGTTGCATAAGGCGTTCCGCTTAGTGTAGCTGGTGAGTTTTGTTAAACTTCTTAGGTTATGTAAAAGTCGTTTTGTTATAAGTACTCAGATCAAGTAAAAAGAGGACTATTTTTTGATTACTTGATTTGAGATGTTATAAGTTTTTTTTTATTAAAACTTCAATCAACTAGAAACCAACAGAATGTAAAGAACATAATATAGCGGACATATACAAAAAACATATACAGAATGTACCTATAGGGAAAACATAAAATCAACTTCGAAATACTAAAAATTACTGTATTAACTGTATCAAATATGTTTCCAGGGTGGGATGTAATCCGGGGTTGCGGGACTGTTCGAAAGAGATACCGCGGCCCCGGAACGTAAAGGGTGAGGAAGGAACATGGATGGGTTTTAGTCAGTAAGAGTCTGACACTCCCTCCCGCTCCGCCCAGAGTGGGAGAAGTCATTTGATGATTTCCCATCTTAAAAAAAAAAAAAAAAAAACGGTGGGATGTAATACTTGAACATAATTATTTCAAGGAACAAGATGAGGAGGATGTACATGTACTACAACTGGTGTGTATGGTTATCTAAATATAGTCCCATTCATCAGTATTATTTTACTACTAGCTGACCCACGCAACTCCGTCTGCGTCACATAAGAGAGGGAAAAAATCCCCGTTTTTGCAACATTTTTCATTCCTGCTCCGCTCCTAATGGTCATAGCGTGATGTTTTATAGCCTAAAGCCTTCCTCGATAAATGGACAATCCAACACAAAAAGAATTTTTCAATTTGAACCAGTAGTTCCTGAGATTAGCGCGTTCAACCAAACAAACAAACAAACAAACTCTTCTGCTTTATAATATTAGCACAGTCTAAAAATCGTACAGTCGTCCAACGGAGACGTCTAGACAGGGCAATCGTGCGGGGTGTGAGGGGCGAGACGCGGGTAAGCCGAGCCCGAACTGCGAACAAAACTTTGTTAGTATGTCGGGACAATTCATTTAGGGCTAACGCGTGTTTGTTTTTTATTTGTTTATTCAAAATGGTGCATACGACGTGTGCTGTGAGTGATTGCAAGTCTTCATCTCGTTTAAATAAAGATCTGCGGTTTCATCAGATTCCACGCACAGAAGAAAGGTAAATAAATCTGTTTTGTTATTGTAGAGTGCATAAATAATTTTATTTGTTATGTCATGCCACGTTGCTACGCTATTAAAATTATTTATTTTCGGCGCGGCGGCGCACCGTAAATAAATAATTTTTGTGCACAGGGCACCTGTTCGGAAAACCTACTAATATTATAGATGTGAAAGTGTTTGTTTGTATGTTCCGTGTCAAGATGGTGGACGTAATTTTTTATAATAAGATTTGGATGTCAATTTTGAGTTTAATTGAAGTGCTTGTTATGAAAAAGCCATCCTTTTTTTTAATTCCAAGATGGTGGACGTCATTTTTTTTAAATCCAAGATGGCGCCATGGAAAATTTGAGTTTTTTCAGTCATGGGTGTCGTTTTCATGGTTTTTGGGTTCGCTGATTACGAAAATGAGGTCAAAAAGGAAATCCAACATGGCACCATGGAAATTTTGAGTTTTTTCCGTCATGGGTGTCGTTTTCATGGTTTTCGGGGTCGCTGATTATAAAAATGGGGTCAAAAAGAAAATTCAAGATGGCGCCCTGGTTTATTTTTGTTTTACATTAATATGTAATATTGTTTTACTTATAATATACTACTTTCGATCTTGATCTGCAATAAATAAATAATTTCATAAATATTGTTTACTTGTGACAACCCTGGCCGATGCGTTACTGTCTAGACGATGTCGGCATTTTACACGAGATCAAAGGCGTCGTCCTACTGTATGATTTTTATACTGTGATATTAGTATAGATAAGTATGAGTACAACTCGCCAACCCGTCTTGAGCAAGCATGGTAATCAATGCTCGTGTCCCTTCTCTGTTGAGAAGAGGCCTTTGCCCAGCAGTGGGTCAGTTATAGGCTGGTTTTATTAAAATGAGTACAACTTATATATATAATACAGCAATATTTCTCAATTTTTCAGGGTGGTTGGTTGGTTGGTACAGTTGATCATAATTACTCCGAGGAGCAAGATGACAGTGTCACATCATCAGTTTTGATTGGAACGGCAGGTATAGATATACATACATAAATATCTTCTAAAGTTTTAATTTTAATCCAATATAGGAAATAAGAAATTCCCTCCACTGTGGCACCCTCAGAAAATATTCTTAGCAGTGTGAGGGCTCCTTAGTGCCCCATAACTTTTGTCATGTCATCACTTAAAATTGTTTGTTGTGTGTCATGCTGATGAACCTTTTTTACTTTATTAACGTACATTTCTTAGTTGTTGTGGTAACTGCGAGGGCTATAATTAACAGTCCAGCAACGTAACGTCTCATATACAAAGTGTCTCCATTTCTACAGAACTGGTATTTGTTTACTAATGTGTTCATTATTCTTATTTTCAGATAAATTACATGGTCTAGATTCTGGAGCTACAATGGCCACAACAGCTGAAGTTGTTGAATTTTTTGATGAACTGTTTGACAGTGTTAATGGCTATCCTGGTGGTGGAAAAAGGAGAAAATTAAGACGAGCTGTAAAGAAGACTCACTACATCATTCTTCTTGCATTGACGCCATCAAAAAAATTAAATCAGTTAGTTTAAAAATGTTTATACAAATATAAACCTATGAATTATCATTTTTATTTTATTATGATTACCTAAACCTCAAAAATAAATCAACTATATGAAGGCGCCATTAAAGTATCGATATCAATGAAAAAGTCGATATAAAAGAACATCACTAGTTATCGATAACAAGATTCCTGCAATCACTATTACACTCACATACATAACTATATCTATATACTTCTGTCAAAACCCCGATGGCTACAACAGCGCCAAAACGGACCCTTTGGGCCTTTGGAAACTCTACCAAAAAGTCACTGTCGTATCTCTAACTAGCTACTTAGCTGCTTAGCTAGCTACTGCTACTAATATAGTAATCTGTGTAATATAGTAATCTGTGACTAATATTGTAATCTGTGTTACTGTTATAAACTCTATGCTGTTGCTGTGTGTACCAGTGTTGCCTATTGTAAAACAAGACCACTTACAGTTTTTTGGAGGACTTGTGAAAACATCAGTAGAGAACATAAGTATAGTTGATGTTGGTCTAACAGAATGTGTTATTGTGAAAGAAGAGTTACCAGCTGTTTGTGCTAGACTCCTAGATGATATTATTAAGCACACAGAGGAACATCAATGTGACGGTATGTTTGTCAGAACAAATATCACTTATGATTTGAAAAGAGTAACCATGGAGTTTCTTGCATGTTCTTCCTTACCCCAATTTGAATGGCGGTACTAGCAGCGGTGATGCAGCGAGCGCAGCTCATAAGCAACGTTCGCGTGGACATGTGTGTGATTACCGCATGAGCATCTACTGGGATTTTTCGTCACTCTGGTGAGTCGTTTTCATTTTGTTATGACTGCAGAGTACCAATTTAGTTTTGTCTGGACTCAAGAGTGAGCATATTGATGCTGTCATTACTACAACTAGTATAGACCAAGGTTCAGTAAAGCTAATTCGAAGATTTTAGCTTTTGTGAGAAAGATCCCTAGCTTTTGTGAGAAAGATCCCCGATCACCAAGTTCCTCGAAAGTTAAATGTCATAGTTGATGACAGTGGTAGTGAGACCAAATCTGATAAGGAAAGGCTTGTACACTCATACTCGAGACTTTAGACCGCACCCGTGAGTAACACGTGGCGGTGGGTCTGTTAGACCGCACTTTATGAGTAACATGATGGCGATGGTGTCACTCCTTAGTGAGGGGATGCAAATGTAGTATGCAAGTGACTCAGATTGCATGCATCCCAATGCTGTTCGTGACTTGTCCAGCATAGCGATGTAAGTAATCGCCAAAGGTGCTTAATAAAAGCAATGTATTGTCTCTTGAGGTTGGGTACCGGATGGAGGTCCCGCTGGTTTGCCGGATGGAGGCAATGTGATGTGTTGTGTGTGGAAGTCGGGTACCGGATGGAGGTCCCGCTGGTTTGCCGGATGGAGGCAATGTGTTGTATGTGACGAAGTTGAGTTCCGAACAGAGCATTGCATACTAGATTTGCTTAGAAGTTTTCATGAATTGTTTCGAAAACTGATGATTCCTGAAGAGTGGTGATTTCAATGTTGAGATTCCTTAATAAGATTTGATGAGAATGTGAATCAGAATAAAATTGTGTTGATTGTATTGTGTGACTTTAATTTTGAATGCCTTGGTCAGGAAGGCCGTGCAAAGGACGTATTACTTTCCATGAATTCTTGTTTCAGATGCCTCACACGAGGACGTGTGAATTGTCAAGATGGCCGTGTCGGAGAAAGCGATAACTTTTCAATATCAAGTTGCTGATTTGACTATTGTAGTAGGGGTAAACGCCGTGACGTCAGATGTTGATTTACTGGCGGCACGTGGACAGAGTCGTCTTGGAGAGTGGGGATTGTGCTGAGCTCACTTTTGCTCGAGTCTCCAACCAAATCACTGCTTCAGAACGAAACTGTCGGTTTGCCCATTTAGTGAGTGTTAATGTGAAAGTGTAATGTCAAGTAATTTGTTAGTTTACTCAGTGTAGATATGTTTGAAAAGAGTAACCATGGAGTTTCTTGCCGGTTCTTCTCCATGGAAACAACCAGCCCGAACCGAGCACCTGACAATAAACAAAGTATCGCATTTAGTGAGTTTTCATAGCACGAAACCCGTCTTCTGCCCACATAATGCTCGAGCCTAACGAAATAAACCCTGACAAACCCGTCATGTAAAACTTTGCATAGGATAGTAAAAAAAAAAAAAAAAAAATTGATAAAATAGTCTGGCCTCACGCTGTACACTACGTTTTCCGGCTTCTTTTTGCTAAGCTATCTCTGTAATATCTTTATAGGTTTTTTCTCATATAGTTTTAAAACTCGTATGAGGGATTTTCTTTTTCAAATCTTCCCTAGTCACCGCATAGATGGCGTTGGTCTGACTACGTTACCGGAAGGAACAGAACGTCACATAATTTCACTTGGACCTAATGATTATATCCGGAAGCTTATGCAAACGAAAGTGTCAGTCAACGAGCGTATGTGACGTGTGTTTTTTCAAGCGTTTTGGCTTTGGCACCTAGTAACGTAGTCGGATCAACGCCATCTATCGAGTTCATGGAAACTATTTTTTTTAATTCTCAAAAAGAAAACCTCTCATTGAATATTGCGAAAGTAAGTTTGTTCGTTTGTTACCTTGTTAGACACTACTAAACCGATCATTCTGAATGAGGGTCGAACATTTTGGTTTTACTTTGTTTGGTGCTACAATAATGCTAATGCTAATTTTCAGCACAAATAAATACAGAACTGTATTTGTTTACCTCGCCATTCGCAAAAAAAGTAAAACAAAATATTGTTCGGCGGTTCGCTTCTTGCGTTTTCCATTGCTTATTCCTCTATGACCAAGAAAGTTTCATGAATAAAACTTACCATGAAAAAAAAAATGTATTATTATCACTGTCACTGTCACTGAATTTCTGTCATAGTGATTAGGATTACTGTGTACTGTGGTGTGTACTCTCAAGTGGAAGGAAATACCACTGTTTATGTTAAAGAATTTTTATTACTTTACGAATTAAAAGATGGATAAACTGCCAATGTGTAGGATATGTTTAGTGGAGAATGTTAACATGTGTATAGTGGTCAACAAGAACTTGCAGGAACTTTATGAAAAGCTGACTGATATTCCCGTAAGTCGATACCTAAACGAGATTGTTATTTGTTATAACTGCCTCATACACGGGGATTCATATAAAATTTCGGTAGGTGTCCTTTCAGGAAAGTAAAATTAGAAACCACCAGTGAAGGAAAACATAATTCAAAGCCAAACAAAAGGCCAAGTTAATTATTTGCCGTTTATGTGGTGCAAAAGATGACAAAAATAACATGTGGTGCTAAGGCACATTTTGCCTTAGAAAACCTCGACTAACATCGCTAATCTGCCTTTGAATGCACAACATATTCTTATTGCAAATATTTTATTCATAGAAACAAAATAGTTAACAATAAAGTTCCGAGCCCTAATCAAGCACTAAGCCTAAATAAATTCAAATCGTTAATAAAACGGAAGTTATGCCTGAAAGCTTTCTATCATGTTAATCACTATCTCGAAGATAAAAAGGCTTGGGTCAGTGGGTCGTCTTAGGTTGGGATTAAGCTGCTCCAATTTGCTATATGAATGTTGAAATTTCGGACTTTGCCTATTTATTATTGATTCCTTTATTTTATACACTGTGACATTGAATGATTCGACATGAATACTTAGTTAGTATTCTATTATTTTTTTACTTTAACTATTTTTTAAGTGTGGGTTTATTTGATATGAATATTAATACTTGTGACTGTCATGACATTTAATGATTTGACATGAATACTTATTTCAGTATTTTATTATTTTTTACTTTATTTTATTTTATTTTATGTGTGTGTATTTGACATTTCGTATTTTTATTGACATTCGAATTTGAATTGTAAATTATTATTAATTTTATTTAATTAAGTATTGTGAGGACCTTGTGGGTCACTTTTTGTTGTTTTTTTTTTCCCACGACTGTCTGGCAGTTTGAGTACTATAAGCGACCTACCCAAATGTCCTTTCTTTGGTATTGTTTGTCGTTTCGTTGAGCTCCTTGAGTTAAAAGTCGAGCTACACGATAACTGACGAATGCTTGCACTGACTGGACAGGTCCACTCAAATCTGTATGGTTCTTTCTTCAAAAGACCATCTCAGATGCTAATCTGCATAGTTCTCATGTGAATTGAACAAGATTGTCTGGACTTTAAAAGAGACTATGACCTCTGAGTTTGTTTCGGCTGTTTCTTCTCAGAGTAGTCAGGTACGAAACACAGGACCCATCTAGTTTAAAAAAAATGACGTGTATAAGTGTTTGAGAAAACCTACTTACTGAATAAATATCATTTAGTATAAGTATAATACACGTTTTGTTGCAGTTTGTAACCAAAGACAGTAGACCGATCCTTGCTTGTTTCTTCTGTTGCGCTAAACTAAAGCAATGCTTCCGATTTCTAAGAAAATGTTTGGAAGCTGAAGACCTGTTCGCTCAAATGATGAACGGTGACTATGAGGTGAGGTTAAAGTATATTCTCATTACTTAGGTAGGTACTTTTATTTCAGTTTAACCTCACATAATATGCCAGAGCATATATCTTCACATAATTGTTAAATGCGCAGCCGTGTGTGTCCCATTTTCCATTTTGCAGACATTGCATATGTTGTGCGGTGTTGCCATGCATACAAGAGGTTAATGTGGATATTGTTTTGCTTAATATCATCTCTGTTTTGTCTGGATATACCAACAATACCTTGAAGTGTTGAGTGTACACTTTGGTCACATGTAGGTGAAAAAAATTATGGCATGTTGGACACTCCACATAGTATTGGCTATGGAAACTTGTACAGGTACAGTTGGCTCTAAGCTAATTTGACCACAGTAACTATTGTTCCTGCTTGTAGTGCCGGGCCTCTGTAAACACTTAAAAAAACAATCAAAACAACCAATCAATCAATCCTCGACCTGGGGACCTTGGTGAGTCTTATGGTTGTTTTTTTTTTCTTTTGGTTGCGATTTTCTTGGTGCTTTCACTTTAAAACATTCTCTTTTTGTTCCTTTTTTTCGGGTTTAGACCAAAAAGGGCGGTCAAACATCTGTGATCATTAACAGCCCCTGAGAATTTTTGTAAAACAAAGAATTACGTAAAAAAAGTCGCATTTTTTATTTTATTTACTACTAGCGGACGTCCCGCGGTTTCACCCGCATAGTTCCCGTTCCCGTGGGAGTACGGGGATAAAATATATCCTATGTTACTCGTGGATAATGTAGCTTTCGAATGGTGAAAGAATTTTTAAAAACGGTCCAGTAGTTTTTAAGCCTATTCATTACAACCAAACAAACAAACAAACAAAGTTTTCCTCTTTATAATATTAGTGTAGACTTATGCTCCGCACACTCTTTTTCTGGACCAATAGCAGTAAGGGTGGTAAGCAGATGTGGACATCGTGTGCATGGGATTTTGTGTTGAAAATAAGCACTCTTCGTCTGTTGCAATGGTACATGGCAGTCTGATAAAGGTCCTCTGTCATAGCAACAATAGCTTGTGCGGTGGTCAGTGAGGTTGGTAGTACGGCCATCTGTCTAGGGTGCCTTGGGCTTACTTTAGTGGAA
Organism: Xestia ashworthii; assembly: GCA_950022955.1. NCBI lineage: Eukaryota > Metazoa > Arthropoda > Insecta > Lepidoptera > Noctuidae > Xestia > Xestia ashworthii. Next base: position 3,233,374 of record OX465574.1, on the reverse strand, counting down.
TCACTTACATTAGGCTTTATTGAGTTACTTTAAAAATGTTAATACTGGAAACATCTTTTTACAGCCAAATCCTTCAATAAGTCAAGACGACTTTCACTGTTGCACTGGGTTTATTAAAAGTCCAACAGTGCACATAAGCATAGGTGATAAATGTGAAACTGACAGCATCGCTATCAAAGAAGAAGTACAAGCTATTTGTGAGAGACAAGATGATGTTATTGAGCCAAAGGAGGAATATCAAAGTGATGGTATGTGTATCGGCAACCAATTAAAGTTTTCTGCGTTGCCCATAGTAATAATATATAATTTATTACATAAATCTCTTTATGGAGAACCTTTATCAGTAACATGACTTTCACCAATTCATTCTCCGTTAGGAGTTACTGGCCCGAATAGGCGACTATTTGGGCACCGAAGTTGGGATTTACTGGGTAACCAATAGCAATAACATATACACCATTAGATAGAGCTTTTTTTAAGAAGAATCTTTGCCTTCTCTCTCTTACATGACTCTTACATGAGTTTCACCAAGTCCAATTTTTAACCGACTTCTAAAAAGGGAGGAGGTTCTCAATTCGGATGTTTCTATTTTTTTTTTTTTTTATGTTTGTTCGCGCATAACTCCGTCGCTTGCCAACCGATTTGAAAAATTCTTTTTTTGTTGGAAAGGGTATACTTTCCAAATGGTCCCTTATCCACCAAGTCGGGATCTGATGATGGAATCTTGGCGAAATCGAGGGAACTCTTCAAATTTTATAGGATAACGTACAGCGATTTTGGTATTTTCTACAACAAGTGAAGCATTTGCGTTTGATAAGAACCATTCTACCATCAGATCTGATGATGAAGCCAAGAGTCATGGAACTCCATAATGAGACAATGTATCCTAGTCGTGTTTGGGCTTGTTGCAATTGTAACGGTATGCACTTTCCATGTGTATCAACCACATGTGAACCTCTAAAAAGTGAAAAATAAAAACTTTTTTTGCAAAAAATAAAACCGACTTCAAAAAAAAAACAAAAAAGTGAAAAATAACTTTAGCTTCTGAAGTCGGTGACAAAAAAAATAAATCAGTCAAACAAAGGTCACCGACTTCAGAAGCTAAAGTTATTTTTCACTTTTTTGTTTTTTTTTTAAGTCGGTTTTATTTTTTGCAAAAAAAGTTTTTCGTACAGCGTTATTGACCTAAATAGGTGACTATTTGATCACCAAAGTGAACATTTTCTAGGTAACCAATATCAATAAGATATACATCATAAGATAGAGCTTTTGCTAATTCGTAGTACCTATGTTCGGAATAATCTACCTAATTGTGTATATAATTGGATACACAAGTTAACATTTTCTGAGTAACCAACAGCAATAAGATATACACCATTGAAGAGAGATTTTCTATGAGAACTTTTGCTACTTACATAACTTTTGCTAATTCGTAGTCTGTTCGGAGCTATGGACCAAAATAAGTCACTAGTTAAAAACCAGTTAGGAGTTTATTTACAACCAATTAAGAGTTTACAGGCAACTAATAGACATAAGATATCTTTTATTGGATAGAGCTTTGCAAAGAGAACTTTTGCTACTAGCACCATTTTTGCTGATTTGTAGTCTAGTAGAATTATTGACCAAAATGTGTGTCTAATTGGGCACCTAAGCTAAGATTTTCTAGGTAACCAGAAGCAATAAGCCATACATCATTCAAAAGAGGTTTCAATAAGAATGTTTATTACTGTAGAACTTTCGCTGATTCCTAGTCTGTTAGATTTTATTGATAGAACTAGGTAGTGGAATGGATACTGAACTGTAGCTCCTCTCTAATTCTGAATCGAGAAAAGTTGTCCAGGGAAGAAATATTCTTTTTAAAGAGAAAAATCTATTGATATGTCACCGTAAAATTGTCAAACACGTTAGATGGTAATCTCTCTAGCGATATTGTAAACTCTCGAAATATTGTCAACTGAACATACGGAAGTATCTCTAGTTAGGTTCCTTTAAATCCTGCACTCGGAAATAGTCCATTGACTACGCTTTTTAGGGTTAGGTTTATAAAGTGTTTTAAGGTTAGGTTATGTTAATCGGTATTTCTCAGGAATGGTACATTATCTTTTCGTAAGAGTGGTACCATTGGGAAAGGGGGGGCCCTCCACACCGCGTGTGTTGACTACCATCGCATGCATTTCACGAAAAATAATGCGTTTTATTGTAAGCAGTATGTTCGTTTGACAATATTTCGAGAGTTTATAATATCGCTAGAGAGCTTACAATCTCACGTGTTTGACAATTTTACGGTGACAGATACATATCATAAGAGCGCGTATCCCAAAAGTTGACAACGTCGCAAATAGCTGTCAAATATTTACATGTTTTTATTAATTTGGAAATTTTACTGTATGAAGGACTGTATTTACTGTATAAGTATGGCTCTGGAGTCTGTAGTGCACTAAAAAATGAATATGAATTGCAATTAAAACCCTAAATTTGATGTTGTAAACGTTTCAGGTGTAAAAAAGGCATTTGACAAGTTCCTAAATACTTTTTTTACATCTAAAACTATATATTCGGTATTACGATATTAATTATTGCATTTCCTAATCAATTTTTTAGTCCACTACAGAGCCATATTTCTTATTTTCACTCAGTAAAATTGGCCAAATTAATTAAAACATGTAAATATTTGACAGCTATTTGCGACGTTGCCAACTTTTGGGATATGCGCTCGTAACGCTATTGGTCCATGGGGTAGAATTAACGCTCTGTAAACCCTCAAATACTGTTATATGAGGATTTGTTCCTAAAAAGGCATATCAGATGACAGTGTTTTGAAAACATAACGTTTATAGGCTTGTATTATGTTTGAATAGTGTTACATCGGACCTACTAGAACATTCGAGAAAGCACGTGATTACAGTATGTGTACGTTGGAATTTCGAGAGATTTCTATTATTATTACTTTCAAAGTTAGGTAGGTACCTACAAACTCGCGACCTCTTTATAAAAAGACATTAGACTTTAGACCGTACGCCTAGGGCATACGGTTCATATTTGTTTGTGTTGTACAAGTAGCTAGTAATAATAATTACCTACCTACCTACCTACTCTTTTGTTAGTGTTTTCTATGACCCTCTAGAATATTCGAGGTTATTCTGGTGTGTCTGTGGGCGAGTATAAATAGACCGCTCAGGGCCGCGACAGTCAGTCTTGTTTTGGCTACCATCGAAGCGAATCGAAGTGAACTTGAAGTGCGATATCTAAGTGAATAGTGAATAGTAGTGTACTGTAGTGTTCTTGTGATTAAGTTTAAATTGTTTTGTGATTAATAAAGTGATTGTGTTGTTTAATCGGTAGTAATTAATTTATCTCATACCCAGCTCGTAACAATAGTATATAATATAGTATCAATGAAGATAATAATTTGACAAAATAACAGTATTTATTTAAATTTGATTTAAATAATTCTGCTCTGTAGCTCCTAGCTGTCTGACACCGAATCGAGAGAAGTCGCTATAGTAAAAAAAAATCTTCTTAAAGAGATCTATCCATTGGTGTATATCTTGAAGCTATTGGACGAAAGGGCAATTTCATCCATTGTCCTTTATTTGTCACACAATGGCACATAATGGCACATAGACAAAAAATTACTGTATTTGATTACTTACAGATGTTGACCTGGAAAATCTAAACAATACCTGTCTAGGTACAGAAGATATACTCCCACACCTGTCTGTATCAGTTAAAATTGAAGTGGCAGAGGAACAAGAACTAACTAAAAAGAAGCAAAGAGCTGTGGAGATCAATAGTAAGTATAGTTACTTGATCAATATGTAAGCAAACAGGATGACAGTCCACCTTATAGGAAGTGGTTAGCATTACCTTACATGTGTTATGTTTACTTTTATCAATAGATCTGTAACTTTTGAGTTAGTAACAAATCATTAACTCGGGCCAGGGTATTTCCACGGTAACTTGCGTTACAATTAGAAGGCTGTATTGTAATACAAACATCTCTTAAAGACATTTTCAATTGCAATGAACATAGTTCGAAATCTTACCATATCCTCGACGCAACACAATATTATGTTGTGGTAACTTGCGTTACATAAAATAGCCACAACGTTTTGTGACATTAATGTAAATTGAAAATTCTCTGATTTAATTGACTTCAGGGTGATTGTGGAATCAAAATGAAATCAATCAGTAGATAAAGTATTTATTGCGGCAAAAATATTCCTTAAAATACTACGACTAAATTAAAAAAAAAATAAGGGTCCGGCGGAGCATGCGTTTTTCATACAAACGTATTACCAAAATAATATGAAAATCAAACGGGTGCGCCTAAGTTCACCTAAATTTTCAACTCCGATAACTGGAAATCCGAAAATGTTCTTCCTAACATTTTTCATCATAACAATCACAATTCCTAACTACTCTGTCTCTAATAATTCCGAATCATTCAACTTCATAATGTCAGTAGCAATAAAGATCTATTATACTATTATTTGTTTTCCTATATTTTCTCAACATAACTATATTTTACACTATTATTCAAAGTCATATCTTTTATGTTTAGATTTGTTTTTATTCATAATACGATAATCTCGTAATCAGTATTATATACATTAATTTTGCGTAACTTTATTTTCACATAACATAAAACACATAAATATAAGGCTAAAAGTGTCTTGGTGTTTTTTGTCTCCGACTATCCGTTTGTCGCAAAAACGATGTGGAAGGGATCCATAGGTTAGGTTAGGTTAGAATTGTGACCAACTACTACGCGCAAGCCGAGCGAGCGGAGCGAGCGCTGCCGCGGCAGCGGCCGGCGAGCGCTACCTCGAAATTGGTCGCGAAATTTTTCCAAGTTTTTTTTCATTGTGCCCTCAAGACGACACTCTGACCTGAATTTCATTCATTTAAGACAAAAATCAGTGAAACGACCTTTAATCAAAAACAAAAAAATACCATAAATATCATTGTCTACCCACATATATTTTTTATTACACTTGGTAAATGTTTCTTTCTGAGTATGAGTGAAAATATTATGGTAATTATGTTTAGGGATAAAAGCGTTATGATAAAAAACAGTAGGAGTTTCAATATATTACATGAATGATATAAGTAATTTCAATTTTCGGAAACATGAGTGTTATGAACATCGCCGGTAGCACTACAAATAGTATGAATGAAAACTTTAGGATGAAAAATTTAAGGAAGAGTGATCATTCGGAGTACAAATCGTTAGGAAGAACAATTTTGGGTAAAGAACTTTAGGTGAGCCAATATGGACCCAAATCAAACATATTGTTACATCGGATGATCGGACCTACTAGAACATTCGAGAAAGCACGTGATTACAGCATGTGTACGTTGGAATTTCGAGAGATTTCTATTATTATTACTTTCGAAGTTAAGTAGGTACAAACTCGCGACCTCTTTAAAAAAAGACATTAGAATTTCGACCGTACGCCTAGGACATACGGTTCATATTTGTTTGTGTTGTACAAGTAGCTAGTAATAATAATTACCTACCTACCTACCTACTCTTTTGTTAGTGTTTTTTATGACCTTCTAGAATATTCGTGGTTATTCTGGTGTGTCTGTTGGCGAGTATAAATAGACCGCTCAGGGCCGCGACAGTCAGTCTTGTTTTGGCTACCATCGAAGCGAATCGAAGTGAACTTGAAGTGCGATATCCAAGTGAATAGTGATCAGTAGTGTACTGTAGTGTACTTGTGATTAAGTTTAAATTGTTTTGTGATTAATAAAGTTATTGTGTTGTTTAATCGGTAGTAATTGATTTATCTCATACCCAGCTCGTAACAAATTGGTGTCAGAAGTGAGAGATAAATTATGCCAATTCTACCAAAGGACGACATGGACGGTATCCGTACCAGAAGTCAACGACAGCAGGACATGGACCAAAGGCGGTTTGGAGATTCTCCGACACAGACAGCGGGTGGTGTCCAGCCTACGTCACAGCCAGTCGCTGGCCCATCCGGAGTTTCTCCAGCATCAGTGGCGCCAGACTTGTCAGCTTTAATGGCGCTGCTGCAGGATCAAGCTCGCCGCCAAGAGGAGCAAGCTCGCCGTCAAGAGGAGCAAGCTCGCCGTCAAGAGGAGCAAGCTCGCCGATTGGAAGAGCAGTTACAGCGAGATAAAGAGGAGCAAGCTCGCCGTCAAGAGGAGCAGGCTCGCCGATTGGGAGAGCAGTTACAGCGAGATAAAGAGGAGCAAGCTCGCCGTCAAGAGGAGCAAGCTCGCTGTCAAGAGGAGCAGGCTCGCCGTCAAGAGGAGCAGGCTCGCCGTCAAGAGGAGCAGGCTCGCCGGTTGGAAGAGCAGTTGCAGCGAGACAAAGAGGAGCAGGTCCGCCGCCAAGACGAGCAGATGCTCCTCATCAAGGATCTGCATGCAACTTTCGGCAAGGACCTCAAGTTGATGAAAGATCAGGTTCACCAGCATGAGAACCGCATCTCAGAGGCCGAAGTTAAGATTGCTGGGGTGCAGAAGGCTTTGGGCGAATTGAAGATTGAAGGTGGAACCGTAGCTTCAGTGGTTGCTGCACCTTCTTCGCGTGGTTTTAAGGTTCCGCCATTCGACGGAACATCGTCGTGGTCGGCCTATAGAATCCAGTTTGAGGCCGTCATGAAGGCGAATGGATGGACAAAACCGCAAGCCATGACCGCGCTCACCTTGGGCCTCCGAGACCAGGCCCTAACTATTCTCGAGGCACTCGGCAAGGATGTTACCTACGAGCAGCTGCTGGAGGCGTTGGAGTCCAGATACGGCGACGCGCACCTGGAGCACGTATTTCGTGCTAAGTTGAAGGACCGTGTTCAACGTAGTGCCGAGAACCTACAGCAGTGGGCTCTGGAAGTGGAAAAACTCGTTCGGAAAGCCTATCAGTCTTCCCCTGCACTGATTGATGGAAATCTGGTACAGGCCTTCGTTGATGGAATACGTGACTTAGAAGTTAGAGCTGCCGTGAGACTTGGGCATCATGAGACCTTGAAGGACGCCTTGGCCCATGCCTTAGAAGTTGAGGCAGTGAGGCAAGACCACCGAACGCACCGTGTCAGGGAGGTTATAGCATCAACTGTACGCGACCGCCCACAGGGGTATAGTCCTAGGTGCTACACTTGTGGAGAAAGGGGTCATCTTCGGTCCAGCTGTCCTAAGCGCAGCACCCCGAGAGAGGATCAGCAGGGAAGAGTGGCTGAAGTGACTGCCCAGCCACAGCAGGGAAACGAGTAAATGCCAGGACTGGGGGGCGGGTGCTGGCTGGTATTGAAAGAGCCCCGAGAATCTTGATCTCGCAAGCACATGACGGGAACAGCCTGACCATCAAAGGCGAAGTCAATGGAACGCCATGCAAACTGACGTTGGATACTGGAGCTTCTCACACGGTCGTCAATTCTAAACTAGCAAGTCGGTTTCTTGGGGACTACTTCAATAAGCACGACCGTATACAGTTACTAACAGCTACCGGTCAGCACATAAACGTCCGAGGCAAGAAGGAGGTAGAGTTAAAATTGGGTGACAGATTTTATAAGCAGAATGTCATCGTGGCCGACATAGTGGACGATTGCATCTTGGGCTTGGACTTCATGCGGAAATATCGTTGTGAGATCGACGTTGATCAAGGAGTACTGAAATGTGGTTCAGAGGAAGTCTTCATGGAAGGTGCACCGTCAGGGAATGTGTACTGCTTGAAGAAGATTGTTCTTCCTCGCAGATCAGAAACGATTGTGCCAATTTGTTTGCCACGGAATTCTGGACAAAAAGATCGAAGTGTTCTGATAGAAAGGTTGAACAATGACTTCCCATGGAAGATGGCACGAACTCTGGTCAAGGCCACCAACGTCTCAGCAGTACGCATAATGAATCCAAGTGACCAGGAGCATGTGATTAAGAAGGGCACCTTGATCGGCACTTGCGAGGAAGTAGCTTGGATGCGTCAATTGCAAGATGTGCCTACCGGAAATAAAATTCGTACTACAAAATTTGACGTGTCAACGCTTTTGGAAAACTGCGATTTAACAAAAGGAGAAATGGAGAAGGCTAAGAAGATGTTACTTGAGTACGCCAACACTTTCTCTTCAGATGATGCTGACATAGGGAGAACTGGACTTGTGCAGCACCAGATTAATACAGGTAACGAGTTACCTATCCGTCAGCGACCAAGAAGACTGCCAGTTGCACGAGAAAAAGAGGTAGAAACCATGATTGAGGGAATGGTGAAGGACGGTGTTATAGAGCCTTCATCGAGTCCATGGTGTTCTCCTGTGGTCTTGGTAAAGAAAAAGGACGGCAGTATGCGCTTCTGTGTGGACTATCGACGTCTGAACGACGTCACGAAAAAGGACAGCTACCCGCTGCCTAGGATCGATGACACACTGGATACGCTGACTGGTATGAAGTGGTTTACTACACTTGATCTGAAGAGTGGCTACTGGCAAGTAGAAATAGACCCCAAGGACAAGGAGAAAACTGCATTCTCAACAGGAAAAGGGCTATGGCAGTTTAAAGTTATGCCGTTCGGTTTGTGCAACGCTCCTGCGACGTTTGAAAGGTTGATGGAGCAAGTACTTGCCGGATTGATTGGAGACGCATGTCTTGTCTATCTAGATGACATAATCATCGTGGGCCGTACATTTGACGATCACCTTAAAAACCTCAACCGAGTGCTGTCGAAAATCCAAACAGCAAATCTCAAGTTAAGTCCGAAAAAGTGCTCGTTTTTCAGACAGCAAGTGAACTTCTTAGGACACATAGTTTCGGGGGAAGGTGTTCAAACAGACCCAGGAAAAGTAGTCGCCGTCAAGGATTGGCCAGTTCCGAAAGACAAGACACAGGTCAGAGCATTTCTGGGTTTGTGCTCCTACTATCGAAGATTTGTCAAGAATTTTGCCGACATTGCAAAACCTCTGCACAAACTCACTGAGGATAAGCGGCAATTCTGTTGGGACGAAGACTGCGACGTCGCATTTCAGGAATTAAAGAAACGTCTGTGCAATACACCTATTTTGGGATATCCTGACACTGAAAATGACTTCATAGTTGACACAGATGCAAGTAATACTGGAATTGGGGGCGTGCTGTCTCAACGGAAAGGAGACCGGGAGGTTGTAATAGCCTACTTCAGCAAGTCTTTATCCAAACCAGAAAGAAATTACTGCGTCACAAGACGGGAGCTACTCGCTGTAGTAAAGACATTGCAGCATTTCAGTAAATATTTGCTGGGACGTAAATTCCAATTACGAACTGACCATGCTGCACTGAAGTGGCTATTACAGTTCAAGAATCCAGAGGGGCAAGTGGCAAGATGGATAGAACTACTCCAAGAGTTTGACTTCGTAACTGAACATCGCAGTGGGAGAACTCACGGTAACGCAGACGCCTTGTCAAGAAGACCTTGTCCTGAAGACTGTAAGCACTGTGCCAGGCAAGAGACTAAGGAAGTAGTGCCCGTGAGGATGCTTAGAACGGATCTCAGCGATGAATGGAAGGAGACCCTACAGCAGGCTCAGCAAAATGACCCGGACATCAAACCGATCTTCGAGTGGATCAAAGCTGGTGTTCCTAAAACCAAGTGGAGTGATGTGGCTGCGATGAGTTCCATCACTAAGAGTTATTGGTCGCAATGGAACAGCTTGGTAATCCAGGATGGAGTCTTGTGCCGTAAATGGGAAAGCGCTAGAGGGGACAGCTGCCATCTACAAATGGTTGTCCCTAAAGCTAAGGTACCGGATGTTCTACGGCTCTACCATGATGGATGTTCAGGAGGACATATGGGGGTAAAAAGGACTTTACTAAAAATTCGAGAACGCTTTTACTGGATCCACTGTCGAGATGATGTGGAGGACTGGTGTCGCAAATGTACCAGTTGTGCGGCCGTGAAAGGACCCCAGACACGCAGCAGAGGTGCATTAAAAGTGTACAACGTTGGAGCCCCTTGGGAACGGATAGCACTAGACGTTGCGGGACCATTTCCAGTAAGTGAGAGCGGAAACAGGTACTTCCTGGTGGTCATGGATTACTTCACAAAGTGGCCAGAAGTCTTCGCCATTCCTAATCAAGAAGCTACAACTGTCGCAGATAAATTGGTTCAGGAAGTCTTCTGTCGTTTTGGGGTACCCTTAGAAATACACAGCGATCAAGGAAGGAATTTTGAATCGCAAGTATTTCAAGAGACTTGTCGATTGATGGGTACCCATAAAACCAGAACCACCTCTTACCACCCACAATCTGATGGAATGGTGGAGCGATTTAACCAAACGTTGGAGAGGTATCTGGCGAAGGTCGTGGAAAGCAGGCAAAGGGATTGGGACAAGCACATACAGCCGTTTCTTCTGTCTTATCGAAGTGCAGTTCACGAAAGTACGACTGTGACACCAGCCTTCGCGAACTTTGGAAGAGAATTACGGTTACCTGCTGATTTAATCACTGGAACTCCCCCTGATGCTCCATGTAGTGTAACAGATTACGCGAATGACTTGCGTAATAAGTTGAACGATGTTTATGAGCATATCCGACAATCCGGCCAACAGATGTCTGAGAAGATGAAGACCCGTTATGATCGGAAGGCAAACGGTAGGGGTTTCGACGAGGGTTCACTGGTGTGGTTGCATAACCCAGTGCGGAGCAAGGGGAAGTCTCCGAAGTTACAAGCAAAATGGGATGGACCATACCGAGTCGTGACTAGGATCAACGATGTCACCTACCGAATACAGAAGGATCCACGAGGTGCGCCTAAGATTGTGCATGTAGACCGGTTGGCGCGATACTACGGGACTAATGATGCTCGGGACGAGCATGTCTAAGGAGGGGGCAGTGTTACATCGGATGATCGGACCTACTAGAACATTCGAGAAAGCACGTGATTACAGCATGTGTACGTTGGAATTTCGAGAGATTTCTATTATTATTACTTTCGAAGTTAAGTAGGTACAAACTCGCGACCTCTTTAAAAAAAGACATTAGAATTTCGACCGTACGCCTAGGACATACGGTTCATATTTGTTTGTGTTGTACAAGTAGCTAGTAATAATAATTACCTACCTACCTACCTACTCTTTTGTTAGTGTTTTTTATGACCTTCTAGAATATTCGTGGTTATTCTGGTGTGTCTGTTGGCGAGTATAAATAGACCGCTCAGGGCCGCGACAGTCAGTCTTGTTTTGGCTACCATCGAAGCGAATCGAAGTGAACTTGAAGTGCGATATCCAAGTGAATAGTGATCAGTAGTGTACTGTAGTGTACTTGTGATTAAGTTTAAATTGTTTTGTGATTAATAAAGTTATTGTGTTGTTTAATCGGTAGTAATTGATTTATCTCATACCCAGCTCGTAACAATATTCTTAAGGTAGTGTGTATTTATTGCGATTGGATTACAGAATATCTATGTTCCCAAACAAATATTTTGAAAGATCAGTGATATAAAGGCGAGATATGAGGAATTTAAAATTTCTATAGAAAAAATATTTTTCTCATAACTCTTGTTTAAATCAGTATCCATTCAAAGTATGTGTTTGGGAACCTATATATTCTGTAATACAATCGAAATAAATACACACTACCTTAAAAATATGTTTGGTTAGCTATGGGCTAGCTAGCCGTCCGTCCGTCTAATGACGACATGCCGTGTCGACGGCGCGTTCGTGTTCCACGCGCGCCTCAAAGAGATGTCAGCATAAGGGGAGGGGCCCGCAAGGGCCGAAGCCTGTCGGGGTTGCGGGCCTGTTCGAAAGAGACACCGCGGCCCCGGAACATAAAGGGCGAGGAAGGTACATGGATGGGTTTTTGCAGTAAAAGTCTGACACTCCCTCTTGCTCCACCCGGAGTGGGAGAAGTCATTTGATGATTTCCCATATTAAAAAAAAAGGGCAAAGTTTGTATAAGCAAACTATGGCAGACGAGGACGATTCCAGTATTAGGTAGATTTCCTTTTACTTTTTAAATCTACCTACGTCTCTCACCTACGGAGATATACAGGGTGGAATTTTACAGTGCCACCTCGAGGGAAAATGCTCTAAATACTGGAGATAGCAAATTTTACTCAAAGGAGACATTCGTTTATTTTTAAAAAGAAACAAGTCTGCATTCACAGTTATTCGAAAATTATTTTGCCACACTCGTGCATCGAACCCGGGATGCATCGACTAAAGTTGGACAAAATAAAGTTGTGTACCTTTTTGACATCAATCGATAGGGTTAATCAAATGGATCAAATCTCTCTAACAAACATGATAAGTTAAATGAAACGAAAACCACGAATAAGTGTGCTTTATCTTGTTGAATTTATCCCATTGAATTTATAACTGTTCTTTAGTTTTCATGGTTTTCCTTTCATTTAATTTATCATATTTGTTAGAGAGATTTAATCCATATGATTAGCCCTATCGATTGATGTAAAAAATTACAGTATGTTATTTTTTCGTACTTTAGTCTGTTCGATTCCCGAGTGTGACAAGCGAATTTTTGAAAATCTGTGCATGCAGATTTGTTTCTTTAAGAAAATGAAAGAATGTTTCCTTTAAGTAAAATTGTCTATCTCCAGTATTTCGAGTACATTCCCTCCAGGTGGCATTAAAAAAATCCACTCTGTATATGTATACGTATGTATATGGGTGACAAGCAAAATTTAGCCACACTCTACAGGGCCCTTATTCACAACCATTCGATACGTTTCCGTGTCGGTAAGGAACCGAATTCGACTATCTCATTTCCGAACCGAAGAACTGTCAAAACGCTATTCACAGATCCGAACGGATGCGCTTTTTTCTATCCGATTGAGATTGTGTTTATGGGGAACGCTACAAAATGGTAATAAATAGATGATCGTGGTAGAAAATGAAAAGTAGTAAATAAAATTGTTTTATTTGAATATTTCGATCTATTTATATAAGGAACCACACCACTAGTACCTTAAAAGACAGCAAACGAAACAAAATGATTTAATTGAAATAAAATTATATTAATTTTAAAATAAACTTTATTTCGAATAAACCAGCTTTGTAAACAGCCGTCTGTCAAACTGGCAAAGCGGAAATGGTGTTTTTATTTCAAGTAAAGTTATCGTTTTTCTTAAAAAAAAAATGACTGAAAAAGTATTTGATATCAGTGTTATACAATTCTTTATAAGTAACTAAAATCTACAACGAATAACACATTTTTGTAAACACAGACTTTAAGTAAATGCGGATACATCAATGAAATATAGTCAATAAAATAACTAATAAAACACAAACAACACCGGACAATAATAAAACTTCATTTACTTACTTCAGGCAGTGTTTAAAAAGTTTGGTATTTTTATTTTACTGAAATAATCTAGAAATATGGTTTATTTCTTCGTTTAAATTTTGTTCGATATGCCTCCCGATAGCAAACAGCTGTCGGAAAGATTCGAGTCTTCTTATCGAATTGAACTGTCAAAATTATTCGGTTTCGGATTTGTGAATAGCGTTTGAAGGACATCTTCGATATCGTAGACGTTCGATTCGGTTCGGAAGCGAGTCGAATGGTTGTGAATAAGGGGCCAGGTCGCAAATATGAATCGATTGCTTTCAAACTTGGCCAAAAAATCGAAAAGGTCAAAACTTAGGCTAAGTTCGTGAATGGGCGGAATCCGTCCATAGGTGGCGGCATTGGTTTACTCTACAATTGTTACCTTTGAAGTTTAGCGATACAACTTATAGTTTTCGAAATAAAAAATTATAACTAAAAATTTGTGGGTGTTTCCATGCTAAACTCTGATGAGAGGATTTAAAAAGGGTAAACTTTCCATTACAGGACAACGATTTTGAAATCATATTTTTTTTGTAGATTGTACACATATGTACAACTCTTTATACAAATTTTCATTTTGATTTTTTTTATGTGTTCTTTTGTGCCTATGCGCTTAGTTTGTGGCGATAAAAAGGTATGGGAGAATCCAAAGCCATCTTCCACCATGTTTTGTAGACCTATCTATTTTAACTTTTCAAACGAAAACAAGTTAAACATCGTGGAAGAACAGGCTTTGATTGAGGCTGAGATTGAAGCACTGCAGCCTTCTATTATGGAAAGCCATGTTGTAAAGCACTCAATGCTTATGACCATGATAGATGGCAAAGTCAATCTTAACCTTAATCACGGTAATTAACAAATTAGTTAGTTCTTGGAATGGCCCAAAAAACCTATACAATGAATGTGTTTTTTAATTATAGACATCATAAAGGTCATTAGCAGGTTAAATCTAACAATAATGGAAGTAAATCTATCGGCAACGTCATTTAACCACGGCATAGATTTGAAAACTCACATTTCAAAAATTCAAAATTTCGGTTTAAAGATTGATTTTCTTGGCATCATTAGATAGAGCTTCTTTAGGAGGATCTTTGCCTTTTACATGATTTTTACTAATTCGTATTGCGTACGGCGTTATTGACCTAAATAGGTGACTATTCATCACCAAAGTTAAGATTTTCTGGAAAACTAATAGGAATAAGAAATACGTCATTAGATAGAGTTTTTCAAGGAAACCCTTTGCCATTAAACGACTTGCACCAATTTGTATTCCGTTCAGTGTTATTTACCTAAATAGCTGACTAGTTGGACACTGAAATTAAAAATGTGTTTACAACCAATTAAAGAGTCTACGGGCAACTAATAGCCATAAGATATACACTACTGGATAGAGATTTGCAAGGAAAACTTTTGCTACTAGCACCAATTTTGCGAATTTCTAGTATGCTCGGAATAATCTACCTAAATGTGTGTTACATCGGACCTACTAGAACATTCGAGAAAGCACGTGATTACAGTGTACACATACTGTAATCACGTGCTTTCTCGAATGCTCGGGAAGAGCATGTCTAAGGAGGGGGCAGTGTTACATCGGACCTACTAGAACATTCGAGAAAGCACGTGATTACAGTATGTGTACGTTGGAATTTCGAGAGCTTTCTATTATTATTACTTTTAAAGTTAGGTAGGTTCAAATTCGCGACCTATTTAGAAAAAGGCATTAGAATTTCGACCGTACGCCTAGGGCATACGGTTCATATTTGTTTGTTTTGTACAAGTAGCTTATACCTACTACTTTTATTACCTACCTACTATTCTTTTGTTAGTGTTTTTTATGACTCTCTAGAATATTCGTGGTTATTCTGGTGTGTCTATTGGCGAGTATAAATACACCGCTCAGGACCGCGACCGTTGCGCGCCGACCTCCCTAGTGGTGTCAGCGTCGTTTGCTACGCAGACGACACCCTGGTGCTGGCACAGGGGAGGTCACACAAGGCGGCGGCCGAAGTGATGACACGCGGGGTTGCGATAGTCGTTGAGAGGATCCGGCAACTGGGTCTCGAGGTGGCATTGCACAAGTCCGAGGCCATGTGCTTTCATGGGCCTCGGAACGCGCCACCGTCGGGATCCACACTGACGGTAGGAGGGGTATCCATCGGCGTCGAGTCGACGTTGAAGTACCTGGGACTCGTCCTCGACAGCCGGTGGAACTTCGTGGAGCATTTCCGACGTTTGGCCCCCAGGCTGGAACGGACCGGGGCTG
This sequence comes from Xestia ashworthii, assembly GCA_950022955.1. Classification (NCBI taxonomy): domain Eukaryota; kingdom Metazoa; phylum Arthropoda; class Insecta; order Lepidoptera; family Noctuidae; genus Xestia; species Xestia ashworthii. The sequence goes on along the minus strand of OX465574.1, from coordinate 3,217,830 downwards.
CCTTCAGGCGGCTCCTGCCCAACCTTGGGGGGCCCAACGCCTCCTGCCGCAGGCTCTACGCGGGGGTCGTGCGGTCCATGGCCCTTTACGGGGCCCCAGTGTGGGCGCGTTCTTTGAGGCGGCGAGCCGCCCACTATCTGAACGCGCCCCAGAAAGTGGTGGCCGTGAGAATGGTCCGTGGATACCGCACGATCGCCCGCGAGGCGGCGGGCCTGCTTGCCGGATTGCCGCCATGGGATCTGGAGGCGATAGTCCTCGCGCGCCTACATGAATGGCGCGCGGAGGCACTACGCCGGGGGGAAACTCCGCTGCCGCGGCAAATTGCCGTTCAGCGGACAGACCTCCGGCGCGATCTCATGGCGACATGGAGAGAGCGACTGTCGCAACCCCGTGCAGGGCACGCCACGATAGTGGCGGTAAGTCCCCTCTTTGAGGAGTGGCTTGAGGCGCCACGGCGCCCTCACCTTCCGCCTGACGCAGGTCCTCACCGGACACGGATGTTTCGGGAGGTACCTGCACCGAATCGGGCGGGAGGAAACGCCCGGGTGTTTCCACTGTGAGGATCGACCGGAGGACACGGTGGAGCACACGGTGGAAGTCTGCCCTGCGTGGGCGGAGCACCGCCGTGTCCTCGTAGCGGCGATCGGCGGCGGCGACCTCTCGCGTCCGGCCCTGGTTCAATCCATGGTCCGGAGCGAGACGGAATGGGAAGCCGTCACCTCCTTCTGCGAAGCAGTCATGCTGGCGAAGGAGGTGGCGGAACAAGAGAGGGAGAGAGCCTCTCTTCCCGGCCGCCGCGGGAGACGCACCGGGCGTCGGGGGCCACGTGGTGGCTACCGGCCACCGTAGATGCGGGCCTGTGGACGGTAAGCTATGGGCTAGCTAGCCGTCCGTCCGTCTAGTGACGACAGGCCGTGTCGACGGCGCGTTCGTGTTCCACGCGCGCCTCAAAGAGATGTCAGCAGAAGAGAGGGGCCCGCAAGGGCCGAAGCCTGCCGGGGTTGCGGGACTGTTCGAAAGAGATACCGCGGCCCCGGAACGTAAAGGGCGAGGAAGGAACATGGATGGGTTTTAGTCAGTAAGAGTCTGACACTCCCTCCCGCTCCGCCCAGAGTGGGAGAAGTCATTTGATGATTTCCCATCCTAAAAAAAAAAAAAAAAAAAAAAAAAGGCCCGCGACCGTCCGTCTTGTTTTGGTTACACAGCGAAACGAATCGAAGTGAACTTGAAGTGCGATATCTATGCGAATAGTGAACAGTAGTGTATTGTAGTGTACTTGTGATTAAGTTTAAATTGTTTTGTGATTAATAAAGTTATTGTGTTGTTTAATCGGTAGTAATTACCTAATTTATCTCATACCCAGCTCGTAACATGTGTATATAATTGGACACTGAAGTTAACTTTTTTCGAGTAACCAATAGCAATTAGATATACACCATTGAAGAGAGATTTTGTATGAGAACTTTTGCTACTAACATAACATTTGCTAATTCGTAGTCTGTTCGGAGCTATGGACCTAAATAAGTCACCAGTTTGACACCGAAGTTAGGAGTTCATGTACAACCAATTAAGAGTTTACGGGTAACTAATAGACATAAGATATCTACTATTGGATAGATCTTTGCAAAGAGAACTTTTGCTTCTAGCACCATTTTTGCTGATTCGGAATTATTGACCAGCAGTAAGTTAAGATTTTCTAGGTAATCAGTAGTAATGAGCTCAAAAGTGCACCATTCAAAAGAGCTTTCAATAAGAACGTTTACTACTGTAGAACTTTTGCTAATTCCTAGTCTGTTGGATTTTATTGAAATAACTAGGTAGTTGAATGGGTACCGATCTGTAGCTCCTCGCTAATTCTTAATCGAGAAAAGTTGTCAGGCAAGAAATAATCTTTTTGAAGAGATAAATCTATTGATACATGTCACAAAAAATTTTTTTTTTTTTTTAAAAAAAACGTCATGGCCGTGCCATCGAAACGGATACCCTATTCCCAATTGATTTAGAATGTTGTACTTACCTGATTTATTCTCGCAGGCCCGGCTGTTGCAGAGGAACCAAAACTGTACTTGCGAAAAACAAAATTAGAAGACTCAATACAAGCCGAACAAAAGACTAACCAAACATCGGACTCAAAACTTATCCGAGCCACTCAAAATCGTACGTCCAAATATATGACTAAATTCAAAAAGCCTCACGAATGTGAAGTATGCCAATATACTTTTAGTTATAAGAGCAAATTAACAAATCATATTCGTACACACAGTCGTGAAAAACCTTTCAAGTGTGACATATGTCAGCGCAGTTTCAGTCAAAAGGCTCATTTATCAGATCATATTCGTACACACACTGGTGAAAAACCTTATAAGTGTAATATATGTCAGAGAAGTTACCGTCAAAAGAGTAATTTAACCAGGCATATTCGTACCCACACAGGTGAAAAACCTTACAAGTGTGATATATGTCAGAGTAGTTTCCCTGAAAAGCGTTATTTAACAAGTCATATTATTAGGTGTCCCTTCGTCCAGCATACTCACCATGGAATCCTGATATTTCATGAATGTCAAAAAACTGTTCTGAAATAGTGCTAAATAGTGCCCAAAGGAAAAAAATAGTGCTCTTGTACTTGCGAAGTTATAGCCATAGTTCGATGAGTATGCTGGACGAAGGTTTCGCCCAGCATACTCACCTCCGTCCGGAGAATCTGTATACGCTTCAAACATAATTCATACTTCAAAAAATAGTTCCCAAATAGTGCCAAACGGTGCCCAAAAAGAAAAAACAGTGCTCGAATAACTTCGGAGTTATAGGCTTCGTTCAGTGAGTATGCTGGGCGTAGGTTCTACGCCCAGCATACTCACCTCAGTGCGCGAATATCGAACGAGCTATAGGTACAATTTACGTCTCAAAAAATTGTGCTTGAAATAGTGCCCAATATCAGTCCAATTTTTGCTTGACTTTTGACCTAGAAAACCATTAAATTTGATTGTAAACTTCTACATACATTACATTGAGTACAGTCGAATACAATATTATTAACTTTCTTTCTAACAATTTTTGTCTTGTGTAAATTATTAATTGTCTATGTAAGGGAGTATTTACTTTAGAATCGCAATATTATTAATTACACATTATTTTAATAATACTTTATAATAATATGATTAAGCCTTCGCGCGTCGCATGGGACCCCGGTAGCTAGGAACAATGATTTTATATATTTTGTCTAGATCACGGCGCTTGAAGGATTAAGATATCAAATGAAGTAAATCATGCATGAAAAATAAAGTTGCTGTTATTAATGCTTACATTACAACTGACAAAATTATTCAAAATAATCATTTTCCGGATCAAGGACGGTACCACAACGTTTACGGAATTGACCTGTATTCCTCATGTGATAAAGTTCAATATAGTGTGGCAGTAATGGATGCACGTACGGTCAATAGGTATGGGGCTTACGACGCGCGGCGCCCGCGACGCAAATGAATATGTTTATGTTTAAATACTAGATGGCGCTGCCCTAACATCTTACGATTATTAGACAAGACTGATCTGTATTTTGAAGGTGATAAGGGTCCATTTTGTGTCACAAAGCGACGCGCGGCGCCCACGACGCAAATGAATATGTTTATGTTTAAATACTAGATGGCGCTGCCCTAACATCTTACGATTATTAGACAAGACTGATCTGTATTTTGAAGGTGATAAGGGTCCATTTTGTGTCACAAAGCAATCGAAACGAACAAGCGCTTCTCAGTTTCTTTGTTTGTTTACTTCGTCGCACATCATTATAATAACGCCGGCTTTTGAGTTTGACTACATAGTGGGTTGCAAAACCAAACAATGTGTTGGTGATGTCATTATTTACCTATATAAAATTGTGTATCTAGTACGTAATCAATATAGGAGCTGCACCCAAATCAGTAAGTATATTTCAATTTATAATAGTGGCATTTAACTAAATTGATTTTACACTCATTCATTAATTGCACTGTAAAACTAGGTAGCAAGCGAGTTGTTTTTTACAAAAACACGTTCATTTTTTCGTTGAATATGACACTGTACACTTAAAATTAAGGACATGCTTAAGAAGTTTTAAAAATGGGTACCTACTTAGTTACTTTTTTAAAGGTTTGATGTAGGTAGGTACACACATAATAACGTAATGTAACTTGTTTGTTTATCTAATTGGATCTCAAATACCTATTTATATACCTACTTCTGCGGAGGCCTGGTTTTATCCTCCAATTCTACTGGAAATGAAACACTGTCTTATTTGCTAGGATATAATTTACTTTTCTTCAATTTTTTTATTACAAGCTTGTCCTCGTTACCCGTCAGGATCTGTTCTCGTCTTAAGTTCACGTTAGTTACATTTCAATATCACATGTGTCGACGACTGTACCCCATTTTACGTTAGTATGTAGAAGTTTACATTAAAATTTAATGGTTTTCTAAGTCAAAAGTCAAGCAAAAATTGGACTGATATTGGGCACTATTTCAAGCACAATTTTTTGAGACGTAAATTGTACCTATAGCTCGTTCGATATTCGCGCACTGAGGTGAGTATGCTGGGCGTAGAACCTACGCCCAGCATACTCACTGAACGAAGCCTATAACTCCGAAGTTATTCGAGCACTGTTTTTTCTTTTTGGGCACCGTTTGGCACTATTTGGGAACTATTTTTTGAAGTATGAATTATGTTTGAAGCGTATACAGATTCTCCGGACGGAGGTGAGTATGCTGGGCGAAACCTTCGTCCAGCATACTCATCGAACTATGGCTATAACTTCGCAAGTACAAGAGCACTATTTTTTTCCTTTGGGCACTATTTAGCACTATTTCAGAACAGTTTTTTGACATTCATGAAATATCAGGATTCCATGGTGAGTATGCTGGACGAAGGGACACATTATTAGACACACTGGTGTAAAACCTTACAAGTGTGATGTATGTCAGCGTAGTTTCATTCAAAATCAAAGTTTAGTAAGACATATTCTTACTAGGGCATGCAAAAACCGGGATTAAGAAAACCGACTTTTTCGGTTTTTTTGTTTACAAAACCGTTTAAATCGGGTTTTTCGGTTTTTTTTTCAATTTTTATTAAGAAAATGAGAAATTTGTGTGTGAAGCAATGAAAATGCGGAAGTCTAATCAAAATATGTATTTTTTTACGTTAATCTGACTTATTTTTTAAATAATGAGCATTTTTGGATTGAAGTAAGCTTACAACTACTAAGTTAACAGTTTACCACCTAAACTTAAATATTTTTTGACATAGAATAAAGCTTATAACTAGGAAAGTAAAAAATAGGGACATTTTGTAGGTAAACAAAAGTCTAACTCTAAAATCACAGAATATAACAATTAACAATTTAACAGGCAAAATCAACAGGACGTAAAATGAGATCAAAATAATTTTTAACATATTGCTTAGAATCGTCTTATTCCTAATTAACCAAAACAAAAAAAAATAGTAATTCTTAATCTTATAGATATGAATAAAAATTAAACTTACAAAGCTAAACCAGAAATAACTATTTTTTGCTTTGATGGTAAGACCGTAATGATACCAGTGCGTCAAGCGAGTCATCATTTAGTGTACTGCGGATTTTATTACAGATGAGGCCCGCTGATGAAAAGGCTCTTTCTGATTCCACACTTGTTGGAGGTATAGATTTCAAAGCTTTATATACTTTTGTTAAGTGCTCTCCCATTTTTCCTCCACCGTCGTAAAGAGCCATTTCCACCCTGATTTTCGTGTCTAAATCGAGCTCTGCAGATGGGCTTGCAGAAGAGGTATGTTGTTTAAGCGCCTTCTTTATTTCTTGACCGAGTTGGTCCTTAATGTTTTGAGAAACATTAACTATTGTATGGTCTACGTTTGCTTCGACTGTCGTCGCCGTCTGTGTATTAGTTGAAAAATGCTTAGATATAATGTTGACTATGAAACTTCGAATTTGTTCGTTATCGAGGGCTATCGCGTTATTTATTACGCCATCCGAAAGATCTTTGTAGTATGTAGCTGGGCTATGCAAATATAGAAGTATCCCGGTAAGATTTGTCAATCTTTGTTCTATTCTTGACTCTAATGAATTTTCCAATTGAGTGCTGATGGAAGAAGAATCTTCTTTCAATTTTTTAAGCATAAATTTTATTGCTGCTACTGCTGTAATTAAATTAGCATCACGCTGGCATAAAGCTTCTACAGTAGCTTTTATGACAGCTAAAGAATCAGCTAATTCGGCGAGACTCAGTAACTCTGCATCATTAAATTGAATATTAGACTTCAGATCTATTAAAACCTTTGATACAGCATCTTTTATTTTTAAAAAACGCGAAATCATGTCCGCCATAGAACTCCACTGAGTCTTGCAATCCAATATAAGTTTCAGATGTTTATGTGTCACTAAAATGCGGTGAAAATAAATTTATATTTATGTATCGCCGGTTTCTGATAGACGTCCACTCGTCTAAAGTCAAGGCAAATCTTACTCCATCTGACTTCAATTCCTCTAATTCTTTTATAATTTAATTCCTTAACTCGCCATTTGTCTTTATGACCATATTTTTTATACTATTTGGTGAGCTTGGCAATTTGTATCCACTTTTGATAAAAAGTTTTCTAAGCTCCTCGGAAGAACAAAATGTTTTGAAGGGCAGGCCATCCAAAGCAGCCATCTTTGATACGACGTATGACGTATCCAACAGAATGTAATTTTGTGAAAAAATGTGTAATTTTCTGTTTTTTTTTGGTTTTGAAGGGTCCGTTTGTGTATCTTGACTGTCTTTAAAAACATATGGGTCTACTGCACTTGTGCTTGGTGTTGGTTCTGCTGTAGATTTGACATTTTCTTTTAAGTCAATTGAGTGTTTACTGCGCAGGTGGTTTCGTAAGCTTGATGTAGAACTGCCTGCCGCTTTTAATATTCTATTGCATTCTTTGCATTTGGCAGTGCTTCCGTCCGTGGCACGTAAAAAATAAAACCATACTGATGATTTATCACCAGCAGATTTTTTATTTTCCACGTATTTTGTCTTCGCTGTATCGGCAATTCGGCATCATCTACATCGCCAGCCCTCTTCATGATGTTTCTTTCTGTAAATGTTAAGAGCCACTGTAGCAATCGTTCATGATCATTATCTTGAAAATAAATAACGAACAGCTTAAAGGAACTTTTAGGCGACGTAGTCTGGTTAAATGCAGAAGACAGCACATTTGTGCCATACTGTAAAAACTTACTAACTACTACTTACCAAAAAAAAGGAATTCTACATAAGTCTACTTACGTATTAGTTTAATATTTATCCAAAACCATTCAAATTTACTTCATTTTAACATACACAATCAAAACATTAAAGGTAACAATGTGCTTATGTGATCTGTTCAAATTAATTCACATAGGCTCTTATTTATAGGCACATAACATATTTACAAAAATAAAAACGTGCTGGCTGCCATAACCTTATTAATTAAAGCTATTAAACATGCAAAACATCTCCGCTGACACAACAATTATCAGTATTTGGTCATCACTTCATGTAATATTAGCAATGCATAATATACGAGAAAGATTGTGATTAAACTTACCTTGATAAAAATACTATCTGCAATGTAACCACCGTCAAACACAACACGTGCACTCGTGTCACTAGTCACTACTCACTCATGTCACTCACTATGCACAGACTGCACAGAGCCACAGACTAAACGAAAAATAAAATGGCGGCAGCGTGGCATGGCATAGTAGTGCGACAAGGATAAAAATAAACGTGGCCGAAATAGGAACTAACGCCGCCACGCCGCACTATGGGACCAAACAGTATTTTCTGTCTCAAATATGGTTGAGACAAAAGTCGTGTTAATAAAACCATTTTGATTGTTTTACATTTTGATACTCACCGGGCCACCGCCACACGCAACACCGCCTGCGAAATAATCTGTCACTGTGCTACGACGCTACAACGTGCTACGACGAGCGGTACCTGTGCTACGAGTCTACGCCTACGTCATTGCTGCGTCGAGTCGCCGCTACGAGTTACTACACTTACTACGCTCAGCTGCTACGGCCCTAGCTTGCTCACTTTATACAATCTGAGGTATCAGTGTTGAAAAACGCTTCTAACAAATTACATTAACAGCTTTTTACAAGTAACCTAGGGTCTAAAGATGCCAAATACGAGTATCAACCGCACGTCTCCACCGAAAGTTAAAAAAGATAAATTATCTAAAAGCCAATCTAAATCTGATCCGGAATTACCCGCTGCTATGGAGGAGGAAGCACAATTGTCTCAAAATATTACTTCTAGACATAAGCGGCCCCGTATTTTCGGATCTCCCTCAGATGAGCACGATCCATCGAAAGCTTTTCTTACGACTTTCAAGAATGATCTTTTGGCTATGCTCGAGGATTGGAAGGCTGAACAAAGTAAGACTTTGTCTCAACTAGTTACTGATGTAGCTAATTTGAAACTACAATGTTCTAATATTCAGCAAACTAATAATGATATAGAAAAATCAATTGTATCACTCAACCAAGACTACGAAGATATTCTGACCAAGATTTCGAAATTGGAGAAAACACAGGATGAAAATAACTGCTACATTAACAAACTTGAAAATCAAGTCCAAGAACTACAACAAAAATGGCGTCCTTCTGCGATTGAAATCAGGAATGTTCCAGCAGCGTCAAACGAAAATGTCGATGATCTTCTTCAACTAGTTGCGCGCCTAGGACAGGTTGTTCAGTTGGAAATTTCAGGCGCCAATATACGTGATATATACCGTTTACCTGGTAAACCAGGTTCTGTCAGGTCCATTTATATTGAATTTTCCTCTGTTTATTTTAAAAACAATTTGCTGGCTGCTCTGCGTAATTACAACAAGAAACGTGGCATTGAAGAAAAGCTGAACACTCAGAATCTTGGCATTGAAGGTGAACGTAAACCAGTGTATGTCGATGAACATCTTCCGCCGGCAACCAAAAAATTGTTTTATCTTGCCCGTGAGTTTGCAAAGCGCAAACACTTTGATTTTTGCTGGGTATCAAATGGTAAAATTCTGCTTCGTAAAAATAGCACTACAAAGGAATATCACATTGTAAAAACTGAAAAATGTTTAGTCGACCTCGAATCCAGTAAATGACTATCCTTATCTTTTTCCATATATAAATACTTTAGAAATTACTGTCTGCCATTATATAATCCGTTTCTTTGTAAAAATATTGTTATATCTTCTAGAAAAAAGTGTAGTATTACGAAACACAGTCTATCAACTAAATCACAAGTCAATTTATACCTATTATTTATTGTAAGTTTAACTTATCTCACACAAAAGTGCAAAAACTGTAAAAATAAGATTAATGCTAAACCCCATGTCTTTATCCCCTGTAGTGGTCAGTATCACCTATGCCTCACTTACTATATGCTCAAACTTTATAAAAATGGCTAACAACATACTGACAATATCAAGTGATCTTGACGAAATTAATGTGGCCAATTCCTATATATGTACGCCAGGTCAATGTACAAAAATTATAAAAAATCCTAGTGATAATCTAAAGGTGATACATATCAACATTAGAAGCATAAACAAAAACCTCGATCAGTTTGTATCAGTTATATCCATGATATCTTTCCAATTTGATGTAATTATTCTTACAGAATGTTGGCTTAAGTCATCTGAACACGTTCCTATGTTGGATGGTTATATGTCCTATGCTACCACCAATAATCCAATCCAAAATGATGGCGTTGTTATTTACATAAAAGCAGGTATTCAGTGCACAATCTCTGAACCACCCATATTAGATGCAAACTGTTTGGTCTGCACCATAGGAAACACATCAATTATTGCCATTTATCGATCGCCATCGTACTACGATCTCAGCAGATTTTATAATAGTCTTGATAGTATAGTGAACGCTCTCAAATCGCACTGTAACATGGTTATTATAGGTGATTTAAATGTGGATATTAAAACTTCTAGCAAGGATAAAAATACCGACGATTTCCTTACCTTCTTTGCATCACTAGGTTTCTTACCAGGACATACACATCCTACAAGGGATGAAAATTGTCTGGATCATGTACTATTAAAAACACTATTGCCAGCTACAACAATTGTTTTAGAGACTTATATAACGGATCATCAACCAGTAATTCTGTGCCTTGAACAAAAAATCCGCTCTAAATCACATAAAAATAAAACAATGTCACACCTTGACCACGACAAAATTAAAAATTAAATCGATAAATGTGACTTTAGCGCTGTCATGGATGAAACTGACGCAAACTTGGCTACTGACTGTTTAGTTTCTAAATTACAAAACATTATCACTCAAAATACGAAAACTGTTAAAAAATCTAGTAAAACCACACTATTAAAGCCATGGATTACTCCTGGTCTATTGCGCTGCATCCGAAACCGTGACAGAATGCATCTTAATCTAAAGAAAAATCCGGAAAATAACACTCTTTCTATTACGTATAGAAGATATCGTAATTTCTGCAACACATTGCTTCAAAATATTAGATGTACATATGAATCAAATGAATTTTTCAAAGCCAAAAATGATTCAAAAGCTACCTGGAAATTAATTAACTCAATGGCTGATAAAGAGGCCCGCGTCCAAGTACCCGTAGAACTTCTTGAGCTGTCGAATAATGAAATCGTTTCTGCAAATAATGTAAATAAGTATTTTGTAAACATTGGAAGAGACTTGGCCTCTGTAGTCAGTGTAAACAACAACAAAGAAAAATTAAGTGCCCCTCTCCAAACGACTCAGTCACCCAGTGACTCTATGGGCATCATTCCAGTTACCAATGAGCAAATTGAAACAATCATCATGTCCCTGAAAAATGATTGCGCCACTGGTTGGGACAATATACCTTCGAAAGTTATTAAACTCTCAAGTAAAGTCCTAGTTCCACCAATTGCTCATATTTGTAACCTCTCTATAACCACAGGTATATTTCCAAGGGCTTTAAAGAAAGCAGTTGTAACACCTGTATATAAGAGTGGGAATAGAGACCTAGTAAGTAACTAGTCAAATATGAACGCGCAAGACTTGTTAAAAATATATATTTATTTAAATCAATACACGTGAGCTCAGCATGAGCATTATAATAAGAGGAACCCTTAAATCTAAGTTACAAGAGCTTATATACTAACGGGAGGTTTTGTATGTGTGTGTCTGTGTGGACCAGGAAGTCAACAGGAAGACGTTCGTATGTCAGATCATACTTGAGGCTGTTTTGGCAATCGTCACTTGCTAATTTATAACGTACAAATATTTAGGGCTTCTTAGAACTAATGGGTGGTATGACGTGATCCTAGTTTATGAATACAGTTCGGGGTAGTGGTTGACCATGCATAACTCCTCCCTCCGTAAGTGCAAAATCACCATCCGAAGGTGCATCACGAGGTTGATGATTTTGTTTAAGCTTACGCAGTAATATATTTCTAAAGCGGTACAATATAACTAAAATTAGTACAAAAAGTAAAATAATGTAAATTACAATAGTTCCTATGCTAACACTGTGCACATTCACAAAATGAATTTTACTGTTTTTCACTTCACTGTTGTCCTTTAATGCGTGCGATAGGAATTGTAGATTTTCCAAATCAATCTCGTCTAGACTGATAGTTTTACGTAGTGTGGTGTCCTTTGGTGTTATAATACTAGGCAGATGTATTGATGGTGAGCTACGGAAGACAACTTCTCCTGTTTGAAGACGGCGTTTTCTTAACATGATTGTCCCAAGTTTTACTTCACAAGCGTTGTTAAGGGTTAAAATGTATGTGCCCATGATGTCGTGCTGGCTCATGTCGTCGTTGCAGTTTTCTGTCAGGAATGTAGGAAAAGCTGCGAAAATAATCCAAGAGTCCGGATGTATGGACTTTACTTTAATGTCAGATGCGTTGACGGAAAGAGGCAGGCACGATGTTATCTTCGTAGAAAACGTCATCAAATCTTTGATGCATTTATTTTCTTCCTCCGGAGACACGTCGCTTTCATAACAAAGGAACTTTCCTTCGTCTATTTCTCTGCAAGGCTGGGAGAGCGATACTATTTTCGACCCTTTCGCAAGGATATGGGAATGTCTAGGGGTAATTAGGAAAGATAGATTAAGGTGGGGATTATACATAGGAAAAGGATGTAGGGTGTAATAATTGTAGACATCTAATTGGACTGTTGGTACTGACATAATAAAAGTTATTTGTTTGCCCTTTACATAAGCTTTGATGTCGATACAATGTTCTATATTAACTAAGTTTTCATTAGTAACAGGAAAGACTAATTTATCTGTTTTTTCGATGTCTTCAAGAATATTAATTAATTCAGTGGTATCTAATATAGATTGATGTAATACATTAACTCTGCTAAATGCTAATGCTGTCTCCACTTCGTCTAAACGGATTAATAATATTTGAAAGTTATGAGTTAAAATGTTATAAGTATCTAAGACAAGGTTCTTACTCGTTTGGAATTGAGTTTTATTTAAAATTTCTTCAATTTCCTTAATAGTTTTCTCGAGTATTATAAAGTTGTTTCTAGTTGAGTTAGTGATATTAACGAATGTGTCAACCATTTCGGAAACTAAAGTAACCTTATTCATGATTACATCTTGTTGCGATTGTAAACTGTTTATCCAATTATCATATCTAAGTGCATCATCATTATCTAAATTTCCAGTAATAGCTTTAATTATAGATCCAATAGGATTGATAAGTCCCCTTTTTATTCTGATGCTTGGAATTAATTGATTGTAACGTTCTATAGTTATGTTCATTATATATCGGGTTTGCAACTCGGCATCAACAAGACTACCATCTAAAACGTACATACCTAATTTATCCTTCATATAGTTAGAAATTTCGTTATATTTACCTATGTTATATTCTATATTTCTATGAACTAAATTTAAGTCTAGTCTCTTGATTATATGCCAATTATAGAGGCTTAGTGCTGCTTGTCCTTCTTTAACGGGCAGGATTCCCGGATTGTCTTCAATCCTTTGAAGTTGAAGGCCCAGGCTGAGGGCTGCTTGCATCATTGCCACCAGGCCGAACCTGCGAAGGACGCTTAATGTCTTTAACGGGAATTTTTTTAGTTTTACGGGCTTTATTTTGGACAGCTACCGTATTTCTTTTGACTTTGTCTGTAACTGTTGCCTTTTGGTATCTAGGCTTATCTTTGCTACGTCTGGTATTAACTCCTTTCATATAGATTTTATCTCCTATTTTAATATCTAATTGTTTTTCACCGCCGCGTTTTTCCTTGGTTTTTTCTTTGGACTGTATAATTTTATCAGTTATATAATCATATAGATATTTAGTACGCTTAATATGGTCCTTTACTAGTTGTTGAGTGTAGCTCTTATTAAAGTCTACTGCAAAGGTACTTGAAGCGTCGGTATGTCCGAAGACTACTTCAAACGGTGTCAAACCAGTGGCTGAATGAATAGACTGGTTGTATGACATTATAGCATACATCATGACAGATGCAGCGTCGGTTATTTTCCTCTCATACTTTGCTAGTCTATAAATTTCTATAATAGTAGAATGGAATCTTTCTACTAATCCCATAGAATTTGGGTTATGAGGCGTACCTATGTGTAAATCTATCTTGTAAAATGCTAGCATTTCCTTTAATAGGTTATTATTAAATTCTGACCCTGGGTCTGCACTAATTCTTGATGGTACACCGTATGTGGCAAAATATTTTATCAGTGCCCTTATTACTTCCGGTGTAGACCTATTAGGTACTTCAATTGCTTGGCCTAGCTTACTGAATGCGTCTATGATTGTAAGAAAATAGGCTCCTTCTATTGAAAATATGTCTATGAATATTTCTTGAAAAGGTTTTGTTTGAGTTTGAGTTAGTTGAAGTTCGGGTTTTATTGGTTTTCTATCATATTTCATTTGCTTACAAAGTTCACATGAGTTGATAATACAAGTTACGGTATGTTCTAAATTGTTCCAGTAGTATGTTCTTTTTAAATGGGCTATGGTTTCTTTGATACCACGATGGCATGTTTTTCCAACATGATATGTCAGGACTATTTCTCGTTGTTCGTTTTCGTCTTCAACGTAAACAACTCTTTCGGTGCACTCATATATGTTTATTGCATCCTTTTTAAATATGGTTGTAATAGTGTTTGAAAATTCTTTACGGTGGCGTTCGTCTTCAAAGTAGATATAGTATTTTATTTTAGGACGGATATATTCTTTTAAAAATTCTTTTATTAATTCTGGTTTATCTATTGGCATGTGTACTTCGAAAACCTTTTGCTTATCTCGAGATAGGTTTTTAACACTATACTCATTTCTATGCCAAGTGTATACTAGTATCTGATTTGGTTTAGTATCTATGGCTTCCTTTAATATTGGGATACCAGACGAGTCTGTATTTTCTTCTGAATGGATTGTTACTAAAGAAGGAGAGTCTGCTCTTTCAGAGGCTGTGACTGTATCGCTTCCTACTGATGGTACTGGATAAGGTGACTTAGGTCTGTTTTTAGAGTTACGTGATGAAATAGTACTGTCATCTTCGTCTGATGAAATGATGATAGTCTTTGAACTATCGGTGTTCACTATCATTGAGGCGTCGTCTAAAACATTAACTTTAATTCTAGATAATGCATCTGCATTGCTGTTTTGTTTACCAGGTTTATATTTAATTTCATAATCATTTTCAGAGAGTCTGAGTCTCCATCTCGTGAGTCTACTTCCCGGCTCTTTAATTGAGTTTAACCATACCAATGGTCTATGATCGCTTAGTATCGTGAACTTTTTACCATATAAATAAGGTCTGAAATGTTTGCATGCCCAAACGACTGCTAGTAATTCTTTTTCTATAGCGCTGTAGCGCGTTTCGGCGTCGTTGAGAGTTCTACTCGCGAAAGCTATCGGCTTATCGCTACCAATTGGACCTTGAGATAGGACTGCTCCTAGTGCAAAGTTAGATGCATCCGTTGTTAGAAGGAAGGGTTTTTCGAAATCTGGGAATTGTAATAGTGGTGCATTGGTGAGTAATTCTTTGCACTTTTCGAATGCGTTTACAAACTCTCGAGTTATGGTGACTTTATTTCTCTTTTTAAGGCAGTTTGTCATGGGTTGCGTTATTTTAGAGAAATCTTTTATGAATTTACGATAGTATCCTACTAAACCTAGGAAACTTTTTATTTCTGTTGGTGTTCTAGGCAAGGGAAATTGTAACACAGCTTTAATTTTATCTTTGTTTGGTTTAAGACCGTCTTTAGTTATTGTGTGTCCCAAATATAATACTTCTTTCTTGAGAAATTCGCATTTATCAAGGGTTACCTTAAGATTCGTTTGTCTAAGCCTATCGAATATTTTTCTAAGCTTATGGATGTGCTCTTGGAGGCTGGTTGAATAAACTATGATATCATCTAAATAAACAAGACAATGTATGCCTTGTAGTCCACGGAGTACATTATCCATTGCTCGTTGGAAAGTAGCTGGGGCTGTCTTTAAACCAAAGGGCATACGAGTAAATTCGTAATGTCCTGACTGTGTTGTGAATGCAGTCTTCGGTTGGTCCTCTTTTTCTACTTCTATCTGATGATAGCCACTAGCTAGGTCTATCGTAGTGAAATAAGATGCTTTTCCTAGCCTATCGAACAAGTCTGTGATGTTTGGTAATGGGTATTTATCATCTATCGTTATCTCGTTGAGTCGTCTATAGTCTATAACCATGCGAAACTTCTGTTCACCTGAGGCGTCCATTTTCTTGGGAACTAGATGTACAGGGGCACTCCAAGGTGAGTGTGATTCTGTGATTACTCTATTTTCTAGAAGTTTATCTACTTGATTCTGTATTTCATTATTTTGACTAACGGGGTGTCTATATGGGCGTATGTAAATCGGATCTTCGTTCTTTGTACGAATCTTATGTTTAACTTGGTTAGTAAAGGATAGAGGTACGTGTTCACAATAAAAGATATCTTTATACTCTGTACAAAGGTTAGTTATTAATGATTTTTCTTCTAAGTTTAGGTGGTCAAGCCGTAATTTACTTAGGTTTTCGTCTAACAGTTGTTCTAAATCAGAGCTGTGGTTTAAATTATTAAATAGGCAGTTATCTGTTAAATCGTGTTCTATACTATGAACTTTAAATGGTTTTTTAAACGTTATAGTCATCTCAGTGTCGGTAGTATTCTGGATAACAGTTTGGGCTAAGGAGTCTACGCAGTTAACTAATGCGTCAGGCATACGAACTCCTGGGCAGAATTCTATGTGATTTAAAATTGCATTTCCATTTTCCAATATTGTTGGCACTTTAACGCGTGTTTCCGATCTCGGTGGAATTACTATCTGATAAGATGGGTTATATAAAATGGGAATTTCTGTTGTATTTGTTCTTAAGACCTGATTTTTCATGTCTATAGTAGCTTCTAGTTCTTTTAACAAATCTGATCCGATGAGGCCGTTATATGCTTTGTCTACATTATAAATATAAAATTTATGATGAATATCGGTGTTAAAAGTGTCCGTTAAGGGAATGTATGCTACTTCGCTATGCTTGCTACGTCCATGTGTACTGATTACTTCAAATGGTTCCTGACTCTTGCAATACTGGAAGTACTGGTCGGCTAGTTCAGCGTTAATAAAAGATCGTGTACTACCTGTGTCTATTAGGAATATTGCATCCATTTCTGGTAAATAGATGTGTGGTAGTCTAAGACCACTATAATTTAAATTTATTACTTCTGTTTCGAGTCTGGTGGATCTGTTGTCGATGCTTCTATCTGAAAATTTTCTGGTTCGTTTTCACCTTGAACACAGTTCATTTGATTACTATCATCTATTAACACTACAAGGTTCTCGTCATCTAACAGGAATATCTGTTCGCAGTTAGCGTCAGAGTCAAGTTCAAGTGGCTCTTCAATCATGTTATTGCGAACCGTTCGCATCGACACATCGGTGTTTTGTTTAGGCTGCTGATTGATGATTCCAAATCGAAATTGTTGGTTTGGATTGGCTTTAAAGAAACCTGATTGTTTATAATTATTAAATGTACGCGGAATCTGTTGTGGTTGGTGAATTATAGCTTTTTGATTTGGTGGATTACTGGTATTTGGTTTAGATCCCTGCGGTTGATTTGCAACTTTTTGATAGTTATTATTGGGATTTGAAATAAAGTTGGGTTTAAAACCATATACTTGTCTAAAACCTTGATTATTAGCTGGAATTCCAAATTTATACTGGATTGGAGTCGTAAAGTTTGGTCTAGGATTGTTTGAATTGTTAACGTTATTATTAGGGGTTGTCCTGTTCTTATTTCGAGCGTTGTATCTCGTTTGGAAATTAACTTCCTCGGTTACGACACTTAACGCGGACTCTAGGGTTACGCATTTATTTAATCTCACAAACTTAATCATATCCTCTGGTAAATTATAGAGAAAAACGTTTAGAGCTGTATTATTATATATAATATATTTTGCTGCTTTAATACCTTCGTCAGTGAGAAGGTTCACCTTTGATATTAGTGAACTCCTAACATTCTGTATTCGGTGGCAGAAGTCTATATATGACTCTCCCTGTTTGATCTTGAGGTTTTCTAATTCAATACTAAGACAAGCTTCGGATCTCGGATCCCCGAAGTGTTGAACAAAAAGTTCTTTTAGGCCTTCCCAGGTGGTGACGTTTTCACGTTCACTTATTAAGACGGCAGCTTTACCCACTAATCTACTAGTAATACAATGAAACAAATAAGTATCTTGGGCTGCGTTGTTCTCCCCTCTAAAACTTCTAATTACATACTCGCATTTGGATATAAAAAGGTTGAGTAACTTATCATCCCCATCAAATCTCGGAATGATGCTTTGAATTTCCTTAGGGATAAGTTGAATATTCATTATTCACAATTTATTTAAACAATAAGGCAAAAAAATAACGTAGTTGGCGATTTTAGTCCAAACAACGCTTTAAGTTACGCTGGAATGTGTAAATTTACTAATGTTTGAGTAATTTACACAAAAATAGTAAATTGGCGATGTGAGTCCAAATTACTTAAAATAAAACTAACTAATATTAAGTCTAGATTCGGCGATTTTTGTCCAAAAATAGACGTGTTACGTTAAATGGCGATGTCTAGTCCAATTAAACGTTTTTTAAAAATAAGACAAGGAATGGAACAGTGCGAATAAGGGTCTACTCACAGGTTGCTCGATCCCATGCCGGTTCTCGTACTACTGCTTGATGCTGCTGCTGCTGCTGCTGCTGCTCACGCGACGTTCTTTTGACGAATTTGTTTGAATAGGTTCTTTTACGGGCTAGAAGTCTATGCGTCTAGGATACGTTACGACCGATTTGTGTGTCTATTAACGATCACTGTTCGCGACTTTACTAATCCGACCCGGCTGCGCCAGTCAAATATGAACGCGCAAGACTTGTTAAAAATATATATTTATTTAAATCAATACACGTGAGCTCAGCATGAGCATTATAATAAGAGGAACCCTTAAATCTAAGTTACAAGAGCTTATATACTAACGGGAGGTTTTGTATGTGTGTGTCTGTGTGGACCAGGAAGTCAACAGGAAGACGTTCGTATGTCAGATCATACTTGAGGCTGTTTTGGCAATCGTCACTTGCTAATTTATAACGTACAAATATTTAGGGCTTCTTAGAACTAATGGGTGGTATGACGTGATCCTAGTTTATGAATACAGTTCGGGGTAGTGGTTGACCATGCATAACTAACTACAGGCCCATTTCGGTCCTAACGTCAATGTCTAAAATTTTAGAACGCGTCCTAAATACTTGCTTATTAAGTTATTTAGATAAAACAAAAATTATCTCGGAAAATCAATTCGGCTTTAGGAAAGGTCTATCAACGGAGGATGCTGTAGCAAACTTATGTAGCAATGTGATTAACAGGCTGGATAAAAAGCAAAAATGCTATGGTATCTTCCTAGATTTGTCTAAAGCTTTCGACACGGTCTCTATTCCCACACTTACTACTAAAATGGAACGTATCGGTATACGTGGTCAAGTCTTAAACACTTTCAAAGACTATCTGACAAATCGCAAGCAATCTGTTAGGATCGGTACTGTAGTGAGCGATGAAGAACAAATTGATTACGGCGTTCCTCAGGGGAGTATATTGGGTCCAACGTTGTTTTTAATATACATAAATGACTTGTGTAGTCTCAAAATATCAAATTGTGATATAACTACTTATGCAGATGATACCGTTTTACTAACACATGGAGCAGACTGGAATTCCGCAAAAGAACATGCCGAGAATGGACTGCGTACAATTAAGAAATGGCTAAGCGAGAACCTACTAACACTAAATATTGAAAAATCTAAATTCATCCGTTTTCATATGCCAAATTCTCCAGTTCCAACCGAGTCTACTGAGTTATTGAAACTTCATACATGTGCCGAGCCTACGGGCTGTGACTGTTTGTCCTTAACGCGAGTGACTAGCATCAAATACCTTGGAGTAGTGTTAGACGAGCGACTTGACTGGCGTCCACAGGTGGTTGCTCTCACTAACCGTATTCGACGGCTTATGTATATTTTCAAGAAGCTCAGATCTACTGCAGATAAATCAACAATCTACATGGTATATACTGCCCTCTGCCAATCTGTGCTAACCTACTGCATACCTATATGGGGTGGTACATATAAAACCTTATTGCTTATGCTGGAAAGATCGCAGCGAGCAGTCTTGAAGGTAATTCATAATAGGCCTCGATTGTATTCAACCACTAAACTATATGCTGAATGCCGCGTACTGACCGTGAGACAGCTGTTCATACTAAAAACCATTCTCCGAAGACACTTCCGGCTACCTTTAAATGAAATTACAAATAAAAAGCGCTCCGGTGCAGTTGTATGTCCCGGCGTTAGTTGCAGAACAGGTTTTGCAAGCCGCCAATATGAGGTCGCTAGCTCAAGATTGTATAATGAGGTGAATAAAATACTGGCAATATATAATTTGACTAAACGTGAATTAAAACATAAGTTGAACAATTGGTTATTAACTCTGACTTATGATCAGACAGAATTTCTTTTAACAGTTATAAAGTAAGCAGTTACAATGGGAGTCCAGTATTGTTTGTAGGTATGTGAAAGTGGTAGACATTTATTGATATCTTTTTGTTTTAACTTTACAGTAGATTTATGTTGTTTACAGTAGATTTAAGTTGTTTTTATTTATATCATTTTGTATAACTTTGCAGGAGATTTATGTTATGTTATTTTTTATTTACTTATTTTTTTTTTAATTATTATTTTTCTTCCTTTATATATTTTTTTTAATGCAATATCTTTATAAAGTTTCACAGTTTACACATGTTCAACTTCAAGGTTGTGTCTAGGTCAACAGCTCGCTAACTCCTATAATACAAGCTTGACTTAGTTTAGGAGTTAGAGAATTTTAATATTCTATGTGACAGCGTACAACCTCTTATGTAAGTTTTTAAATTGTTATTAGATTAAGTCTTTTTTGTACCTACCTTAATGGAAATAAAATATTATTATTATTATTATTCATAGATAATAGAACTATCCGAAACCAAAGTGAAAAAACTAAAAATAAATGTTTTACTTGCATAAAATTACATTCAAACTTTATACTTTGAATATTTCATAGTAACTAGACTACTCGTTATTGAAGTTCAACTTAAGATACTTTCTATCTCCTTTAAAGGAATATATTAGTATTATACATTTTTGAATTGCTCAAAATCTCTAGTTTACGAATACGTTATATTTCTAAGAGATATATTTTTTTCTGTTTTTTTATTTAATTTTTAAACGTCATAAGGAAATTTTGCGTCTTTCTAATTTTCAAGTGGAAGTTTTGTTGTTACCGATGGCTCCCGATGACCCCGATGTCGAGTTAATGACATTTTTAGATACCTTACTTATTCAGTGTTACAGGGAAATAAAAAAAACCTGCATCATAACTGCGCCATTTCGAGCTAGGAGCCGAAATGTCGACCGAAACTTATTTTCTCATGGTATTTTTTTTTGCGGTGAACATTTTTTTCATCTATAATTGTGATAATTATTATTATAATCAGTATTGGAGTGAGAACTGTTCTTATCAATTTTCTCATTGGTTTTGCAAAAGTTACTGAAACTAGGGTTCTATAAATACTCGGGTTTTCAGCATGTTCATCAATGTGTCCAGGTATTTTTCTTGAGTAACTGTGAAACTGCGAAAATAATAAAATTTAAAATGTTTTTTTTTTCACGGATAAGTTTTCTTTTTTAGTTTAAAATTATGTCATAATCTTTTTGTTAACTCCTTAATAATTTTATTTTAATGTAACGTAAGCAAATAATTAATATAAGAGTTTAATTTAATTTTTGTATGAAAAATTTCAACATTTTATATTTGTTTTTTTTTTCCTTAATAAATCTAGTTTTTAAAGTAGCAGTGTTTTATTTATCTAATAGCATAACTATTCAGGCATACGTACACAAAATTTCAATACAAAATGTCAAGAAACTAAAAAGTTACAGATTTTTGAGATGAAACGCACAGGTTCGTCCCATAGTGCGCCGTCCTGTCCACGTTTGTCAGTGATACATTTAATGTTTTGTAATATAGTATTTACACACTATAGGTACTTACACTTTTTACTATCATTCATACTCATTATCCTTGTATATTCTTTTTACATCTAAGTCACGCTTTGGCAGTAACTATTTTAGTTCGCGTTATATTCGATCTAGAACGATGTTTTAACATCGATTTTAGCTGAAATAAAAATTAATTTCTAAATATTTACTTTTTTGACATTACGTCAATTGTCAAGCTGTCAGTTACTTTTCCTTTACTTTTAATTTTCTTACTGGCCTAGGCCTATGAAGGTTTCTTTTGATTTATATAATTTTATTTTATTTAATCAATATATTAGCTCAAATAATGTATTTTAGAGTTCATTACGATTGTTTACTAAATAACAGTATCTTATCTTACTTTTATAAAATTAATTAGCACGCTCACAGAATTCTTCGAGGAAGTTTTTTTACGGAATAATACTGGTCGTTTTAAAGGCTCTTTAGTAAATTGGTCCCGGTCATTTGGGTCCCGCGGGATGAGTTTACTAAATTATTGTTTTTATGTCATTTTCTTTGGTAGATTGGTCCCGCTCTTAAAATTAAAAAGAAAATGCCTTCGAATTTCAAATTTGAGTAACAGCGTGTAGAAAAATGTTAGGCGGAATAAAAATAAATCAAAATAGAATCCCGTTTGCCCCACCGTATTTGGGATCGAGTAGAGTTAGTACAGTTGTGCTAGTTACCTTACGAACAGTAGGTACTAGGGTGGCATGATTCCAAGAAGGTTTTTATCAAAAGAACACCGTACAGCCAGAATTATCCAACTACCTTGAGCTTATGCCAGCCTGGTACTTTTTGGGGAACATAATTATGTGTCATATTTAGGGAATGCAGAGCCGGTTCCGATAAAGAACTGAGACTCCCTTGTATTGTATAACGGGCTGGTGTCCGCAACTCCACGTCAAGCGCGTATTTTGCGTATGGGCATAACCCATCCACGCGGGGCCAGTGCGGATTGGTAGATGTCACATGTCTTCGAATTTATGGTTCTAGGACATGCCGGTTTCCTCACGATGTTTTCTTTCACCGTTTTGAGAGCAGTGGTGATGAAATAAATTACACAAAGTAATGTGCCTGTCTGGGTTCGAACCTGTTCGTAAGTCGGGGCCGCCACCACTGGACCACCGGGACTCCCATACTTTCGATACTTTAAGTAAGCATATAAGACAGTACGTTAAAAGTATTGAAATGAAGAAAGCATGAGAAAGACGAAATGACAGGACGAAATAAAAACATTGAAATCAATCAAATTTAAATCACGGAATAAACTTATTAATATGTCTACCAATACTGCTGAGCATGCCCGCCTGCTGGCTGTGGGTGAGTGGGAGTCGGGCCTCTGGCTTCAGACACTACCGTCACCTAATATTGGCACTACGCTAGGTGACACAACCTTCCGGCTCACGCCATGTTTGCGTTTGAGCGCTCCTTGTGGGGTTCTATATTGCTGCCAATGTGATAAAGCATTCGACTGCCTCAGACACCATGGTATGAACGTAATGCCTATGGAAGTTGGGCAGAATTCAGAACTAAAATCTGTGAATGTAGATTTTCTTCTTTAAAAAACAAAGGAATGTTTCCTTTAAGTAAAGTTTGCTATTGCGGGAGATTTCAGCTCCCGAACATACGAAATAAAATTTCTTGTGATCCGAAAAAGTAGTGTAATTTTCATACATCGGTTGAGTGCCATAAATCATCTGTCACCAGGCCCTAGGGATGTGTCCTCTCCGTAGTGTTGTTACACATTGAAATACATACCAAAGAGGGCGATGTGATAGTCGCCACACTACCCCCCTACGGAGAGAACAAAACCAGGCTGAAATAACTAACAGAATAATACAATTACAACAAAACAAAAAAAACAATTAGGTATAAACACAAACAAAACAATGAAGGAAGAAACTAATCAAAAACCTTAAATCTAACGCGCCTACCCGAGCGTGTGGTATAGGATTGCTTTACTGGTAAATGAACCTGTACTGGCTGTTGCGGGATTGAGGGCTCTGAAGACTTATCTGATACGGCTTGCCGTGAAGGAAAAACAGCCGGGGAGGGCAATTGCATAGTGTGAGTCGTTTGTGGAACGGAATTATCAATGAACGCCGGTTTGAGTCTGTCGACGCTTACGACAGACTTTTTGCCCTTCACCATCAGGGTGAAAGTTTTCCCATCACTCGAACGCTCCAGGACTTTGTATGGACCCGAATAGGGTGGCTGCAACGCTCTTCGAATGGAGTCATCTCTAAGGTATACATGGGTTGCTGTCGACAAATCCTTGAATATAAATGAAGCTGGTATACCATGTCGACTGGCTGGCAGTGGTCGTATCAATGACATTTTTTGTCGGAGCTGAACCACAAAATCGACTGGGTTTTCTAATCTCTCTGATGCTAGAGGTGGAACCAAAAATTCTCCAGGGAGCCTGAGAGGCTCTCCGTAAAGTAATTCTGCTACCGTGGCTTTGATATCTTCTTTATACACCGAACGCATTCCTAGCAGAACCATCGGAAGTGACCTCACCCACGAATCATTATGGCACATTAACGCGGCTTTAAGTTGCCGATGAACTCGCTCAATCATCCCATTTGCGCAGGGATGATATGAGGTGGTTCTAATGCGTTTGGTACCGAATTGCTGAAGTAATCGGTAAAACAAATTCGACTCAAATTGAGATCCCTGATCTGTAGTAATAACCGACGGCACGCCAAAGCGAGACACCCATTCTTTGGTAAAAGTCTCAGCTACCTCCTCCGCGGTAATAGATCGCATGGGCCAAACCTCGGGCCATCTGGACACTCTGTCTATTGCGGTCAAACAATAGCGGTATTCGTCACAGACGGGCAATGGACCAACAATGTCGACATGGATATGCGTGAAACGACCGGACGGTAGCTCAAAATTACCTACAGGGGTAGAATTGTGCCTTGAAATCTTGCTGCGCTGACAAGCTACACAAGATCGGGACCAGGCTCGGCAGTCCTTTCTAACCGAAGGCCAAATAAAACGCTCTGCTACCAACCGAGTCGTAGCTTGGGCACCGGGGTGACTCAAATTGTGTAACCTGTTGAAAGCGGCACGGCGGAAGGAAGGGGTCAGATAGAGACGTGGCTTACCAGTCGAGGTGTCACAGTAAACCGGAGTATTGGTCCTTGATGTGCTGATTTTGGTAAGTGTTAGGCTGGAACCACGTTGCAATAAATCTGCAAGCTCTTGGTCCGATGCCTGTGACTTAGCCAAAGCTTCAAGATCTAGGTCTAAGGTGATGGCATCTATATCAATGCGTGACATAGCGTCGGCTACGATGTTGTCTTCAGCGTTCCTTAAACCAAAAGTCATATATGGAAATTCGAAAAGGCCAAATGGGGTTACGATGGAAGTTTTGTCAATATCCTCTTCAAAAACTGGAATTTGATGATAAGCTTTAACAAGATCCAGTGTGCTAAATACCTTGACACCAGCGAGGTTATGGGCGAAATCATTGATGTGCCGAACCGGGTATCGATCTGGTATAGTCCTGGCGTTCAGGGCCCGGTAGTCACCGCAAGGGCGCCAGGTATTGTCTTTTTTGACGGTCATATGTAATGGTGAAGACCAGGCACTTTTTGACGGACGAGCTGTCCCGCATCTTACCATTTCCTCAAATTCTTTTTTAGCCGCAACTAGTTTCTGCGGCGCCAAGCGACGAGGTCTACAGGAAACAGGAGGTCCGTCTGTGGTCTTGATATAGTGCACTGTGTTATGCTTGATGACTCTAGGAAGGCCAGGTGGTCGAGTGATATCTGGAAACTCCGCTAAAAGCTGAGTAAATATTGACTTACCAGACGCTACTGCTCGTACGCTGGGCTGGTCAATACTAGCAGTGGAAGCAGCGGATTTTAGTCCAGTAGTACCGTCGACCAATTTCTTATTTCGGCAATCGGGTAAAAGGTGATAAAATGCCAAAAAATCAGAACCAATAATGGCTGTGCTGACGTCGGCTATCACGAACTGCCATGTGAAATCACGGCGCAAACCAAAATTTAATTTAAGGTTTACTGTTCCAAAAGTTTGTATACTGCTTCCATTAGCTGCACTTAGTTCATAATCCGTAGGCTGCCTGCGTGATGGTAACCAGCGATGCGGAAAACAACACAGGTCTGACCCAGTGTCAATTAGGAACGGGCGGCTGGTCACATGGTCCTTGACGAAAAGGCGGCGGCCGATATTTTCGCAATCAGTTGCCGCCGCTACTGACTGCTGGTTGGGTTTTCCGACTCCCAGTTACATGGCCTAGTACATCTAGTTGCTTTAACGCCCCATCTCCTGTGGTACCAGCAGGGCTTAGAATTGTTTACTGACCTACTGGAAGATGCTGACCTGCTGGATGATGCGGATCGGTCGCGTATGGGACGGTGTCGCTGCCTCGAAAGTGCTGCCACTTGCTTACTCACATCTTCTAATTGCTGTGCTAATGTAGTTAGAGTTAAAGTTGAAGTTGCCGATGTACAACAAACAGCAGGTGATGGGGCTAACTCCACAATTTTATCAGCTAACTCCGACACTTTATCCAAATTGAGGTCAGCCTGTGCTGCTAGTATTGCTTGAGCTTGTTGGGGCAGACGACGCAACCAAAGTTGGCGTATGATATTATCATCTGACAGAATCGACCCTGCAAGTGAGCGAAGGTGACGAAGAAATTGAGACGGTTTTCGGTCACCAAGCTCTTCGTCACTAAGAAGCTGTCTTACTCGTTTCTCTTGGGAAGTTGAAAGTCGTTGTATGAGGACTTCTTTCAATTTATCATATTTCCCTTCGGCTGGTGGATTTGTTATTAAATCCTCGACTTCACCTGCCAGCCTCTGATCCAGATGACCTACTACATAATTGTATTTGGTAGTATCACCTACAATATTAGCAATTTGGAATTGGGCCTCCACTTGTGCAAACCAAATTGCGGGCTTGTCAACCCAAAATATGGGTAATTTAACTGCTACCCTACATACCTTTGCCTCCACTTCATTCTGGCCTAGTCGGTTTTGCAATGCTGCATTTTCTGCTATCAGCTGCTCGAGTTGTGCCTGAAGCTGTTCGTCCGCCATGATATAAAACCTATACAAAGCAAGTAGCAATAATACCACACACCCGAGCACCGCAGAACAAGCAAACAATAATAAATAAATTTTGAAAATTACAGGACTTACCAAACCCAAAAATTATTTATTGATGTGGGTTAGTTATATATAAGTGTATATATGCATTGCACCTTATAATACATACAAATTATTACAAATAAACAAAAAGGCTCTAACAGAATTTAAAAAAAAAAAAAAATAATAACTTAGCTAGAGACTTAAATCATTCGCTCATATCTTTGAACTGCACTTACTTCACAAAATAGTACTAGCACAACAAAACAACTTAGTATTGTTATTATTTTGTGTCTATGTAGATATTAAATACAAGCAAACGTGAATGGTTAAGAATGACCAGTGCTGCTTATCATTAGTTCAGATTTCCCATAACACTTGCACTCAAAGCGCACACAATATGCAATCTTACGCAGTTGTTGATCCAGCGATTGCAGTCGTTAGGTAACAACTGCCAGTTGAAGTCTGTACTTTTGCAGGAACACGATGTTTTCGTAGCGTTCCGTATACAGAGCGGCGTAGCGCCGAGGCTGTGGTTGGAGTCGGCAGCGTCGTTATGCACATCAAAATTGACTATTGGCTCTTATTTGAAACGTGACGATAGAAGCAGGGAATTGGCACTCCGTTGCCACGTTGGCACTTGTTTTTCTCCCTACTGATCACGGCTCACCTCCTGATATTGCTTTGTCATCCGAAGGTGTGACGAATCACGTCGGGGTCACCAATGCGGGAGATTTCAGCTCCCGAACATACGAAATAAAATTTCTTGTGATCCGAAAAAGTAGTGTAATTTTCATACATCGGTTGAGTGCCATAAATCATCTGTCACCAGGCCCTAGGGATGTGTCCTCTCCGTAGTGATGTTACACATTGAAATACATACCAAAGAGGGCGATGTGATAGTCGCCACACTATCTCCAGTATTTAGAGTACTTAATGACTTTCACTGCAGGTGGCAATGAAAAATTCCACCCCGTAAATACACTTACGTTCCCCAACAAGTACTAGGCTGGCATGAGCTCAAGGTGGTATGCATTTCAATAATTATTATTCTGGATAGGTACGGTCTTCCAGTAATAAATACCTTCTTGGATTCATGCCAGCCTGGTACTGTTCGTAAGGTTACTGCCCGTAACTAGCACAACAGCTGTACTAAGTACTAGATCCTATACAATATTTTTGAGTAGTTAAACTAGGTAATATAAATATTAACCCACCCCCGTCCCACCAGTGTGGACACGGGCGATGAGGCCAACGGGAATCACCATATAAATTAATATCAAGAAACTTTTCTTCTTGACTATACAAATTATAAAATTGGTCAGCGGGATCAGTTGACCAATTCAAAAATTCAATAGGTCGTTTCATCCCGCGGGATCCACCTGTGTGGGATGAAATTACTAAAGAGCCGTTGAATTAACTCGTCGAATGCCGTAATTAGTAGTCTAAGATCCCGATATAAAACGACCTTCACCGAGATGCTTATTTAATGAAACGTATTTTATATTTAATTTAATATGTCAATAAATATAATCCATATGGGTTGCCTAGCAAATTTCAGTCCAGAGTATGTTTAATTAAAAATTAAAAAAAAAAAAAATTAACGTTTCACCGGTATGATTATTAGATAAATTCTATACCAATCGAAAGTATGAAGCCCATAGAATATGCAAACGTTAGGTTGCCTATTCTTGTCCGGTCACAACTATCGGGTTGCCAGGTATAAACAGGTAAATCTGTACTAGCATTTTGCAACGGTCTGTTTATTGAATGAAATTTAAATGAAATTAAAGATTATTTTATTCTGAACACGGTGGTATAGGGTTGCTTGCGAAAAATCAGTCCAGAATTGCGGTTATCGAATTTTAAGTTTCTTTAAGCCTAAAATTCGACAACCGCAATTAAGCTTCTTCCCACATCTCTTTTGGCTGTAGTCACAAAAAAGGCAAATAATTTTGATTGTGATGTCGATGCTGTTGATGTTGACTGCTCGTAAAAGAATTAAATCATTCTTTGAGTATAAATCGATGAAAATAAATATAATTGAAAATACAAGTTCAATTAATAGATTTTCATATCATTTTTTTAAAAAAGCTTGAAAAAAAAAACAAAAAATATTTTATTACCTTGTCAAAGTCCCCAGAAGATTGGGACAGGTCTTCAACATTACTCGTTTCATCTTCAGCAACTGTAGCACAGGAATCGACACTAGGGTTCAACTGTTTTGATTCTTCTTCAGTAGTAGATATGTCACCGTAAAATTGTCAAATTCGTTATATTGTAATATCTCTAGCGATATTGTAAAATCTCGAAATATTGCTGCTGCTGCTATACTGCTTACAACAAAACGCATTATTTTTCGTGAAATGCATGCGATGGTAGTCAACTCACGCGGTGTGGAAGGAAGGAGTGGTCCCCCTTGCCCAGTGGTACAACTCTGATGAAAAGATATTGTACCATTCCTGAGAAATACCGATTAATATAACCTAACCTTAAAACACTTTATATTCCCCTAAAAAGCGTAGTCGACGGAGCCTCGCTTCGCGGGGCCCTCATTTCCGAGTGCAGGGTTTAAAGGAACCTAACTAACCTAACCCAAGTCCCGATTATGGGGGCAGAGATACTTCCGTATGTTCAGTTGACAATAATTCGAGATATTACAATATCGCTAGAGAGAAACACGTTATATTGTAATATACCGTGTTTGACAATTTTACGGTGACAGATACATTGGTATGCTCCTAAAAAAAATTGCGATTAAATGACAATGTTTGATATATAAATTTTATAAACTTCTTGATAAGAATAGTTTATTGAAAACATCCTCATTAATTGTTACAAAAAAAAAGGAAATCAGATCATTTTCTTGTTTAATTTATAAATTACCGTTTTTAAGTAAATTACAAAAAAAATATGTGTGTCGAAAATTAACAAAACCATAGGTGAATTTTACTAACAATTATTTAAACATGAAAAAAATATAGAAGATGTATTAGCTAAGATAATTTTAAAGATTCAATTATTATGTACTTACTGTATATTCAGCACTAAAATTAAGAAATTCTTCGTTATATTTTTTATTCAAAACGGTCAGTTTTTGTAGCACGTGGTATGATAACCTACAAATTGAAGAGACGCACTGGGTAGCTCAACAAAATTGTATTTAAGTGTTTTTTTTTACGAAAAGCTAACTTTAATACACATTTTTAAAAGTTTAATCATTAAAATCAATTATTTCATCATCCGATCCACACAAAAAACACTTTTTTTGCCATTTTTCCCAACAATAAATAGTAGCACGTTTTTTTAATTGTATTTATAGCGACACTCTACTCCAAAATGATGCATAGTATATACGAGTCTATCGCTATCCTTTTCTTTTCCAAGCCCAAATAGCATGCGCATTCTCTTTCTTTAAATGGGCGGATTTTAAACAGCTGCTATGCTGTGTCCTCTTCTATCGCATGGGATGGTCGGTTGGGACCTCTCAGTCGCAAACATTCACTCGGAGCAATATTTAACTTTTTAAAATTCGACAACCGCAATTCTGGACTGATTTTTCGCAGGCAACCCTATACCACCGTGTTCAGAATAAAATAATCTTTAATTTCATTTAAATTTCATTCAATAAACAGACCGTTGCAAAATGCTAGTACAGATTTACCTGTTTATACCTGACAACCCGATAGTTGTGACCGGAAAAGAATAGGCAACCTAACGTTTGCATATTCTATGGGCTTCCTACTTTCGATTGGTATAGAATTTATCTAATAATCATACCGGTGAAATGTTTAAATTTTTTTTTTTTTTAATTTTTAATTAAACATACTCTGGACTGAAATTTGTTAGGCAACCCATATGGATTATATTTATTGACATATTAAATTAAATATAAAATACGTTTAATTAAATAAGCATCTCGGTGAAGGTCGTTTTATATCGGGATCTTATACTATAGAGACACAATAGAAAGACAATTGCTTATGTCGAACTGTGTAACTTAAGACACGCGAGAGGTGAACATAATGCGATTTTGCTCACCCCCCTAAGTTATTAGCGTGATAATAATATATAGCGTATGTGTTATTCCAGACTATAATCCATCTCTGTGCCAAATTTCATCCTGATCCGTTCAGCCGTTGTGGCGTGATTGAGTAACAAACATCCATCCATACATCCAAACTTTCGGATTTATAATAGTATAGTAAGAAGTAAGATATATTAAGTAGGGATTAAAAAGTAACTTAAACTCAAGGAATGTACTATATTAACGAGTTATACTCGTGTGTATAATACCGCAACACAAATAATCTAAAGATGTAGGTTGGGGGCCGTGCTGGGAAATAAAAAAAATAAGAAAATATTGAAAAAAACAAAACAACCTTAGCCAAAACTATTTAAAAATAATTGATGTTTGGTAAGCAACATATTTATGTACCGCATTGGTTTCTCATTCAACTTGCTAAAATAAACCTATATTAGTTCCCAAACATCACGAATTCACGAGCTACCTATGCAAGCTCGCTCTTGTTCTCTGAGATTCAAAGGCGACAATTTTACAAAAATAATACCAGCCTATTACTGTCCCACTGCTGGGCAATAGCCTCTTCTCATACTGAGAAGGCACGAGCATTGATCACCAAACTTGCTCAAGACGGGTTGGTGATAGCTTCCCTATTTTACTTTATATCAGCCCGCTATGTCCCTCAGCTGGGCAAAGGCCTCTCCCATGGCTTTCCAATTTTGTTAAACATTGCTTTCTTCGACCAATCCGTTATAACAGTACCCATAAACATCATTAATCTTTCGAACAGTTTCTGCATACGAAAACAATGTGATTTTTCAAGTTTTCCGTAGTGTGAAGAGAACGATGTCAAAGAAAATCAAGGCACCACGGTTAGGCAAATAAATGGTAAGACCTGCTATCTTGTACGGATCAAAATCATCATCATCATTCCAGCCGAAAGGAAAGAC
Source organism: Xestia ashworthii (assembly GCA_950022955.1). Lineage (NCBI taxonomy): Eukaryota > Metazoa > Arthropoda > Insecta > Lepidoptera > Noctuidae > Xestia > Xestia ashworthii. The sequence goes on along the minus strand of OX465574.1, from coordinate 3,186,117 downwards.
GTCCACCGCTGGACATAGGCCTCCCCCAAGTGTTGCCACATTGACCGGTGCCGTGCGTCGCATCCAACGGATTCCCGTAACCTTAACCAGGTCATCGGATCACAATGTTTGGCTACAAAACAAAATGAAAGGCAATTTTATATGAAAATGCTCAGATGAATGGGGGATGTGTAGTGTAATGTGAATGGCTAGAATAACAAAGTAATATAAAGAGGAAGACGTCTGAAAAGTTATGGTAAGTCTATGGTTGTAATGGCATGAGTTCGTGATGCGGCTGAATGAGGAAATGTTGTGAAGAAAGATTTGATTACGAATATATTACAAGAGTAGGGGAAGACCAATGAAACGATGGATGTACTCTGTCAAAAGAAATAGGAAAAATGGAAACATGCTGCGCCGAGCCTAATTGCATTCGGATAACGGCAGCAGAATTATGTTGGACCACTTTGGGTTCTGGCGTCCGCATGTCTTCATTTACCATGATAGAAATATTGTGGAGTATGGCACAGGCACTAATGATATTCAAGGTGTTTGGTAATTTGTTTTGTAATTTTCTACTGAGACATGCAAATCGCCTTTTCCAGACCCCTTTGAATCGCTCAATTACGTTTCTTGTTTTTATGTGAGCCCTATTGTATTGTAACTCAGCTGGAGTCTGTGGATGAAGCATAGGCGTGAATATGATATTTGGGCATAGCCGCTGTCCCCGATCAGTATGCAGTAGCTGGATTGTTGTCGGAATTGATAGTCCACGATCAGAAGTACGCTAGCACTTTCAAATACCAAGCAAGGGTAACAAAATATTCTGCACGGTTTCCTTCTGAAACCGAAATCGTCTTTGGAACTGTTCGTTGTTGTAAAATTCAAATGGGTTAACGGCATCGCGTAAATATCGTTGCGATAAATAATTATATGACGTATCGTACGCATAATCGACATACTCCTCGTAATTCATCTTACTTTCGCTATTTCTAGACTATCTTAAGAAAATAATTATACACACGTCAAACTTGAATTTCAGTAGGTACATATATCACCTACAACGTAAGTTTCTCGGTTTCAAGAATCTTCTGGCGCGCGGCAAACATCAAAACTAATGCAGCCATCTCTTTCTTTTCTAAATATTTCTTACAAAACAATTAACAAAAGGTTAACCATCAGCGCCCCCCTGTTGGCTTCATTCAAGTGTCAACAGATTCTTGTACTACTGTACGTTGAATTTGACAGAAAAGTGGGCGGATATCTCAAATTCAAACTATAGCTGTCAATATCTCGAATGGGGTTTCCACCCCAAGTAGGCGTGTCAAGTCGGACTTGAGTCAAGTCGATGACTGTGCATACGGGTGAGGTTCAAATACCCGTATATGTATCGGTTGTTTTTTCATTTTGTACCAAGTTACAATTCTCTGGGACTACTGTTTTTATCTTTAACTCATACAAATTGTTTTCTGTGATTTTCGCACTCATGAAGGAGGACTTTTGGCCGAAGGGTGTCGTTTATCGACGTTTCCGAGGACGGTTACGCGACACCACGCAGCGAAACACGACGCCGTCAACGTTACGTGTATAGTTATAGTTTCGTAAGGTTTAAATTATGTATTAGTATGTTTTATATTGTTGTTATATGTTATTTTGTGTATTTTGTCTATGGGCCTAAGTTGCCTGAAAATAAAATGATTATTATTATTACTAGGTACTTTATTGTCCTTGTCGATTAAGGCACTTGAATCTTTTTTTACAATGGTATAACATTTTCTGATTATAATACCTTCTGAGAATAAATTTCTTCGCAAACTTGGGACGTACAACACACCAAGCAGTTCACTAGTCTCCCACTGTCCATCAACATAATATCTCTTTATTAACACTTTTCCGATACCCGATACCTCCACAGATTGTTTATTTCCTAATGTTAATGATTTCTCATTGCAATTGGTTAGTTCACAAAAGAAATCCTTTCTAAATGTCATGTGTGCGGAGGCACCACTGTACATGATCCAGCTGCCTTCTTCAGCATTACATAACATGTCTTCTACATTAAATGCCAACATATCTGTACTTTCTTGTTGAGAATTTCTAGATTTGGATTTCTTCGATAAGCGGCATTCTTTGGAAAAATGTCCTCGTTTGCCACAGTTATAACATTCAAATCTATGTTTAGTAGTTTTGTTTTGATTAGTACGACTCCCACTGGCCTTAGGCTCATTTTGTTTTGACTGATTCTTCCATCCCTTATTAGAAACAAGAAGAGCTGTTTCTTGTTCTTCCACAGAAGCTAAACTTGCTTCTTCATCCAATAGACGAGCAGTCAAATTATTCAATGTTTGCTTCGCAGGATCTAAAGACATCCATGCTTGACGGAGTGATCTATATTTCAGGGGCAATGTTCCAAGTATTTTTGTGATGATGGCCATTTCGCTAACACTCGCCACTCTCTTTCAATTATTTAGCCAATGTTTCTACTTTGGAGATATGTTGTGCTACACTGTCATTCGCAGACATGTTATATTGTAAAAATTTTCATGAATCAGCATTTTACACAGTTCATTCTTTTGTTCATAAATTGATTCGAGTTTTGTCATTATTTATTTGGCGGTTTCGCAGTTTTCTATCAATGTAATTTGTTTGAAGTCCATCGAAGAGGTTATGACATACATCGCCATACCATCATTTTTCAACCATTCATTGAAGTTTGTTTCTGGTTTCGGATTCTGATTCTGATTCCCTTCGCCTTCAACGCACATTTGATCTGGAACTTCCACTGTCTAAAATTATTTCCATCAAATTTTTCCAAATTCATGGAGCGCGTGGGATCCATTTTGAGATTAAGTATTCTAACTTTCTAAATCTCGACAACTTTTTCTTTGCCGTTTTCTTTCGTACTTCTTTTTGCAGAGTATCCTGGGCCCATAATCTGATGATTTATTGGGCGAATATTCGAAAAAAACAATGTTAACTTGATAAAATTTACAATTTATTAAATCGGTGCACATTAAAGGCAGTATAAAGAAAGAAAAGAAAGAAAAAAATGTTTATTTGACGTCAGTACATAAAGCACACACACAACAATATTAAAAAAGTTACAAGAAAAAAGAGAAAATATATAGTAGTAGATAGGTGGTGGTAGTGTATAGTAGTAGTGTATAGTAGTAGTAGTATATATAGTATAACACAAAATTATATCATTGAAGTATAATTAAAGTGATAATCTATGGTAAAACAGGAGCGCATGGACAATATGTGTGCGTTTCGATGGCGCGGCCATGACGTTTTTTTTTTTGAAAAAAAATATGCCATGATTTTCTAAAAAATTGTAAAAGTAGACTCCCAAAACCATAAATTTGTCAAAGCTATGGTTAAAAAGTTATAAGGGTTTGAACGTGGCCGCGCCATTGAAACGCTCCGAACCGCGCGGCCACGGAGATCTCTAAAACTAAGCATTGCAGAGACCTGGCATTTTGCTAAGTAACAGATTGAATTTGTAAAAAAATGTTTAAAAATCCTGAGCTTATATTTTAGGAGCTGTAAGACTAATACGCCATGGCCGCGCCATTGAATCGGTGAAAACACATTTTCGCCGACATCTCGCTGAAAAAGCATCGGAGACATCTGAAGTTTTTTGTAAAACCCAGATTTGAATTTGTCAAAACTAGTAAAAAATAAACAAAAAATCCTCAGTTTACATTTCAGGAGCTATAAGACTAATACGCCATGGCCGCACCATTGAAACGGTGAAAAACACATTTTCGCCAATATCTCGCTGAAAAAGCAACGCAGACGTCTGAAGTATTTTGTAAAACCTGGATTTGAATTTGTCAAAACTAGTAAAAGAGTGAATTTCCCGGGACCGAAAATTGCGTGGCATCAATGAAATCGGTACTAAAAAACATAGTTATAATGTTCTCACATTTTTTTCCGGTTAGGTGAAATAGCAATCTATGTGGATTAATGGATACTCCAAAAAAAATAAATTAAACCTCGAAATCTTTCATTGCCGTGTTTGTCCACACTTCACCTTGTTGTGTATTATTCCTCATTGATAAAAATCTGTTGGTTATTTATATTAAAACCTAGTTTTATTTGATACATGAATAGTTAAAGTATTGTTACGGAATACATTTATTTAAATATTTAAACGGTATGCTAAACGTTGCATATTAGTGCCACCTAAGTGCTCGACGTGGAAGGACGTACGTACGTGCCTGCGTTTTCGCGTCATAAATGTAAGTATTCAATTTTTATGTTACTGGACATTTTTTCTTTCATCGCCGTGGATAGGTATAACTCATATTTGAATAAGTTTGTCTTCATGAGTAAGCAATCGATAGAACACCATTTCTCATATGTTAATTTGTGAAGTGTTTATTTCTTCGACTAGTTAATAGATTTTTTGTTATTTATATTTTTTGCCTCGATTTTCATCGCCGTGCTTTCATTGCCGTGGTTTTCGTGGCCGAAATTTGCTATGGCAATGAAAAAACAGACAGCAATGAAAAAAATTTCATTGCCATGCCTTGTAAAACAATTTAGTTTCATTGCCGTGGCCAGGTATTTCATTTCCGTGACTTGTGTTTTCATCGCCATGGTATGATTAGGCAAAGAAAACATCTTTTATCACCTGTAATACAGGTAATACCGATTACTGACAATACAAAACTGGTCTGGTCTCTCTTTAGACTTGATGAGTTTTTTACTGTACAGTCAACAACAAAAAGATGTTTTCATATTAACCTTACAAAATGATGTAACATTTGGTACTCTATCACACGTATATACACTCACACACACGCAAGCACCCTCACATACTACAGTCTGATTTTAATAATGGATTGTTTATTTTTAGGATGCCAAGATGCCTAAACCAAAATTATCTGAAGAGGAGAGAAAGGAGAGGATAAGATTGGCTGAACCAAAGCGACGTTAAAAATTAAGAAGCGACCCTGTATTAAAAGAGGAGTATCCCTATCTGATTAAATATAATTTTGCCTTATTTCATAATAAATAATTAAGACTGCCAAAAAAGTTCCTAAATGTGATTTACTTATACATAAAGATTAGTGTAAGTTAGCTGTAAGTTAAACTTGAAAGGCTGAATTTCCTAGTACCATATACTCACATTGTGTTCTTAGGTTAATAAGAGATAAGATTATACCTGAAAGGTTTTAAGAGTATCTAGATGATTGTGTTTTTAGTACTTGTTATTTTGAAAATGCATGTTACTTGCTACAGATAGAATATACGTTTTCTGAAGAGACTATTTTGTTTTGTCAAGTGCAAAAATATATCTGATCATGCCTGTCTCCGAGAGGGAAAGGCAAACCCAGAGAGATTGTGTATGGGAGTAAGATTTGGATAGATATTACAAAAGGAAGAATGGGAGTATGTATAAGAAAAGATAGACTGTAGTGTTAAAGTCTCTAAGTAGTGTTGCGAGTGTAATTCAACAGTCTTTGTTTACTTATTGTATATAGGTACTCTCATTTTTTTTTAATATCTCCTTACCCAAATTTTACTCCCATGCAAGTGTTGGAATCAAGACCTTTTATGAACAGTCATTTTTATTCTATCTATCTGTCTAAAATATATAAAATATTTTTTAATGTCCGTGGATTGATTCTTTCATTGCCATGGCACAGTTCTTTCATTGCCGTGGACGCTTGTTTCATTGCCGTGCACGCGTGTTTCATCGCCGTGGCACGAAATTTTTAATCCTGATATCTCGTTAGTTTTTTAAGTTATCTGCTAGACATTAAGCAAGAATATATACATTATCAAAAACTTTAATAAAAGCGTTTTTTTTTTTTAAAAAAACCTTAAGATGAAAAAAAAACACGGAAATGAAGATTTTATAGGACCTGTTGAAATTCACTCAAAAATGAAATAAAAAATCCTAGGTTCATATTTCAGGAGCTGTAAGACTAATAGCAGCGGTGGCCCAGTGGTGGCGGCCGCGACTTACGTTCAGTAAGTCGTGGGTTCGAACCCAGACAGGCGCATTACTTTGTGTAATTTATTACATCACCGCTGCTCTCAAAACGGTGAAGGAAAACATCGTGAGGAAACCGGCATGTCCTAGAACCATAAATTCGAAGACATGTGACATCTACCAATCCGCACTGGGCCCGCGTGGTGGATTATATAGCCCATTCTCTCTCACAGAGAGAAGGCCTGTCCCAGCAGTGGGAACATTAATAGGCCGATGATGATGATGAAGACTAATCGTTCTCTCGTTACTCAGGGGCAGGGACTTAGAAAAAGAACGAATATTAAAAAGATACGATTTTTCGCGGGTTTTTTTACGTCTTCTCATGGTTTACGACTAGAGCAACAAATTATTTCCCGATAAGTTTTTCATCCGAGCTACCATTTTGAAAGTCTACAGGGTTTTTCAATAAACTTAAGAAAAATAAAAAGCTCCTAACTCGAAGACGGTGCGTTGTAGGACCATGCTTTTCAGAAGCTAAATGGTTTATATGGCCAAGGTCAATCTGATACTACAATAAAATTGTTAAATCGAAAAAACCAAAATACAAAAAAAAAATTCTAAGTCCCTAAATTTATTTCACCGTTTCAATGATGTTTTAGTCTTACAGCTCCTGAAACATGAACCTATGTTTTTTTTGTCATTTCTACTAGTTTTGACAAATTCAAATCCAGGTATTACAAAAAACTTCAGACGTCTGCGTTGCTTTTTCAGCGAGATATCGGCGATTACGTATTTTTTCACCGGTTTAATAGCGCGGCCATGACGTTTTAGTCTTACAGCTCCTGAAATATGAACCTAGGATTTTTTATTTCATTTTTACTAGTTTCGACAAATTCAAATCCAGGTTTTACAAAATACTTCAGACGTCTGCGTTGCTTTTTCAGCGAGATATCGGCGATTACGTATATTTTCACAGTTTCAACGGCGCGGCCATGACGTTTTAGTCTTACAGCTCCTGAAATATGAACCTAGGATTTTTTATTTCATTTTTACTAGTTTTGACAAATTCAAATCCAGGTTTTACAAAATACTTCAGACGTCTGCGTTGCTTTTCCAGTGAGATATCGGCGAAAATGTGTTTTTCACCGTTTCAAATGGCGCGGCCATGGCGTATTAGTCTTATAGCTCCTGTAATGTAAACTGAGGATTTTTTGTTTATTTTTTACTAGTTTTGACAAATTCAAATCTGGGTTTTACAAAAAACTTCATATGTCTGCGATGCTTTTCAGCGAGATATCGGCGAAAATGTGTTTTCACCGTTTCGATGGCGCGGCCATGGCGTATTAGTCTTACAGCTCCTAAAATATAAGCCCAGGATTTTTTTTTTTTTTTACCCCCGGTAGGAGCAAATGTTTGTGTGATGAGCATGGACATTTGTTTCCGAGTCATGGATGTTTATATGTATAACAAGTATGTATTTACAAACAAAAAAGTATATATATAGTTTATCAACTGTCTGGTGACCACGACACAAGCTTTGCTTAGTGTGGCACTAGGTGGCGCTGTGTGTTAATGTCCAGCGATATTATTAATCTGTTACTTAGAAAAATTTCAGGTCTCTGCAATGCTTAGTTTTAGAGATCTCCGTGGCCGCGCGGTTCGGAGCGTTTCAATGGCGCGGCCACGTTCAAACCCTTATAACTTTTTACCCATAGCTTTGACAAATTTATGGTTTTGGGAGTCTACTTTTACAATTTTTACAAAATCATGGCAAATTTTTTTTTCAAAAAAAAAACGTCTTGGCCGCGCCATCGAAACGCACACGGACAATATTATAATAATATAGCCAGAGTTAAATTTTCTTATATCAACAACGTCCATAGACGTCCGTGGCGGCCAAAAGGTTAAATATTATACGCTTACATATATCACACTTGTATGGTTTTTACCAGTGTGTGTAAGAATGTCTTTTTAAATTTTTCTTTATACTGAAACTACGCTGACATTTATCACACTTGTAAGGTTTTTCACCAGTGTGTGTACGAATATGATTTGTTAGATGAGCCTTTTGACTGAAACTGCACTGACATTTGTCACACTTGTAAGGTTTTTCACCAGTGTGTGTACGAATATGACTTGTTAGTTGAGCCTTTTGACTGAAATCGCACTGACATATGTCACACTTGTAAGGTTTTTCACCAGTGTGTTTACGAATATGCCTGGTTAAATGACGATTTTGATGGAAACTACTCTGACATATATCACACTTGTAAGGTTTTTCACCAGTGTGTGTACGAATATGATTTGTTAAATTAAGCTTTTCACTAAAACAACGCTGACATATATCACACTTGTAAGGTTTTTCACCAGTGTGTGTACGAATATGCCTTGTTAAATGACGCTTTTGATGGAAACTACTCTGACATATACCACACTTATAAGGTTTTTCACCAGTGTGTGTACGAATATGATTTGTTAAATTATGCTTTTCACTAAAACTACGCTGACATTTATCACACTTGTAAGGTTTTTCACCAGTGTGTGTAAGAATATGCCTGGTTAAATTACGCTTTTGATGGAAACTACTCTGACATATATCACACTTATAAGGTTTTTCACCAGTGTGTGTACGAATATGATTTGTTAGAGAAGCCTTTTGAATGAAACTGCACTGACATATGTCACACTTGTAAGGTTTTTCACCAGTGTGTGTACGTATATGATTTGTTAGATGAGCCTTTTGACTAAAACCGCACTGACATATGTCACACTTGTAAGGTTTTTCACCAGTGTGTGTACGAATATGCCTGGTTAAATTACACTTATCACTAAAAGTATAGTGGCATACTTTACATTCGTGAGGCTTTTTGAATTTAGTTATATATTTTGACGTACGATTATGAGTGGCTCGGTTAAGTTTTGAGTCAGATGTTTGGTTTGTCTTTTGGTCGGCTGGTATTGAGTCTTCTAATTTTTTTCTTCGCAAGTATAGTTTTGGTTCCTCTGCAACAGCCGGGCCTGCGAGAATAAATCAGGTAAGTACAACATTCTAAATCGATTAGGAATAGGGTATCCGTTTCGATGGCGCGAACATGACGTTTTTTTTTCAAAAAAAAGTATGCCTTGATTTTGTAAAAAGGACAATGGGCAAAATTGCCCTTGCGTCCAATAGCTTTAAGATATAGATGTATTTAAGAACATTTTTTATTATGGTAACTTCTCTCGATTCGGAGTCAGAGAGGAGCTACAGAGCTCTAAGTATGAGAAATTTGTTTTTATTAAATACTGTTATTTCGTCAATTTATTAACTTTCATAGATACTGTATGTTTCAAACATCATATAACAAGCCTCCAAATGTTTTGTTTTTACACGTATCCCGCACCGAATCCCATCCTAATGCTAATACCACACTCCATCCCGTTACATTTGGCATGTTCTTTTATAATAACAATATTGGTAATGTAGTAGTTCGTGACGGCGTTAAACACGTTGGCCGTAACCGAGTTTCTGTGGAATTTACTTCCCCTCAGGATGCGAATGCCTTTATCGTCAACAGTATTTTGACCAAAAATGGTTATATCGTTAGTATTCCCACATTTAATATTACCTGCATGGGTGTTGTAAAAGGAGTTCCCCACGACATGTCGGAAGAGGAGTCTAAAACTTATTTATCAGTCCCATCTGGCTGTGGACAAATCCTTAAGGTCAGACGTATAAATAAGAGACGGAAAAAAGTGGCAACACTGCCCGAGTGACATGTAAAATTTTTGATCCGTATTTTAAAATTAAATTTAATTAGTAAATAAGTTAAATTAAGGTGTAATTAATATGTGAAACGCATCTTAAATGCGTAAACACTCAGGAAAACTGTTATCCTGATAATTAATGAAGTTTTCGGTAATACAAGGATACCGGTAACCTAAAAACAACAGCTGACGTTTCAACCACGGATGTGTACGGATAATTCAGGGGAAGTATTGTTTACTTTTATTTAAAAACAGCACACAAACGTCACTTTAACTCTAAATTACTTTCATGCCAATTTTTAGTATTAGTTTTTGCTGATTTATTACCCTGTACTGGTTCTAAATCTCTTTGTTGACAACCGGTCATTTAGCAACAAAACATAGTAGTTTCGTCTCTGTTCTTATTTTCAAATCGATATAAACAAGTTCATAGATAGATCGCGTAGGATCATTACTATGGATTACTGTATTGAATTATTAACATAATAAGATCAGTTTAAACTTTTACTTATTTTATGCAACATACCCACTTATGAAAAGTAAATACCTAAGATAATAAAACCATTGAAATCTACATAGATTCAATTACGTACATTGAATTAGATTACTTTTAAAGTTAATAGACCAGCCTACCTCATTTAATCTCATAACTGCAATCTTCTCCCTGCTTTTTTTTTTGTTTTAAGTAGTTTTTGTTTTTCCCCTTTCACCGCTAACTTTCTTTTATTGGTCTATTCTATAGGTTCTCACCGCTTCTTTACTTCTAATTTTCAGTAACCAATCCTGAAACCATGCCTGTGATGACCCGCAAGGCTACTGCCCTGGATATGGAGCTAAAATTGAGAACGGCCCTCCAAGAACTCAAAGAATCCAACCTCCAAGTCCAACAGCTGTTACAGGAGAGAGAAGAGAGTGAGGTGGAAGTCGATAAAGTTAATGGCAAAATTTCAAGCTTAAAACGGGAGCTAGTAGACCTACATCAGCAATACTTGGACGTTGTTGATGAACGGGATCAACTGAAGGTGGTCACGGATGGTTTCACAAATTGTAGTAACTTGTATGAGGAGGCTTTGTTTAAAATTAGGGACCTGGAAGATGACTTAATTCATGCCAATAATTGTATATTTAAATTACAGAAAGAAAGAGAAAGTACTCAGGTTAAAGAAACAAACCTCTTATATAATGAATTATTAAATAGTAATTGTAACCCCCCTTCCTTAATAACTATTGACCTGACTGAAGATTCCTTACTCAAACAGAATTTTATAGTTAGCAATAGGAAGATTAAAAAATATGCAAAATTAAACAGAATTATTAAAAAATGCAATCAATTTAGGAAACAACATAAACGCTTTTCCAAATATATTCCACTGAGGAAAGAGCGTGTTGATTTAGTTAATAAGTTAAATAATTACCAAATAAAATTAGAGGACAGTATAAAAATTTATGAAATTGATACTCAGCAGTTGCAGTCTGAAATTCAGGTACTTCAGGATTCACTAAGTTCACTTTCTAGTAGGTATAAGATTTCTCAAAACCAAATTAGGGAACATATTTATGCGGCAAATGAGTTGGTAATGGGTCAATGTAGTTGCCAGACAGTTACCAACCATGATATTATCCAGCCTCAGGTAATGGAGGACCCATACCAGGTTGAGAATTTGCCTCGGGACAGCACTCTAAATCAACAAAAAATTAATATAACACAAGATGATTTACACGTGGTACAGCCTGAGTTATATGATAGTTTGCCTGAGTTTGGTAATTTTGTCTCATCAAATAGTAATGTTTGTGATCATTCAGTTATGTTCTCTGACAGTATAGGTAAGGGACTAGGTAAATTAATTAGTAATAACCTGAGTTATTGTACCCAAAACAATTGTATGCCTGGGTCAACCTACAAACAGGTCATGGCATCTGTAACAAAAAGTGTTTGTGATCCTAGTACCACCATTACTATATGTGTTGGGAATAGTTCAAAGGTTAAAAAGGAAGACATCACTGACTACTTTTCAGAGTTGTTAAAGTTAAATTGTAAAAAAGTCATTTTGTGTGCTTTTCCATATTTTGAAAATTTTAGAAAAAGTAAAAACAATTACATTCACATGTTAAATAAACACATACATTTTTTAGTAGGTCACTATAGTGACAAACTTATATTTCTTGATATTAACACTTTTATTGATAAACTTAGATCAACTCGGGGTAAAGTGTATCTACCTATTAGTTGTAGACACAAAATAGCTCGGCTATTAGCTTTTAATATTCACACAGACATAAGTAGTATGTCTAAGTTTAGTTCTATTATTGATACTGCGACTATTAGTACTAATACTAATGAACAGGTGGTGACCTTAAATAAATATAGCATTAGTGCTATTGATGTTTACAAACTTTGTACTGAGGAGGAACCATATGTCACTGTGGAAACTTCTCAATTAGCTCTTAGGAATGATAGGATCATGTTGTCTGGCGATGGATCGGGAGTCTCGGGGCTCTCTCCAGATCTTAATATTAATTTAAACTAGGAAGTGAGACAACAGAAGGTACCATTATCAATATTGTTAATCCTACCAACAGCAGGGTATCTTCTGGCACTTCATTAGTTAAAATTATTCCACCAAAATATCCAAGGCATTTCTTCCAAATTATTAGAAATTGAATTGTATTTAGAGAAAAGTATGTTTGACATTGTTTGCTTTACTGAACATTGGTTAAAAGATTACCAAATGCTTATTGATTATGAGAATTATATGGTGGGTAGCTGCTTTAACCGTAAATCTATGCTGCGTGGAGGTTCCCTAATATTAGTGAAAAATTGTGTTAAATACAACGTGCTGACATAGTAGGTCTTTCGGTTGAACATTGCGTCGAACTGTCCTGTGTTGAGCTAGATAAGCATATAATTGTGTGTGTGTACAGACCCCCAAACTATCAAAACTTTTCCTTATTTGAATCAATAATGGAAGATGTTCTGGCAAAACTTACAGCCAGTAATAAATCTACAATTATTTGTGGTGACTTCAATATCAATATTTTGGAAGATAATTCAAATAGCAGTCGGTTATTAAATCTTTTTAAGTCATTTGACTTGACTAACGTTTTTATAGAACCCACTCGAGTCACGCCTTCTTCTGCTACTTGTATAGATAATGTTTTCTGCGATTGTGAATACTTAGATAGAGCCGTAGTAAATAGTCTGCCGTCTGACCATAGCGGACAAACTGTAACTTTCAGGTGTAATACACCATTGCAAAAAGTTGATATTAAATTTAGACCTATAACTTCTAGTAAATTAAATAGGTACAATATTTCCCTACAGAACATGTTAAGTGTTATGAGCAATGACAATATTAATATAAATCAATTCTATGATCATTTCTTTTCAATTGTTCACACTGAATTCAATAAAACTTTTGAAAAGAAGACCAAAAGCATTTGCCCTAAATTTATATTTAGTGATTGGGCAACTAGAGGTATTAGAAAAAGTAGGGAAACACTATTTGAGCTTTATGGCCTTAAGCCTTATGTAAACACTGAAACTTTTAACAACTATGTTGCTAAGTATTCAAAAATTTTTAGAAATTCATGCAAGATTGCCAAAGCCCTGCACATTAGCAACAAGATTAAAACAGCAGAAAATAAAATTAAGACAGTTTGGAAAGTCATAAATAGCGAGACTAACAGGAAGAAAGTACGTAATACTAGCTATACATTAGATACAGTATGTGGTCCTAAAAGCTCTAATCAGGAATTTGAAAATTTCTTTACCGATATACCGTTAAAAACTACGGAGGCTCTAAATTCCTCTTCTGAAGTCTCAATCGGTTTATTGAAAGCGAATGTATCTGGATGCCAGGCTGAATTTAAATTTAAACACATAAACCCGATGACAGTTATTAAAGCTTTCCGGCAAATAAAAATCAAACTGACCGAAGATCTATGGGGAATGTCTATCAAAGTTTGTACTTCCATACTTGAGACTATAGCTCCATACTTAGCTTTAATTTTTAATTTGTGCGTAGACCAAGGAGTTTTCCCTGATTTAATGAAATACAGTAAAGTCATACCGCTTTTCAAATCCGGGGATAGTAAAGATACTAATAATTATAGACCTGTATCCGTGTTGCCAGTTTTTAGTAAGGTGTTCGAAAAGGTAATGCTTAATCAGATGCTCAATCATTTCAACACCAACGGAATCTTACACGATCAACAGTATGGCTTCACCAAGGGACGTTGTACAACTGACGCCGGTGTAACCTTATTAAAGCACATATTCATGGCGTGGGAAGAGTCCCAAGACGCTGTAGGAATATTTTGTGACCTCTCCAAAGCATTTGATTGTGTAAATCACGACACATTGCTTTTGAAACTTGAGCATTACGGACTAGGTAAACTTGCACTTAGTTTGGTAAAATCTTATTTAAGTGATAGACTGCAATATGTTCAAATAAATGGTGTTAATTCACAGGGCTTGAAAGTAAAAATGGGGGTTCCGCAAGGCTCAATATTGGGTCCTTTCCTCTTTTTAGTATATATAAATGATCTACCCTATTTACTGAAAAACCAACCTCAAAATATGGTATTATTTGCCGATGACACTTCCTTAATTTTTAAGATAAATAGACGAGCCCAAAATCTAGATGACGTGAATAATGCCTTACTTGAAGTCCATAATTGGTTCACAGCAAACAATTTGGTATTAAATGAAAAAAAAACTAAATGCATAAGATTTGCTTTACCGAATGTTAAAAGTAGTGATTGTGTGATAATATTGAATAAAGAGAAACTCGAATTCGTAGATAAAACGGTTTTCCTGGGGCTTACGCTTGATTCAAGGCTTCAATGGGGTTCTCATTTAACATCTCTTGCGGGGCGCTTAAGTTCAGCAGCATATGCCATTAGGAAAATCCGTCAATTCACTGATGTAGATACCGCTAGACTAGTCTATTTTAGTTACTTCCATAGCATAATGTCTTACGGCATTTTGCTGTGGGGACGGGCTGCTGATATTGAGTCTATATTTATTCTGCAGAAAAGAGCCATCAGAGCCATATACAATCTTCGTAGGCGCGATTCTCTAAGGGAACTGTTTAAGGAAATTAACATCATGACTGTATATTGTCAATACATCTATGAAAACATAATGTATGTCAGGAAAAATCTGCATCTTTTTGGTAAAAGAGGTGACAGACACAATTACAGTACTAGAAATAGAGACCAATTAGTTCAGCCAGGCTTCAGACTCGCTAAAGTAGACTCGTCTTTCATGGGGTACTGTTTGAAATGCTATAATAAAATTCCACAAAGCATTCTTGAACTAAATGAAACCAAATTTAAAACATGCATTAAACGCACACTGTGTAAGCAAGCATATTACAAATTGGACGATTATATCGCTGATAAAAATGCTTGGCTCAATGTCGGTCCTGCTCCACAAGGACAGGGGCGCATAAATGGATAGCGCTAATTTGTGTTTTTGGAGCTGCTGAAGATTGTACAACTATCTTTGCACTGTATAAATTCAATATCTTTAGTATTATATAACCTCATATTCCATATTGTGTGAGTGCTATGTACTAGAATGCTATCATTTGCTGGAAACCTACGGTTTTTTTTTTTTTTTTTTTGACTTGAATGTGCCCTGGCGGTTATGAGTATGTCATGCTCACTCAAATGTCTCGCTGATGGTGGCGCGTGTGTCGGACCATTTAGTTCCCTTCAAAATGGTTGAGCTGAATGGTGCTGATCCATGCGTCATGTTCGTGAACGGGCGCTGTCAGTTGTGACTGGTCATGTCTTAGTCGCCATGGTTTATTTGAATTAATTGTTTTTGGGTTGTATTTTGTTTTTGTTTTGCTATGGACACTTTTATCGTGCAAATCTTGCTACATTGTTCTCACATAATACAGGGTGTAAGGGAAACGCTTCCGAAAACGAAGACAGGTGATAAGGCTAGTGATTCTCGATACGATGCCATCAAAAAATCAGTTTTTTTTATTTACAATTTTACCTATTTTTTTTATCATTTTTCATACACTATGCTGTGGGACCAGTTAAATGAAACCATTACTTGCGATTAAACAATTTTTTTTTCTTTACAACTCTAACAAGCAAGGTATTCGTAAATAAATATCATCTGACGCTCGCGCATGACCTCGGGTTCAAAGACCGCGCGCGGTCACCGACAGCCGCGCAGCCGACGCGACGCGACGTGCGACGCGACAGCTGACTATGTAGTGCGCTCCTAAACTACTAACCTTTACTCGATCGCTTGAAGCAAATGTCTTTTCAGTTCACTTCTACCTAGTAGTGGCATATCTGCTTTCGGGTTCCATTCGTGCAAGGATCGTAATGATTTTCCCCTTGAACAGGGTTACAATTTTATTTTGATCTGAATATTCGCAAATTTACAAGTCAGAAAAATCCAGTTTACTTTGCTTAACCTTGAGGCCCATAACGAAGGTACTTAGCTACCTACTCACTACTGTGATTGGGAAAGAAACGTTTAAAAAGTTGATTATGTGCAAAGACATTAAGTTAACAAGAAACTGTTAATTCCGTCACTAAAATTTTGCATAGCAACAAAACTAAAATGTTTACCAACCTACATCCCGACATTATCTCTAGACCTGGCGTCGATGACTTCATATCGGCAAACTTAACAATAAATATCGAAACAAAAACTTTTTGCAAAAAAATACAACCGACTTCAATTTAAAAAAAAAAACACCTTAAAAAGTAATTTCCTCATTAACAGTACGTTTATCCACACATCGAACCCTTTTCAATGAACCTAAACACGATATTTCTGCTGTTAGTTGTCGAGGAGTTAGGTACTCCGCAGACTATCCTGACTGCAGCATCAGGTTATGACTTGATGATCATGAGACCAATGGCAAATACCCTATCGAACATCAAAACAATTTACTAAATAAACAGTCCTTTCCTATTCGAGTAACTTCTTACTGTCAAGGAGTCGTACCTTCCATCATCAGCCACGCCACCTGAGATGGTGACAACCATACGCAAATACACAAGATACTTCATAAAATTATGCGAAAAACAATAAGTGAGCTTATAAAATTTGAGGGTTGCCCTCGATTTCTCTAAGATTCCATCATCAGATCCTAACTTGGTGACAGTGGGACCACCTCAGAACTATCTACTTTCTAACAAAAAAAGAATTTTGAAAATCTGTCGACAATCGGCTGAGTATTCGATGAACAAAAATACAAAAAAAAACAATCAGCTGAATCAGCCGAACATGGTACCTCCTCCTTTTTGTGAAGTCGGTAAAAATAACGAGTTGCGTTTAAGCAACGAAGAGGCTCACCGTACTGACGCGACGAATGGATGGAAGCGAGATGGGTATCGTATTCCAGTGAGGTACAGAGTTGTGACCGTGTTGTAGCTGTCTGCACTCTGCACGACTAATAAGACAAAACTCATTGGTATAGGCCGAAGTTTGAACCCGGGCCACCAAGTTTGAGAGAGATGCGTTGCGTCGACTACCTACGCCGCACCTGCTGCGCGGCGCCGCCGCGCCGGCGCGGCGGCGGCGGCGCCTTGGCAGCGCTTTACAAAGTATCCTTTGTAAGCGCCGCCAAAATAAATAAAAAGAAACATTACAGAGGCGTCAACAGTTTTAAATTGATGCACTATGTCGTGCATTTAATAACAGTCTTGTATTATGTCGATAATCGATAGTAAATGAAATAAATTAAAAGATCGTCGACATCAGCTGTGATTGACTAAAAAATGTTCACCACATGTACAGTTTAAAGCAACCACCGCGCGTGAATCAATTGAATTTGAACTTTATGTCAATGTAATTAAAGTCACACGATGCGCGTTTGTTTATTGCAAGAGCTGAATCCTTCATTTAGTAAGTAAACAAATTTAAAGTGAATAATTAAATTAATTGAATCTAAGAAACCGGTTAAATCTTATTTAAAAGTTAGAAAATGAAAACAGTTCGTAATAGCATAAGTACAATTTCCTAAGAATTAAAATGAATCTTTTAACATTTTCGCCTCTGTAAATTGTTGGTCTTTGCACATCGCAACGCGGCACGTGCGGCGGTAACGTTTGTCGCCCGGCCACCTGCAGGTGCGGCTCGTCGTTTGATCTTCATAGTACTTCTTTAGTAAATAATAGTAATCTAGTCAGTTCCTTTCCGACTCGGTTCGTGAGCTAACGTACCTACGTTACGTTTATCCGATCGATATTGAATCGTATTTAATTATTGTTTTGTTAGTTTTAAATTTGTGTTTAGTTATTATTGTTACGTTTTTAGTGCTGTTTTATTCTTTTTTAGTTATTATTATTTGTTGTTTTAAACAATGCCTCAGGCATACGTGTACAGTGCTCGTGAATACGGCAACATGTTGATGTGTTTAGGAGAAGCCCTTGGGAATGCATCTCTAGCGTTGAGAATTTATCGAAACCGATTTCCGAACGTCCGGCATCCGTCTGATTCTCGCATGATAACGGCAGCTTTTCAGCGAGTCTTAGAAAATCGACCGATTGCTCCGATGGCGGCAGGTGGTGGACAACAAGTGAATGTTCAGACTGAGGAGCGTATTTTAAATGTGATTCGCCAAAATCCACGCCTAGGCACACGAAGTGCGGCGAAATTATTGCGGCGACGGGGTTTACCGACAGTTTCTCACTGGATAGTTCATAAAGTCTTGCGCCGGAACAGAATGCGGCCCTACAAAATACACAAAGTACAAGCTTTGCTGCCCAATGATCGCATTCGTCGTCGTGCGTACTGTCGTTGGCTGCTAGATCAACAACAGCGTGCGCCTGGCTTCATTGAGCACATTATCTGGACGGACGAGTCCACATTCACGAGAAACGGGATGTGGAACAGGAGGAATGCCCATGTATGGTCAGACGTGAACCCGTACGCCACTCAAGAAACCGGCCATCAGACCAGATGGTCCGTCAACGTATGGGCTGGTGTTTTTAATGGACAAATTTTAGGACCAGTGTTTCTACCGCAGCGCCTCAATGGATCAGCATATCTTAATTTTATAAATGAACGTTTAGATGATATGCTAGACAATGTGTCGCTGGCTGAATTTCGTCGAGCATGGTTCCAGCACGATGGCGCTCCACCGCATGTTACGCGTCCCGTCCGCGAGCGTCTCACTGAACTTTTTAATGACCGCTGGATCGGAAGGCTGGGGCCGCACGCCTGGCCGGCTCGTTCACCCGACTTAACGCCACTGGACTTCTTTCTGTGGGGGTATGTGAAAGAAAGAGTGTTTGATCGGGAATGTGACAGTGCTGATGAAATGCGGGGCAGAATAGTGAGCGTTTTTAATAAACTACGAGAAGAATGTGTTGAGGATCCAACACTAATGCCTCGTGTTCACGGGTCGACACAGCAACGGGCTCGGCTTTGTATTGAAATGGATGGAGCCCAGTTCGAGCCAAACCTCATAAGGTCGCAAAGGATTTAGACAGGTACGTAAAATGCCTCTGTCAGCTTTTTACAATGGACTACAATTGCGATTAAAATTCATAATTTTATGAAGGGTTGTAGGGGGCGGCGGCCTAGGCATTTTGAAAGTGATGTTTGTAAATTCCGTATTAAATCCCGCGACTCGGCCGGAGCGCTCGGCGGCCGCGAGCGCGGGCGCTCGGCGACTGATAAGCGCGGGCGCGCGGTGGCGCGACGTTGCCTTGCGTGTCAGTGACCTCACTTTTCAACCGACTTCCAAAAAGAGGAGGTTATCAATTCGTCTGTATGTTTTTTTTTTTTTTTTTTTTTTTTTTTGTGTTTGTTACCTCATAACTTTCGACTGCGTGAACCGATTTTGATGATTCTTTTTTTATTTGAAAGCTGGTGCTTCCCATGTGGTCCCATTTTAATTTGCTGAAGATCTGATGCTGGTCTTCGGAGATATACAATGGAACTCTTCAAAAATGTACGGCAAATCTGCAGTGATTGCTATTATCGCTTGTAGGTTTATTGTTTATACAACATCATGACGTAATATCACGCCTGTATGCTCTGAGGGGGTACGCAGATGTGTACAATACACCCAGATTTCGACAGTGTTTGTTACCTCAGTACTTTCGACTGGGTGAACCGATTTTGATGATTCTTTTTTAATTTGAAAGCTGGTGCTTCCCGTGTGGTTATATTTTAATTTGCTGAAGATCTGATCCGGATCTTCGGAGATATACAATGGAACTCTTCAAATATACACGGCAAATCTGCAGTAACTGCTGCAATCGCTTGAATGTTTATTGTTTATACAACATCATGACGTAACATCACGCCTGTATGCTCTGAGGGGGTACGCAGATGTGTACAATATTCCCAGATTTCGACAGTTAGGTGTATTAAGTTCCATTTATTGGGGATAAGTATTTTTTTATTTGATTGGCAAGGGCACTTCAAGGGTAGTTTGATGAGAATTTCGTTAGGTTCTGATTATGGGATCCATGACAAAGAAACGGAACTCTTCAATTCTTAGAAGCAAATTACCGATTCTCGGCCAAATCTTTTAAAGGCTATCCGGATATTTGAGTCACGTACCATAACGTCGTTATTAACCGACTTCAAAAAGGAGGAGGTTCTCAATTCAATGTTCCCCGATTACTCGAAGATGACTGGACCGAATTTGTTTTTTAATTGTTTGAAAGGGTATACTTCCCAGAAGGTCCCATAATCATCAAGTCAGGATCCTGATAATGGGATCCTGGAGAAATAGAGAGAACTCTTCAAATTTTATAGGCACAACAGAAGCGATTTGGGTAGTTTTTGAAAGAGTAGTTTCTCGGAGTGATCCCATTTAAATTTGGTAAAGATCTGATGAAGAACTTCGGAGAAAGGCAACGGAACTCCTCATTAGATGTAGCAAATGTGTGTCTCTTACTGGGATTGCTGAAATCTCATGTCTGTCTATTGTTTACACCAGTTCATAACAAAAAATCACGCTGGTACGCTGTGAAAGGGTATGCACATATTGTGAACCACTAAAAAGTGAAAAATAAAAACTTTTTTGCAAAAAATAAAACCGACTTCACACAAAAAAGTGAAAAATAACTTTAGCTTCTGAAGTCGGTGACAAAAAAATTAAATCAATCAAACAAAGGTCACCGACTTCAGAAGCTAAAGTTATTTTTCACTTTTTTGTGTGAAGTCGGTTTTATTTTTTGCAAAAAAGTTTTTGTACTTTCGTTTCCATTGCGTGTTTACGAAATATGAAGTTTTGAAAATAATCAATTTAAAGCGAAAGGTTATTGGTATTCGTTTGCATTTAGGTTGTATATAATCTACGTTCTGGCTTCGGAAGCGTTCTCCTTACACCCTGTATACCATCTCAACATGATTGATGTAACCAAGATTTTGTAACAATATTTTGATTTAAAAGAGTGTCCATGGAGTTTCTTGCCCGTTCTTCTCCATAGAGATCTACGCTAGGGAATGGGCAACTACAGTACTTTCACAGTTTTTATGTCTTATGATTCATGATCCAAAACGGGGCCAATTTATAGGGAGAGGACCGTGATCCCCTCGACAGTCCCTCCAACTACATTCACATCACCAAGCGCAGGTAAGGATAAGGACAAAAGTGGGACACGGTTATTGAAAAGGAGAGCCGACCCTCCATAGCCATCAGATCTATCACATCTAAGAATATTAAATGGTGGTACACGAAAACTAAGACTTGGGGTAAGCTAAGTCTCAGCGATGGAGCAAGCCAAGGGCTTGTACTTATTTAGGAGGGAAATGAGGTCGTGCTTTTTATGCCACACGCTCCTCACAGTCCACTGGAGGAATACTTGGCGAGCCGCCATTTTTAAATTCTCGAAGAAGAGTAAGTTGGTGGGCAACGTTGGACGGTATTTGTGAGCTAGAGGGAGACATTACAGTGGTTAGAAGTTTTACGAGAATTTCAATGATGGAAAGAAATATTATTATGGTCTGCATAGGGGTTATTAAGAGCACAGCCATTGGGCTGTGAAGATTGGGGAGAACTAGTTATTTGCTCATGAGCAACTCTATCGTATGACGGGGAAAGGGGGGCATGGGTCTTAGGCTTTAGAAATACTGTTTTGCGATATGATTGGGGTTGGGATTTTGTTGCATTGGCATAGTTACGGGAAGCAGCTGGGACAGTTTTGCTTACTTCAGCATAGGACAAGGATTTCTCAGCCATAATAGTCTTTATAGCCTCTGTCTACCAAACTCCGGGCATGACTTGCTAATAACAAAGTGATGCCCCGAGCATAGTACACAGCAAGCTTCAGCCTCAGAAATGCTGCAACCATCACCAGGGTGATCATTGCCACACTTACTGCAGCGTGGTTTCGACCTACATAACGATTCAACGTGTCCAAATCTGCAGCATTTGCGGCACTGAATTGTAGGGAAGACATATTGCTGTACTGTGAGAGAAGTATAGCAACAGTAAACTCTGTTTTGCAAAACCTGTCCGTCAAATGTGATCACGCAAGTTTCTGTGGGTTTCCATTCCATAGCCCCGTCGTGGAAAATCTTTTTCAAAATCAAAATCAAAGCATTTATTTCAAGTAGGCCAGTTACAGGCACTTTTGAATTGTCGAAACAAAAATGAACATTTAATGTAGCTACAGTCCCAGTCACAAGACATAAAAACTGTGAAAGTACTGTAGTTGCCCATTCCCTAGCGTAGATCTCTATGGAGAAGAACGGGCAAGAAACTCCATGGACACTCTTTTAAATCAAAATATTGTTACAAAATCTTGGTTACATCAATCATGTTGAGATGGTATACAGGGTGTAAGGAGAACGCTTCCGAAGCCAGAACGTAGATTATATACAACCTAAATGCAAACGAATACCAATAACCTTTCGCTTTAAATTGATTATTTTCAAAACTTCATATTTCGTAAACACGCAATGGAAACGAAAGTACAAAAACTTTTTTGCAAAAAATAAAACCGACTTCACACAAAAAAGTGAAAAATAACTTTAGCTTCTGAAGTCGGTGACCTTTGTTTGATTGATTTAATTTTTTTGTCACCGACTTCAGAAGCTAAAGTTATTTTTCACTTTTTTGTGTGAAGTCGGTTTTATTTTTTGCAAAAAAGTTTTTGTACTTTCGTTTCCATTGCGTGTTTACGAAATATGAAGTTTTGAAAATAATCAATTTAAAGCGAAAGGTTATTGGTATTCGTTTGCATTTAGGTTGTATATAATCTACGTTCTGGCTTCGGAAGCGTTCTCCTTACACCCTGTATACCATCTCAACATGATTGATGTAACCAAGATTTTGTAACAATATTTTGATTTAAAAGAGTGTCCATGGAGTTTCTTGCCCGTTCTTCTCCATAGAGATCTACGCTAGGGAATGGGCAACTACAGTACTTTCACAGTTTTTATGTCTTGTGACTGGGACTGTAGCTACATTAAATGTTCATTTTTGTTTCGACAATTCAAAAGTGCCTGTAACTGGCCTACTTGAAATAAATGCTTTGATTTTGATTTTGAAAAAGATTTTCCACGACGGGGCTATGGAATGGAAACCCACAGAAACTTGCGTGATCACATTTGACGGACAGGTTTTGCAAAACAGAGTTTACTGTTGCTATACTTCTCTCACAGTACAGCAATATGTCTTCCCTACAATTCAGTGCCGCAAATGCTGCAGATTTGGACACGTTGAATCGTTATGTAGGTCGAAACCACGCTGCAGTAAGTGTGGCAATGATCACCCTGGTGATGGTTGCAGCATTTCTGAGGCTGAAGCTTGCTGTGTACTATGCTCGGGGCATCACTTTGTTATTAGCAAGTCATGCCCGGAGTTTGGTAGACAGAAGGCTATAAAGACTATTATGGCTGAGAAATCCTTGTCCTATGCTGAAGTAAGCAAAACTGTCCCAGCTGCTTCCCGTAACTATGCCAATGCAACAAAATCCCAACCCCAATCATATCGCAAAACAGTATTTCTAAAGCCTAAGACCCATGCCCCCCTTTCCCCGTCATACGATAGAGTTGCTCATGAGCAAATAACTAGTTCTCCCCAATCTTCACAGCCCAATGGCTGTGCTCTTAATAACCCCTATGCAGACCATAATAATATTTCTTCCATCATTGAAATTCTCGTAAAACTTCTAACCACTGTAATGTCTCCCTCTAGCTCACAAATACCGTCCAACGTTGCCCACCAACTTACTCTTCTTCGAGAATTTAAAAATGGCGGCTCGCCAAGTATTCCTCCAGTGGACTGTGAGGAGCGTGTGGCATAAAAAGCACGACCTCATTTCCCTCCTAAATAAGTACAAGCCCTTGGCTTGCTCCATCGCTGAGACTTAGCTTACCCCAAGTCTTAGTTTTCGTGTACCACCATTTAATATTCTTAGATGTGATAGATCTGATGGCTATGGAGGGTCGGCTCTCCTTTTCAATAACCGTGTCCCACTTTTGTCCTTATCCTTACCTGCGCTTGGTGATGTGAATGTAGTTGGAGGGACTGTCGAGGGGATCACGGTCCTCTCCCTATAAATTGGCCCCGTTTTGGATCATGAATCCACAAATAAAAAAAATCGCAATTTATTTTTTACGTATTTGTCCCACCCTCTGTGCAGTTTTCTCCTCCCAATCATAAATGTACATTTTTTTTTTACATAATATTCCTACTCAACACGATTCAAATTTTATTTAATTTCAATTGTGTTCATTGTCTTGAATAATTTATCTGAATTAAGTTATATTTAAAAAAAAAACAGATACCTTCACAATTTTGCACAAGTATTTCGTACTAATAATGTGTTAATACAATTTTAGTCATATTTTATAATTTAAGTTAATAAACAAGAAATACTTAGTATTCAGTATTAAAATATTGCACTAAACTATCAGTGTCCGGCACCATGCGATGACGTCATAGCGCGACGTCTCATCCCGTCTGTGGCGTACAAAGTATTGTAAAGGATTCCCCTGACAGTGATGCGCGAGAGTTGCCACAAAATTATCGATTTGCACTTAATGACACATGAGTTCGTTACTACATACGGTAGTTTTATTTTATATTTTGCTTTGTATTTAATCTGATGTAAAATGTAGTAGACGAGAAATAATTTTCATCATGTAGTAGTGAAGTATTTTAATTTGATAACGTCAAAAATTACATAAAGCTTTTATCGTAATTGTTTTCCTTACCCATCACTAGCTGACGCCAAATTATACATTTTGCATGATGTTCTTAATTGTGATCTTTTCCCAATACAGAGTGGCTCACGAAACAGTAAAAACAGTGGAAGAAGTAAGTAGGCGTGGCACTCTCGTCGCTAGTAAATAATATTAAAATGCCTTATTGTGCCATACTGGACTGTAAAAACCATAGTGGGATTAAAAACCTAACTCATGTAGGGGTATCATACCACCGCCGGTAAGTTTTATTTTCGGATTTATTTAAATAAAATGAAAAAATAAAATTTCGTCAAACATTGCATAACATATACTAACAAAAATAGTCTTTAACTAGATGACAAAAAAGTTGATTTTCTTTTCCCGGTTATTAGCCTTTCTGGAATATTCGTTTGTCTACCTATACTTTTGGCGCTATCGAAATAGTGCGTGATATCAATCGATATGTATTACATTGCTTTTTTAAAATAAAAGTATTTATATACCCAGGTATTTAGTTGAACAGTTTCTGTGAGTAATATAATATAGATAATTATGAAATTAATAAAGTTAATAAAATAAAAATTGAGGGATGATATTCGTTATGTAGGTAATTTTAAATAAATTTAGTTAAAGAGTTAAGAACAACATAGGGCGTTTGAATTATACCTTAATATTCTTATGTTTAGCAGTGGACGATGACGATGATTTCAGCTGAGATGATGAAAATTGTTGGATTTTATTTTCCTTCCTTAATAATTTCAGTTTTCCTAATGACCCAATTTCTAAAGAGATATGGATCAACGCTACTGGGAGACTAAGCTGGTTCCCTACAAAAAACAGCTATATATGTTCGCAGCATATTAAGGAAGACGATTTTACTATAAAAAATCTGGTAACAGATACTTAAAGGATAAAACAGAACCCACTAAAAACGTTTTAACTCGTATTTCTCTGGTAAGTGCAAAAACAGCATTATAGCTAAATTAAAACTTTTCAATAAACTCGTAAAGTGGCTCTTATAGCACTGCATTAAAGGGCCGTCATGCGGCGTTTTACAAAATCGTGTTTTTTACTTTACCATTTATAAGTATTTTTTTTTAATCTCAGCATTGAACTCGGATAATTACACCAATCATTTTGCGACAAATATACCTTAATTTTTAATTTATAATAAAATAACATAATACATATAAATAATGTTCTTATTATTTATGTCATAGGTTACTGATGGTCAAAGTAATGCTGCAAAAACAAGCTCCACTCCAATAGCATCTACATCACAACCCTTAGTTGAGGCTGACATTTTTATGCGACCAAAAATAACTGCTGGACCAGTTTCAAACAGCGGACGTATAATGCACTCAGAGTGCAGTATAATAATATTCTCAGGACTCTGGTGCGGCTTCCGCGGTACTGTAGCGCTTCAGGCATGTTTGCAGATGCGCACATAGATGATTTCTATGCAAGTATGCGTATGAAAACCATGTCTGTGGTGCACAGTATGAGGGGGAGCCGCAACGAGATACTGAGAATGATAGCGGATAGATTGGACTCGGCGGTCATGCGTCGCTTCACTAGCCTGCATGTGACAGGTGCAGGTTAGTGAAGAATTATACTAGTTAGACTTATCTCCATTGTTTTTATTGTACTAACATACTTTATAAGATGTCTGTTACTAACTATTTACTTTTGTGTACTCTAACATAGTTATAAGTTTTTTTTTCTGTTACTAACCTCTGCTATGGACTATAATTAATTGTCTGAAAATAAACTATTTTTATTTTATTTATTAATTTCATTATTTTAATACTATCACACAATCGCATACAATTTTTTTTTGTATTATATTATTATGTTTTAGATAAGTTTTCATACTATCGATATTATTTCGATCGAATTAGGTTACATCACTATTTGAGTAGCAACCTGCATTCGTGTCAGTGATACGCCATTCAAATACCACCCTTATTTTTAAGCAGTTACAGTTTATACTGAACACACAACACACAATGCCATCTAGCGGGGAGTAGCGGTACTTGGTAGTCCAAGATGTATTTATTTTTTGTTTTTATCAATTTGATTTATAGACTGTTGATAATAAGGTTGCATTTCGTATAATATTTTTTTTGCATTTCGTGTACGCCCTGATTTGATTTTTAGCCAATCGTATTTTTGGGTTTGTGGTAAGAGTAAATCGCAAATGTATGAGTTTGGCGACACCGGTTCTGGTACAATGTTTATTCTCAAGCTAATTCCACTGTTTTTACTGTTCCGTGGAGTGGCTAATTGTTATATGTATTTGTGTAATAATATAATAATTATGTTTATGGAATAATTTTAAGAAAAAAACTTTTTTGCAAAAAATATAACCGACTTCACAGAAAAAAAGTGAAAAAAAAAACTTGAGAGGTGTCAAGGGACACCCGGATAGAACGAAGTTCTTTTTTTTATTATTAACAAATATAATGTTCACTCAACAAAAATAATCGTCGCGACACCACACTGTTCAATGCGAAATAGAAATGAAACAAACGCATTGCAACCTTCATTTATTTTTAAAAAGAAAACATACTTTATAAGATGTCTGTTACTAACTATTTACTTTTGTGTACTCTAACATAGTTATAAGTTTTTTTTCTGTTACTAACCTCTGCTATGGACTATAATTGTCTGAAAATAAACTATTTTTATTTTATTTATTAATTTCATTATTTTAATACTATCACACTATCGCATACATTTTTTTTTTTGTATAATATTATTATGTTTTAGATAAGTTTTCATACTATCGATATTATTTCGATCGAATTAGGTTACATCACTATTTGAGTAGCAACCTGCATTCGTGTCAGTGATACGCCATTCAAATACCACCCTTATTTTTAAGCAGTTACAGTTCATACTGAACACACAACACACAATGCCATCTACCGAGGAGTAGCGGTACTTGGTAGTCCAAGATGTATTTATTTTTTGTTTTTATCAATTTGATTTATAGACTGTTGATAATAAGGTTGCATTTCGTATAATATTTTTTTTGCATTTCGTGTACGCCATGATTTTATTTTCAGCCAATCGTATTTTTGGGTTTGTGGTTAGAGTAAATCGCAAATGTATGAGTTTGGCGACACCGGTTCTGGTACAATGTGTATTCTCAAGCTACTTCCACTGTTTTTACTGTTCCGTGGAGTGGCTAATTGTTATATGTATTTGTGTAATAATATAATAATTATGTTTATGGAATAATTTTAGGAAAAATAAAACACTACAAACATATTTTTGTGGTTATTTTGAACTGTAAAAAAGTGTTATTTTCGACGTGCCATGCCATCCATGGTGTCGTGAGCACGTTTAAATTTGACGTCCATAGACGGTGACCGTTTCGATGGCGCGGTCATGACGTTTTTTTTAAAAAAATATGCCATGATATTGTAAAAAATTGTAAAAGTAGACTCCCAAAACCATAAATTTGTCAAAGCTACGGTTAAAAAGTTATAAGGGTTTGAACGTGGCCGCGCCATCGAAACGCTCCGAACCGCGCGACCACGGAGGTCTTTAAAACTAAGCATTGCAGAGACCTGAATTTTGCTAAGTAGCTCCTGAAATATGAACCTAGGATTTTTTGTTTATTTTTTACTAATTTTGACAAATTCAAATCTGGGTTTCACAAAAAACTTCAGATGTCTGCGTTGCTTTTCGTCATCGAAACGGACACCCATAGACGTCCGTGGCGGTCAAAGGGTTAATACACCTTGTTGACTGAAACCACGCTGACATGTATCACACTTGTAAGGTTTTTCACCGGTGTGTGTACGAATGGTGTGCGTTTCGATGGCGCGGCCATGACGTTTTTTTTAAAAAAAAATTATGCCATGATTTTGTAAAAAATTGTAAAAGTTGACTCCCAAAACCATAAATTTGTCAAAGCTATGGTTAAAAAGTTATAAGGGTTTGAACGTGGCCGCGCCATTGAAACGCTCCGAACCGCGCGGCCACGGAGATCTTTAAAACTAAGCATTGCAGAGACCTGAAATTTTGCTAAGTAACAGATTGAATTTGTAAAAAATTTGTAAAAATATAGAAAAAAATCCTGGGCTTATATTTTAGGAGCTGTAAGACTAATACGCCATGGCCGCGCCATCGAAACGGTGAAAACACATTTTCGCATATATCTCGCTGAAAAAGCAACGCAGACATCTGAAGTTTTTTGTAAAACCCAGATTTGAATTTGTCAAAACTAGTAAAAAATAAACAAAAAATCCTCAAGTTTACATTTCAGGAGCTATAAGACTAATACGCCATGGCCGCGCCATTGAAACGGTGAAAAAATACGTAATCACCGATATCTCGCTGAAAAAGCAACGCAGACGTCTGAAGATTTTTGTAAAACCTGGATTTGAATTTGTCAAAACTAGTAAAAATGAAATAAAAAATGCTAGGTTCATATTTCAGGAGCTGTAAGACGAAAACGTCATGGCCGCGCCATTGAAACGGTGAAAAAATACGTAATCGCCGATATCTCGCTGAAAAAGCAACGCAGACGTCTGAAGTTTTTTGTAAAACCTGGATTTGAATTTGTCAAAACTAATAAAAATGAAATAAAAAATCCTAGGTACATATTTCAGGAGCTGTAAGACTAAAACGTCATTGAAACGGTGAAAAAATTTTAGGGACTTAGAAAATTTTTCGTTCTTTGTTTTTTTTTCGAAATTTTAACAATTTTATTGCAGTATCATATTGATCTTGACTATAGAAACCATTTAGCTTCTGAAAAGCATGGTCCTATAACGCACCGTCTCCGAGTTAGGAGCTGTTTATTTTTATTTAAGTTTTTTGAAAAACCCTGTATATTTCCAAAATGGTAGCTCGGATGAAAAACTTTTCGGGAAATAATTTGTTGCTCTAGTCGTAAACCATGAGAAGGTGTAAAAAAACCCGCGAAAATCGTATTTTTTTTTTATATTCGTTTTTTTTCTAAGTCCCTGCCCCTAAGTAACGAGAGAACGATTAGTCTTACAGCTCCTGAAGTATGAACCTAGGATTTTTTATTTCATTTTTACTAGTTTTGACAAATTCAAATCCAGTTTTTACAAAATACTTCAGACGTCTGCGTTGCTTTTTCAGCGAGATATCGGCGAAAATGTGTTTTCACCGTTTCAATGGCGCGGCCATGGCGTATTAGTCTTATAGCTCCTGAAATGTAAACTGAGGATTTTTTGTTTATTTTTTACTAGTTTTGACAAATTCAAATCTGGGTTTTACAAAAAACTTCAGATGTCTGCGTTGCTTTTTCAGCGAGATATCGGCGAAAATGTGTTTTCACCGTTTCGATGGCGCGGCCATGGCGTATTAGTCTTACAGCTCCTAAAATATAAGCCCAGGATTTTTTTCTATATTTTTACAAATTTTTTACAAATTCAATCTGTTACTTAGCAAAATTTCAGGTCTCTGCAATGCTTAGTTTTAAAGATCTCCGTGGCCGCGCGGTTCGGAGCGTTTCAATGGCGCGGCCACGTTCAAACCCTTATAACTTTTTAACCATAGCTTTGACAAATTTATGGTTTTGGGAGTCTACTTTTACAAATTTTTACAAAACCATGGCATAATTTTTTTTAAAAAAAAACGTCATGGCCGCGCCATCGAAACGCACACGTACGAATGTGACTTGTTAAATGGTGCTTTTGACTGAAACTGCACTGACATATGTCACACTTGTAAGGTTTTTTACCAGTATGTGTACGAATATGAATAAAACTTAGCATTGCAGAGTCCTGAAATTTTGCTAAGTAACAGATTGAATTTGTAAAAATATAGAAAAAAATCCTGGGCTTATTTTAGGAGCTGTAAGACTAATACGCCATGGCCGCGCCATCGAAACGGTGAAAACATATTTTCGCCGATATCTTGCTGAAGAAGCATCGCAGACATCTGAAGTTTTTTGTAAAACCCAGATTTGAATTTATCAAAACTAGTAAAAGATAAACAAAAAATCCTCAGTTTACATTTCAGGAGCTATAAGACTAATACGCCATGGCCGCGCCATTAACACGGTGAAAAACACATTTTCACCGATATCTCACTGAAAAAGCAACGCAGACGTCTGAAGTATTTTGTAAAACCTGGATTTGAATTTGTCAAAACTAGTAAAAATGAAATAAAAAATCCTAGGTTCATATTTCAGGAGCTGTAAGACTAATCGTTCTCCCGTTACTTAGGGGCAGGGACTTAAAAAAACGAATATAAAAAAAGATACGATTTTTCGCGGGTTTTTTTACTTCTCTTCTCATGGTTTACGACTATAGCAACAAATTATTTCTCGAAAAGTTTTTTATCGGAGCTACCATTTTGGAAGTCTACAGGGTTTTTCAATAAACTTAAAAAAATAAAAAGCTCCTAACTCGAAGACGGTGCGTTGTAGGACCATGCTTTTCAGAAGCTAAATGGTTTATATGGTCAAGGTCAATCTGATACTACAACAAAATTGTTAAAATTTCGAAAAAAAACAAAATACTAAAAAAAATTCTGTCCCTAAAATTTTTTCACCGTTTCAATGACGTTTTAGTCTTACAGCTCCTGAAATATGAACCTAGGATTTTTTATTTCATTTTTACTGGTTTTGACAAATTCAAATCCAGGTTTTACAAATTACTTCAGACGTATGCGTTGCTTTTTCAGCGAGATATCGGCGAAAATGTGTTTTTCACCGTTTCAATGGCGCGGCCATGGCGTATTAGTCTTATAGCTCCTGAAATGTAAACTGAGGATTTTTTGTTTATTTTTTACTAGTTTTGACAAATTCAAATCTGGGTTTTACAAAAAACTTCAGATGTCTGCGTTGCTTTTTCAGCGAGATATCGGCGAAAATGTGTTTTCACCGTTTCGATGGCGCGGCCATGGCGTATTAGTCTTACAGCTCCTAAAATATAAGCCCAGGATTTTTTTCTATATTTTTACAAATTCAATCTGTTACTTAGCAAAATTTCAGGTCTCTGCAATGCTTAGTTTTAGAGATCTCCGTGGCCGCGCGGTTCGGAGCGTTTCAATGGCGCGGCCACGTTCAAACCCTTATAACTTTTTACCCATAGCTTTGACAAATTTATGGATTTGGGAGTCTACTTTTACAAATTTTTACAAAATCATGGCATATTTTGTTTAAAAAAAACGTCATAGCCGCGCCATCGAAACGCACACGAATATTTATTTTTATTTTATTCAATAGGTACAGATACAGACAACAGATCAAGACAATACAAAATAATGCCCTTAAACATATAAATTAAGTGGACCTGAAGTCCAGTTACAACTGTTCACAACATTCAAAAATAACAAAGCCTCGTTTTTTAAGGTAAAAATTAAATTTCAGTACGAGTTATAAAGTTTTTAACACATTACTAATTAATTAATAATGAACGAAATAATTACGATTAAGACTTGAACGATCTATAAAATCATACATCCCGAAGATTAGCGTGTACAAACATTTTTTTAGATTCGTGCTCTATTACTGTTTCTAAACCCCCTTCAATTATTATTTTTTAAATATATTCAATGTACCAGGCGCGCAGGTACCTCATAACTCCATTCCCACCGGCTTCCCTTCAGAAGTTCGAACATAACCACTCTCTACCATAAGTGAAAAATGGTACAATCAATACTTTTTTGTAAGCATTACGAAACGCCTAATCGAACTCAATCAAAAAAATTTTGCTCTTCAACAACATATTGTTATGAAATAACCCGCAGGCGCTACCGGGTTTTTGGCAGCTAAATTTCTATACAAAATAAAACGTCATGACGTCACTAGACAGCGCGCCGAAATAGTACTATGGTAAGCCGGCGCAAACCGAGTTATTCATAGAGAAAGTAATAGAAAATGCGTGCGCGTGAGCGAGATGCGAAATTTCGTCATCGCTCGTTGAATTTCGGATAGAATCGGAAATCGTTCAATGTTTGAAGACATTTGTGTTGACAATTTGACGTAATTGCATTTACCATTGCATGAATGCATGTTGTTGTTAAATCTCAATTGGAATTTATTAGTTAATTTCACTTATTAGAATTTTTGGTGTGATTAGTATTGTATTATTAGTTGGACTTTTGTTTATTTGTGTATGTATTGTGTGTACTGTGTAGTGATAGTGAAAGCAGTTACGTAGACGTACGTTGTAATTAGGTATTTATTTGCGGTAAGTAGATAGTCTTTAAGTCGAAAGTATTAGTTTAGAGTAAGTCGATTTGCAAAGTAATTTAGAATAAGTAGGATGGCGGCATTAATAGTTTTAGATTGTTGCTTGACAGATTATTTACTTTGTGAGGAAACATGCTTTTCAAGGCTTAGTTTTGAAAATAAGAAACATGTAGTTCAGTTAGGCCGTGCTCGCCCAGATATGACTATAAATTACAAAAGACGTGATGGTTTTTTCAAACATTTTAATGCTTCCCTTTATGATAAATATCAATGGCTAACTGGCAGTTGTAAATTAAATAAAATGTTTTGTTGGCCATGTTTACTTTTCTCGGATGCTAGTAGTTTATGGAATAAAGGGGGTTTCGCCGATATTAATAATTTAACGAATTCATCTAGGAAACATTCTCAGACCGAAAAGCATATACGTAGTTGCTTAGCATTACACGATTTTGGGATTAGTAGAATTGAAACATTTTTCGAAAATTCGCATGACGCCCATAACAGGAAAGTCAATCGCAATAGAAATTTAATGAAGCGGTTTATTGACACTGTTATTTTGTTAGGTAAACAAGAACTAGCTTTTCGCGGACATGATGAGGGCCCTAATTCCGATAACCGCGGTAACTATATCGAAACTTTGCTATTTCTGAGCAAGTACGATACAGTAATGGATTCGCATTTAGAATTATGTTCTTCTGTTCAGAACCCCGCGTTTTCTGGTCTCTCCAGTGACATTCAAAATGATTTAATACATAGTATTGCATCCGTTTTACGCGACAACATTAGACTTGAAATAAATAAAGCTCAATTTCTGTCTGTAATGATTGACGAAACTCCCGATGTCAGTCATAGGGAGCAATTAACTGTAATTTTTAGGTATTTATCGGAAACTGGAATCGAGGAGCGATTCCTAGGTTTTTACGATGTTAGCGGTAGTCGAACTGCTGAAGTTCTATCGAATCAGTTGTTAGAAATACTTGACCAGTATCAATGTAGGCATAAGTTAGTTGGTCAATCTTACGATGGCGCGGCAGTTATGTCTGGCGAGCACGGGGGAGTCCAAGCAAAAATTCGAGATGCATGCCCTATGGCAATGTTTGTTCCATGTTATGCTCATATATTAAATTTAGTACTGAGCCGTTCCCTTGAAAATATTCAGGAACTGAAAACCTTTTTTGGACACGTAAATAGTATTGTTCGTTTTTTCAACAAATCATCTAAACGGTCCAATCTATTGAAAGAAATAGCTGACCGCCGTATGCCCGGAGTTTCAGAAACCCGTTGGCACTATCACTCACGCATTATTAATGTAATTTTTAACTGTAGATTAGACATGGTTAATACTTTTAATTCAATATTAGATAACACGCAATCTTGGGATACTGAATCTCTTTCCTTGGCAGAATGTTTCCTCAGTAAATTAGAAAACATGCAGTTTTGCTTTTTTTTGCACGTGTTGTCAGACATTTTTCAAAAAACCGACGTTCTTTTTAATTTACTGCAGTCAAAACAGATTGATATCGAAGTAGCAAACCGCGAAATAGATTCATTCAATAGTTGGCTTGCAAATGATTTTATAAATAATTTTGATTTTATATATGACAGCGTCCAGGAATTCAATGAGCCGCCGCGACAGCGTAGACGGCTGAATCCAGAAGTAGACGCTAAAACTATGTATCGGCGTCTTTTCATTGAAATAATAGACAATGTTAAGGCGCAAATACAACACAGGTACCAATCTCTTTCTCAAATGAGATTTCTTAATTTACTTAATAAATCTAAGTATTGTTTTTATAGTAGGTCATTTCCAGATGAAATGATATCTTCTTTACTATTACAATTTCCGCAAATCTTTGATTTCACTGCTTTAAAAAACGAGTTGAAAGTCTTATACACAACTCCATCTTTGAACAAATTCGATGTTTACGAGCTTTACCAACATTTTCAAAACTCATTATTAAGTGACACTTTTCCACAAGTCACAACTTTATGTAGTATATTTTTGACTCTTCCTGTTTCAGTAGCATCCGCGGAGAGGTCATTTTCTGCTTTAAAGCGAATTCATACGTACATGCGTAATTCACAAAAACAGGAACGATTATCAGATCTAGCTATTCTTTCCATAGAAAAACACTATTTATTAAAAATTAAGAATCTTCCCGGTTTTTATGATAATGTCTTAGCGCATTTCGTAAGAAAGAATAGGCGAATAGCTTTAGAGTATAAGTAGTATTATTAGTAGAATAAGTCAGTAGTTTTGTAGGTAAGTCGTTTCGTTTAGTTTGCATCATATCATCTCACCACAAACGGCTTTTATCAAAGCCACTTTTATTATACCTGCAAGACACTGTTTCAATAGTGTCAGTGCTTACACGTATAGTAAAAGTGGATTAACGATACATCTGCCTATGCAAGACTGAAGTCAGGAAGCCAATTTTCGTAAGAACTCTGCCGCCGTCTCTGCTTGCCGGCGCCTAGCCTAGGTAAGCATTTTTTTTTGCTCCGGCTTACCTCCTCCAATAGTTCACCCTTCGCCACTGCAATGTACAGACACAGCTTTTTTTACTCTTTTATTATATGTATATACTAGCTGTTGCCCGCGACTTCGTCCGCGTAAACCACCCTTGTCACATAGGGGTATAAAAGACGCCTTCGGCTTGTTCTCTGACATAGCAAGTATACATAAAAAAAATATTAAATCGGTGAAGTCGTTTCGGAGGACTTCGATAACAAACAATGTGACACGAGATTTTGATGTATTAGATAGCTTTGTCTGCGGCTTTGCTCGCGTTGAATTCGGGGTAATTTTAATTAAAAAATGAAAGAATTTCATTGCGCAAAACAAAGAGTAAGTAAGTAAAATTCAAGATCCAGCAGACTTTTAAAGATATACATATCTGGGTTGCTCATAAATTAGTTGGTTTCAAAGCAGAACAGAGGAACTTTGCAGAAGTATTGTGTAAAATCTTAAATTATTGTCTAGGATGGAATTACTATGGCCGGTAAATTACATAATGATACGTAGCTACGAAGACAAACAAAAAAAAATTAGATTTGTGTTCAGTGAAAACCACGCAAACGACACCCATGACGGAAATATTAAAAAAAAACCCTAGACGGCATCTTGGATTTTCATTTTGACCTCATTTTCGATATCAGCGACCCCAAAAAACATGAAAACGACACACATGACGAAAAATTTACTTCAACGCCATTTCGATTTTCATTTCGATCTCTTTTTTGTAATCAGCGACCTCGAAAACCATGTAAACGACACCCAAGATGGAAAAACAAATACTTTTCCTCGGCGCTATCTTGTATTTATCAATAGGAGTACTCTTGTGAGGTTTCGAATGAAATAGTCTTACCTATCTTGTTTCCCCTTACAAACTTTTGAGGCCCGTTTCACTCCTTGGAGGGTGAATTTTGAAAAATTCTTTCTTAGTGCAACCCTAGACTACATAAGGAACGTACTTGCCAAATTTGGAATCTGTAGACCCAGCGGTTTGGGCTGTGCGTTGATTTTTAGACTGTCACCCTATTTACCACTCTTAGGGGTTGAATTTTGAAAAATCTGAAACCCATTTCTACTCATTTATCAATAAGAGTACTCTAGTGAAGTTTCGAATGAAATAGTCTAACTTATCTTGTTTCCCCATACAAACTTTGGAGGCCCGTTTCACCCCTCTTAGGGGTTGAATTTTGAAAAAACCTGAAACCCGTTTCTACTCATTTATCAATAGGAGTACTCTTGTGAAGTTTCGAATGAAATAGTCTTACCAATCTTGTTTCCCCTTACAAACTTTTGAGGCCCGTTTCACCCCTTGGAGGGTGAATTTTGAAAAATGTTTTCTTAGTGCACTCTTAGACCACATAAGGAACCTACTTGCCGAATTTGAAATCTGTGGATCCAGCGGTTTGGGCTGTGCGTTGATTTTTAGACTTTGTCACCCCATTTACCCCTCTCAGGGGTTGAATTTTGAAAAAAACTGAAACCCGTTTCTTCTCATTTATCAATAGGAGTACTCTCGTGAAGTTTCGAATAAAATAGTCTAACTTATCTTGTTTCCCCATACAAACTTTGGGGTCTCGTTTCACCCCCTTAGAGGGTGAATTTTGAAAAATCCTTTCTTAGTGCACTCCTAGACCACATAAGGAACCTTCGTGCCAAATTTGGAATCTGTAGACCCAGCGGTTTGGGCTGTGCGTTGATATATCACCCAGTCAGTCAGTCAGTCAGTCAGTCAGTCAGTTTACCATTTTATATAGATAGATTATTACTCTACACAATAGATGAGCACCTAGGTATCTACTTTTTACCAAACTGCTAAATAGCAGTACAATGGAATTGTCTTTATTACTTTATTTATGTAAGTATAAATATGCTTATAGTGTAGAAATATGCATAAACTAATGGAATTATGTCTCTATTACTTTATGCATAAAGTAAAAGAGACATAATTCCATGCTCATGGTGATGATAGTCTGTCAATTTGTAATTATAACCTAGATTTTTAAAACAGAAAAATAATGATATCTCCTGAACCAGGGTGACAAAATGAAAAAAACGTTTCCGATTATGAAAGTGCTATGTTTTTACTATTAGGTACAATAAAAATCTTCAGGGCACAAGCATTTTCCACTGGGACCCAACTTCCCTTACAAAACGGGCAATCTCCTTTATGGTTTTGGGAGACTACTTTTACAAATTTTTACAAAATCATGGCATATTTTGTTTAAAAAAAACGTCATGGCCGCGCCATCGAAACGCACACGAATATGATTGGTTAAGAAAACCTTTTGACTAAAACTACGCTGACATATATCGCACTTGTAAGGCTTTTCAACTGTGTGTATGAATATGCTTTAATAAATTTACCTTTTGACTGAAACTACGCTGACATATATCGCACTTGTAAGGTTTTTCACCAGTGTGTGTACGAATATGACTGGTTATAGTACCCTTTTCACGAAAACAACGCTGACATATATCACACTTGTAAGGTTTTTCACCAGTATGTGTACGAATATGACTGGTTAAGGAACCCTTATAACTAAAACTACGCTGACATGTATCGCACTTGTATGATTTTTCACCAGTGTGTGTACGAACATGAATTGTTAAAGTACTATTTTGACTAAAACAACACTGACATATATCACACTTGTAAGGTTTTTCACCAGTGTGTGTACGAATATGACTGGTTAAGGAACTCTTCTCACGAAAACAACGCTGACATATATCACACTTGTAAGGTTTTACGCCAGTGTGTTTACTAACATGATTTGTTAAAGTACTCTTTTGACTAAAACCACGCTGACATATATCACACTTGTAAGGTTTTTCACCAGTGTGTGTACGAATATGACTGGTTATAGTACTCTTCTCACGAAAACAACGCTGACATATATCACACTTGTAAGGTTTTTCACCAGTGTGTGTACGAATATGACTGGTTAAGGAACTCTTCTCACGAAAACAACGCTGACATATATCACACTTGTAAGGTTTTACGCCAGTGTGTTTACTAACATGATTTGTTAAAGTACTCTTTCGAATAAAACCACGCTGACATATATCACACTTGTAAGGTTTTTCACCAGTGTGTGTACGAATATGACCTGTCATATTACCCTTTTCACGAAAACAACGCTGACATATATCACACATGTAAGGTTTTACGCCAGTGTGTTTACTAACATGATTTGTTAAAGTACTCTTTTGACTAAAACCACGCTGACATATATCACACTTGTAAGGTTTTTCGCCAGTGTGTGTACGAATATGACTGGTTATAGTACTCTTTACACGAAAACAACGCTGACATATATCACACTTGTAAGGTTTTTCACCAGTGTGTGTACGAATATGACTGGTTAAGGAACTCTTCTCACGAAAACAACGCTGACATATATCACACTTGTAAGGTTTTACGCCAGTGTGTTTACGTTGACTATGACTGGTTAAATTACGCTTTTGACTGAAACTACTCGGACATATATCGCACTTGTATGATTTTTCACCAGTGTGTGCACGAATATGACTGGTTAAATTACGCTTGTGACGGAAACTACTCGGACATATATCGCACTTGTATGATTTTTCAACAGTGTGTGTACGAACATGATTTGTTAAAGTACTCTTTTCACTAAAACAACGCTGACATATATCACACTTGTAAGGTTTTTCACCAGTGTGTGTACGAATATGATTTGTTAGATGATTCTTTCGACTGAAACCACGCTGACATATATCACACTTGTAAGGTTTTTCACCAGTGTGTGTACGAATGTGACTTGTTAAATGGTGCTTTTGACTGAAACTGCACTGACATATGTCACACTTATAAGGTTTTTCACCAGTGAGTATACGAATATGTTTTGTTAAATTTCTCATATGACTAAAAGTATATACTTCACATTCGTGAGGCTTTTTGAATTTAGTTATAAATTTGGACGTACGATTTTGAGTGGCTCGGATAAGTTTTGAGTCCGATGTTTGGTTTGTCTTTTGTTCGGCTGGTATTGAGTCTTCTAATTTTGTTCTTCGCAAGTATAGTTTTGGTTCCTCTGCAACAGCCGGGCCTGCGAGAATAAATCGATTGTGAATAGGGTGTCCGTTTCGATGGCGCGGCCATGACGTTTTTTTTTTTTTTCGAAAAAAAAAAGTATGCCACGATTTTGTAAAAACATATGAAGGAGTAAGCACAAGTGAACCACTAAAAAGTGAAAAATACAAACTTTGTCCAAAAAATAAAACCAACTCCTAAAAACTCAAAAAAGTGAAAAATAACTTTAGCTTCGAAGTCGGCGACCTTTGTTTGATTGATTTACTTAGTTTTTTCACAGACTTTTGAAGCTTAAGTTATTTTTCACTTTTTTGCGCTTTTTGGAGTTGGTTTTATTTTTTGTAAAAAGTTTTTATTTTTCACTTTTTAGTGGTTCAGTTGTGCTTACTCCTTCATATGTTATGAACTGGTGTAAACAATAGATAGACATGAGATTTCAGCAATCCTAGTCCATTTGCTATCATTTATTGAGGAGTTCCGTTGCCTATCTTCGAAGTTCTTCATCAAATCTTCACTAAATTGAAATGACACACTTTAAGAAAGTACTCTTACAAAAACTACCCAAATCACATCAAGTGCGCCTATGAAATTTGAAGAGCTCTCTCAATTTTTCCAGGATCCCATCATCAGATCCCGACTTGATGATGTTGGGACCACTTGGGAAGTATACCCTTGCAAACAAAAAAATAATAATTCAAATTGCTCCAGCCATCTTCGAGTAATCGGGGAACATACATAAAAAAAAATGTTCCGACGAATCGAGAACCTCCTCCTTTTTGATGTCGGTTAAAAAAGGACAATGGTCATAATTGCCCTTGCGTCCAATAGCTTTAAGATATACACCAATGGATAAATCTCTTTAAGAAGAACATTTTTTAGTATGGGGACTTCTCTCGATTCGGAGTCAGAGAGCTACAAGCTACAGAGCTCTAAGTATGAGAAATTAGTTTTAATTAAATACTGTTATTTCGTCAATTTATTAACTTTTATAGATACTGTATGTTTCAAACATCATACAAAAAGCCTATGAATGTATTTTTTTTTTTTTTCAAAAAATTGCATTCTCATTGTAAGTTATTGTGGCATTTTTTTTAAATTATCTCAGCTAAGTGTACACGTAGTCTCTTAAAATCAGTATTTTATGCAGTTGAATAGTTAGATTAAATGAAAATTATAAATGTTAAAACGGCATGTAAAGTTTTGCAATAGTGCTTGCAAAAATAAACTATCGATAGAATATCGATAGAACCAGCGTCATCTAAATTATTGCATATTTTGTTTTAACACGTAGTTTTGGAAAGGAATAAATATTTAAGAGTATTTCTTTGGCGCCAAATATCAAAATTACCGAAAAAAAATCTCTTCACCTTCTAGGAGGAGAGACTTTTCAAAATTAACATTCATCAGCCTTCACTCTTATTCGATACTGTTGTTTTGGACCAAAATTCACGTATAGCCTTCGCTCTTCTCATCTTTGGAAGCATCCACAGCTTTTAGAAAAAGTCGACCAAATTATTAGGAACACACTTCAGTACTTAATGTGGCCCTGGACGACCGAGCTTGGCAGCAAGCCACACTTCCCATTCGCTTGGGTGGTCTCGGCGTCCGTAAAATTTCTAGTATAAGTTTACCAGCCTTCCTCTCCTCGGTCTACGGTACCGAGAAATTAACCAGGGATATTTTATCCTTTTCACTGGTTGATGTTCAGGTGCCGTATCTGACTGATGCGTTGAACGCTTGGAAAATGGCTTGTCCCAATACGGA
The DNA here is from genome assembly GCA_950022955.1 of Xestia ashworthii. Lineage (NCBI taxonomy): Eukaryota > Metazoa > Arthropoda > Insecta > Lepidoptera > Noctuidae > Xestia > Xestia ashworthii. The sequence goes on along the minus strand of OX465574.1, from coordinate 3,144,784 downwards.
TTTGCCCGACAACCTGTCCTCCCAGAGTCAGTGGGACGTGCCGCTCTGCAGTATTGTACGGAATACCCTTTTACATACGTCAATCAATACTGTGGAGCGTGCCCGTCTGCTGGCTGTGGGGGAATGGGAGTCAGGCTTGTGGCTTCAGGCACTTCCGTCATTCACCATTGGCACTATGATGGATGACGCATCGTTCCGGGTCGCTACGAGTCTACGCTTAGGAGCACCTTGTGTTGCTTCGCATCGTTGTCACTGCGGTGTAGCTGTCGACAGCCTCGGACACCATCGCCTGTCCTGCTACAGGAGCGCAGGTCGCATTGCACGGCACGCCAGCATCAACGACATTATCCGTCGGGCTCTTGCCAGCGCCGGCGTACCAGCGGTTTTAGAACCAAACGGCTTGGTGCATGACGATGGCAAGCGACCGGACGGCATGACGTTGGTGCCTAAGAGCGTAGGCAGGCCTTTGGTGTGGGACGCAACTTGTGTCGACACCCTTGCGCCTTGCCACGTTGCAAGCACGGCGGGCTGTGCAGGCGCTGCTGCTGCAGCTGCTGAGATCCTCAAACGGCGCAAATACTGTAACCTTATTGGTAATACTACAGCTTTGAGCCGTTTGGGGTCGAAACGCTCGGGTCATGGGGTCCGAGTGCACGTCTCCTTTTTAAGGAAATCTCCCGCCGACTGATCGACACTTCGCGTGACCAGAGGGCTGGCTCTTTCTTTGGCCAAAGAATTACCATTGCCATTCAACGTGGCAATGCTGCCAGTCTCAGTGCCAGTGATTTTGACGACTTTTTGCATATCAACGGGCGTCACATAAATTTGTGACAGGTGTCGAGCTAAAAGTTTTGTGATACGTACAGTGGTTGAATTTACATAATATAAAACTTCTGGCTGGCACTTACGAATCTCAATAACGGTAGCGTTTTCGAATATGGTTCCTTTTCTAATATTTCGTGACGCAATGTGTGACAGTAATAACGTCTGATTTATGGCGTCACATGTAAGGGTTTACGAGAAATCAATACCTCTACCTAATCAATATCACTTCCGTTACCGAGATTGAGAGACCAGCGAAGTGGTTTTTCAAGCTGGCTGGACACGTTTTCGATCGATTATCTAAGATTCTGTAGTGTCGCAAATTCTGAAATAAGGGTGTTTGGCCGTCACATAAAGTGCCCTATTGACCTAGTTTAATGCGAGCTATTTTGAAGATTTGTCCAGCCAGCCTTTTTTTTTTTTTTTTAGGATGGGAAATCATCAAATGACTTTTCCCACTCTGGGCGGAGCGGGAGGGAGTGAATCTCTTTCGAACAGTCCCGCAACCCCGGCAGGCTTCGGCCCTTGCGGGCCCCTCTCTTCTGCTGACATCTCTTTGAGGCGCGCGTGGAACACGAACGCGCCGTTGACACGGCCTGTCGTCACTAGACGGACGGACGGCTAGCTAGCCCATAGCTAACCGTCCACAGGCCCGCATCTACGGTGGCCGGTAGCCACCACGTGGCCCCCGACGCCCGGTGCGTCTCCCGCGGCGGCCGGGAAGAGAGGCTCTCTCCCTCTCTTGTTCCGCCACCTCCTTCGCCAGCATGACTGCTTCGCAGAAGGAGGTGACGGCTTCCCATTCCGTCTCGCTCCGGACCATGGATTGAACCAGGGCCGGACGCGAGAGGTCGCCGCCGCCGATCGCCGCTACGAGGACACGGCGGTGCTCCGCCCACGCAGGGCAGACTTCCACCGTGTGCTCCACCGTGTCCTCCGGTCGATCCTCACAGTGGAAACACCCGGGCGTTTTCTCCCGCCCGATTCGGTGCATGTACCTCCCGAAACATCCGTGTCCGGTGAGGACCTGCGTCAGGCGGAAGGTGAGGGCGCCGTGGCGCCTCTCAAGCCACTCCTCAAAGAGGGGACTTACCGCCACTATCGTGGCGTGCCCTGCACGGGGTTGCGACAGTCGCTCTCTCCATGTCGCCAAGAGATCGCGCCGGAGCACTATGGGCAAATCGCGTATGTTTCGTCTCAAAACTCCGTATCTCGGTTGTTTCAAAACTAATTGAGCTGTAATTTTGCACACATATTCTTGGATGTATACAGTTTAAAGTAAATAATTTTGATTTTGTATATTAATTAATAAAAAAAATAAAACTTAAAAAAATACATACATTCTCTATGAAAAACAAACAAAATTTGTCTTAATTTTTATAATTTACTTAAAATGGAATAATTGAAACAAACGAGAAAAATAAAGTACAAAATTCAGGAAGCTCCTACATATTTTCGTTGATAGCAAGAAGGGCCTTGGCTTCATCAAAAAGTTCTTTCGATATTGTTTCTGAGGTATTTCTCAAACTTGATATATATGAAGTCCCTCGTGAACAACGTGGTGAAGATCGAGAGTGTGTCGACCAGGGTGGCGTACCTTATACTCAGAATATCCTCAAGATATTCGCTGAAGGTCATACAGGTCTACGCCCCGACCTCGGCACACCCCGACGACGAAGTGGAGACCATGTATGAGGATATCTCTAAAGCCATGCATGGTTTCAAAACTCACTTCACCGTTGTCATGTGGGACTTCAACGCAAAACTGGGCAGACGAGACGGGGATGAGCTGCAGGTGGGGCAATTTGGAGTTGGACGTCGGAACCACCGGGGCCACCAACTGGCTAGTTTTATGGAGCAGGAGGGCCTCTATATGATGAACTCCTTCAAAAAGCGTGAGCACAGAAAGTGGACCTGGCAGAGCCCAGATGGTGCAACAAAAAACGAGACTGATTTCATCATGTCAACCAAGAAGCAAATGTTCAATGATGTCTCTGTGATCAATTCGGTGAAAACCGGGAGCGATCACCGCATGGTAAGAGGCACATTGAACATCAATATCAAGCTATAAAGGTCTCGACTGATGAAGTCTACGCTCCGTCCAGCACAGATCCAAATCCAAAACCCCGAAAGCTTTCAGCTCGAACTCCAGAATCGTTTCGAGTGCCTAGGGAGCTCAGTGGACGAATACAACGATGGGTTCGTGGAAACTGTCCATACGACCGGGTCTAAGTTCTTCAAGACACGTCGTACAGATCAGAAAAAGAGGTTCTCCGATCAAACTCTCAAGCTCATGAAGGAGCGGCGTGAGATGATCCTGCAGTCTTCAGACGAGGCGTTGAAATACCGGCAGCTCAATAGACAGATCTCTAAATCCTTGAAGAGCGACCTCCGCCGATATAATACCGAGCGCATTAAAGACGCAATCGAACGGAACAAAGGCTCCAAGGTATTTTCAAGAGATCTGGCTATTGGGCAGAGTCAGCTCACGAAACTGAAGACCGACGATGGCAGGATCCGCCAAACCGGAGCTACTGAGGGAGATCGAGAGCTTCTATGGACAGTTGTACACGTCAACCAGCAAACCCATTGTCGACCTAGCAAACGACCCAAGAGCTAGACTTACCCGACACTATACCGAAGACATCCCGGACGTCAGCCTGTACGAGATTAGGATGGCTCTGAAACAACTCAAAAACAACAAGGCACCGGGGGATGACGGAATTACGGCCGAAATCCTGAAGGCGGGTGGAAAACCGGTACTTAAGGCCCTTCAGAAGCTGTTTAATTCCATCATACTCGAGGGGAAAGTGCAGGGGTGTGGTGGTGCTCTTCTTCAAGAAGGGTGACAATGCCCGGTTGAAGAATTACAGGCCCATCTCACTTCTAAGCCATGTCTACAAGTCGTTTTCAAGAGTCATCACGAATCGTCTCGCGCGCAGGTTTAACGATTTCCAGCCACCCGAACAAGCCGGTTTCCGAAAAGGCTTTAGCACCGTGGACCACATACATACGCTTCGGCAGGTTATACAGAAGACCGAAGAGTACAACTTGCCTCTCTGTTTAGCGTTTGTGGACTACGAGAAAGCCTTTGATTCGATCGAGACCTGGGCTGTACTGCAGTCTCTCCAACGGTGCCAAATTGACTACCGGTACATCGAGGTGTTGAAGTGTTTGTACAAAAACGCCACCATGTCAGACCGACTTCAGGACCAAGCCTCGGAACCTATCCTTCTACAGCGAGGTGTAAGACAGGGAGACGTAATATCTCCGAAACTGTTCACCGCTGCACTGGAGGATGTCTTCAAGGTTCTGGACTGGAGAGGGCTAGGCATCAACGTCAATGGCGAGTACATCACTCACCTTCGGTTTGCCGGCGATATAGTGGTCATGGCTGAGACCATGGAGGACCTCAATACAATGCTCGATGACCTCAGTAGAGCTTCCGAAAGAGTGGGTCTAAAAATGAACATGGACAAGACGAAGGTCATGTTGAATGCCCATGTCACACCCATTCCTATCAAGATCGGAGGCTCTACACTCGAAATTGTAGACGACTATGTATACCTAGGACAAACGGTCCAGTTAGGTAGGTCTAATTTCGAGAAAGAGGTCAATCGTCGAATCCGACTCGGCTGGGCAGCGTTCGGGAAACTCCGCAGTATCTTCTCGTCCAAATTACCGCAGTGTCTCAAGACGAAAGTCTATGACCAGTGCGTTGCCAGTGTTGCCAGTGATTACATACGGGACCGAAACGTGGTCGCTCACAATGGGCCTTATCAAAAGCTATGCTCGGAGTTTCCTTGCGTGATCGAATCAGAAATGAAGACATCCGCAAGAGAACCAAGTTCACCGACGTAGCCCGAAGAATTGCTAAACTTAAGTGGCAGTGGGCAGGGCACATTGCTCGCAGAACGGATGGCCGTTGGGGCCGAAAAGTTCTGGAGTGGCGACCGCGAACCGGAAGACGATGCGTTGGTAGACCTCCCACTAGGTGGACCGATGACCTGGTGAAGGTTGCGGGAATCCGGTGGATGCGAGTCGCAAGGGACCGGTCAATGTGGCGACACTTGGGGGAGGCCTATGTCCAGCAGTGGGCGTCTTTCGGCTGAGATGATGATGATGAACAATTTATTTATTAACTATGATGGCCCGAGTTGATAATTTGTTACTAACTCAAAAGTTACAGATCTATTGATAACACATGTAAGTGGGGGCGTGCTTTAGGTAATGCTAACCACTTCCTATAAGGTGGACTGTCATCCTGTTTGCTTACATATTGATCAAGTAACTATACTTACTAGTGATCTCCACAGCTCTTCGCTTCTTTTTAGTTAGTTCTTGTTCCTCTGCCACTTCAATTTTAACTGATACAGACAGGTGTGGGGGTATATCTTCTGTACCTAGACAGGTATTGTTTAGATTTTCCACGTCAACATCTGTAAGTAAACAAATACAGTAAATAAGTGCATTTTTAGTCTATGTGCCATTATGTGAAACAAATAAAGGACAATGGACGAAATTGCATAAATAGAAAAAAGAGATTGTTTTTAGTAGGTTACCCGGAACTGAGCTATTTGGATTAGGATAATTAATTATTTTAAAATAATGGTTAGGTTAGGGTAGACCTGTGACCAGGAACGACTATTATATACTCGTAGAAAAAAAAATGGAAAACTGACGATACAAAATATTTGGCTTATTTGATTTTGCGTAAAAACTCTTTTTCCAACTGAAATATTTGACTAAATAAAAAATGTTAAAAGTACTAGTTGGTAAACAAGTTATAGTTTAAACGTTGATTTCCCAAACATTAGGTTTGCGTTACAATTTTTTGTGAATAGATTTTTTGCTAAATAATAATTTGGCAAATAAAAATATGCGAAAAATTTTTTTGGAAGTGAAAATTTGTCAAATTCCTTTCGGTCAAACAAGGGAGACCCTATTTTTATTGATTCCAGCAGAAATAAATAACACAAAAAAGCAAATGAACAGAGAAGATTCCCTTTTTCGCTGCCCCACCCCTGCTTATCTCTGGACCCGCGCCATTCGCTAACTTCGTGTCGCAAGGAATCGCTTTATCTAGCTTGGAGAAAGTGAGACAGCTAGTACGCGTACGGTATTGTGGGACAGAGACAAATACCTTCATAAACGCCGCTCTATTATGAATAATAACAAGTGTTTTTTTGAGTAGGAAGTGCGTTTGGATGATTACTTTGTATTTGTAAACAACTGCAGTCATGACGCCAAGGATACTGTCGCGTTGAGACACGCGGTTTACTGTTTGATTCCTTTTTTTTAAGTTGGTTGAAAGTGGCGTAATAATTAAGCATTTTAAAACAATGTTAAAGTTTTATAAAAATGAGTTACAATGATGGCACGATCTGCGGTGGTTAACATTAAATGGGTGTTTAAAAGTACTTACTTATGTAAACTTATCCAGTAGGTACCTACCTACTTGGATTTGGTTCAGTACCTACTTTATTTGTTTATTTTTAAACAAAATATATTCTAAATCATGTTTGTTTAGTTTTCGATACTTTCCGATTGGTCCATTATAAATTTTATTAGGTTTAATACGTCCGATAAAGAAGGTCATCGATATGTATGAATCCGTCGCTTTTTAGCAGTCATTCGAATTTGGTCGGATAACTAGCCGTTGTTTACATGTTTTGTTTTTTGTCTATATTTACTCAATGCGAAACATTCCAAGCTGAATATTTTCACCATGTATTTTTCATTAAAGGCACTAGCTTTCGGTTTATACCTATACATCTGGAATTGAGCCGGTTCCTTGTACTTTGCCGAAAGTTATGACACCATCGTTTTGACTTTTAGCAAGATTATTCAAAAACGCATGCATGAACAGTTTTGAAACTTTGCATGGTTATTATAAGCGTCAAGAAGGACCGAATACAGTTTTCAGCGATCTTGTACCTTGTCACATTTAGGCGCTGCGACGTTTATTCAGGTTTTCATAAAACCGCAATAACTTGAAAATTATAAATATTTTCTTAAATCTAATTGGGGCACTAATGGGCACAAATTAAGAGCTACACGTGTATGTTTATTCTACAGGAGCACATGCAATGGTTTTAGAGAAATACGATTCTGCAAAACGTTACTCCAGCAAGAAATGCAATATCTCAAAAACCTGAAGGGGCACTAATTTTATTTTTGGGGGCACATTTTGCCGCTAATATAAGCTCTCTGGCCATGCACAATGTTTTTCTCTCCGATCATTCGTTTTGAATTTTCCTGCTAGAAAAACGTTACCCTAGCAGGAATCGTTTTTTCACTTTTTCTCCAAAACTAGGGGCACAAATTCTTTATGTGGGGGCACATTTACAGCAGCTAAGGCTCTAATTATACATTCTACTCAGATAACTCTAGGAGACACTTTCCAGCTAGGGTAACGTACATCGCCATGATCGCAGAATGGCTGGAGAATGCGGGTCGATAGAAAAATAAAACTCTTCGGCTTGATAATATTAATATTGATAAGAAATTACTTATGAACATTATTATTTAGCCTATACTGTCTGTTATCTATCAATTGTGTGGATATTTGGAAACCTTCTTAACTAATAAGGTTATTATAAGTACCCTACACCAGTGGCGGATTTACACTCTCGGCCGCCCTAGGCCCCAAGCCAACAGCCGCCCCTTTCCCAGCATCCACCATATAGACTACATAATGAAATTACTTTATTGCCAACTTTTATCTCAATAGATTTGGAAATTTAGGAAATAAAATAGTTTTATTTCGCAAGAATATGGTACATAAGTAGTAACAAATAGTTATTTGCTCTAACATACTCTGCCAACTTGGCATACTTGGCTTGGCTTACATTTAACGTTACACATTGTATAGAGAGGAGGCCTGTGCCCCAGCAGTGGGAACATTAATAGGCTGATGATGATTATATATCAATATTGATACTTATTTCCATAATAAAACACGCAAGTATTATTCACTATTACTACTATACTGATTGCATTGGTTATCGATATCGATAAAACTTGCATGCGCACTACCCCATATCTAGAGTGTTACTTTTGACATTCGGTCAGCCAATCAGAGCGTAGTGAACGCAGATGTAAGTACTATCAGTTGGCGGAATTGTTTTCAAACAAAATAAGTGACATTTCTAGTCTATAGGTTATATGCTCGATGAGGTATAGTTATCTGTGGCCATTTTGCTTTCTGCACATGTGTGGAAAAAACATGAAAAACGCACGTGTGTGAAATACACTGCATTTTGAACCTAATTGTAGTGCGAAAAGAACAGTTTTCGAGAAAGTGTATTGAAAGAAAATTGTACAACTCTTGGAGTAAAGAAAAGAACGAACAAGTCTCTTGGCTGCTTTCAGCTGCACATTCACCTACTAAATTGAGCGAGTGTGCTGAATAGGGAACATACTCGGCAAGGGGAGAAATTTCCTTTATTTTAGCTTGTAGGCCGTTGTATATGCCTGACATGTTAGCTGCGTTGTCATAGGATTGCCCTCGGCACTTTGAATATAATGTCAATTCTCAATTCACTTAATGTTGAGGGTTGCAAATTAGAAAATCAACTCTCCTGAGCAAATTTCGAAAGAACAACGTACAAATCAACAAAGTTTAAAATAACGATGGTCATTTGATCAAAAGTTCAGCTGACCAGTCTGGAGGTGACCAGTCAGATCACCAAACATTAATTCACAAACTTTTACTTGACAAGCAACGATTAGAAAACACATTATTTGTCATTTCATCAGTATACAACAACAAGTTTAACAAATAATTCACTTCGCAAAATAATTTTCACATAAACTTTTATTTAATAACGTATTATTTGACAAACAATTCATTATTTTTTCGTTTTATCTCATAAAACAACGTTTGAAATAAAGACGTTACACAAATTGATTGAGCCATTTAAAAAAAAAAGACAATAAATGAATTTGGTTTCCTCAATGCACAAATTTTGTGACAGAAATGAATCGCTGCAGAACCGACTCCACGTAGTCTTTTCGGCCCTACCCCTAGAGTGTAATTTAAGCCCGCTTAGGCGCGGAGGGGCGAGGCGGGCCGCGAGCTGAGGAGCAGGTGGCTTTAACACTCGCCGCCGCGGCTGAGGCTGGCCGGCTTCAGCCGGCCAGCAAGCCGAAGCTGCGGTGGTGAGCGTTAAAACCCTCTGCGACGATAAGCTCGCGTGTGACCGCCGGCGAAATAAATAGTATACGAAACGTTGGTTGTAAAATGAAAATTTGTCAATGGACTTTTGGTAAAACATTAGTGAACCCAGTCTGGAATATCAATGTTTAAATTATTTATTACACTATTGACCAAATCGTTTAAAGGTCAAAATGGATTAACTGGTGAAAAAGGTAAACATAATATACCCGTATCTCTGCCCCCATAATCGGAACTTGGGGCACCCCCCGTTAGGTTATTAGGTTCCTTTAAACCCTGCACTCGGAAATACGGGGCCCCGTGAAGCGGGGCTCCGTCGACTACGCTTTTTAGGGGAATATAAAGTGTTTTAAGGTTAGGTTATATTAATCGGTATTTCTCAAGAATGGTACATTATTCGACGACCCGAATGGCGCAGCGGTAGTGAAGCTGCCTTACGTTCTTAGGGTCCTGGGTTCGAATCCTGGTAGGAGCAAATGTTTGTGTGATGAGCATGGACATTTGTTTCCCAGTCATGGATGTTTATATGTATAATATGTATGTATTTACAAACAAAAAGTATATATGTAGTATATCAACTGTCTGGTGACCACGACACAAGCCTTGCTTAGTGTGGCACTAGATGGTACTGTGTATAATGTCCAGCAATATTTATTTTATTTTATTATCTTTTCATAAGAGTCCTTCCCTCCACACCGCGTGAGTTGACTACCATCGCATGCATTTCACGAAAAATAATGCGTTTTATTGTAAGTAGTCGTCATTTGTGATTATGTAATTTGATAAGTAATGATTTGATAATTAAAAATTATATCTAGCAACTTTTGATCAGTCGTTCATTTGATGTCACATACATTGGGATTTTAATTTTTTTTTTTAATGAAACATTTGGTCATTTAAATTTTGTTATTTCGTTTATTGTTCTTTTGAAATTTGCTCGAGAAAGTTTTGATTTTCTAATATGCAACCATGTTGAGGTAACAACATTTGTCATTTATTGTGATTTATGGCCTGTGTTTGGAATGGACTTAATAAAACGTTCTATAGGTAATCAGGCAGGACATATCTGATTACGTAAGTGAGCTGGTCTACATGAGATAATATATCCGGCGTCGAGTCAATTGTCAGAGAAAAATATTTCGCTCTTAATATTTCCATGACAATTGTCTTCAAAACTTTGTTTCCCATAAGCCGAATGAATTCTTCGCATGTTGTTGAAGAAAGATAACTCGTATGTCCTGAGCCTGGATTCCCATAACGTGAAATATGTTTGGCTAAGAACGGATCGAACTCAGCGATAAGCTATAAGGACATCAAATAATTTCCATTATGAACTTAACCAAATTTCTCGTTGTGTCCTCTTAAATCGTTAAAAGTAGGGCAAAATCGAGCCCAAAGGAGTCGGTTACAAACAAACAAGCAAGCAAGCAAGCACACATACAGGCGAAACTAATAAAAGCGTGTTAAAAACATAGAAGAGTATTTAAGGATGCGGTATAGATTGCACCATGCCGCCCGCCATACGTATAAGTTTTTTGACACGGTTGGGGCCGCCCCTAAATCTGGCCGCCCTAGGCCCGGACCTCCAGGATGTTTATTTGAAAACAAAGGAGATAATTAACAAAACCATGAGGCAGTTAGGCGCGACGCGACGCAGCTGAGAGATGAGAACCCTTATAGAACCAAGACGGAAGAAGTACAACCATTACCAGGTAACCGGGCTGGACAACAGTTAGGCGCGGACCATCGTCGACGGGAAGATGAGGCTGCGCAGCAACAACCAGGTACGTCGTCGTCACGCTATGAGGAGTCCTCACAACGAGAGACTTCACTATTTGAAGATAGAGGCCCCAGCAAGCTGAACGGGTTAATAAAGAGGCAGAATATTAATTTCAAAGCGTTCATGAGAACCGTGAGTAATATACAAGTCGATAATTTCGAGCATCAATGGCAATTCGAAAACGCTCCAAAATCACTGGATAGCCGATCGACAAGCTTCAGTGGGAAATTGAAGGTGAGGATGGAGACGACGAGATTACGTACCAAATGGAATTCTGTAAGCACGAGGAAAAGTACAGTGAGCTGACAAATGACATCAACAAAAAGATGTGGGCAGTGAAGCACCGTGAAAAGTCAGCTCCAAAAATTGACATCCCCGTGTTCAATGGAACTTATAACCAATGGGTTCCGTTCAAAGACTTGTTCAGCGAAGCAGTCGACAAAAAACCGTTGATGTCTAATGCACAAAAAAATGCAGTTTTTGAAGAGCAAGGTGACTGGAGAAGCAGAGCCTCTAATTCATCATCGACAATAATCGAATGCTCAATTATTTAGTAAATCATTCGGTCACTTAAAGGTGGCAACACCGTTATTTCAGTTGGTAAAAAAATATTTGTTGCAACGGTCATTACTTTTGCGGATACAGACGTCGAAGGTCTTCTCGAGTTACATTGTAAGAGTTGTGGCCATCCACCCTGCTGGCGACAGTAGCCACGAGGCTGTTGGGGCTGTCGCGTACCCGATCCATCAGTGATGCGATTCCCAGACGCGCTACAGAAGCGCGGCTAATATTGATAAACAAACAAGTACTTACTGTTTGTCTTCTTAGCTTTTCGATTCTTTTTAGATACTTCTGGTTCTTCTGCCACTTCAGTTTCAAACCCCAAGAAAGGCAATTCCTCTTCGGAATCTGATTCCGAATGGTGTGACTGTAGTTGTATGTCTTCTATATCTAGATAGTTGTTGTATAGATTTACTGGTTTTAGATCTGTAATGTTAGTAAATAAAAACGGTCAAGTGCATTTCTAGTTTTATATAAATATTTTATTTCTTGTTGAATTTATCTCGAAATTACAAAGCAAAATGTGGACTTAAAACATATTTTTACAAGCTTTCATTTAGTTTGTCCTGTCCCGTCTGTCTGTAATCAAATCTTGCAAGTAAAATTAGTTCCGCTTTCCGGTTACCGATTGAGCTGGAATTTTGCATGCATATGTACATCGCGTGATAATGCAATATTTTGATAAAATTAAGCTGATCTGATGATGGAGCTGGCAGGTGGTCATAGGAACTCTGTAATGAAACGACGCAAACCACATCACAGGGCTCGAGTTGTATGATTCGCCTTGATGAGGCTTCTGCGTCTGATCTTTAGATGGTATCCAGGGTCTGATGATGGAGCTGGAAGGTGGCCATAGGAACTCCGTAATAAAACGACATAACCCCATAAAATTTGGACTTGTTTGATTTGTCAAGTACAACATCCATCTAAAATATGCACATTCAGGGTGGATATGGTAAACGGGGCAGTAATGGGAACTACCTTAACCGTTGCAGCTACACGAAAATGGTCTTAGGAAATAATCTATAATTGATCGTGATCCACATTCACCGAATTTCGAAAAAAAAAACAGTCCAGTAAGCAAGAAAATGGCAATTTTACACAAAACATTTTTTTGATGTCAATCGATCCTCTTTCTAATTAATTCTACTAATGTTCAAAAAGTTCTATCGGACCAACCCAGGTTGTAGTACTAACTTTTCCCATACATTTTGTTTGAAAATTTAACCATATGCGAATCTGAAATACAAAAAAAAATTAAGACAAATGATCACGAAGATGGTATGTTACTTAGATTTTTTGTAATTTCTGACTTTTTAGTACACCATTGTTGGTTGGTCCGATAGAAGCTTTTGCCGTTTCCAATAGTAGTTCTATCAGTAACATACATTGGATTAGGTACATTAAGCTTATAGGGTGCAAGAAACCAACTAACTAACTTTAACATCAACTCTGCAAACTCATCAACTGCCCAACGAGAGCTTACTTTGGTTGAGGCTTTAGGTAACTGAGCTATTGACTGACATCACACACACATGACCACTGTAGAATGGGTTTGTTAACCTTTTGACTGCCACAGCATAAACGCACGCACGTGCCCTCCACACAAAGCCACAATTTCATCTACTAGTTTGTCACATATTTGTGTCGTTTGGCGTACAGGGCACGCGCTTGCTTGTCACGTATATGTGACAATGGCGTCCAAAAGTTTAAAAGAAAGTGTCGACAAAATGTCAGATTTCTTTAGTTCATCTGTTATGTATGTCACTGTGGATTCTTTGTTGATAAACCCCTTCCCAAGGCAGTCATACTATGCAGGCTGATAGAGATTCATAGATGACTGCCCAGGAAGGTAAATGTGTAGCTGCCCCACAAACGATGGGACACTTCATGTTGTGTCGAGAGCAGCGGTGGCGCAGTGGTGGGGGCCCCGACTTACGAACAGTAAGTTGTAGGTTCGAACCCAGGTATGCGCATTACTTTGTATAATTTATTTCATCACCACTGCTCTCAAAAACGGTGAAGGAAAGCATCGTGAGGTAACCAGCATGTCCTAGAACCAACAATTCGAAGGCATGTGACATCTACCAACCCGCCCGCGTGGTGGATTATATAGCCCATACGCAAAATACGCGCTTTGACGTGGAGTTGCGGATATCAGCCCATTGTACAATACAATTCATATTGTGTCCTGCCTGTTCCATTGTTTGCACATCACAAGAGCTGATGAACGCTACCGAAAGCGCCAAACATGTCACCAAACTTTGGGCTGACCCAATTTTAATAGTCATCGACACATCAAGAAGAAGAGCAAGCATTTTTTTTTAAACATACCGTCATCATCACTTGAATGTTCCTCATTAGGCTCAATGATGTCATCTAGTCCCCCACAAACAGCTTGTAATTCTTCTTTCACAGCAATGCTTTCTGTTTCATCATTTTCAACTATGCTTATGCTCTGTATTGGAGAGTTGATAAACCCATGGAAAATCTCTGACTGGTACTCGCTCAATAAAGGTTTTAGCTGTAAAATGATTACATTTAAGTTAAATAATTATGATGATGATAATGAGGCCATTATTTTCACACCAGAGATTATATCTCTGTTGAAGAATATCTCACCTCCAAGCTTCCATTCATAATCTGAGCGAACCGCTCTTCAGCTTCTAGACATTTTGTTAGTAATTGGTAGCATTTCTTAAGTTGAGCACAGCAGACGAAACAAGCGAGTATTGGTCTACTGTCATCAGTTACAAACTGCAACAAAATTATTAGTTAAATGAATAAATGATCTACTTTCAAATTATATTGAAGCAACTGTTTAATATGCTGTCAATACTGTTGATATAAAAGTATGGCCATCCATACTTAAAACTCCAATGATTTTAATACAGAAAATTTGAAAGCAGCACCTGTTACAGAGAAATTAAAAAGCAGTAATCTGTATACATCAAACCAAATCACAATTTTCAAAGCTATTTTTTTTTGTGACAAGCCCGCCACACTATTCCCAAACCACTGTCACTACTGAAAGCTAGAATCAACAGTGTCAACCACCAGAAAAGCACTGAGACAATGAAGATCGACAAAGTCCCCGAGAATGATGAATTTAACTGTCTTGGATTCCGCAGTGAAATCAGAAAGTATAGAGAAGGAGTAGGAAAAAAACCGTAATTACCACTTCCCTCCATATCAGCAGGAGACAGAACGAAATAAGGCCAATAGGCACAAAGGGACGTTTACAACTGGGATAGGCCCAGTTGCCTAGCACCACGGATAAATATTAACATTAATGGGACGTACGCTGTTGTGAGCTGTTATATTTGATTCCAATAATGGATATGGCAAAAACCCTTACATGCACGGAAATTTGTTCTAGTTTATACAAGGTCTGTATAGTAGATAACTCCGGATGTAACCTGTACACTATCCAACATAATATTGCCTTCATTTTGCCAAACTTGCACTCCCATAAAATGAGATGTGCAGATTGTTCATATTCGCAGTCAGATGTGGAACATTGACACAAACGCAAGTCAACAAGCTTGCTTTTCAAAGCTACTATACCTAAGTTGGGAACATATTAAATCATTAACTTACTGGAATATCAGTCAGCTTCTCATATAGTTCTTGCAAGTTCTTGTTGCCCACTACATACATGTGAACATTCTGCACTAAACATATTCTACACATTGGTAGTTTATCCATCTTTGAACATTAAAGAATAAAACAATATTAAAAAACGTGTGCACTTTTTTGTTGGACCTAATAGACAAGGCAGCAGATAAGTGTAGATAGTTAGACTTATGTTTTCTCTCGTAGAGCTCGGTCCGCCCTGGTAATCCTTAAATTCAATCACAATTTCACAAACTTCTCATGTAGGAGTGCCCTGTGCTGTGCCGGTAGCTAACCTATGAATTACCATAGCTATTTGCACTTCACAGATTACTATATTATTGCACTTCTATTCTATTCCATATTGGATAATTACAGTCTCTAAATAAATACCACGTTCATACAAGAATAGCTACAGTTTCGACCACTGGTGTCTCTGATTAATAAAATAGTAGGTACAATAATGTCAATATTTGTACTGACAATTTTTTTATTATTATTATCTTCTTTTCCCTTTTGGGAAGGCAAAGGGATCTAGCCCATGCAGCCTGTTCTTTTGTTTTATTATTTTACATAGTTATTAATTATATAAGGCAAGATAGCCTAGTCTTAGGTTTAAATTCTTCATGTTTTTCTTTTTAAATTCCTATATCCTTGTATACATTATATCCGTTTTTTGTTCTATCCTTGTTTTTCTTGTCCGATGGATTCCATGTTTTTCATGTTCAATTTATTATTCTTTGTCGAATCCTTGTGTATTTCTTAAGTCCAGTTCTTAGTCGATTCCTTAATTTATATGTTCAATTCTTTGTCAAGTACTCGTTTTAAATTTCCTTAACTGTATTGCGAATGAAGTTATAAATGGGTAAAAATGTTTGTGCATTTCCCATGAGTTGCTGAACTGAGCGCGGGATTTGTTCAGCAACCTTATAGATTTGTAATAGATCATCCATAAGCACAAGGCGGTCAATGCCAAAGGATGGGCATCCAAATATGATATGATCTAATGTTTGTTCTTCTCCTTGGCAGTAATTACATTCCGATGTATTAATCATTTTCATCCGATATAGATGCGAGTTAACTCTGCAGTGACCCAGGCGTAAGCGGTTTATTGTAGTGTAAAATCTTCGATTCAAAAAAGTTGATGATTTCGTGAACCATGGTTTCTTGTTTGCTGTCGTACCTTCTATACCTGCATACCATTGTCCTTTTTGTTCCACTGTTGTTATATGGGTCCAATGTCGGTTCAGATCTTCGCAATACTTATTTCTTAGCTCGATAATAATATCTGTGTGCGGTAGGGCAACACTAGTATGAGTGACAGCTGTATTCGTAATGGAATTTATTGACCTCGCCAAGAAATCTGCATTCTCGTTTCCTTGCACTCCTTTATGACTTGGAACCCAGAAGAAAATAACAGTGATGCCAGAGTCTTGAAGCAACTTCCATGCTCTTTTAATTTCATAAATCAAATAGTTAGACTTTGTATTCAGGCAGTGATTTTCTAGCGCAGTAAGTACACTTAAACTATCACTTAGAATAACCCATTTTATTGCAGATTTTGTATGTTTATTAATGTGTTCAAGTGCTGATAGAATGGCTGTAGCTTCGGCTGTGAATATGCTAGAATATTTGTTGATTTTGGATCCTCCACCTATTTTCAAAGTAGAATCGTATAAGGCTATGGATGTACTGCCAGATATTTTAGATCCATCTGTGTAGACATGTCTATAATCTGCCCAGTGAGATAGTTTGTCGTAAACTTCATGTTTTTCAGACAATTCTTTATCAACTATAATATCCATCTGTGGGTATTTACTTTTATATGTTCCCTGGTAACAAGGCCATTCATTTGAGGAGAAGATGTTCATTGACTCTATATATTGTGTTATTTCAGAAAAATCTTGAAGAATAAAGCAACGATCGGGAAAGTTTTTAAGAAGGTTGAGTTTAATAAGAAGAGGATGTGATTTAATGGCAGCTAGTTTGAGGAGAAATTTTGATTTTAGGAATCTAAAGCGGTATAATAAAGGAGGAATATTGCATTCTAGCTGCATAGAAACAATGGGAGTTGTTTTAAAAGCACCGGTTATAAGGCGTAAGTTACTATTCTGGATTTTCTCTAATTTGTCTATTAGCTTGCCATTGGAAGCAAAACAAAGAAAACCATACTCAAAATGACTCCTTACCAAAGATTTATAGAGCATTAACATGACTTTAGGGTCTGCACCCCAATAAGTTCTACATAGGACTTTTAAAATGTTAGAAGCCCTACGAGCTTTGCATACTATATAATCGACATATTTATTCCAGGATAAATTATTTGTAAAAATGATACCTAAAAACTTCGCTTCTGTAACTACTGGTATTGTGATTTTGTCATAACAAATTCTAATATTATAAGATTTATTCTTGCCAAATATCATGACTTTGCTTTTAATTGCATTTATGTCTAAATTTAAATAAGAAAAATAATGCTGAAGTTTTTGCAATGCATTATTTAAAGTTAATTCAACATGTTTTATATTGTTTCCACTACAGTAGATAGTCAAATCATCAGCATATTGCAGGTTTACAACATTATCTAAAACAAAATTTAATCTGTGAATGTAAAGCAAAAATATCAAAGGACTCAAAATACTGCCCTGACAGGTTCCTTTATAGGAATATCTTGGCCCAATAAGCTTCCGGTTATGTTTAACATAAACTTCCCTGCCATGTAAGAAGCTAAATATCCAATTAATCATTTTTCCAGGTATGCCAAGAAGATTAAGTTGCTCTGTGAGAATGTTATGATCAACATTATTAAAAGCACCAACTATATCAAAAAATACACAAACAGTTGTCTCATTGTTATGAATACTTTTTTGAAGATCAAGATGTAAAGTGCTTATACTTTCACGGGCTGAATAGCCTCTGCGAAAGCCATATTGATTGGATGGTAATAAATGATGCTTTTCAATGTAAAATTCAAGTCTTTGTTTTAAGAGCTGCTCAAAGACTTTGCCAATACAAGAAGTGAGAGCAATGGGACGGTAAGAATCAGGATTAAATTCCTCTTTATCTTGCTTAAGTATTGGGATAAGGCAGTCTGTTTTCCATTGAGAAGGAATTTCGTTATTTAGCCAAAGAAGATTAAAAATGTGAAGTACAATATTAAGAGATTTGGAGTTAAGTTTTTTAAGAAAAGTATAAGGTACACCGTCCAATCCATAAGCTGTATCTTTTCTTGAGGATATTGCTGATTTGAGTTCTTGATAAGAAAAGGGTTCTATTAGAAAACTGGTTGTGGAATTAGAGTTGCTGTCTCCATTAAAGTGTTCAGTCATATAATTATCAACATAGTCTGGTGTATATTTATTTAAGAATTCATGTATCCAATTACTATTGTTGTTACTCATAAATTTGCTATAAGTGAAGGTTTTATTAAATTTTTTCATATTATTCCAGATTATGGATAATGGAGTGGTTCGATTAAATGACTCACACAGGTGGGCCTAACTAGCATCTCTTTCCTTCTTCAAGGTAATTTTTTTTAAGGCCTGTAACCTTTTAAAATTAAGGAAATTAGCTTCAGTAGGAGCTCGTT
Organism: Xestia ashworthii; assembly: GCA_950022955.1. Taxonomy (NCBI): domain Eukaryota; kingdom Metazoa; phylum Arthropoda; class Insecta; order Lepidoptera; family Noctuidae; genus Xestia; species Xestia ashworthii. Next base: position 3,126,238 of record OX465574.1, on the reverse strand, counting down.
TAAATTGTAAATATGCTTGCCTAGACACTTCAACAGCTGATCTACATTTTTGATTCCACCATGGGAGGTGAGCTCGAGACTTCTTTCTATTGCATGTTGAAAATGGTCTGTTACGTTTTTGATGTATTGGTAAGGACTTTTCAATTGCAGAATGTAGTATATAACAGAATTCATTGTAGCTAGCTTGAGGATCCAAAGGATTTATTGTGTAATTATTAAGTGCACTGTCAACTTCATTAGAATATTTATCCCAGTTGACTAATTTATAACTAGGGAATAAATGTAAATCATTACCAACACTGTTATTATTGTTGTTACTATTACAATTAAAGATAATTTTTGTGATTACAGGTAAATGATAGCTACCAAGCGGATCATCATGAACAGACCACTCACAAGAAAGAGCTAATGTTGGAGATACAATAGTGAGATCTAAAGCATTTGGACGCCAGGTCATGGAGCCCACAGTAGTTACCTGACCATTATTAAGTAATACCAAACCATTTTCATCAATGACGTCCAAAATGTCTCTACCACGTGCATCAGTAGAGTTACATCCCCAGGAGATGTGATGTGCGTTAAAATCACCAGCTAGTATTAAAGGATGAGGAATACTTTTAATGAATGAATCCAATTTATTTTTATTAAATCTAGGAACTGTATGACTTGGGCAATACATACTAACAATGCTGATGACATGACCAGCAACATGCAATTGAACACAAATATTTTGTAAAGAGTCATCAAAGAAAGTATTAAGTTTAGAATATTTAATATTATTGTGAATGAGAATGGCTACTCCATTATGTTTATTACCAGTATCATTACGCTCTATTTGGTATCCTCTAAGTTTAAATGGTTGTTCTGGCCTAAGCCAGGTTTCAGATAAAATAGCTATATGTATGTTGTTATCTAGTAGAAAATTATGTAAAAGGAGTTTATTACATAGTATACTTTGTGCATTCCATTGTATCATGTTAATGTCCATAATTAAATGTTGTTTGAATTTTTATTAAATGTTTCATTTATTATTTTTTTGATGCTACTAGAGCTAACATTTTCTTTATTTTTGTGTAAAGTAATGATCTGTATGACAGATTGAACGAGCATGTTCATGAATTTATCTGAATTTAGAATGTTTTGAAAGTTGTCTGATGAAGAAAGAGATGGAAAAGATTTTTCGTTTACAATATCTGAGTATTTATATGACATGGCCTTTTTTTTCAATTCCGTGATTTTTTGTTTTTTAACTGGGCAGACAGAAGATATAGCAATATGATTGCCTCCACAGTTGTAGCATTTTGCATTGGCTGAGTCAATGGTACACATTTTAAAATTGTGATTTTCTGTGCAGATGGAGCATTTTTCTGTATTTTTACAATATTTAGCAATGTGTCCATACCTTAGGCACTTTAAACATTGTTTTACCGGTGGGACGTATGTATTGACCTCGTGGCGCCAGTGATCCAGGTAAACATGGTCGGGCAGCTGAGTGGCTGAGAACGTTACGGCCACAGTCTGCGTCGGCTCCAACTTCACTGCACCTCCAATTCTTACCCGTCGCATAAATCTTCGAACTTGTATGATGTTCCTGGTGCTGGCCAGAAGAGAATAAATTTTCTTGTTAGACAATTGTATGGGGACCCTAGTTAGGACCCCAGTGGTCTCCGTGGCAGAGGCAGGTATAGAGGTTTTTAATTTATGTTCTGCAGTTAATTTACTCCCCTGGAGGAACATGTTGGCATTGTTGGCATTATCGAAGACAATGCCGACTTTAAATTTATTTATGGTGCGTAAGTGTTGGACGCCGCTTATACAATCCCTCCGGATTGCGCGCGAGATGCCCATTCGGGTGCCTTCGGTGATTGGTTGGTTAGCTTCAACATGTGAAAGGAATACAATGTATTCTACATTACCAATACTGTTATCAGGATACTTCCTTATGTAGTTCGGTGCATTATATGGAACGTAGTCCAGCTTTTCATCAATTGACGACGACGAGTCTGACTCTGTAGACGAGTCGTCGACGATGGAACTTTCCTCCTCTTCTTTTTTTTTCCTTTTGCGCCCGCTTTTCCCCATATTTACAATAATTACAGTGACACTGATATAAATAAGCTATTTACAACTATTATTTATAAAGTTCTAAGGATTATTTAATTAATTAATAAAATTAGCTTAGAAATTGCCGCCTATTTGTTCGAACGATTCCCGCGCTTTTTTTTCATTTTTTTTTTTTTTAATAATCTTTATTCATGACCATAGATACAAGTCTTTCAGTCGAATACATAAATAAATAACTAGACACATCATAAAATCTAAAACTATAAAACTATTATGTTTAACATACTTTAAATTTTTTCTACAGTGTTACAAATATATTTATACAAAGCATTATAATAACTCCTATTTACTAATAGGTCCTGAACGTGGCGGGGAGGACTTTGTTGACGTTCACTGTCACTGCATCGACTGTTACTGTCAATTTCACTCACTAAAATCAACCGTTGAATATTAAAACTTGTGCATTGTAAAATAATATGGTTCAGGTCAGCATCTTCAAATCCGCAATGATGGCATCGGCTATTGTCATATATATGGATTCTGTTCAGGTGGGCTGGTGTCAAACAATGGCCCAGTCGCATACGTGTTATGGTAGTGATAAATCTTCTAGTGATGTTTTTGAGGTTATGGTGCCAAGGTTTTATTGGTAATTCTTTCTGTATATCAGCATACCACTTGCCTTTCGTTTCCAGGGTTATATTCCAGTAATCCTTCCACAACTGTCTGTTCGACTCGTTAAAAAGGCTGTAGTAATCAGTAAATGGAACCTTTAGCAACTCCGAATGGTCTTCATCGTAGTCTAAACGAGTTGCAATGTCAGCTACTTCATTTCCAGAAATGCCACTGTGTGAAGGTACCCATACAAATTCTACATTAATAAACTTATCATTTAATTCTCTAATCTTATTTCTAATATTATAAACAATATAATTTAACTTATAAGATAAATTTACATTTTTTAATGTAGTTAAAAAACTCTTGGAATCAGTCACTATCAGTAGGTTATTTACATTATTTACAAAACTATTTACATGCTGAAGTGCACAATAAATTGCATAGCTTTCTGCAGTAAAAATGCTACATGCTACATTTAACTTAATGCATTTAGTCAAATCTAATTGTGGATCATAAAAAGCCGCTTTGACACAATGATTTGTTTTAGACCCATCTGTGTATATGATGTAATGATCTGGTTTATTATCTTTAAATTGTAGATATTCAAATTTATTATGCACAATGTCTAAATGTATGATTGAAGTACTATTAACAAGACCAATATAGGTATTTTTATATACAGGCCAAATATCATATTTAATAACTCCTTTTGAATTATTTTGTACATATTTAAATATTGTTGGAATTTCAGGCAAAGTTCTACCAACGAAAGAAGAAGCAGAGATAGTATTGGATGATAATGACTGGAAGATTTCAGGATGTATTATAATTTTCTTAACTAAAGGATTATTATTCAATGATAGGACTTTTAAGAAAAATCTCTCAGCCAACATCAACCTGCGTAACATCAAGGGAGGTATGCATGTCTCAATTTCTAATGAATTAATAGGTGTAGAGCGCATAGCCCCACAAATAAGTCTCATTCCCATATTTTGGATGACATCCAATTTCCTAAGTAAGGTGTCACTGGCATTCATATAAGCTAAACTGCTATAATCAAAATGGCTTCTCACTATACTTTTGTATAGCATACTCATAATTTTGGGGTCAGATCCCCAAAAGGTTCCAGCTAAATGTCTTAATATATTGATGCCATTTAATGCTTTCTTTGCTATGTGCTTGATATGTTCATCGAATTTCAACTTGTCATCAATAATAACTCCTAGGAATTTATGTTGTTTGACTATTGGAATTTCAACATTGTTATATAAAATTTTAACATTTTTAAGAGCATTCCAATTTTTAGTCACAATTAAAACTGAACTCTTGTCTGGATTAATTTCTAATTTAAGTTTATTGTGATAATAGATGTACAATTGATTTAAAGCCTTATTGATATTAGCCATAGCTATCTCTATATTCTGATTTATGTTATACAAAAGCAAGTCATCTGCAAATTGCAAGATATTTACATCTGATGTGTCTACATATTTTAAAATTTCAGAAGTATAAATGTTATAAAGTAAAGGAGATGAAGTTGCCCCTTGCATTGTGCCTTTGTTGACAGACTTAGGTCCATGTAGCTTATTATTATATTTAACAAAAACTGTTCTATTGCTCAAAAAGTGATAAAGCCATTTTAAAATGTGACTAGGTATACCAATGTCATGGGACACTTGAATAAGTTCCTCTATATTTACATTGTCAAAAGCACCTTTTACATCTAAAAAGACACATACTGCATTAGAGTGACTTAATTTAACCTGTTTTAAATCTGACAATAGAGATACAAAGCTTTCAGAACAACTTGTGCCTTTTCTGAAGCCAAACTGTATAGAAGGAATTAAACTATGTGATTCAACAAAATGATCTAATCTTAACTTTAACATATTTTCAAAAAGTTTACCCAAACAAGATGATAAAGAGACAGGTCTATATGAAGATGCATTATTGACAGGTTTATTTGGTTTTAATATTGGAATCACACATTGGGTTTTCCAAGATTCAGGTATAAGTAATTCATCCCATAGTTTATTATAAATATTAAGTAAAATGATTTTGGCATTTAAATGTAACTTTTTGATTAACATGTAAGGTATGTCATCCAATTTCCTACTCATTAAAGAAGTATTCAACTCTTCTAAAGTGAAATTGTTCTTGAGAAATATATTCATTCTGTTTTCTGTAGCATTTTCGAATAAATAATTTAATTTAGTCTCATCTATCTGGGTAGAATCTGCTATTTTTTGTAAAAAACTGGGAACCCATTCATCATTAAAAATTTTATTTCGATTTGTGCCAATTTTTTAATTTTTTTTGATATATCCCCATATCCGTGAAACAGGTGTTAACCGATTAAAACTACTACATAAGTTTTGCCAAGAAGTAGTGCTTTCTTCTTTTAAGATTATTTTCTTTTTTGCATCTAACTTTTTGTACTTAATCCAATTTTCTATTGTGGGTTCAGAAAAATAATGTTTTAGTGAATCTTTCTATTTTATAACAGCTTCACTACATTTTTGGTTCCACCATGGTACTGGCTTTCTTATAACTGTATTTGAAATTAATTTACGCTTTGGAATTGTTTTATTCCTTAAATTGTTTAATGTGTCAACAAAATTATTATATGAATTGATAGGAGTATCATTAATCAAATCTATGTAGGAAAAGCTAGTTTCTGATAGGTTGTAATACTTTTGCCAATCTGCTTTTCTATAAATATACTTATTTTGATCCACAGGAGGTGATGTGTCATAAATAGATGGTTGAATATTTATTTCGAAGATGATAGCTACCCATGGGATCATCATGAACATACCAGTTACACAAATGAGCAATTGAAGGGCTAACAAGGGCTAGATCTATAGCTGAAGCTTGTCTATTAGGATAAGGAACCGTTGTTGGTGATCCATCATTCAAAATGCACAAATCAAATTCATCAATTATATTATACAAACATCTCCCTCTAGTGTTATCACTATGGCAGCCAAAGGCTATGTTATGAGCATTAAAATCGCCCATGATTATACATGGTTTGGGTATGCTATTGATTAAAGCTTTCAACATGGTTGAGTCTAGTGATGTGCCTGATGGCAATAATGCCACTGCCGGCAATATTCCCAATATTGCTGCTACCGGTAAAATACCAATATTGTCGGCAACATTGGCAATACTGCCAATGTTGCCTGTCAAATAATATCAATTTAATTTAATAATTACTGCAGGTTTAATCATCATTAAATAGTACTTCTGTAAGTATATTGATCATAAAATATTTGTAATACGCCCACGCGTGTCGTGCAAAAAGTTAGGACACAATTATATGAATAAACATTTGTGATGAAACAGCTGTGATTTCTAAATGATTATAAAAACTACCAAGTGGTTACTCTACGATGATTTAATAATTATGTAAGGATTACAGAAACATGTGCATTATAATATATTTTTTTTGGATTATTTGTAGTTTTGATAGAGATTTTGAAGATTTGCAATTTGTTATTTACATACACTCGTTGTTTTTGTTATGTGATTTTACATGAAAAACAAGTACAACATTAAAAGAAATGATCTGAATTTGTGCCTTTTATTCAATACACATCAATCGACCATTCTAAGCTTAAGTTTTATGTGTTATTTTTTCTATTCACTATAGTGTGCGGCAACATGGGCAATATTGCCAATAAAATACCGGGAATATTGCCAATAATGCTGGCAATATTGGCAATTTTACCCAAAACAATATTTTAATGTATACAAAGTAGATTACAGCCTTTAAATGCTAATTTTAAGTATTGTACATAGTTTCCGTAGTAAATTTGACTTATAATTAAGCAATATTCCCAAATATTTCCACTCCCGGCAATATTGCTGGCAATATTGCCACCAATATTCCCACTTTGGGCAATATTGCCGGCAACGGCACATCTCTAGTTGAGTCAAATCTAGTACTGGGTGGACTGTATACACAAAGTATAGCTATTCTACCAAATTGTGTTTCTATACTGATACATATGTTTTGTATTGAATCAGAGAAATTAATTTGTATTTTAAATGCTGGTTCACCAAAATAGCAACTCCATTATGAGTATTGCAGGAATTTTTGTAAATGAAATTGTATGAAGGAAAGTGTGGAATAGTGGAACTAGCTTTTAACCATGTTTCATTGAGTAAACAAATATAAATATTTTTTGCAATTAACAAATTCTGTAAAAGGCTCTTTTTACTCAGTAAACTTTGTATGTTAAACTGTAAAATATTTATGTAATTGTCCATTATATTAAATTTGATAAAAATATTTCTTTTATTTTCTTATTTGTTATTGGACCATCATCATCAGTCTTATTGCCTAATGAGATAAGAGACTTTACAATTGCATTAATGATTATGTCATTATTAGCTATCTGTTTAATGTCAAAAGTATCATTGCTTTTGACTTTTTCTGAATGTTTAGGTACAGGTAGAGAAGGAAAAGATGTATGTGTAAAGGAAGGGGGTAAACACAGCAGTGGCATAAGATAGTTGACGAAATTTGGCCTTCTTTTCTTCCAGTTTTTGTTTTTTGATAGGACAATCTCTTGAAATGGCAAGGTGGTTACCTGAGCAGTTGATGCACACAATCTCTTCAACATCACATTCCTTATACGAGTGTCGGCCAGCACAAGAAGAGCAGTTTTGTTCACCTCTACAAACCTTGGCAGAATGATTAAATTTCAGGCATTTATAACATTGCAATAGTGGAGGTATATAAGGTTTGACTTCATATCGGAATAGTCTGATGTAGGCATATTGTGGGAGAGATGTAGATGCAAATGTTACAGCAACAGTGTTGAGAGGAACTAATTTTCCTTCAACTTTTCTCATGAATCTTACTTCGGCATCGCAAACTATATTTTTATTTTATATATATCTCTTCATTAGATAGGTCTTTCGGTACAAATCTCAGGACCCCAATTTTTTCAGTTAAGTATACTGGGATAAAAGCTTTCATCTTATTTTTCCATAGAAAGTCTTCCATTTTAATAAAATTGTTGGCATCAGCTGCTTTTCTAAATGTAACGCCCATTTTGTATGTATTTATTCTGTGCACACCTAAAACACCCCTTACATTATCTGCTATCTGTTAAGGAAGCAAGTTGTAAGGGTTACAGGGTTCTTATTCCCTAGCTTCTCCTGTTCAGTAGATTCTACATAGACAGTAAATTCTGAATTCCCGTTTTCAAAAAATAGTCTCTTGTAATTGGTTTTTGTGAATATTTTGTACTTATCTGGATCTGCAACCTCGTCTATATTGGCATCTTGGTATCTTCTTTTTTTCGTTCCCCCCGGGTCCTCACCCTGATTATGAGGACTCATCGTTTAAACTGGGTTCGCTCAGTAAAAATATTTCAGCAATTCAGCACTTTTGAAAGCAAAATTTTAATATTTGAAAATTTGTGCAAATCAAAATTACTGCCTCGTTTGACTTCCCGCCAAAAAGTCCCTAATATAGTAATCTGTCAGTAGTACATTCCTATCTGTGCGCCACACAGACCTTTTATGAGGCTGTACGCCAGTAAAGAAAAAAAATTGTCAGGGAGCGCGGGAATCGTTCGAACAAATAGGCGGCAATTTCTAAGCTAATTTTATTAATTAATTAAATAATCCTTAGAACTTTATAAATAATAGTTGTAAATAGCTTATTTATATCAGTGTCACTGTAATTATTGTAAATATGGGGAAAAGCGGGCGCAAAAGGAAAAAAAAAGAAGAGGAGGAAAGTTCCATCGTCGACGACTCGTCTACAGAGTCAGACTCGTCGTCGTCAATTGATGAAAAGCTGGACTACGTTCCATATAATGCACCGAACTACATAAGGAAGTATCCTGATAACAGTATTGGTAATGTAGAATACATTGTATTCCTTTCACATGTTGAAGCTAACCAACCAATCACCGAAGGCACCCGAATGGGCATCTCGCGCGCAATCCGGAGGGATTGTATAAGCGGCGTCCAACACTTACGCACCATAAATAAATTTAAAGTCGGCATTGTCTTCGATAATGCCAACAATGCCAACATGTTCCTCCAGGGGAGTAAATTAACTGCAGAACATAAATTAAAAACCTCTATACCTGCCTCTGCCACGGAGACCACTGGGGTCCTAACTAGGGTCCCCATACAATTGTCTAACAAGAAAATTTATTCTCTTCTGGCCAGCACCAGGAACATCATACAAGTTCGAAGATTTATGCGACGGGTAAGAATTGGAGGTGCAGTGAAGTTGGAGCCGACGCAGACTGTGGCCGTAACGTTCTCAGCCACTCAGCTGCCCGACCATGTTTACCTGGATCACTGGCGCCACGAGGTCAATACATACGTCCCACCGGTAAAACAATGTTTAAAGTGCCTAAGGTATGGACACATTGCTAAATATTGTAAAAATACAGAAAAATGCTCCATCTGCACAGAAAATCACAATTTTAAAATGTGTACCATTGACTCAGCCAATGCAAAATGCTACAACTGTGGAGGCAATCATATTGCTATATCTTCTGTCTGCCCAGTTAAAAAACAAAAAATCACGGAATTGAAAAAAAAGGCCATGTCATATAAATACTCAGATATTGTAAACGAAAAATCTTTTCCATCTCTTTCTTCATCAGACAACTTTCAAAACATTCTAAATTCAGATAAATTCATGAACATGCTCGTTCAATCTGTCATACAGATCATTACTTTACACAAAAATAAAGAAAATGTTAGCTCTAGTAGCATCAAAAAAATAATAAATGAAACATTTAATAAAAATTCAAACAACATTTAATTATGGACATTAACGTGATACAATGGAATGCACAAAGTATACTATGTAATAAACTCCTTTTACATAATTTTCTACTAGATAACAACATACATATAGCTATTTTATCTGAAACCTGGCTTAGGCCAGAACAACCATTTAAACTTAGAGGATACCAAATAGAGCGTAATGATACTGGTAATAAACATAATGGAGTAGCCATTCTCATTCACAATAATATTAAATATTCTAAACTTAATACTTTCTTTGATGACTCTTTACAAAATATTTGTGTTCAATTGCATGTTGCTGGTCATGTCATCAGCATTGTTAGTATGTATTGCCCAAGTCATACAGTTCCTAGATTTAATAAAAATAAATTGGATTCATTCATTAAAAGTATTCCTCATCCTTTAATACTAGCTGGTGATTTTAACGCACATCACATCTCCTGGGGATGTAACTCTACTGATGCACGTGGTAGAGACATTTTGGACGTCATTGATGAAAATGGTTTGGTATTACTTAATAATGGTCAGGTAACTACTGTGGGCTCCATGACCTGGCGTCCAAATGCTTTAGATCTCACTATTGTATCTCCAACATTAGCTCTTTCTTGTGAGTGGTCTGTTCATGATGATCCGCTTGGTAGCTATCATTTACCTGTAATCACAAAAATTATCTTTAATTGTAATAGTAACAACAATAATAACAGTGTTGGTAATGATTTACATTTATTCCCTAGTTATAAATTAGTCAACTGGGATAAATATTCTAATGAAGTTGACAGTGCACTTAATAATTACACAATAAATCCTTTGGATCCTCAAGCTAGCTACAATGAATTCTGTTATATACTACATTCTGCAATTGAAAAGTCCTTACCAATACATCAAAAACGTAACAGACCATTTTCAACATGCAATAGAAAGAAGTCTCGAGCTCACCTCCCATGGTGGAATCAAAAATGTAGATCAGCTGTTGAAGTGTCTAGGCAAGCATATTTACAATTTAAACGAGATCCTACTGAAGCTAATTTCCTTAATTTTAAAAGGTTACAGGCCTTAAAAAAAATTACCTTGAAGAAGGAAAGAGATGCTAGTTGGGCCCACCTGTGTGAGTCATTTAATCGAACCACTCCATTATCCATAATCTGGAATAATATGAAAAAATTTAATAAAACCTTCACTTATAGCAAATTTATGAGTAACAACAATAGTAATTGGATACATGAATTCTTAAATAAATATACACCAGACTATGTTGATAATTATATGACTGAACACTTTAATGGAGACAGCAACTCTAATTCCACAACCAGTTTTCTAATAGAACCCTTTTCTTATCAAGAACTCAAATCAGCAATATCCTCAAGAAAAGATACAGCTTATGGATTGGACGGTGTACCTTATACTTTTCTTAAAAAACTTAACTCCAAATCTCTTAATATTGTACTTCACATTTTTAATCTTCTTTGGCTAAATAACGAAATTCCTTCTCAATGGAAAACAGACTGCCTTATCCCAATACTTAAGCAAGATAAAGAGGAATTTAATCCTGATTCTTACCGTCCCATTGCTCTCACTTCTTGTATTGGCAAAGTCTTTGAGCAGCTCTTAAAACAAAGACTTGAATTTTACATTGAAAAGCATCATTTATTACCATCCAATCAATATGGCTTTCGCAGAGGCTATTCAGCCCGTGAAAGTATAAGCACTTTACATCTTGATCTTCAAAAAAGTATTCATAACAATGAGACAACTGTTTGTGTATTTTTTGATATAGTTGGTGCTTTTAATAATGTTGATCATAACATTCTCACAGAGCAACTTAATCTTCTTGGCATACCTGGAAAAATGATTAATTGGATATTTAGCTTCTTACATGGCAGGGAAGTTTATGTTAAACATAACCGGAAGCTTATTGGGCCAAGATATTCCTATAAAGGAACCTGTCAGGGCAGTATTTTGAGTCCTTTGATATTTTTGCTTTACATTCACAGATTAAATTTTGTTTTAGATAATGTTGTAAACCTGCAATATGCTGATGATTTGACTATCTACTGTAGTGGAAACAATATAAAACATGTTGAATTAACTTTAAATAATGCATTGCAAAAACTTCAGCATTATTTTTCTTATTTAAATTTAGACATAAATGCAATTAAAAGCAAAGTCATGATATTTGGCAAGAATAAATCTTATAATATTAGAATTTGTTATGACAAAATCACAATACCAGTAGTTACAGAAGCGAAGTTTTTAGGTATCATTTTTACAAATAATTTATCCTGGAATAAATATGTCGATTATATAGTATGCAAAGCTCGTAGGGCTTCTAACATTTTAAAAGTCCTATGTAGAACTTATTGGGGTGCAGACCCTAAAGTCATGTTAATGCTCTATAAATCTTTGGTAAGGAGTCATTTTGAGTATGGTTTTCTTTGTTTTGCTTCCAATGGCAAGCTAATAGACAAATTAGAGAAAATCCAGAATAGTAACTTACGCCTTATAACCGGTGCTTTTAAAACAACTCCCATTGTTTCTATGCAGCTAGAATGCAATATTCCTCCTTTATTATACCGCTTTAGATTCCTAAAATCAAAATTTCTCCTCAAACTAGCTGCCATTAAATCACATCCTCTTCTTATTAAACTCAACCTTCTTAAAAACTTTCCCGATCGTTGCTTTATTCTTCAAGATTTTTCTGAAATAACACAATATATAGAGTCAATGAACATCTTCTCCTCAAATGAATGGCCTTGTTACCAGGGAACATATAAAAGTAAATACCCACAGATGGATATTATAGTTGATAAAGAATTGTCTGAAAAACATGAAGTTTACGACAAACTATCTCACTGGGCAGATTATAGACATGTCTACACAGATGGATCTAAAATATCTGGCAGTACATCCATAGCCTTATACGATTCTACTTTGAAAATAGGTGGAGGATCCAAAATCAACAAATATTCTAGCATATTCACAGCCGAAGCTACAGCCATTCTATCAGCACTTGAACACATTAATAAACATACAAAATCTGCAATAAAATGGGTTATTCTAAGTGATAGTTTAAGTGTACTTACTGCGCTAGAAAATCACTGCCTGAATACAAAGTCTAACTATTTGATTTATGAAATTAAAAGAGCATGGAAGTTGCTTCAAGACTCTGGCATCACTGTTATTTTCTTCTGGGTTCCAAGTCATAAAGGAGTGCAAGGAAACGAGAATGCAGATTTCTTGGCGAGGTCAATAAATTCCATTACGAATACAGCTGTCACTCATACTAGTGTTGCCCTACCGCACACAGATATTATTATCGAGCTAAGAAATAAGTATTGCGAAGATCTGAACCGACATTGGACCCATATAACAACAGTGGAACAAAAAGGACAATGGTATGCAGGTATAGAAGGTACGACAGCAAACAAGAAACCATGGTTCACGAAATCATCAACTTTTTTGAATCGAAGATTTTACACTACAATAAACCGCTTACGCCTGGGTCACTGCAGAGTTAACTCGCATCTATATCGGATGAAAATGATTAATACATCGGAATGTAATTACTGCCAAGGAGAAGAACAAACATTAGATCATATCATATTTGGATGCCCATCCTTTGGCATTGACCGCCTTGTGCTTATGGATGATCTATTACAAATCTATAAGGTTGCTGAACAAATCCCGCGCTCAGTTCAGCAACTCATGGGAAATGCACAAACATTTTTACCCATTTATAACTTCATTCGCAATACAGTTAAGGAAATTTAAAACGAGTACTTGACAAAGAATTGAACATATAAATTAAGGAATCGACTAAGAACTGGACTTAAGAAATACACAAGGATTCGACAAAGAATAATAAATTGAACATGAAAAACATGGAATCCATCGGACAAGAAAAACAAGGATAGAACAAAAAACGGATATAATGTATACAAGGATATAGGAATTTAAAAAGAAAAACATGAAGAATTTAAACCTAAGACTAGGCTATCTTGCCTTATATAATTAATAACTATGTAAAATAATTAATAAAACAAAAGAACAGGCTGCATGGGCTAGATCCCTTTGCCTTCCCAAAAGGGAAAAGAAGATAATAATAATAATAAAAAAAAAAAATATTAATCAGAGGCACCCATAGATAGAGTAAAGTAATATAACTAAACGTAGTGATTATATAGTATACTCTGTGATATAACGGGGAGGCACCAGTGGTCGAAACTGTTGCTATTCTTGTATGAACTTGAACGTGGTATTTATTTAGAGACTTTAATAAGTATCCAATATGGAATAGAATAGAAGTGCAAATAGCTATGGTAACTCATAGGTTAGCTACCGGCACAGCACAGGGCACTCCTACATGACAAGTTTGTGAAATTGTGATTGAATTTAAGGATTACCAGGACGGACCGAGCTCTCTACGAGAGAAAACATAAGTCTAACTATCTACACCTATCTGCTGCCTTGCCTAAAAGGTTCAACAAAAAAGTGCACACGTTTTTTAATACCTATTGTTTTATTCTTTAGTGTTCGAAGATGGATAAACTACCAATGTGTAGAATATGTTTAGTGCAGAATGTTCACATGTATGTAGTGGGCAACAAGAACTTGCAAGAACTATATGAGAAGCTGACTGATATTCCAGTAAGTTAATGATTTAATATGTTCCCAACTAAGGTATAGTAGCTTTGAAAAGCAAGCTTGTTGACTTGCGTTTGTGTCAATGTTCCACATCTGACTGCGAATATGAACAATCTGCACATCTCATTTTATGGGAGTGCAAGTTTGGCAAAATGAAGGCAATATTATGTTGGATAGTGTACAGGTTACATCCGGAGTTATCTACTATACAGACCTTGTATAAACTAGAACAAAGTTCCGTGCATGTAAGGGTTTTTGCCATATCCATTATTGGAATCAAATATAACAGCTCACTAATTACGGTTTTTTTCCTACTCCTTCTCTATACTTTCTGATTTCACTGTGGTATCCAAGACAGTTAAATTCATTCTCGGGGACTTTGTCGATCTTCATTGTCTCAGTGCTTTTCTGGTGGTTGACACTGTTGATTCTAGCTTTCAGTAGTGACAGTGGTTTGGGAATAGTGTGGCGGGCTTGTCACAAAAAAAAATAGCTTTGAAAATTGTGATTTGGTTTGATGTTACATACAGATTACTGCTTTTTAATTTCTCTGTAACAGGTGCTGCTTTCAAATTTTCTGTATTAAAATCATTGGAGTTTTAAGTATGGATGGCCATACTTTTATATCAACAGTATTGACAGCATATTAAACAGTTGCTTCAATATAATTTGAAAGTAGATCATTTATTCATTTAACTAATAATTTTGTTGCAGTTTGTAACTGATGACAGTAGACCAATACTCGCTTGTTTCGTCTGCTGTGCTCACCTGAAGAAATGCTACCGATTACTAACAAAATGTCTAGAAGCTGAAGAGCGGTTCGCTCAAATTATGAATGGAAACTTGGAGGTGAGATATTCTTCAACAGAGATATAATCTCTGATGTGAAAATAATGGCCTCATTATCATCATCATAATTATTTAACTAAAATGTAATCATTTTACAGCTAAAACCTTTATTGAGCCAGTATCATTTAGAGATTTTCCAAGGGTTTATCAACTCTCCAATACAGAGCATAAGCATAGTTGAAAATGATGAAACAGAAAGCATTGCTGTGAAAGAAGAATTACAAGCTGTTTGTGGGGGACTAGATGACATCATTGAGCCTAATGAGGAACATTCAAGTGATGATGACGGTATGTTTAAAAAAAAATGCTTGCTCTTCTTCGGGATGTGTTGATGACTGTTAAAATTGGGTCAGCCCAAAATTTGGTGACATGTTTGGCGCTTTCGGTAGCGTTCATCAGCTCTTGTGATGTGCAAACAATGGAACAAGCAGGACACAATATGAATTGTATTGTACAATGGGCTGATATCCGCAACTCCACGTCAAAGCGCGTATTTTGCGTATGGGCTATATAATCCCAATGCCGGTTGGTAGATGTCACATGCCTTCGAATTGTTGGTTCTAGGACATGCCGGTTTCCTCACGATGTTTTCCTTCACCGTTTTTGAGAGCAGTGGTGATGAAATAAATTATACAAAGTAATGCGCATACCTGGGCTCGAACCCACAACTTACTGTTTGTAAGTCGGGGCCCCCACCACTGCGCCACCGCTGCTCTCGACACAACATGAAGTGTCCCATCGTTTGTGGGGCAGCTACACATTTACCTTCCTGGACAGTCATCTATGAATCTCTATCAGCCTGCATAGTATGACTGCCTTGGGAAGGGGTTTTTCAACAAAGAATCCACAAAATGACATACATAACAGATGAACTAAAGAAATCTGACATTTTGTCGACACTTTCTTTTAACCTTTTGGACGCCATTGTCACATATACGTGACAAGCAAGCGCGTGCCCTGTACGCCAAACGACACAAATATGTGACAAACTAGTACATGAAATTGTGGCTTTGTGTGGAGGGCACGTGCGTGTCTTAATGCTGTGGCAGTCAAAAGGTTAACAAACCCATTCTACAGTGGTCATATGTGTGTGATGTCAGTCAACAGCTTAGTTGCCTAAAGCCTCAACCAAAGTAAGCTCTCGTTGGGCAGTTGATGAGTTTGCAGAGTTGATGTTAAAGTTAGTTAGTTGGTTTCTTGCACCCTATAAGCTTAATGTACCTAGAGATGGGAACATACCCGGTAAAAACCCAGACTTTGGGTAAATACCTATTTATACCCATTTTTACCTTCCCATTTTCAATTTATACCGGGTAAAAATTACAATCAGTTCAATTGAAACTAATTGTTGTATTTATAATAGATACTTTGACTTACAAAGTTTTAAAATTGATTTTTATTTGAGACCGTCGTCAGCACAACATACGCGTAGGTACATTGTTTTCTCATTAGAACAAAAGAAGAGTATAGCACTATAACTGTGCAATGAGGAACGACGAGGAGGGGAGGGTGCATTGCATCAATTGCGACTATACTGTCCGAGTTGCATTATAATTAAAAATTAAAAATCTAAGTAATTACTCAATGATTTGTTTTGAAATTTACATATATATGCTATCTATATATTCTTAAAAGTAGTGTACAGCATTTCGTTAACTTTAAAACATGTGCAATCAGTACAATATTCAATGTTTGTTTTTATTGTAATCCGTTTATTTTATTTGAAAATTTATGTTGATTAAAGTTTTAAAAGATATTTAACTTCGTTTTATTTCAAATCAATACTTTATCTTCAATGGTTAAGACCAAAATGAACATGGTAGATCGTATTATTGATGACAAAGCCAATTAAATAATAATAGGACAGTATTCATTTCATGACGAAACCATTTAAGTAATATAAAGACAGTCCTTTTTTTACCCGGTATTTTTTATTAATACCCGGTAAAAAAGGGTATTTATTCTATTTTACCTATTTTACCCTTTCCTTCCAATTTTTACCTTCCCATTTTTTACCCACCCGCCCATCTCTGAATGTACCTAATCCAATGTATGTTACGGATAGAACTACTATTGGAAACGTTAAAAGCTTCTATTGGACCAACCAACAATGGCGTACTAAAAAGTCAGAAATTACAAAAAATCTAAGTAACATACCATCTTCGTGATCATTTGTCTTAATTTTTTTTTGTATTTCAGATTCGCATATGGTTAAATTTTCAAACAAAATGTATGGGAAAAGTTAGTACTACAACCTGGGTTGGTCCGATAGAACTTTTGAAAATTATTAGAATTAATTAGAAAGAGGATCTATTGACATCAAAAAAATGTTTTGTGTAAAATTGCCATTTTCTTGCTTACTGGACTGTTTTTTTTTTTCGAAATTCGGTGAATGTGGATCACGATCAATTATAGATTATTTCCTAAGACCATTATCGTGTAGCTGCAACGGTTAAGGTAGTTCCCATTACTGCCCCGTTTACCATATCCACTCTGAATGTGCATATTTTAGATGGATGTTGTACTTGACGAATCAAACAAGTCCAAATTTTATGGGGTTATGTCGTTTTATTACGGAGTTCCTATGGCCACCTTCCAGCTCCATCATTAGACCCTGGATACCATCTAAAGATCAGACGCAGAAGCCTCATCAAGGCGAATCATACAACTCGAGCCCTTTTTTTTTTTTTTTTAGGATGGGAAATCATCAAATGACTTCTCCCACTCTGGGCGGAGCGGGAGGGAGTGTCAGACTTTTACTGACTAAAACCCATCCATGTTCCTTCCTCGCCCTTTACGTTCCGGGGCTGCGGTATCTCTTTCGAACAGTCCCGCAACCCCGGCAGGCTTCGGCCCTTGCGGGCCCCTCTCTCTATGCTGACAACTATTTAAGGCGCGCGTGGAACACGAACGCGCCGTCGACACGGCCTGTCGTCGTTAGACGGACGGACGGCTAACTAGCCCATAGCCAACCGTCCACAGGCCCGCGTCTACGGTGGCCGGTAGCCATCACGTGGCCCCCGACGACAACTCGAGCCCTGTGATGTGGTTTGCGTCGTTTCATTACAGAGTTCCTATGACCACCTGCCAGCTCCATCATCAGATCAGCTTCATTTTATCAAAATATTGCATTATCACGCGATGTACATATGCATGCAAAATTCCAGCTCAATCGGTAACCGGAAAGCGGAACTAATTTTACTTGCAAGATTTGATTACAGACAGACGGGACAGGACAAACTAAATGAAAGCTTGTAAAAATATGTTTTAAGTCCACATTTTGCTTTGTAATTTCGAGATAAATTAAACAAGAAATAAAATATTTATATAAAACTAGAAATGCACTTGACCGCTTTTATTTACTAACATTACAGATCTAAAACCAGTAAATCTATACGACAACTATCTAGATATAGAAGACATACAACTACAGTCACACCATTCGGAATCAGATTCCGAAGAGGAATTGCCTTTCTTGGGGTTTGAAACTGAAGTGGCAGAAGAACCAGAAGTATCTAAAAAGAATCGAAAAGCTAAGAAGACAAACAGTAAGTACTTGTTTGTTTATCAATATTAGCCGCGCTTCTGTAGCGCGTCTGGGAATCGCATCACTGATGGATCGGGTACGCGACAGCCCCAACAGCCTCGTGGCTACTGTCGCCAGCAGGGTGGATGGCCACAACTCTTACAATGTAACTCGAGAAGACCTTCGACGTCTGTATCCGCAAAAGTAATGACCGTTGCAACAAATATTTTTTACCAACTGAAATAACGGTGTTGCCACCTTAAAGTGAACGAATGATTTACTAAATAATTGAGCATTCGATTATTGTCTACGATGTTATGGTAATAATGAATCGATAATTAGATATGCTAACATTTGGCTAATCCTGACGTCAAACGCGGCCTCGCGTTCGACAATTTTTAAAATCAGGAAGAAAATACATAATTACTTTGATAACAAACATTGCGGTATTTAATAATGACAGGGTTACTGGTAATTCGACGTATTCCTTGCAGGACGTTATAGTAGGGTTATAATGCAAGAAATTAAGCTACTAAATGTTCTACCGAAATTCAGTGGTTTTTGAGTTAGGTCGACTTTTAGTTTTTTTATGAAAAATCCCAGTTTTAATCATTTAAAGTCAATTTAAAAACGATTTACGGCGCGAATGTACTGATATTTAAGTTATTATCATAGCTGATGACGCAGCAGACCTTTGTTAATAATTAAAAGTTAAAAAAATCCTAAAACTTTAGCAAAAATGACTAATGAAACATTTGTTTTTTGGAATTTTTGCCATTTCGTCATATAAAATTGTTGTATAGTGAAAAATAATAATACTGCGCCAGATGTACAAACTACTACAACAATATCCTTTTCTTATCAGCTCTCTAAAATGGTATAAATCTTGTTTAAAGGTCATGAACTACATTATGAAAAATGTTTTTGATTAAGTAAAAAGTAAATAAAAAGTAAAAGGTATGCGTAAAATCAAAGTAAATAATTTCGGTATAAAGTAAATAAAAGGTAAAAGGTATGCGTAAAATCAAATTAAATAATTTCGAATTCTTTTGTAATCAATTTCTATTTTAAAACTTTAATAACACACTTTTTACACGTCTTGTTCGACTAAGACGTTCTACCATGTCATGATCATGTACAAAACTTGCGCGTGTTCACCGAAGTGTTCGCGCACATTTTGTGAGAGCACTTGTAGTAGCGATGGAATCGAGTCAGCGAACACGCATTCTCTGTTCGCGCACTCAATGAAACAGTCTAGGAGACCGACCTTCGTCCATCTGTTTACCGAATAAAATATTAATTAATAAGCTTAGTAACGTTTTGTCGAATAAAGTTACGTCATGACCATAATTGTCTTAGGTTGCCAAAGTATATCGCGATAATGTGCGTACTTAGGCAACCTCAACCCAATACCATCTTAACTGAAACCTATTCGCAATGTGCTTGTTCATGTACTAAGATTCCATCATCATATGCCTAGCCTTTTCCCAACTATGTTGGGGTCGGCTTCCGGTCTAACCGGATGCAGCTGAATATCAGTATTTTACATGGAGCGACTGCTTATCTGACCTCCACAACCCAGTTAATACTGGGAAATACGATAACACTTGGTAAGACTGGTTGTCAGACTTTTTGGGCCACTAACTACCTGTAACGGCTGTCAAAGATAGACAAATGATAGCCGGGCCCAACAGCTTAACGTGCTTTCCGAGGTACGGAGGATACTTGGTATGTAAGGGTGGTCACCCATCCACAGACCAACCTAGGCAAGCACGGCTTAACCTAATGTACTAACCTAATATTCTTAAACAGTAAAATTAAATATTCGCATCGACTGACCAATGTCAGTCGAAGACAAGATTTTGCAGACTTTTCGCAATAGGTTTTTTTCCCCTCATTTTCAATTTTCTCACAAGTTCTGCTGGGAACGTGCGACGCTACTGGTGTCCGAAAATTGTGTTTTCGGTATTAAAATTAACTACATACTGTTTTACATTATTTCAAACAAATCAGACGGATTAGATAAAACAAATTGAGCTTATTTGAAAAAGCGATCAGGCAAAGTTCACAATAACCAATATACTATTCTTACGGATTTGATCGTAAAACGCTGAGGCAAACATTTTGGACATGGGCTCTCGTACTAACATGTTCGCTCACAAAGTTACCCACAGCTTTGCCGGTGTGATTGATATTGATTAAAAATGAAATAGTGTTCACGAAATTGTATTATTTGATTTTCCAAATACCTTTTATTAGTCCACTAGGAATATAATATTTTTTCCACAAATCCTTTGATAATTCTAAAGTTTTTTATTTTCGTTGAGTGGATAAGTTAAGTGAATTCAGTGCTATCTACAAAAATGCTAACAGTTTAGAGTTATGCAATAGGCATTAAGTAGGTATTTCCTATTATTTCGTGTTATAACAATAATATAAAATTAAAATTAAAATACTATACTGGTTCTTTGTTAGTACTATCTAAAGCATATATTAGTGAAAATGCTAACTGATAGGTACTGTGGAACAATAGAAATCTGAAAATGTCCCGTAACTCATTCAATAAATAACTTAAGTTTCTCAAATCATTTCTTATATACATAAAGGGATTAGTTATACCTTACAACAAAAGTTCTAACAACTAAGTAATATGGCTGCACAAGTAATTATATTTTTACTTTGCGATTAGCGAATATTGAATTTAAGTTTATAATTTTGCACCTACATATTCGTATTAATAAACTCTGCCACCATACAAAAGTTTCAACACATACATGCTATGCCTTTTGTTTAATAAATAAAATACAATTTGTATATTGGGGCGCGGTGTAGGTACGCGGCAATCCGTGCAGCACGGGTGGCACGGGCCACAGCGTGCAGCGCGATACCTAACACTCCGAACCACACTCACTGCAAACGTACCTACCTATTGATTGAATGATGCGCGAAATTATTTCATTAGGTACTGTCTCACAAATCACTAGGTAGGTACTTAGGTACTCTGTTCCAGTCCGTGACTTCGCCCTCGTGTGATTTTCAAATCCCGTCACTCCAGTTTAAAAAATCTGTTTTGAAAATACGTTATGGATACTATATTTAATAGTACATTATGGTACAAGTGTGTAATGTTGGTGATTACCGCCGAGGCGCCATTGAGAACCGAGCCGTTAGGCGAGGTTCTTAAGAGAGCCGAGACGGTAATCATCAACACACACGTGTATCATACGACGTTTTTCAACACACTTGAGAATAAAATAATACTAAAAATAACTATAATTTCAACAGTGAAAACAAGTTGTGAATTTTTTTTCGCAATGGCGGGAATAATTCATCAGTTTTCCTATGCGCGCGCATCTAACAATGGCGATCGCCCATAGACTTTCCTTTCCTTTTTTTTTTTTGGCTTTTAGCGGATAGCGTTTTAGCCACGTACGAAATGGGGAATTCGAAGTTTTATTATTAAAAAAAAGTAAAAAAAAAAGAAAACAAAAGTTGCATTTGAGTGAAAGTTTTATTTATTAAAAACTTATAAGTTGAAATTATCTATGTAGATACGAAGTTGTATGAAATGAGCAAGCAATAGGTACATTAATTTATTTGTATTATTGAACACGATCTTTTTTGTATCGAAACTTTTTTAAAAACAAAGCAATTCAACCAATAAAATAAAAAAAAAACCCTATAACTCACTTGTGAATAATAGCAATGAAAAAGTCACTGTTTGATTACAGGTGTCATTATGTGCCTAATTGCGGTGAAATTAGAGCCACTTTATGAGCAAGTGTGTTGAAAAAAAAATTAATACCTACCTACCAAGACCGTAATATGTTGACTATAATTTTATTATATTATGTAGGTAGCTACTTGTTATAGTGATAGAGGAACAGAGACAGAAAGTGGAGATTCCATTACAACATTTTTTTCCGGGGTAGTTTCCTGGGTTATGATTATGACTTTATGAGACATCACTAATTAAGTAGGTACAAAAATAATTATAACAAAGCAATGAAATAATTATAGTTTAGTATAGTAAAATTCTTGTGTCACAATGTTCGTTACCATACTCCTCCGAAACGGCTTGACAAATTTTTATGTTTTTTTTTTAGTATCGGTCAAGCCGTTAAATATATAATAATTTAAAAAAATACATAAAAATCGGTAAATTAAGTATCTGATCATCGGAGATAAATTGCGTCGCTGTGATCGAGAGATCGGATGTTCGGACGCATATATATATATTTTTTTATAATTAGTTTTCTACCGCAGACGTGGGGGTCCGCGCTCTTATTTACATTTTATTAAATGTTTGATTGATTTAAAAGAAAAAATTGAAACTACGATCGTGCTCCATTCCATCATTGGACACGTTACATTAAACTAAGCTTATTATTAGTAACTTAAGATCTACGTGAGTCCATCTAAATTTTTTTTTTTTAAGCTTTGCTGTTGTTGATGTTTCCTTAACCACTAATTAAAATTAACAAAAATCTACACCTAGCCATTTAACTATATACATATATATATATTTTTTTCTTCATAACTGCATGGCAATGTGAGTCGACCGGCAGCAACCGTCGGCACCCGTTCACGGACATGACCTGCACATCCGCGCCGCTTAGCTCAACCATTTTGTAGGAAACTTAGCGACCGGATGTGCAGCGCCACCATCGGCACTGTTTTTACGTGAGTATGACAGACTCACCCTGCCATGCAGTTTTACATAATCTATTTTTGGAGAGTTGTTTGGGAGTGGGATGTATTGGCTTTGGGTTTTGGGGTTAGGATGGGGTTTTTTTTTTGTTAATTACGTCGTCTGATCCGGGGCTTCGCTAGCCTGAGCAAAGCTTCCACAACGACTGCATCTCGATGCTGCATGGCCGTCTTCAGGTTGTACTCAACGACCGTTTTAGTTGACGCATCCGTCGCTCTCTTTGCAAAGCGGCCAGTGGCGTCATCGGCGTCGTCGGTGTAATAGACGCAACTGACTGTATGTCTCGATACCGCCACTACCGCGTGGGAGATGCTGTCGTGGATTTGGAGTCTCCTAGACTTGGTGTTGATGATAATCACGCTGTCGAAGGTAAGACCCTGGGCCTCGTGGATGGTTAGCGTGCGCGACCCTTCGCCGGAGCCGTATCCCTGGCTGATGAGAAAAGCTTTCTCTTCTTGCGTATGAACCAGAAATAGGGTGTTTTGGGCGGTGCTCGGTATTTGCGCTCCTGTGTAACCTTTCACGCTCAGTGAGTGGACCCGCGACAGCGACAGCTTGGAGGAGTATATCTCGCTCAACGCAAATGCCATATCCATCGGATTGCGGTGTGTGCAGAGCAGCTCCTGGGTGATGCCAGCCACCAGATTTGGACGGGTATACCTTAACTCGAAAAGGTTCTCTCTGTCCAGAAGTGGTAGCTGGTTTATGTCTCCGATGAGGACAACCTCGCTTGCTCCTGACAACTTGACTGCTACTATGGCCCCAAAATGGTTCATAAGAGCCTCGTCCACCGTTAGGCGGTAGCATTTCTCTTCTTTCTTGAACCCGTTGGCTAAGATTGAGGCCATAGTGCGCACCTTTGTCTTTACTCGGTCTCCTAAGCGGTGCGCGAGCTTCTCTCTGAGGTCTTTGGCAGCTTCGGTCGTCGTGGTGGCGACAACGTCATTCTCCTCATCGAAGTGTTTCACGACCCAGGTTGTCTTGCCGCAACCGGGAACTCCATT
The DNA here is from genome assembly GCA_950022955.1 of Xestia ashworthii. Classification (NCBI taxonomy): domain Eukaryota; kingdom Metazoa; phylum Arthropoda; class Insecta; order Lepidoptera; family Noctuidae; genus Xestia; species Xestia ashworthii. The sequence continues at coordinate 3,102,036 of OX465574.1, read as the reverse complement.
TACCCACCTGATATTGGGCACCGTCCAATTTCCCTGAGATGCTGTGTTGTCTGCTGGGATCCCCGAAATGGACTGTGCCTTTTCAAGGATCTTATCGTCCAGCATGATCTTGGTACATTTGGCGGTAACCACTATCGGGTCGTCATTTGGTGTTCTGAATGTTATTTTTCCCACGCGTTCCGTTTCCTCCTCGTCAAGGGCCACAAAACCGTTCTTTGCGCTGTAGGCTGCCATGTACGACCCTGTCATTTCCCCTTTAATGACTTGGGATTTAACGTTGTCGTACACAGCTGCCTCTGCCTCCTTGAGTAGTAACTTTAGCAGTCCTTCTGTGTTCCTTTAAAAGGTCTGCAGGATCTTCCTGCATGTCATGAGGTTGACCTCTCTGGTCGCCCTCACGATTGCTACGTACTCGAGGAAAGCGCTCTTCACGTGATCTGTGGTGCCCGAGTTCATTGCGAGGACAGGCGGGCTGACTTGCCCTTTGTCGGCTCTCGTTGGTGTAGGCTTCCGTTGGGTTGGTTCTGATGGTGGCTTCCTGAAGAACCTCTCCACTGCTGCTTCTTGTTTCTCGGCCAGTGATGCGCGGCTGGTGCTTGGGAGCAGTGCTTTCAGGAAAGTGCCGAAGGCTTTCAGGCGACTCCTCGACCTGGCTTGGTCCTCTGGGCTGGTGGGGGCACTCTGCTCCTTTGCAGCTTTTTCGGCGGCTGCCTTCTGCTGAGCCCTCTCTGATCCGCTTTGTGTGGTCGTGCTAGTTGTGGAGCTCGTCGCGATGGCTGTTGGGTCTCTGGGGGCTTTCAGGAAACTTAAAGTTTCCCCTCTGTCCTCATTTAAAAAAGACATCGACGGGTTTTTGTCGACTGCTTCGCTGAACAAGTCTTTGAACGGAACCCATTGGTTATAAGTTCCATTGAACACGGGGATGTCAATTTTTGGAGCTGACTTTTCACGGTGCTTCCCTGCCCACATCTTTTTGTTGATGTCATTTGTCAGCTCACTGTACTTTTCCTCGTGCTTACAGAATTCCATTTGGTACGTAATATCGTCGTCTCCATCCTCACCTTCAATTTCCCACTGAAGCTTGTCGATCGGCTATCCAGTGATTTTTGAGCGTTTTCGAATTGCCATTGATGCTCGAAATTATCGACTTGTATATTACTCACGGTTCTCATGAACGCTTTGAAATTAATATTCTGCCTCTTTATTAACCCGTTCAGCTTACTGGAGCCTCTATCTTCATATAGTAAAGTCTCTCGTTGCGAGGACTCCTCATAGCGTGACGACGACGTACCTGGTTGTTGCTGCGCCGCCTCATCTTCCCGTCGACGATGGTCCGCGCCTAACTGTTGTCCAGCCCGGTTACCTGGTAATGGTTGTACTTCTTCCGTCTTGGTTCTATAAGGGTTCTCATCTCTCAGCTGCGTCGCGTCGCGCCTAACTGCCTCATGGTTTTGTTAATTATCTCCTTTGTTTTCAAATAAACATCCTGGGCTGTTCGAAACAACCCTTTTTGAAGTAAATATGGTCTTTATCTGCAAATTCGATTAATTTCCTGTGGTTTTCTTGATAATCGCCCCACATACTACGCTTCCAACATACTAGCCTTGCGCTTGCAATTATCGATAGTTTTCCTCTCGGACCCATCTTTTTTTATGTTGGTTAAAAACTTGTCCAGGATTTCATAGAGTTCCGTTTGGTTGATGAACAGCGAATCGGAATCCATATTTAATGTTGGTTTTTAAATATTCGGTAATGGTTAGTATAAATAAATGGTTTGATCTGACCTTATATGCCCCAACCGACCGTCTCTGCAATCCGTGGTTCTTCAAATTGCGGCGATCTTCTGGTTCGCGTGCCACTGTTTCACTTGGTAGTCACTGGTAAATAAATGCTCGAAGGACCATGTAAAAAATCTAGTATTAATAGGGTATGGTTTATGGTAATAGTTCAAGTCTTGAATTGTAAGAGAGATAGATATATTTAGGTGTTAAAAAGTTAACTGCAAGAATTTCGTGTACGTACTCGGTATCAAAAAAGAAATATATTCCCAAAAAAAAGCATTTTTAGTTTTTACTTAAAAAAAAAATCAATTTAAAGCTCCTGAAATATAAATCTAGGATTTTTTGTTTTATTTTTACTAGTTTTGACAAATTCAAGTCCAGATTTTACAAAAAATCCAGACCTGCGTTGCTTTTTCAGAGAGATATCGGCGAAAACGTGTCTTTCATCGTTTCAATGGCGCGGCCATGGCGTATTAGTCTTACAGCTCCTAAAATTTAAGCCCAGGATTTTTTTTCTATATTTTTACAATTTTTTTACAAATTCAATCTGTTACTTACCAAAATTTCAGGTCTCTGCAATGCTTAGTTTTAAAGCTCTGCGTGGCCGCGCGGTTCGGAGCGTTTTAATGGCGCGGCCACGTTCAAACCCTTATAACTTTTTAACCATAGCTTTGCACGCACAATGGTCCACCTTAAGGACTAAGTGCTGAAACTTACACCCCATGATAGATGATAAACCATAGCTTTGACAAATTTATGGTTTTGGGAGTTTACTTTTACAAAGGAGAATCGGCGCCAATATATTTTTTGTTACTATTCGTAGTCCATTCGGAGTTATGGACCTAAGTTAGTGACCTAGTGGGGCACCGAAGTTAAGATTGTATCGGCAACCAATTAAAGTTTTCTGGGTTGCTAATAGTAATAACATATTGTTACATCGGACCTACTAGAACGATGGATTTGTTCCTAAAACGGCAGTTCAGATGTCAATTTTTTGAAAAACAAAACATTTATAGGCTTGTTTTAAGATGTTTGAAACATACAGTATCTATGAAAGTTAATAAATTGACGAAATAACAGTATTTAATTAAAACTAATTTCTCATACTTAGAGCTCTGTAGCTCCTCTCTGACTCCGAATCGAGAGAAGTCGCCGTAATAAAAAAATGTTCTTCTGAAAGAGATCTATATCTTAAAGCTATTGGACGCAAGGCCAATTTTACCCATTGTCCTTTTTACAAAATCATGGCATTTTTTATTTTTATAAAAACGTCATGGCCGCGCCATCGAAACGGATACCCTATTCCCAATCGATTTAGAATGTTGTACTTACCTGATTTATTCTCGCAGGCCCGGGTGTTGCAGAGGAACCAAAACTATACTTGCGAAGAACAAAATTAGAAGACTCGATACCAGCCGAACAAAAGGCAAACCAAACATCGGACTCAAAACTTATCCGAGCCACTCAAAATCGTACGTCCAAATTTATAACTAAATCCAAAAAGCCTCACGAATGTGAAGTATGCCACTATACTTTTAGTCATAAGAGAAATTTAACAAATCATATTCGTACACACACTGGTGCAAAAACTTATAAGTGTGATATATGTCAGAGTAGTTTCCGTCAAAAGAGTAATTTAACCAGGCATATTCTTACACACACTGGTGTAAAACTTTATAAGTGTGATATATGTCAGCGTAGTTTCAGTCTAAAGAGTACTTTAACAAATCATATTCGTACACACACTGGTGAAAAACCTTACAAGTGTGATATATGTCAGAGTAGTTTCAGTCGAACGGCTACTTTAACAAAACATATCCGTACACACACTGGTGCAAAACCTTACAAGTGTGATATATGTCAGCGTTGTTTTAGTGAAATGAGTACTTTAACACATCATGTTCGTACACACACTGGCGTAAAACCTTACAAGTGTGATATATGTCAGCGTTGTTTTAGTGAAATGAGTACTTTAACACATCATGTTCGTACACACACTGGCGTAAAACCTTACAAGTGTGATATATGTCAGCGTTGTTTTAGTGAAATGAGTACTTTAACACATCATGTTCGTACACACACTGGCGTAAAACCTTATAAGTGTGATATATGTCAGCGTAGTTTCAGTCTAAAGAGTACTTTAACAAATCACATTCGTACACACACTGGTGAAAAACCTTACAAATGTGATATATGTCAGAGTAGTTTCAGTCGAACGGCTTCTTTAACAAAACATATTCGTACACACACTGGTGCAAAACCTTACAAATGTGATATATGTCAGCGTTGTTTTAGTGAAATGAGTACTTTAACACATCATGTTCGTACACACACTGGCGTAAAACCTTACAAGTGTGATATATGTCAGCGTAGTTTCAGTCAAAAGGTAAATTTAATCATTCATATTCGTACACACACTGGTGAAAAACCTTACAAGTGTGATATATGTCGAAATAGTTTCAGTCGAAAAGCTCATTTAACAAAACATATTCGTATTCACTTGTAAAAATCTTACAAGTGTGACCGACCTAGGCAAGTATAGCTTAACCTTGTGGATCGACCCGTGCGGCAGTTATTATTATGCCACTTTACTCACTCACTCGCTTACCTTTCTGCCGTCTCACTCGCACTCGTAAATTTGGTGCCTTATCTAATTGCTCAAACAAAGAATGGGATACCTGCAACATTGTGGAGCCTTTTCGCTGGGACAGGGCTATGTTCAAATGGCTATAACGCGTAAAGTAATTGGTGTTGAGTCAATAGTCAATATAATTTTGTAGGTTGCTTCTCAATTATATTCAGGACCCTGTATGGCTACCGGATACCGATACTTTAAGGCTGATGCTCAAGGGTAGCCCGTGAAATTCTAATTTTCTATGGTTCATTTGCAATTTGCGGGCCAGTGCTAGATTGTATTTTGATGAAAATATCGTTTGCGACTATAATCATTAAATCATTAAAATCAACAATCAGACCTCAAAAAAAACGTTCCTCGGCCTTTATGAACTTGAAGGGTTGTATTGCATTTATTATAGCTGGCTCGCAAATTGCAAATATACGTTATAAAATTTGAATTTTGCGAGCTACCCTGGAGCATCAGCCTTATTTTATTATTTACTCATTTCTATCAACAAAATAAATACTCCTCACCCCACACCCCGCGAATGGCATTTTGTGTTTCTAATCGGCCGATCTAGGGTATGTTCAATGAAATGCTAATATCTTGGAATTTAAGAGACGCGAAAATTATCTTATTGCAAGGGTAAATGACGAGGCTATCAAATTGTTTAATAAATATTTCTGAAAAATAAGCAAATTGTGGATGTTAAAAATTCCCATTCTTCTAAAATTTGACTAATCAGTCCTCACTTTGTTGAAGAACTGCGGATCCTCTCTGTGTCTTCTATGCATCTCTGCAAAATTTCACTCTAGGTTCATAGTCAGCTGGAAGTAAAGCTTGCACCCTTTGCACGTGGTAAGCGTGATATTGTTTTCTTTTAATAGTAAGCTGCACCGTCGATGAAAAACATTACGAGTGTGATATACGTCAGCGTTGTTTTAGTGAAAAGGCTCATCTAACTCAAACTCAAACTCAAACTCAAATCATTTATTTCAACTAGACCATTACGGCACTTTTGAATGTCGATAAAACGAAAAATAAAGCGAAGCTACAGTCACAGACACAAGGCATAATAACATGAGAAAGTACTGTAGTTGCCCATTCCCTAACGTAGATCTCTATGGAGAAGAACGGGCAAGAAACTCCATGGACACTCTTTTCAATCAAAAATGTTGTTACAAAATCTTGGTTACATCTTTCATGTTGAGATTATACATATATGTGAGAACGATGTAGAAAGACGTGCACAATAAGAGCGTCCAGAGTAAAAATAAATAAATCAACAATTAAAAATAAAGCAATTCAAATGATCCACGGCAGCTAAGAGATGACCAGTCCCGACTGACAGCGCCCGTTCACGAACATGACGCATGAATCAGCGCCATTCAATTCAACCATATTGTAGGGAACTAAATGACCCGACCCACCCGCCACCATCAGCAAGACATTTAAGCGAGCATGACATTCTCTCAGCCACCAAGGCATATTCAAGTCAATGAAACATAACTAAATGCAAATGGTAGCTTTACGGTACATGGTACTCACACATGTGTTATGCAATTATACAATACTAAGAGATGGAATCTATACAATGCAAGAATATTTTTACAATCTTCTGCAGCTACCACAATAATTGGACATATAATTGGATTGAACAAATCATATTCGTACCCACACTGTTCCACATCGATCGTGGGATCCAGAGATTTCTTGATATTTGGCGTTGGCTAATACCAGGGTCCAATCTTAGCTGTCTTAGTATTTGTTCTTCATTGTCAAATCGTACTACTGGTCTACCTGTTCTCTCAGCATGCTCCCCGGGTAAGGTTCCCTCCATGTACGCATTATGCACGCGCATAAAGACCCTGTAGTCCGGGAAACGGTCTCGGTTAGGGTAGCGTTGTCGATATTCTCTGGCAGCAGCCCGAGCATTTTGCCGTCGCAAAAGCCATAGAGGTAATGCATTTCTGCATACTCCCGTTGGGTGTATGCTCTCCTCGCAGCAGCCATCTTTCGCTTATGTAGCCAATCCGCAGCGATCACAAATTCCGATTCACACAGCGCAGGTCACAGGTGGGCAATCTATCACAAGTCCATAAACGAAGCGTAGGTCACAGGTAGGCAATCAATCACAAGTCCAAAAACAAAGCGTAGGTCACAGGTAGGCAATCAATCACAAGTCCAAAAACGAAGCGTAGGTCACAGGTAGCGTATCAATTAACAACAATACAATAACAACAACAATACAACAACACAACACAATTAACAACACAATTACAATTAACTATTATAGTAGTAAATCTATATTATATATCTGTCAGTATTGCACTTTTTGTAAATCTAAGTTATGCATCTTAAACCATACCAAATTCCGAAAAACAAATTAACAACCCACGCTCATCTTGGTGATTTCCGACTGAGATGGGCGTCCAAGACGTGTTTGGTAGGGACGAGCGTTGACCGTCGTTGTTGGGCGTTACATATAGTAATGCATTTTTCAAAATTTAGTCCTCACATTGCTATTGACTTAATACATGACAATGCACCTGGGTTAATTTTTAATCCCATCGGTAAGCGTGTCATCTGATACTGTCCTGGCTCCTTATTCACAACCATTCGACTCGATTTCGAACCGAATCGAACGTCAAAGATATCGAAGATGTCCTCCAAACGCTATTCACAAATCCGAAACCGAATAATTTTGACAGTTCGAATCTTTCCGACAGCTGTTTGCTGTCGGGAGTCATATCGAACAAAATTAATCGGAAGAAATAAAGCATATTTCCAGCATATTTCAGTAAAATCGAAATTAATAAACTTTTTAAATACTGCCTGAAGAAGTAAATGAAGTTTTATTATTGTATTGACCGTATTTTAATGATGTATCCGCATTTACATAACATCTATGTGTTTACAGAAATGTACTCGTAAAATTAGTTCTAGATTTTAGATAACAAATAAGACTTGTAAAACACTGATACCTATCAAATACTTAGTAATTTTTGAAGCAAAGGACATTGTCAAAAATAGCCTATGAATCAACACACATGAAACATTTACTATAATTCATAATTATTTTAATAATATACATTACAAATATTTCAATAGAACGGACACTTTTTAATTTCGAAAATATTTTAAAAAGTATTAACTTCCGTCATAATCCTCGGACATAAGATGTTATTATTTTTTGGTTCAATTTGGGGTTTTTAATAGGCAAAGGTATTATAGCTCATACAGCCTAGGCTTTGTACAGCACTCTTAATAAGAGTTTGACACAGACAAGCGTCAGTATTCTCAACACTTGATATACGATAATGGTTTTTAGTTACAAACAGTCCGCTATGATTTTACGGAATAATACGGCTTATCAAAAAACTTGGTTGAAAGCGCTGTTTGAAACGAGCAATAAGAAAGAAAAAGCATTTATTAGCCCGTGCAGGACAAAACACATAAAAAGTAACATTATTTCAACTATTGTAAACAAAACATAGATAATAAATTAAAAATAAAAAGAAACGAAAGGTCCTGACCGAGGCCAAAAGACCCCTATACCAGTTGTTACATTCATTCAGTAATAAATGCTAAGTTATTGCTACAATCATAACGAATGTTTTTATTGACGTAAATATAACCTCAAAATCCGAAATTGTTTTGATTTTTTCCGAATTCTCAAAAGTGTCCGTTGTTTTAATTTAGGTTCATTCGAATATATACATTATCTAAAACCCAAAAAGTGAATACACCTCCCTGTTGGATCTTAGGCGAGCCATGTATGGACGACGAGCAATGTCCTTTTTATTGAAGAAAAAAGAAAACTATAGAGTTAATTTTTTAAACATTTTTTTCCGCTTTGCCAGTTTCATAGACGGCTGTTTACAAAGCAGGTTTATTCGAAAATATATTTTTTTTTGTTAATTTTAGTAAAATAATAAAATAATTTTGTATCGTTGCTGTCTATTAAGTTACTAGCTGTATATTCCCTAATTAAACGGAACGAAATATTCAAATAAACCAAGGGGATGATGTTATTTCAGGTCCACCACATTAAACCTTAAAATCGTTGTTTTTGTAATACACCAAACACAATACACCATCGTCGTCCGTGGACGTAACCCCATTTCCCCCTTTAGGGGTTGAATTATAAAAAACCTGAAATAACTCATTTATGGATAGGAGGAGTACTTCTGTGAAGTTTCGAATAAAACAGTCTTACTAATCTGGTTTCCCCATGTAAACTTGGAACCCCTGTTTAAACCCCTTAGGGGGAGAATTTTGAGAAATCCTTTCTTAGTGCACCCCTAGACCACATAAGGAACCTACTTGCAATATTTGAAATCTGTAAACCCAGCGGTTTGGGCTATGCATTGATTTTTAGACTTTGTCATCCCATTTAATTCTCAAAAAACCTGAAACCCGTTTCTACTCATTTATCAATAGGAGTACTCCTGTGAAGTTTCGAATAAAATAGTCTAACTAATCTTGATTCCCCGTACAAACTCTGGAGCCCCGTTTCAACCCCTTGGGGGGTGAATTTTGGAATAAACCCTTTCTTAGTGCACCCCTAGACCACATAAGGAACCTACTTGCAATATTTGAAATCTGTAAACCCAGCGGTTTGGGCTGTGCATTGATATTTAGACTTTGTCATCCCATTTAATTCTCAAAAAACCTGAAACCCGTTTCTACTCATTTATCAATAGGAGTACTCCTGTGAAGTTTCGAATAAAATAGTCTAACTAATCTTGATTCCCCGTACAAACTCTGGAGCCCCGTTTCAACCCCTTGGGGGGTGAATTTTGGAATAAACCCTTTCTTAGTGCACCCCTAGACCACATAAGGAACCTACTTGCAATATTTGAAATCTGTAAACCCAGCGGTTTGGGCTATGCATTGATATTTAGACTTTGTCATCCCATTTAATTCTGAAAAAACCTGAAACCCGTTTCTACTCATTTATCAATAGGAGTACTCCTGTGAAGTTTCGAATAAAATAGTCTAACTAATCTTGATTCCCCGTACAAACTCTGGAGCCCCGTTTCAACCCCTTGGGGGGTGAATTTTGGAATAAACCCTTTCTTAGTGCACCCTAGACATAAGGAATCCAGCGGTTTGGGCTGTGCGTTGATATGTCAGTCAGTTTCTTCTTTTATATATTTAGATTAAGCAAATTAAAAGCAACACAAACTGTGAGACTGCGCTCGTTTAACTAAGGCATAATAGTGTGGGGCGAAAGTACTAACAATATGACATATTCCATATGCAAAATCATAAGCCTTCCTTTGGACTTCGCCGTAGTTGGCTAAAAATAAATGTATACGCATCCTCATGAACATTAGCTATGGGAAAGTTGTAAACCACATTTCTTCTAAACTTTTAAACTAATATTGTAAAGAGGAATTATTTGATGTCTGTTTGTTACAATTGGTTGAGTAGTTCTCGATTTAAATCAAGAACTACTCAGCCAATTTTTTCTTTCACCATTAGCAAGCTGGCATGAGCATGAGCATGGAGGAGCAGCGGGTTGATCTTTAGGTTAAGCCGTGTTTGCCTAGATTGATCTGTGGATGCGTGACCACCCTTAAATCCAGAGTTTCCTCCGTGCCTCGGAAAGCACGCTAAACTGTTGGTCGCGGCTGTCATTTGTTCATCTTTGACAGTAGTTACAGGTAGTCAGTAGTTCGAAAAGTCTGACAACCAGTCTTACCAAGTGGTATCGTATTTCCCAATATTAACTGGGTTGTGGAGGTCAGATAGGCAGTCGCTCCATATAAAATACTGGTATTCAGCTACATCCGGTTTGACTGGAAGCCGACTCCAACATAGTTGGGAAAAAGGCGAGGCACATGATGATGATAAGCTATAAATTATATTGATATAATGCGCCGAGCCATCACAATTTTCGCGGACGAAGTCGCGGGCGAAGTGTAATATTATAAATGCAAAAGTAAGTTTGTTTGTTACCTTTTCACGCCTAAACCACGGAACCGATCATCATGCAATTTTGCTTACGTTGTCAGGTTTACAGAGACGGACATAGACCTTTCATCTCGAAAAAAAGTACTGTTCCCGAGGAGAACAATAATAACGTTCAATTTGATAATAAATGGCGCCACGTAACTTTCGAATCATGTTTGAATTATATTTTTACAAGCAGAGCAAAGCAAAAAGCTGTGTGCAAAAGCCAATAAAAAAATAAAATTATTACGAACCTTCCCTTTATCTATTACGAATAGCTACGTTTCGTCCAAAAATAGAGGATTTACTTTCGATCAAACCAAAACTGCAACTGAAGAAATAAAAACAAGTCCGTTACACCGAGAACAAAATTAAAAATAATGAAAAGTAGCCCCAACTATAGAATTGCAGCAATTTATAATAATTTACCATAGATATAATAAAGAAGGAGATATGCCCGTTAGACGAAAATGTATCGGAACCCTGTGTCTCCACTTTATCCCTACCACACGGCAACTACTACACATGCAGTTCAGTAAAACCAACAGATACGCAGTCGCGCACAGCCGCATTTCTTAAATCAGAACGTAGTACACAATCAATTATAAACCTTATACCGTCAAACACACACGGAGATAAAAATCTAGTTTCCTTAAACAGAATATTGTAAATTTGACTTGATTTTATTGTATTATATGTGACAACTATAACTTGTTTACACATTAATAGAAAATTCTACTTCTTTACAACATCATTTCTCGTTCCTATTACCCACTTACCTAGTAACGTAGAAAACAAATTTTGTTTAGTAGGCAAAACCTACTTGTAGCCATCATTAGAAAGAAAGAAAGAAAGAAAGAAAAAGCATTTATTAGCACGCACAGGACAAAACACATAAAAAATATCAGACACAGTGACAGTGTAGAGTTTATCAGATATTTCAGTAGTGTCGAAACGCCCAATAATCTCTCTATGTGTAGTATTAAGAACACCAGATTTTTTATTAGTCTTAATTATCATTATAGCGGACTGAAATAATCAACTATTTCTGTTTACTATATGCATTATTATAGGTAAACAGATTTTTGTTTGTGATAAAAATAATTATTGTGGCATGCTATAAAGAGTATGTTATGTTTACTATTCATATTGTAGAGTTTATCGGCTTATATATTTGTGTTAAATATCATTATTGCGTTCTGAAACGATCAATAATTTCTGTTATATTTTAGTGTAATTAATCATTGTTGCGGACTGAAATATAATATATTGTCGAGTGAAGGGGATTATACTACCGAAACTAGCGCCACCCGTCATTTTATTCATTTACTGCTAGTTTTGGTGGTGTACCTAATCCCCATAAACAGAATTAGGTTCAACATCTTAGGTGAGTCTTCGCCGCAACGAAGGCGAAGACTTACCTACCTAAGGTGTTTAACATTATTCTGTTTGACTCGGCACTATATTAGTTTAGTCCGCAATAATGATGTTTGTGGTATAGAGGTGTGGTGGCCTGAAACATAGACAGAAAAATCAGAATCCTGAGTTATTACAAAGAATATAAACAAACTTTTTTTTTAAATTCGTTTTATTTTAAAATATACTTAAAATAAATTATTCTTTTATAAGTTCTGCGTCGAGGAATCCCAATGTTCCCAAAGTTACTTTATTTTCTGAAAAAGAAAAATGTTTAATATAACCTAATAACAGTATAGGTACCTATTTCAGCACATAACAGATTGAGCACATACTTACGAGGACAATCGAGGGTCACTAAAATGGTGGCCAATGGCCATAGAAAAATACACAACATACTTATTACTGGCATCGTAACTCATTTTTATTTTGAGCATTCGGAAAACTAACAGCTTGATTATCAATAAAACAGCAGTTACTTGAATTATAAATGTAACGAATATTAACTGCGACAAGTGCGGATGCGCAGAGGGCCGCACTTTATGTTGTTCTGTTCACCGTGCACCGCACACTGGCTCTGCCGGCTGCAGCGCAGGCGGCGGCGGAGGAGTGCGGGGGGCCGCAGTACTTGTGGACAGTACAGTTTTTCGTTACACGTAATAATGTTTTGTTTAGTAACGAACGTATCTAGTTATGAGAAAAAATATTCCTAGTAATCAATAAATTTCGAGTAAGTAAGTGGTATTAAAAATCCGCTAAAAGGTACGAGGAAATCTAGTACATATAAATGAATTACCGATTTTGTTAACACAATTTTATTATTGGTGTATTAAACTAGATGAACAGAATAAATAAATATTGTAAACATCGCAATGATTGAAAAGTGTTGTAAACTAAATGCATATTATTATTTTACTCTGTAACAATTAGATGGTTACCAAAACGATATCAGAGTTTCCGTGTACTAGAATATTTTAACTAGAATATTCTAGTGTTAATAAAAATATGACTTGCTGTTATAAAAAAAAAATCTGTTAACCGTAGCTGAAAGCTTTTTTCCTACACCAGAATCATAACTACTATACAATCTGGTAATATTGTAAAATATTTTTTTCTCTGTGCATTATGTATTTACCAAGCTACCGTAGTAGCCAACTAGTCTTAAGAATAAGCGGCCACACCACGCGACGCATGTGTTTACTGAACTATCGTTTGGTGATTTTTACATTGCTTGTCCAGTCACTTAGCGACAAACTTAGGTAGTGGTTGAGGAGCAATGTGTTTATTGCAAAATAGTATAGCCATTTGCTTATGACTGGGCCAAGAGGTCAGGGCAGAGAGGGGTCTTGTGCCTGTCGCGCGGACACTGACGCGCCCCTTTAACACTTCTCCTGTTTTTTTTTATATTTCTATGTAAGTTACCAAAATATGTAAAATATAAGGAGAGTACCAATTCATCAAAGTAATCTTAATTTACTATGATTACTTTTAATAAGGAAATGTTATTACACAGCAGACCAATTCATGATGAATAAAACTTTATAGGTGTACTTAATTTTTAACGTTGTTTCTTTTTTGTAAAATCCGGTCTGATAAAAGATTTAAACAATTTTTATTTCAGTGACATTAACGTTTTTATTAGGGGTTCCATACCTACAAGTATGTTATAATAGTTCGTGTTGGTGAAAGATTAAATAATGCGTCTAGTTTCGCCTACGACAAGAAACATCCAGTTTTGTTGTGTAGTCTGCATCCATTCACTATTAATTTATTTACATTCGAACATTTATTTATTTATTTATTTAGGGAAAACAAACAATTGTACAATATATCTTACAGTAACTATTACAACGTATTAAATTAATGTACAATCCACGACGTTTCCACGTATTACTTCGATAGGAGATACAGTGTAGAGTGACACGGTTTATTAAATAACAATAACGTTAACACAAATACAAGAAAGAAAAAACAGAAAAAAAAGTGTACATAAGTTAGTAAAATAACAGCAGGAATATATATAAAAAGCGAATTTTACATTACTTAGCTAATGATTGAAGGTATAAAAATTAAAACTAACAATAAAATAAAGAAAAGGCAACACTGACAATACTAATTGAGCAATTTCAGACTATTGACTTAAAGTTTCTTAAATTTATGGACAGCATGCATAAACCAGCATGTGATAAACATGTACGTTTATTACATGCTGGGCCTCAACTTTTATTAGCTACCGTGCATGAGTGTTGGTGGCCATTGAACGCTAGAAATCTAGCTCGAAAGACAGTGCACGAATGTGTGACGTGCGTGCCCACGTATCCGGGGTAAGACGTTAGCACCTATCATGAGCAACTTGCCTCCTGAGCGTTTGGACCCGGGCTACCCGTTTATTTATGCGAACTGGTGTAGACCATGCTGGGCCAGTCTTCATATTATCTAGAAAGGGCAGAGGTTCTAGATTGAATAAAGCCTATATCTGTCTTTTCATTTGTTTCGCGACTCGAGCAATGCACTTTGAACTCGTAACTAGTCTATCTACAGATAACAGATGACTACATACTAGCATTAAAACGTTTTATTAGTAGGCGAGGTAAGCCTTGCACTATCTTTTCCGATAACGGCAGGAATTTCGTCGGCGCGGAAAGGAATTTCCTGTATTCCTGGAACAGGGATCGGAACATATCATCGATTATGCTTCCGATAACAGCATCGAATTCCGATTCATTCCTTCTTATTCAACACACTTTGGCGGCCTGTGGGAAAGTGGGGTACGGTCATGCAAGCATCACCTGAGACGCATAGTAGGTAGCGCACGATTAACTTACGAGGAAGTTTCCACAGCTTTGACACAAATCGAAGCTGTTCTAAATTCCCGTCCGTTCTCACCTCTCTCCTCAGACCCTTCGGACCTTACTCCTCTCACCCCCTCTCATTTCCTCATTGGCCGACCGATGACGTCGCCACCTCTGAGAGATGTTACAGACCAGCCACCTTCAAGATTGACACGCTACGAACGCGTTGAGCAGCTGCGGCAACACTTCTGGCGGCGCTGGTCCACTGAGTACGTGTCGGAGATGCAGCTGCGAACTAAGTGGAAGACCAGGCAGGAGGACATCAAGTTGGGAAGCCTAGTTCTCATTAAGGACGACCAGTTGCCACCGTTAAAGTGGCGGCTAGGTCGCATTCTACATATATTTCCAGGGAGAGATGGCGTGGCTCGAGTGGCTGACATCAGAACAGCTGCCAGAACGATCAGGCGGGCCTTCTCAAAGATCTGCCCGCTGCCACCATAGCCTGCGGGAGGCGACGCCTGACTCCATGGTGGGCATCATCTTGGAAGCAATTCTCCCAAGGCCGGGGGGATGTTCACGCCCACGCTGGCGCCATCTAGCGCCAGGGAGCGTTACGCGGTGCGACATTGCGCCATCAGCGACATCTGTCACCGAGAGGACACTTCGCTGCGAGCTCTGCCACTACTCCGGTCTCCTGCTCACTCCATACGTTCAGAACTTCATTCAGGGCGCCTATAAAAGGCTTGCTTTGTATAGAATCATTCCTTTTTACCTTCTCGTCCACCATCAAACACACAAACCACTGTAAACGTTATTTATTTTCAATACATGTAATATAACCACGCAAGTCGCTTCATTTAGAAACAATAACCCAAGGGAACGGAACCTCATCCTGCACAGTAATAAATCGGTGAGATCTTTCTTAGCTGTTTCGGATTCGGATACGGAAAGGAAGGATCATAAATATCAATGCGTAATTTGTAATCAAAATCATTTTGTTTATAAATGTTCGTAGTTCAAGGAAATGAACAACGATGATAGGATACGCGAAGTAAATAAGTTAAAACTATGCACTAAATGCTTACGTAGTGGGCATAATAGTCATCAGTGTCGTTTGAAAGGTTCATGCCAGATATGTAAAGGGAACACAACACTTTGATACATAGAAATGACACTAATACGAGCGAAGAGCAAAGCGCAAGCGCACATAGTCCACCGGTTACATTATCGGCCACTACGATGACTCATACGTTGTTGTGTACCTACATAGAAAGGTTATGGCGCGAGCACTGTTAGATACTGGAAGTCAATCGTCATTTTTAACAGATGTTTTGAGGGAGAAACTGGTGGACTTAATGATATTAAAACTAACATTCTAGGAAAGTGTATCGTAAAAATAAATTCTCATTCAAGTACCTATAGTACTCGGGTCTCCTGTTTGTTGGTGCCAACGGTTAAAGCTTTTAAATAATATTTTAAAGCTTTAGCTTCATAAAAATTGAATTCTGCATTTATATAATATTGCTAGGTACTTGATCAAAGGAATGAAAGTGTACTTAGTTGTTTTAGCAAAGGAGAGTTAGCTACTGAAACAAAACATTTATTAGTGTATTGGTACCAGGGTACGTGTGCGTTTCGATGGCGCGGCCATGACGTTTTTTTTTAAAAAAAATTATGCCATGATTTTGTAAAAATTTGTAAAAGTAGACTCCCAAAACCATAAATTTGTCAAAGCTATGGTTAAAAAGTTATAAGGGTTTGAACGTGGCCGCGCCATTGAAACGCTCCGAACCGCGCGGCCACGGAGATCTTTAAAACTAAGCATTGCAGAGAGCTGAAATTTTGCTAAGTAACAGATTGAATTTGTAAAAAATTTGTAAAAATATAGAAAAAAATCCTGGGCTTATATTTTAGGAGCTGTAAGACTAATATGCCATGGCCGCGCCATCGAAACGGTGAAAACACATTTTCGCCGATATCTCGCTGAAAAAGCAACGCAGACATCTGAAGTTTTTTGTAAAACCCAGATTTGAATTTGTCAAAACTAGTAAAAAATAAACAAAAAATCCTCAGTTTACATTTCAGGAGCTATAAGACTAATACGCCATGGCCGCGCCATTGAAACGGTGAAAACACATTTTCGCCGATATCTCGCTGAAAAAGCAACGCAGACGTCTGAAGTATTTTGTAAAAACGGGATTTGAATTTGTCAAAACTAGTAAAAATGAAATAAAAAATCCTAGGTTCATATTTCAGGAGCTGTAAGACTAATCGTTCTCTCGTTACTTAGGGGCAGGGACTTAGAAAAAAAACGAATATAAAAAAAAATACGATTTTCGCGGGTTTTTTTACATCTTCTCATGGTTTACGACTAGAGCAACAAATTATTTCCCGAAAAGTTTTTCATCCGAGCTACCATTTTGGAAATATACAGGGTTTTTCAAAAAACTTAAATAAAAATAAACAGCTCCTAACTCGGAGACGGTGCGTTATAGGACCATGCTTTTCAGAAGCTAAATGGTTTCTATGGTCAAGATCAATATGATACTGCAATAAAATTGTTAAAATTTCGAAAAAAAAAACAAAGAACGAAAAATTTTCTAAGTCCCTAAAATTTTTTCACCGTTTCAATGACGTTTTAGTCTTACAGCTCCTGAAATATGTACCTAGGATTTTTTATTTCATTTTTATTAGTTTTGACAAATTCAAATCCAGGTTTTACAAAAAACTTCAGACGTCTGCGTTGCTTTTTCAGCGAGATATCGGCGATTACGTATTTTTTCACCGTTTCAATGGCGCGGCCATGACGTTTTCGTCTTACAGCTCCTGAAATATGAACCTAGGATTTTTTATTTAATTTTTACTAGTTTTGACAAATTCAAATCCAGGTTTTACAAAAAACTTCAGACGTCTGCGTTGCTTTTTCAGCGAGATATCGGTGATTACGTATTTTTTCACCGTTTCAATGGCGCGGCCATGGCGTATTAGTCTTATAGCTCCTGAAATGTAAACTTGAGGATTTTTTGTTTATTTTTTACTAGTTTTGACAAATTCATATCTGGGTTTTACAAAAAACTTCAGATGTCTGCGTTGCTTTTTCATCGAGATATCGGCGAAAATGTGTTTTCACCGTTTCGATGGCGCGGCCATGGCGTATTAGTCTTACAGCTCCTAAAATATAAGCCCAGGATTTTTTTCTATATTTTTACAAATTTTTTACAAATTCAATCTGTTACTTAGCAAAATTTCAGGTCTCTGCAATGCTTAGTTTTAAAGATCTCCGTGGCCGCGCGGTTCGGAGCGTTTCAATGGCGCGGCCACGTTCAAACCCTTATAACTTTTTAACCATAGCTTTGACAAATTTATGGTTTTGGGAGTCAACTTTTACAAATGTTTACAAAATCATGGCATATTTTTTTTAAAAAAAAAACGTCATGGCCGCGCCATCGAAACGCACACCCAGGGTACCAGTAACTAATACTCATTTGATTTCTCATTGAAGAAACCATAAACTACCTAGTTTTTGCTTGAAACACAAATGAATGAGTACCGGTATTAGATACAGAGGTACATATCTACTGGTAGTACAATAATACGTTAGTTAAACATAGGCTTATTCGTAGTAACAATAGTAGTATATTTGTAAGAATAGCTACTGAAAGTAAATTCTAAACACCTAAAGTATACCTACTAAACAATAGCTGCTAAGACGGTTTTGAGTGTACCTAACAGTGGTCAAAATTATGATAAAAACAACATTTTATTTTTAGGGTATTCGTGTATTGTTAAATTTAATAACCATGAATAACATATTCTCTTATAAGTAGGTACATAATAATCAGTTAAAATAAGTACACTTCTTGCAATAAAATCTAACATTACCAGTAGTAACCCAAGTCTGTTATACCCATGTTTTTTTTTTTCGTTTTAAGTTCTTTGTATTGCGAGTCCGCAGTATTTAATCTAAATATGGCCAACGACCGAGACAGAGTTCTTACATCAAGCATTGTAGATAAAATTAAATTAAGGATTGCAATACAAAATCTGGGAGCACGCACAATACGGAAAACCAAAAACGATAAAAAACTCACGACTTGGGGTACAGGTTAAGTCTGGTCAGCACTTTGTACTATAAAATATTACAGTAGGTATGATTACACAAAATGAATTACTCTTAAATTTAATATTGGTACATAATAATCAGTTTAAGGTAGTAGGTACACTTCTTGTAGTAAAAACTAACAAAAACAAAAAAAAAGAAAACATGACTATGGGTTAATACTTTGTATATTATTAAAATATTATAGAAGGTATGATTACACAAAAGAAATTACTCTTTTAAGTAGGTACATAATAATCAGTTTAAGTTTACACTTAAGGCTGATGCTCCAGGGTAGCCCGCGAAATTCAAATTTTCCAATATTTTTTGCAGACCAGTGCCAAGTTGTACGTCATCAACACTACCCTCAAATTCATAGAAGTAGAGGAACGACTTTGACCGTGAAAAATTCGTTCCTCGACTTTCATGAACTTGGAGGGCTGCACCGATGATTCTGATGACTACAATTCAGCAACCACATACGCCCCACAGTCGCGAACGGTACTTCCACCAACATACAACCCAACACTGGCCCGCAAATTGCAAAAAAACCCAAGAAAATTTGAATTGCAAGGGCCACCCTGACGCTTTCACCTTAATAATAATTTACGACTACACATTTTAGCTTTTGCAGATTAAAGCCTGATTTTGATGATTATTTTATTATAATACTAGCTTCTGCCCGCGACTTCGTACGCGGATCCTGTTGCTTTTGCCAGCGACACCGGGTTCGTCAAAATCGAAGATCTGAAACGTCTGATTCTAACAGCCCGGGGATGGGAAAATAACGGATCTTTCCCACCTGAGCAACACATACCGTTTGTTTCTTTTTGCCATTTAACAGCTTCACAAAAAGTAAAATTTTGAACCATACCTCCGATGGCGGAATATGTGGCGTATTCAATCATAGGAGAATACGTAAATGAACTCCGTTTCTTATCAACCCAAGGAAGGTCGTCATGCCCTACGGCTATATCTTGAGACACCCGATTCTTCAGATGTTATCGACATTCTGTTCAGAGAATGTCGAAATCTTCGCGCTCTTCTTCTGTCTCTTCATGCCAAAAACACTCAATTAACATAAGCCCGAAGACATATTTATTCGATAAAATAAAATAATAAATGGGAGTTTTGGCCAGTAGAGTCAAGTTTTCAATGATATACCATCGTCATCGAAAATCAGGCCTAAACTGTTACCGCCTTAACCGCGTGGAGGTACTCCCAGATTTGTTATTTTATAATTATACAGTGAAATTAGTGATAGCTTTGCAATAATTTTCACATCAGATGTTTCTGATCTTCGATTTTTTATAAGTCAACAGAGAGGGCTTATCAGATTGAACAACTTTTGCTAAGACGTCATTCCTATATGTGTTATGGTGTAGCTTAGCTGGGCTCTTGGAGTTCCACATCAGGTGTTCCAGATCTTCAAATTTATTCTCTCAGCAGAAAAAGCTCATCACGTGAAACAATTTTTGCTATGGTGTCATATTTGTATCTCTTATAGTTTAGCTGGTCTATTGCGGTTCTACATCAGGTGTTCAGGTTTCCAAGATAAATTATAGCCTATATGTTGCCCAGACATAATACCTATACAACAAAAAAAAAAAACATTCAAATCCGTCCAGTACTTCCGAAGATTAGCGTGTACAAACAAACAGACAAACAGACAGACTTTTTTTTTTGGATTCGTGCTCTATTACTGTTTCTAAACCCGCTTCAATTATTATTTTTTTAATATATTCAATGTACAGACACAGCTTTTTTACTCTTTTATTATATGTATAATAATAATATACTTAATATTATTCTTGTTTCTTATCAAATTAACAGAAACTAAAATAAAATCTCCACAAGTTTTATTATTCTTAATAGTAATATAATTATACAGTGTGTTTTTTTATTAATTTTATTTTTATTCTTTCAATCGAAACGGATAGCAATGTTTCATCTCCTATAATATTCGTAACAGATTAAAACTACTATTCAGTTGGTTTTAAACCATACCATTTTACGCCAATTTTATGCTAGTATGTTTTTTAACACAAACGTAGCAATAATTTATTATTGAAAGTAGTTTTCGCATGACAACGTACTGTTCAGAATGTGAGTTACCATAGTCGATATTTACAATGTTGCAGGGAAATTAACTGCTTATCATTCTGGGAATCTGTTACGTTATAAGCATGATAATGCGAGTCAAAAGCAACAGTTACCATAGGCAGTGCCATAATAGTACATTATGGTACAAGTGTGTAATGTTGGTGATTACCGCCGAGGCGCCATTGAGAACCGAGCCGTTAGGCGAGGTTCTTAAGAGAGCCGAGACGGTAATCATCAACACACACGTGTATCATACGACGTTTTTCAACACACTTGAGAATAAAATAATACTAAAAATAACTATAATTTCAACAGTGAAAACGAGTTGTGAATTTTTTTTCGCAATGGCGGGAATAATTCATCAGTTTTCCGATGCGCGCGCATCTAACAATGGCGATCGCCCATAGACTAAAAGAATGAGGTTCCTTTTTTTTTTTGGCTTTTCGCGGATAGCGTTTTAGCCACGTACGAAATGGGGAATTCGAAGTTACATTATTAAAAAAAAAGTAAAAAAAAAAGAAAACAAAAGTTGCATTTGAGTGAAAGTTTTATTTATTAAAAACTTATAAGTTGAAATTATCTATGTAGATACGAAGTTGTATGAAATGAGCAAGCAATAGGTACATTAATTTATTTGTATTATTGAACACGATCTTTTTTGTATCGAAACTTTTTTAAGAACAAAGCAATCCAACCAATAAAATAAAAAAAAAACCCTATAACTCACTTGTGAATAATAGCAATGAAAAAGTCACAGTTTGATTACAGGTGTCATTATGTGCCTAATTGCGGTGAAATTAGAGCCACTTTATGAGCAAGTGTGTTGAAAAGACTATTTTACTATTATTGTACACGTAAATCTTACGTATTTTCGCGAAATGTAAAATATCAGGACCCACGTTATGAATAATGGCATAATCGTAACGAAAACATGCTGAGAATACTGAGATTCATGCTGATATTTTTATTTTTCCTGTATCAAACCAATCAAATTTTTGTGACGTTGTGGATGCTTCATGTAAAGTGACATTTGATAGACGCCCAAAAGAAAAAGGACTACTCAATTTCTTCTTTGGCAAAATATCATTTAACATTAGCTGATGTCTTTTGGCAATCGACAGTGTCATATTAATCCTGTTATTTGTAGATTTAGAAGCTAATTTACTGGGGTAGTGTTTGGCTTCAAAACGCATTGACGACAAATAACGTAATGGCCCAAATTTAAGCATTGCAGAATGATAGTGCAATAAATTATGAAACTTTGGTTTAAGGCCAAGTAGACCAAGCAAAGTAGGTATTTAACGCTACCATCCTTTACACGAAACGAAGTGTCCGTTTCGATGGCGCGGACAAGACGTTTTGTTTTTTTTTTTTAAATTATGCCATGATTTTGTAAAAATTTGTAAAAGTAAAAACCATAAATTTGTCAAAGCTATGGTTATGGTTAAAAAGTTATAAGGGTTTGAACGTGGCCGCGCCATTGAAACGCTCCGAACCGCGCGGCCACGGAGATCTTTAAAACTAAGCATTGCAGAGACCTGAAATTTTGCTAAGTAACAGATTGAATTTGTAAAAAAATTGTAAAAAAATGATAAAAAATCCTGGGCTTATATTTTAGGAGCTGTAAGACTAATACGCCATGGCCGCGCCATCGAAACGGTGAAAACACATTTTCGCCGATATCTCGCTGAAAAAGCAACGCAGAGTTTTTAAAACATATGAAAACGGGTATTTATCGCGAATTTACCTTTAATTTAAGCCCGACGTTTCGACCGGATTGCACCAGCCGTGGTCGCGGGGGGTCGTGGTAAAAATGAAATAAAAAATCCTAGGTTCATATTTCAGGAGCTGTAAGACTAATCGTTCTCTCGTTACTTAGGGGCAGGGACTTAGAAAAAAAATATATATAAAAAATACGATTTTTCGCAGTATTTTTTACATCTTCTCATGGTTTACGACTAGAGCAACGAATTATTTCCCGAAAAATTTTTCATCCGCGCTACCATTTTGGAAATATACAGGGTTTTTTAAAAAACTAAAAAATAAATAAAAAGCTCCTAACTCGGAGACGGTGCGTTTTAGGACCATGCTTTTCAGAAGCTAAATGGTTTCTATGGTCAAGGTCAATCTGATACTGCAATACAATTGTTAAAATTTCCAAAAAAAAACAAAAAACGAAAAAAAAATCTGTCCCTAAAATTTTTTCACCGTTTCAATGAAGTTTTAGTCTTACAGCTCCTGAAATATGAACTTAAGATATTTTATTTCATTTTTACTATTTTTGACAAATTAAAATACAGGTTTTACAAAAAAAAATCACGACGTCTGCGTTGCTTTTTCAGTGAGATATCGGCATTACGTATTTTTCACCGTTTCAATGGCGCGGCCATGGCGTATTAGTCTTATAGCTCCTGAAATGTAAACTGAGGATTTTTTGTTTATTTTTTACTAGTTTTGACAAATTCAAATCTTGGTTTTACAAAAAACTTCAGATGTCTGCGTTGCTTTTTCAGCGAGATATCGGCGAAAATGGGTTTTCACCGTTTCGATGGCGCGGCCATGGCGTATTAGTCTTACAGTTCCTAAAATATAAGTCCAGGATTTTTTTCTATATTTTAACAAATTTTTTACAAATTCAATCTGTTACTTAGCAAAATTTCAGGTCTCTGCGATGCTTAGTTTTAAAGATCTCCGTGGCCGCGCGGTTCGGAGCGTTTCAATGGCGCGGCCACGTTCAAACCCTTATAACTTTTTAACTATAGCTTTGACAAATTTATGGTTTTAGGAGTCTACTTTTACAAATTTTTACAAAATCATGGCATAATTTTTAAAAAAATAAAAACGTCATGTCCGCACCATCGAAACGGACACACGAAACGAGCCGTGCGCAAACGTCACCGGCGTGAACGTATTTGAATCCAAAGCTGAGCGAGGTGTAACAGTACCTATACGTGTAGGCAGCAGGCTAACTTATTTTTATTAAATTGTCAGCCTGATTTATTATCATACGTAGTAATTGTGAATCTAACGTTTTATGTAATACATTAATTTGAATAGATATTGTAAATGCAAAATGCTGTAAGACATCATTTATTTAACTATTTGAATAAGTTTCTTACATTATTTTTATCCATGTGTAAAAATGTATTTCTACCACATACTAACAAATGGCAAAAGCTACGACGATAAAATGTTATTTTCGTTGGAAAACTATACAACTTCGAATTACTTATATCTGGCTAGTTCCTTGTTTTATTCCCCACAAACAAAAAAAAATACTAACAAATAAACTATACTAATATGTTACACTAAAACTAACAAAAAGGAACTTTAATTACTATTATTACACTAAAACTAACAAAAAAACTGCTTTCAAAAAACAAAAAAGTGAAATTGCTGCATATTGCTGTAAATCGTTGAGGAATTCCCTCGACTGTCTATGATCTCCATCATCAGACCTGTAATGGCACTTGGATGCAAAGTTATCATCAATTGAAATTAATTAAGTCCAAACACAAGGTAGCTACTGTTAAACGTTGAGGAGTTCCCTCGTCTTCATCATCAGACCCCTAATGACAGTCACTACCCATCTATGTGTAAAGTTCTCATCAATACAAATTTATCTACCCCAAACAACAGGTAATTGCTGTAAATCGTTGAGGAGTTCCCTCGACAGCCTTTCGGCTCCATCATCAGACCTTCATTAAATAGTAGTGCTCTAAATTTATTAATGAATAAATTTACAAACGTAAGTACTAGTCGCACTACGATTTTTGAAGGTTCCCCTCGATTTCTCTGGGATGCCATCATCAGATTCTAGTTTCCTTATCACGGTACCACCCTTGAGAAACCTCCATCCCAAAAAAAGAATCATCAAAAACGGCCAATTGAGTAACCTCCTCTTTTTTTAAGTCGGTTATAAAGTATAAGAACCCAGGGTTGGCATGTTTAAAACAAGTTGTTTAAAACATGTGTTTTAAACAGTTTAAAATAAAACATCGTTTTTTATTCGGTGTTTGAAAACATTGTTTAACACGTCACAAAAAAAAACAGGCTTAAAACAAATTTTAACTGCAAAAATAAATGAATACTAGTTATTTTTTTCCTTATTTCTTTTATTTAATCAACTTTAAGCATTTATTATAAAATAATTAAAGTGGCTTTTTAACAATTTAATAAGGCACTTTAATTCCATATGAAGTGTTTCTATAATGGATGCTTTTTACGCCCTGGACTTGACATTTTTATTATTTTGAATGAGGTAGAGGTGTTATCTTTATCTATCACACAACCGTTATCAACAAGAAAAATCAGTTTCTTTTTTTTTTAGAAATGACCACTCGTAGTTGCAACTCGCTAAGGTTGCTTAACTACTAAACCGGACTATGAAAAATTAGAAAGAAAGTTCGCTTTATTTATACACTCCATCGGTAAAGTCGCTCGGGGAATTCCCAGAACTTTCCCGTAATTCGTGATTATTTGATATGTTTTGGGTATTCCCCTTATTTTAAGTGAAGTTTAGGTGATTTCCCTACTAAATATGAACGTCGGAACAGGATGAATTGAATTAAGATCAATTTTTGTCATGCAGTTTTTAAAATAGTATAAAAATGAATTATATTAGGCTTAATCAACTAAAATGGATGATAACTAACTTAGGAAAAAAGAAAACAAAAAAAAAACACCTGTTTAAAACATTTTGAACTGTTTGTTTTATAAAATGTAAAAAACACTGTTTTTTTTTTCAACCCTGGAACTACCTAATTACACTCGAGAGCAATGAATCCGGGTCACTTAAAGAATGTTAAAAATCTCGGAAACTAAAAATGATAGGTTAATTCAATAAATTGTATTTAATAGACAATGTAATACTCCTTAAACGAAAGTAAAAAAAATATGAGTCACCATACATTTTATTAATTTTATTAACACAAAATTACATAAAGAAAAAAACTGCTGATCTCTCCTTAAAACAAAAATAGGAAACATGAAATTTTTGAACTTTATTACGATTTTCTTGAATTTTAATACTTCGTATTGCCTCCTCGTGCTTCCATTACTGCGTTTACGCGGTTTGGCATGCTGTACACCAAGTTCCTTATACGATTTTGGGGAATATTCTCCCATTCCTCTGTGAGAGCAATTTTGAGCTCACGAAGCGTGATTGGGGGAGGGTTTCGTTGTTTTACGCATCTGCCTAGCTCGTCCCAAGCATGCTCGATCGGGTTGATATCCGGGCTGCGCGCTGGCCACTCCATACGAGTAATGTTCATCTCTTGAAGGTAGTCATTCACAATCCTACCTGTATGAGGTCGGGCATTGTCATGCATAAATATAGCATCCTCACCTAAATTGACCATAAATGGACCAACGTGATCATTGAGGTTTTCTTCCACATATCTTACGCTAGTTAAAGAGCCGTTTTCTATGATCACCAGCTCTGTGCGACTTTCAGAAGAAATTCCGGCCCACACAAGTACAGACCCACCACCGTAGGCTACTTTTTCTTCGATGCATGCTTGCTTGAATCTTTCCCCTGGTCTTCGATACACTCTGTGTCTTCCATCGTGCTTGTAGAGCATAAATTTTGATTCGTCGGAGAACATAACTTTTGACCAATCTTCAATACTCCAATTTACGTGGCTCTGGGCATATCTTAGTCTTGAAATACGATGCCCACGCTCCAGTTTAGGGCCGTTTGCAGGTCTAAGGGGTTTTAAGTTAGATTCAGCAAGCCGACGTCTTACTGTCCATGCACTTGGGTTACTTCCTCCGAGGCGTCGAAACTGATTTGTGAGTTCAGTTCCTGTGAGAAAGCGATTTCGAAGCATGGTGTTCACCAAGTATCGGTCTTCTCGTGCTGTGGTACACCTGGTTCTGCCCGTTCCTGGTCTGCGTAGGTTAGAACCAGTTTCTTCGTAACGTCGGAGAACTCTTTGTACTGTTGACAGCGACACACCGACAGTCCTGGATGTATCGCGCTGACTCCGGCCGGTTTCCAGCATTGTAAGTATTCTGGTGCATTCTTCAGGCGTAAGCGACATAATTTCAGCTTGAATAATGAATATAGAGTACTATCAACATGGTTTATGTACCCACATAAATGACAGATTACAAACAAAAGCAAAACCAAATGCTGTAATTTCGTAGTTCCATCTTCGAAAGCGGCGTTTTTCAAATTTGATTTTTTTATGATATAACTTTACAATAACTAAGAAGTTTTAATACCTTCATTTAAGGAGTATTACATTGTCTATTAAATACAATTTATTGCATTAACCTAGCATTTTTAGTTTCCGAGATTTTTAGGATTCTTTAAGTGACCCGGATTCATTGCTCTCGAGTGTATTTCTTACACTACGTTCTATGAATGAATCGTTCGATAAATCAGCAGCGCAGCCGTGCGAAAGCAAAAGCGACATAGGTCCTATCTCGTCAAGGCCTGGCGGGCGACTGTATCTACGTACGCAAGCCGCTTTATTATATAATAATTTATTATTAAAAGGATTAAACTCTTTTCCAAAATGTAACCACAAATAATATTGTTCTATATGTTATTAACTTTGCTTAGATATGGTTTTTTGGAAGTAAAGCTTTCATATAAGCGAATTCGGCTCCTGTTGTGTGAGTTTTTCGATATCATGTTTTGAACCACAAAATATCTAAGTAGATATAGTCAACTACAATATCTATTTTTTTGGCTTACAACAATCGCTATTTTATTTATTTACTTTTGAATGAAAGTTATGTAAAATTGGCGTACCTGCTTTTAAGCCAGCGGTCGGCAACCTTTAGACGGGCAAGGGCCACAAGGTGACAAAATAAACTAAAGGCGGGCCGCACTTGTGATGTTAACCCTAGAAGTTCAATGTACTTTGTTATATTTAGTCATATCCCATAGAAAAAATGAAAAGCGAAAAAAAAATACCAAAAAGCCCATAAAAAATCTAGTTTTATGGAAAAAAAACCACTGCATAAATCAATTACAAATAAAATTAATTGAATTCTTCGATAATTGAGCTTTGTCGGTACCTACTTTGTTTTGGAATTTTGACACTTCATTACATTTTGATATTTATAACTTATTTACAAAACATTCATGGGCCGCAAGCAAGACGTCCGACCCTTAAATAATGGAAGATCGAACGATATTCCATGTTGTTAAGTAATTAAATTCGTCAATTATGGGTTGAAATATAATCCGAAATCGACGCTGTCTGAGGAATGGTACAGTAAAACCAAAAAAATGTTTGATAGTTGTGAAACATAACATTTAGGTAAACAAGGCAGCGAAATATAAGCGGCCCCTAATTTATGGATTGAACTGTGACTGCCTAGAGCATTTAGAGGCTCGAACTCATCTACTTGTAAAAATAATGGCATTACTAATTTATTTTGATGAAGGGATTGTCTTGATTACTAAAATGAAACATGCATAAAATGCTCAATCGTTTGAGTAGAATCATGTGTCGTTAATTTGTTCATAAATAATCCAAGGTTTTTTGCAATATGTCCGGCAATGAAATCTTTTTTTTAAACCACGCAAGGGCACTTATGTGCTTCACATTCCACTGCCTCATATATTCTTGTGCCGCCTCTCTTTACGTATCCGTCCTACAGTATACGACTGAGGTTCAATATAAGTTCCAAGTTCTATAAAATACTTTATCTACTTTCATGTCGTAAAATTCTAATTATAAAATTTTGAACGAGTTTATATTGACATACTTTATAAACACAAGACCGAAATAGAAAAAAAAAATTCATTATAACACTATTTCTCGAACAAAATAATGTTATAAAGTAATTTTTTTTCCATTACGATACAGGTTAACCAAGAAGTTAAATCACTAAGGAGAATACATAACTTTTTTTAATCGAACTCGTTACATATGCGGAGCGTGAAGTTTTGTTGTGGAAATTATACTTATCTGTGGTTGCACTAAAGCGCGATGAAGAGCTGGGTTTTTGGCGCCATTTTTACGTCTTGTCTGAATTTAGTGTTTTATCCTATTATTGCTTTAAAATGTCTGATACCAGTGAATATGAAGGAAATTTGACTCCGCCCGATATTTTAGATGCGGCGACGGTAATGTCTCACAACCTTTTACCAGCAAAGTCGAAAAAGTTATACGATAGTATGTCTTACTTTTTGAACTTTGATCTTTTGTTTAGTAGATTGTATGAAAATGTATGAAAGTGGATAAAAAGTTGTATAAAACTGCACATAATAAGGTATTAAACACTCGTGTGATACTATTACAAACCTCGCTCCGCTCAGTTTGTAAACACACACTCGTAAGGTTCTGTTATAAGAGGCAGTACCGAATGGTTAAATATATCTTTAACAGCCCTAAATACAATATCTGCAGTATTTTGTGGTATTTAAATCCTCAAATACCACAATAGAGATGAGAATAGTCGAGCCATAGTTATTTCAAAGGGCATTGCTACATTATCTAACCTAGTTCCTGCAATAGAAGATAAAGTGTCTGCACTATTTAAATTATAACCGACTTCAAAAAGGAGGAGGTTCTCAATTCGTCGGAACCTTTTTTTTTATGTATGTTCCCCGATTACTCGAAATGGCTAGAGCGATTTGAATTATTCTTATTTTGTTTGAAAGGGTATACTTTCCTACTTTCCAGGTGGTCCCATAATCATCAAATCAGGATCTGATGATGGGATCCTGGAGAAATTTAGAGAACTCTTCAAATTTCATAGGCACAATTGATGTAATTTGGGTAGTTTTTGGAAGAGTACTTTCTTAAAGTGGTCCCATTTCAATTTGGTGAAGATGATGAAGTAATTCGGAGATAGGCAACGGAACTCCTCAATAAATGATAGCAAATGGACTGGGATTGCTGAAATCTCATGTCTATCTATTGTCTACACTAGTTCATAACATAACATCACGCCGCTACGCTGTGAATGGGTAAACACAAGTGAACCACTAAAAAGTGAAAAATAAAACGTTTTTGCAAAAAAACTTTTTTGCAAAAAATAAAACCGACTTCAAAAAGAAAAAGTGAAAAATAACTTTAGCTTCTGAAGTCGGTGACGTTTGTATGATTGATTTAATTTTTTTTGTCACCGACTTCAGAAGCTAAAGTTATTTTTCACTTTTTCTTTTTGAAGTCGGTTTTATTTTTTGCAAAAAAGTTTTTATTTTTCACTTTTTAGTGGTTCACATGGAAAGTGCATACCGTTACAATTACAACAAGCCCAAACACGACTAGGATACATTGTCTCATTATGGAGTTCCGTGACTCTTGGCTTCATCATCAGATCTGATGGTAGAATGGTTCTTATCAAACGCAAATGCTTCACTTGTTGTAGAAAATATAAAAATTGCTGTACGTTATCCTATAAAATTTGAAGAGTTCCCTCGATTTCGCCAAGATTCCATCATCAGATCCCGACTTGGCGACTATGGGACCAACTCGGAAGTATACCCTTTCAAACAAAAAAAGAATTTTTCAAATCGGTTTAGGCGTCTTCGAGTAATCGGGTAACATACATAAAAAAAAAAAAAAAAAAAAAAAAATACATACAGTCGAATCAAACTCAAACTCAAACTCAAAGCATTTATTTCAATTAGACCATTACGGCACTTTTGAATGTCAAAAATACAAAGAAAAATCAAAGCTACAGTCACAGACACAAGGCATAATAACTTGAGAAAGTACTGTAGTTGCCCATTCCCTAGCGTAGATCTCTATGGAGAAGAACGGGCAAGAAACTCCATGGACACTCTTTTAAATCAAAATATTATTACAAAATCTTGGTTACATCATTCATGTTGTGATTATACATATGTGAGAACGATGTAGAAAGACGTGCACATTAAGAGCGTCCAGAGAAAAGATTAAATCAACATCATAATATAAAGTTATTAAAATTAACCGTGGCAACTAAGAGATGACCAGTCTCCAATGACAGCGCCCGTTCACGAACATGACGCATGTATCAGCACCATTCAACTCAACCATATTGAAGGGAACTAAATGACCCGACACACCCGCCACCATCACCGAGACATTTGAGTGAGCATGACATTCTCTCAGCCACCAAGGCATATTCAAGTAAAAAAAAATAAAATAAAATAACTAGATGTAAATGGTGGCTTTACAGTACATAGTACTCACACATGCGCTATGAAATTATATAATACTAAGAGATGGAATCTATACAATGCAAGGATCTTTTTACAATCTTCTGCAGCTTCCACAATAACTTCACTGGGAATCAATTAGTTTGCCCCTATGTTTGTGGAGCAGGACCAGCATTGAGCCAAGCATTTTTATCATCAATGTAATCCCCCAACTTATAATATGCTTGCCTACATAGTGTGCGTTTTATACAAGATTTAAATTTCGTCTCATTCAGTTGAAGAATGTGGGGAGGAATTTTATTGTAACATTTTAAACAGTACCCCATGAAAGTTGAATCTACCTTAGCAAGCCTGAAACCTGGCTGAACTAGTTGGTCCCTATTTCTAGTACTATAGTGGTGTCTGTCACCTCTTTTACTGAATAAATGCAGGTTTTTCCTAACGTACATGATGTTTTCATAGATATATTGACAAGGTACTGTCATGATATTAATTTTCTTGAACAGCTCTCTTAGAGAATCACGTCTACGTAAGTCATATATGGCTCTGACGGCTCTTTTTTGCAGAATAAATATAGACTCGATGTCTGCAGCCCGTCCCCATAGTAAAATACCGTATGACATAATACTATGAAAATAACTATAATAGACTAGCCTCGCGGTATCGACATCAGTGAATTGACGGATTTTTCTAACAGCATATGCTGCTGAGCTCAGCCGTCCTGCAAGAGATGTTAAATGAGGGCCCCATTGTAGCCTTGAATCGAGCGCGATTCCCAAGAAAACCGTTTTATCGACAAATTCTAGTTTCTCTTGATTCAATACTATGTCACAATCACTACTTTTGACATTTGGTAGAGCAAATCTAATGCACTTAGTTTTTTTCCCATTTAGAACTAAATTGTTTGCGGTAAACCAATCATGGACCTGCAGTAAGGCGTTATTTACGTCGTCAAGATTAGTGGCACGTCTGTTTATCCTAAATATTAAAGAAGTATCGTCAGCAAACAACACCATTTGCGGGTGGTTGTTAAATAAATGGGGTAGGTCGTTAATATAAACTAAAAAGAGGAAGGGACCCAATATGGAACCTTGTGGTACACCCATTTTTACTTTTAAACCCATCGAATTGACACCATTTATTTGTACCTGCTGCTGTCTATCACTCAAATACGATTTTACTAAACTGAGCGCCAGTTTACCTAAACCGTAATGCTCAAGTTTCAAGATCAGGGTTTCGTGATTTACGCAATCAAATGCCTTGGAAAGGTCACAGAAGATTCCTATGGCATCTTGTGCCTCTTCCCACGCAGTAAATATGTGTTTTAATAAAGTGACACCGGCGTC
This sequence comes from Xestia ashworthii, assembly GCA_950022955.1. NCBI lineage: Eukaryota > Metazoa > Arthropoda > Insecta > Lepidoptera > Noctuidae > Xestia > Xestia ashworthii. The sequence goes on along the minus strand of OX465574.1, from coordinate 3,069,807 downwards.
AGTTGTACAACGTCCTTTGGTGAAACCATACTGCTGCTCGTGTAATATTTTATTGATGTTAAAATGGTTAAGCATTTGATTGAGCATTATCTTTTCAAACACCTTGCTGAAAACCGGCAACACGGATACGGGCCTATGGTTATTAGTGTCCTTACTGTCCCCGGATTTAAAAAGCGGTATTACCTTACTGAATTTCATAAGATCCGGAAAGACCCCTTGATCCACGCACAAATTAAATATTAAGGCTAAATACGGTGCTACAGTCTCAATAATTGAGGCACACGCTTTGATAGACAAACCCCATAGATCTTCGGTTAATTTGATCTTGATTTGCTTAAAAGCTTTTACGACTGTTATGGGGTTAATATGTTGAAATTTAAATTCATTTGGACAGGCTGAAACGTTCGCTTTCAATAAATCAATAGAGAGCAAGGGAGAGGAACTTAAGGTTTCTGTAGTTTTAATTGGGATGTTGGTAAAGAAATTTACAAATTCTTGAGCAACTTCACTGTTGGAGCTGACGAGGCCACGTGAGGTCTCTAGTGTGAAGTCATTACTTTGTTTTTTATTTCTATTTGTTTCACTGTTGATTATTTTCCAAACCGTCTTTATTTTATTATCGGCTGATTTAATCTTGTTGCTAATGAATAAGGATTTAGCTACCTTGCAAGTGGTTTTAAAAGTTTTCGAGTAAGTAGCAACATATTTATTAAAAGATTCTGTGTTGATATAAGGTTTAAGACCGTACAGCTCAAACAACCGTTCCCTACTTTTCCTAATACCCTGTGTTGCCCAGTCACTGAAAATAAACTTAGGGCCAATGGTTTTAGATTTCTTTTTTAAAGTATTATTGAACTCGGTGTGCACAACCGAAAAGAATTCTTCATAAAATTCATTTACATTCGTTATATTCGGGCCCGGTATACTTAACTTGTTAATTAAATTATTATTAAATTTGTCTAAATTGCTTGGTGTCATTTGCCTAGTTTGTATCTGAATTCTTTGCAATTGTATATTGGACGCGAAAGCAACGGTCTGACCGCTGTGATCAGAAGGAAGGTAATTTACGATGGATTTATGTAAGTAGTCGCAGCAACAAAAAACATTATCAATACATGTAGCAGTATTTGTAGTAATTCTTGTTGGTTCTGAAAACACGTTTGACAAATTAAATGATTTAAAAAGACTTAAAAATCTACTGCTATTTACATTATTCTCTAAGATATTAACATTGAAGTCACCACAGATAATTATTGGTTTATTACCAGTTACAAGTTTTGCCAAAGCATCTTCCATTACTGACTCAAAGATAGAGTAGTTCAAGTAATTAGGGGGTCTGTAAACGCACACTATTATATGCTTATCAAGCTCAACACAAGACAATTCAATGCTATGTTCGACCGATAGATCGACTATATCATTTCGAGACTTAAATTTAATACAATTTTTAACTAAGATTAATGAACCCCCACGCATCTTAGATTTTCGGTTAAAACAACTTCCCACGTTGTAGTTATCATAATTTATTTGCATTGATTCATAATCTTTCATCCAATGTTCGGTAAAACAAATAATATCAAACTTGTTTTTTTCTAAAAATAATTCTATTTCTAATTGTTTGGATGAAAATCCCTGAATATTCTGATGAAATAATTTCAAAGAATTCTGCTCAGCCCCTTTTCTACAAATAGCTGATTGAGAGCTAGAAGATACCTTAAAGTTGACAGGTTTAACAAAATTGTCACTATTACCTTCTGTTGTCTTATTGACTAGTTTAAATCTAAGCTAATATGTGTATAATTACAATTAGTATAATTACTAATTTCAGTAGAACTATTTACAGAAAACTGCGACATACCACATATGTCTGAGTTTAAATTAAAAGCTAATAGCCGAGCTATTTGACGTCTAAAACTAATAGGCAAGTACGCATTATTCCTAGTTGACTTCAATTTCTGAACGAAACTGTTAGTGTCGAAAAATGACAACCTGTCACTATAGTGACTAGCTAATAAACACATGCGATTGTTTAGGTTATGGATGTAATGATTTTGCCTGCTTGATAACTTTTCAAAGTATGGAAAGGCACACAGAATTATTTTCTTGCAATTTAGTTTTAACAGTTGAGTGACATTGTCAGTGATATCATCAATTTTTACGTTTAAACTGTTACCAACAAATACAGTTACAATGGCATTAGGATCTATTTCCTTCCTAGTTATGGATGACATTATCTGGTTGTAAGAAGCCTGAGGTGTACAATGATTTTGGGAAGAATGACTCAGATTGTTACTAATAAATTTTCCTAACCCTATTCCGATACTGTCTGAAAACATAATGGAGCAACCACACTGTGAACTACTAGAAAGGGGAGAACTATTTTCTGTTTGTCTTACAGGTGTAGAACCTTGTATAATGAGTGGGGAATTTTCAATGGGGATACAGCCCGGAACACTGCCTAACCGGGTCGGGTCCTCCATAACCTCAGGTAGGAGAGTGTCCGGGCTCGATTCCATTTGTGATGTACATTGAGTGCTGTTCAAGGTCGTCATGTCTACATAGTCATTACCCCTATTAACTAGCTCGTTTGCAGCAAGGATATGTTCTTTAATTTGTTTTTGAGAATGCACATACTTAGAATAACACAATTTTAGTTGACACTCTAAATCTTGAATTTCTGACTGTAACTCTTGAGTGTCTGTTTCATAAAACTTCTTACTATCCTCTAATTTAATTTGATAATTACTTAACTTTTTAAGGAGAAAAACACGTTCCTTTCTTAGTTTAATATTGATGGAACTATATTCTTGTTGTTTTTTAAACTTATTGCATTTCTTTATAATTCTATTTAGTTTTGCATATTTTTTTATTTTATTTTGGCTTACTTTATAACTGCTACAATTATATTTCAAAATAGAATCTTCAGTAAGATCTATTGTAGTTAAAGAATGTGGGTTGCAATTTGAATTTAATAATTGATTATAAAGGTAATCTGTTTCCCTAACCTGAGTACATTCTCTTTCTTTTTGAAGCTTAATAATTTGATTGTTAGCGTGAAGCAATTCAACTTCTAAGTCCCTAACTTTACATAAAGCCGTCTCATAATAGTTACTGCAGTCGTTAAAACCATTTGTGACCACCCGCAGTTTGTCCCGTTCATCAATAACCTCCATGTATTGTTGGTGCAGGTCCACGAGTTCCCGTTTCAAGCTAGTGTTTTTGTGAACGACTTTCTCAATTTCCACCTCATGTTCCTCCCTATCCAATAACAGCTGCTGACATTTGCTGTTTGATTCCTTAAGTTCATCAAGGGCCGTTCTCAACTTAGCTTGCAACTCCTGGGTAGTAGCCTTACGGGTCATCACAGGCATGGTTTCAGGGAATAGAACTGAAAGTAGAAGTACAAAGAATGGTGAGAACTAATTGGATGGACAAAATTAGGTAAGCTAGAAATAAAAGGAGAAAATGAGAATAGACTGGAATATGTGATTAATAAACTGGTAACTGAGGTAGGCTTGTGTGTCTCACAAAAGTATTTCAATAAGATGATTAAATTAAGTTGAAATTACACTTGTTTATGTCTTTTACTTTTTTCTTAAAGTGGGTAGAACTCTTGGCATAAAATCATTGGAACTAACTGACTAAAAACTGCTAAAAATTTATAAAGAATGAGCAATGTTCTCTATTGTTTTGTACTTAGTTTATTAAATAGATAGATAGTTACTATATTAACTTATTACAAACTACACAACTACTTATTTAACAAGTGATCTGACACTGAACCTAAGTTCAACTACAAAAGAGTGCCACATTAATCAGAATAATGATTTTAGTGTTCCATGAAAGCTATTAATTAACTAATGTGAGCTATCTATACAATAAAAGGAAACAATTATACTCCCCAGATTGATCCACCGGAACAACAGCTGATCGTTATATAGGTTACCGGGTGAGGTGGGCAACCAAACACTATGTTTTATGTCGTATTTTTCCGTGAAAACAATAATCCTGGGTATTTATACACTTTGTAGTATTTTAATTACAATAATACATGTTTTTTACACTTAAAAATTAATTAAAACTATTTTAAAATTACGGAGCGAAATTTTGACATGTCACTCAACCAGTGTTGCCCGTCCATATCGAATAGAGAACCTCCTCCTTTTTGGAAGTCGGTTAAAAAAATAAAACCGACTCCAAAAACACAAAAAATTGAATACTTAATTACTTTAGCTTCAGAAGTCGGTGACAAAAACCTAAGTAAATCAATCAAACAAAGGTCACCGACTTCTGAAACATGTTTTTTTGCAAAAAAGTTTTTTTGTGACATAGCAAGTTGTGCTTCTATGTCTGGAAAATCAGGAGAAATATCACTAACGAGCTCATCCATCAACATATGAATATTTTGGTAATGTCTTTTATACGAATTAAATAATTGGAAATTTCTGGTGCAATCTGAACTAGCACATTTAAAGTTTTTTACGGAGGGATGATAAAACTGCATGTGGACTTTTAAATGTCAAAATGTCTGAAATGAGTTTTGGCACAGTTCGCAGGGTATCATATTGTTAGATAATAATTATATCCAAAATCAATAAGGTAAATTATCATTCAAATCCTAAACGGTTTATGCATGTAACAATTCACGCAGAGGTACACCCTCAATGTCATACTTAGATCTCATATTGAACATTGCACGTTGTATAAACATCCAGACATTACCAGAGTCTTTTGGGTATGCTGAATCTAGTGCCCAATAGATATGATAAATTGTTTTGATTGCCGAGCAAATATCAGGCATTTGGTATCTCAATCCGTTATAAACGACGATTTCATAACCCATGAAGTTCCTACAGCAAGTACATATGGTTGGGGTGGTATACCTTTAGCAGCAACAAATGCATCCCTGTCGGCGCAATATCTTTCGATATCTGAAGCTGTTGTTACACGAGCAAGAAAGCTTGAACGTACTTCTTCCTTTGACAGTCTCCACACTTTTTTTCTTTGGCACAGAAACAGTTGGTACTTGACGTAAAAGCGATATTATTCCCAAAAATGCTGCTAATGATGCCTGGTGTTCTCCGACTGAAAAATGTCATTTGCCAATACATTAATACGTTTGCATTACATCGTGTCTTACATATTTTTATAATATTATATCCCAATCTATTCCTTTTTTTGTCAATTTTATTTTATTTTTGTTTTTGTTTGCATTTAAAATGTCCATTCATAAGATTTTTGAAAAAAATAAATTACGTAAAATAAAATAACAAAAAGATTAATCGAAAAAACGCTAATTCTGTGCATGGTTCCAGTACGATAGTAAATCCGCAGGGGGCTCTTCGTGACAAAATACAAAATAATACTAGAAAACATGCAATTAAATAATCTTAAAATTAAAATTACCGGTAGCTAACTTGAGCAGCTCAAGTTTAGTTTGATCTTGCTTGGAAGAACTTCCCTTCTTTGCCAGAAGTTCCAGAAGCTTTGTTTTAATAATTGGGAATTTTTCCTCAAAAACTTTGTCAGCTTCTGGGTACACTGTCTGGAAGTCCAAGGATAACTGCAACAATTACACATAAAACATATAACATGTGTAAAATTAGAACTGCTTTATATATACCTATAGGTAATTAAAGATGAGGGATTAAAGATAGGTGTATTGGGTCTGAGCAGAATATGTTAATGAGCTCAGACAGGTTTTAAACGTCTAAAGCTACTAAGACTCACCAGTTCATGTCCATCGGGCAAAGTGAGGGCAGGAAACCAGTCAAAGTATTCTTTGTATGATAGACCTTCTGTTTTCAGTTTAGTGTGTCGTAATTGAAAAGTGGTGAGCCACTTTTTCACCACAGTCTCTCGGGGCGATGATGTTCTCCGCAACCAGTTTAAACATTCTTGTGGAGATGAGGTTGTTTGAAAATCAGAGTCGTCAACAGTAAAACTTTCTGGAAGAGGCCTCACACGTTTGGAATTATTATTTTCCGAGCAGCTGCTTAAGCTCCTTTTTGTTTTTGTAGTTTCTGAAGAAAGAAGTAGTCGTCGATGTGTAATCAACCTGTTGTGGAAGAGGCCACTGGCCTGCACGTTCTTTCCTCCGACGACATGGTAAGCGACGTAATACACTTCTGTAACCTCTCCCTTGAATAAAGACACCACCTCACGTGCCCATTCTTGCCAAATATTTTTTCGAATTGTTGTCGAAATGTCCTGTAATGCCCTGAGTTCAGTCTCTACTATTATTTTTGCTATTAACGCACGGTCGCGTGAGGTGAGCTTCTCTGAATTGTCTGCTTTTCTTAGTAGCATTCTCCCCAAAGTCAGAGACGACAACATCTGGCGTAAATTTTTGCAGCCATCTGTTCAAACACAACATATAGGTGTATAAATAAAAAATGGTATTTTAATGCTACAACTATAGTTATTTGTTACATTTATTTACAATGTTGACATTGGCATATTCGCAACGTTTTATTGTTACCACAGCCACATATACAGGGTGTGGCGTAAGTAGTGGTCCACCGTTCAGGATTCGATGAACCAGATAATTGACTATAGGTAACAATTAAAAATTTTAACCATTTTTACCCAAGGGTTCCGAAAATATTTCCTTTCTGTCTTTTATTTACGAAATTTTTACCTTTTATTACAAATTTGTTTGTAGTTTCAACAAAAACCATTATTTTTTCATTGAATTGATTGCATTTAATGTTTCTGGCAGCTCGTGTGGACCGATTATCTGTCCGTTAATGATTCCGGTCCAAAGGTTTCGACGTTGCAGAGCGTGTATAGCTGCGAATGGGGGCCATTTTGAACATTGTGTTTAATTTTAATGATTGTAATCACGACAAAGATTAATAATAAATCATAAATAAAGTGATTTGTTTTTTTCAATTCTTTGTTCAAATTCCTAAAGTAACAAGTTAGGTCTAGATAACTCTGCAATAGTAGTTTTTTTTTAAACAAATGGGCACTGACACTGTAGTGTATTTTTTTGCAAATATCGTAAGTATTAACGCAGTAAAGTTTAAAAAGTAGTTTGATGAAAATCTTCTTTTCTTCAATTAAAATTGAATATATTTTTGATAAATAATAGGATCTGTTATAGTGATACCTGTAAAATATGCACTTTTAACAACACTAGTTGACTCACCAGCGCGCCACCGCTCCGGCCGACTGTCTGACAACGACTGCCCGCCCCACCATGAGGCAACTTGTAGTGTGATATCTACATACACTACATCCCTTCCTTATTTTAGTTTATTTTATTTCTATAAGAATACTACCTGCTTACTACCTATAACGTTGACTATCACGGTTATCACTACTCACTTATATTACACGCAGCAAGGGCTTACGTGTACGTCTACCTCTCACGGTGTCTCGTAGTCGGAACGACTGAACTGAACGATTGACAGTGACCCCCTCCACTCGTGTCATGAGACAATGCATTATATCTATTGCATTGACACAACCACTACATCCCTTCCTTTTCAACGAATTGTATTTATTGTAAAGTTGTACAAAGACGAATACGGTTAGGATGGGAGCCTTCGGAAAACTTACAGAATGCATATGTATTCAAGTCTAAAATCCCGCAAACACTGAAAACACTCGTGTACAACCAATGCGTTCTCCCAGTGATGACGTATGCTTGTGAAACGTGGACGCTGACTCTCGGGATACTTCACCGCCTGAAAGTAGCGCAGAGGGCAATGGAACGTGCAATGCTTGGCGTCTCTTTGAGAGACAGAATACGAAATGAGGACATTCGCCAACGCACCCGAACTACCAACATAGGTACCCGGGTTGCTCGACTAAAATGGCAATGGGCCGGACATGTTTCCCGCAGAGACGACAACAGATGGTCGTACAGAACCCTTCACTGGAGACCTCGCACAGGAAGCAGAAGTGCCGGCAGACCACCTGCCAGATGGTCGGACGACATAAAAAGACAGCAGGACCGACCTGGACTAGAATCGCTGCATCAAGAGCTTCGTGGAGAGCCATGCAAGAGGCATATGTCCAGCAGTGGACTTTGAGATGCTGAGAAGAAGAAGAGAATCAAAGTTGTTAGATAATCATACTGAATTACTTTTATAATATTTTACGTATACAATCAATCTCCCATAAACAAGACAAACCGTTTTTTGTTTGTTTTAATAAGAATGCTTTACTTTCTCAGACTATACCCAGTTACATTTGAACATCTCCACCATGTGTAAAGTAGGATTGAAGCTGTTAAACAGTGTTTAACATCTTTTCATATCTTTAAAACTTAATGGTCTACTTTAACCATTGGGTCAGTACGATGATATGACCTCGTCTTCCTATTTCCATATTCTTTTCTTTTTTTTTTTCTTTGACGACCCGAATGGCACAGCGGTAGTGAGGCTACCTTATGTTCTTAGGGTCCAAGGATCGAATCCCGGTAGGAGAAAATGTTTGTGTGATGAGCGCGGACATTTGTTTCAGACTCATTACAAACAAAAAGTATCTGCGTAGTATATCCCAGCGCAGCACTAGATGGCGCTGTGTGTTATTTCTAGCGATATTTATTTATTATTATATTTACTTATTATTTTGTTGAATGACTGTAACAAACAAGTAAAATCAGTACACCAATTCGGTTTGATATTACTAATTGACACAAAGTCGATTTTCTTTCTTTAAAGATTTGGATTTATCGATCTTATCCCTAAATCCCGGCAGGCACACTTCTGAGCTTCTGACATTTGATCTGACGTTTACGCCTGTTTAGTTGAGATTAATTATTCATTATGGTATTTTGTATAACTTGTTTGTATAATCTGTGTATTCTGCAAATATGATTCATAGGCAAAACCAATGTATCAAATTATTCATTTTCGATTTTATAAAATTACGCCGAATAGTTTACAGAAGAACTTCATATACTGAGAGAATTTCTCTTACATCGGTACATACAGTTGTTGTGTTTGTATTTTAAAATTATTACATTTTCCTTCTGTTTTCATTTTTTTTTTCTAGTATCTTAACTTTTAAACACAGTCTTGGTTCTAATTTAAGGTTTGCTACACATTTAGTTATCAATGTATGTTGGAATTAGTATCTAATACTTTAATGTTTGCATGCCAATTTTTATGGCGAAATGTGTCATTGTACGAGTATTAAGTACATATTATTTTTACCACCTTTTTTACTTACCATATTTATTGCAAATAAATATTTTTTCTTTGAATTATTTGACTTTGATCATATCTTCAATGTTTTGTGGCTGGTAACCAAATTAATGCCCAATCTCTGGCTGGAACCAGCAGTGGGTTTAAAATCAATCTTTTAATATTTTATTGATAAATTTTGGTATGTGTAGCTTTTGTTTTGGTACATTGGTTCTACGAGTACAATAATAGATTTTAATTTCCTAATCCAGCTCTCGAAAAATCGAAACCGAAATGGCAGGGTAGAGCTACTTACTTTGCTGCCATCCCAGAACCATTGTCCTCAGTTTGTAAATATACCAAGATACGTTTGATCCCCGATCTTAGTCGTTTCTATCTTAGTCGTTTGATACCCATTTCAGCACACCTAATTACAACACTGTGCCCTTATTATCACCCAATTTTTTCGTAGTTTCCTTTTTACCAATTTATCTTTAAGTATATAAAAACTACAACATTTTTATTTCGCTGTTCAACCTTTATTTTTTTTATTTTTTCTTTGGTGCCCAATACGTGCAATTGAATGGACGCCCCTTGCTTCCAATTTAATGGATGCCATTGACCTACCACGCGCAAACAGTGCGTGGCAGGTGTGCTATGTCTTTCGAAGCATCGGTTCCAGGGTACACGCACCAATTTCATGTAGGTTCGTACTACCCAACCCACACACAATCAGTAAACACCAATCAATACTTCGAAAGACATGCCGGTTTCCTCACGGTGTTTTCCTTCACCATTTAAAGAGCATCCACTGGTGATGAGTGGAATAATAAAACAAAATGCTGGCCTGGTTTCGAACCCATGACATATGTCTGGCTAGGCCATCACCGCTCTTAATAAATAAATATCTGTCATTTCTGACCAGTAGGTATATTCTACTGCCATTCCCGTCATTACATGATGGACATGTCAATTCAATGACCAGTATGTATATTCTACTGCTAATACTGTCAATTTAATGAGCTGGGGCCCAAGTCTGCTATTTTTATAAATTCGTCACTCCAACACTATTCCCTATCCATCCCATTGTAATTTTGCTTAAAGTTCGTAATCCACTAAATTTTTTAATGGTCGATCATTTGTCGGCCAATGGTCTCGTAATAAAATTGTGTTTTAATGACATTGTCGTATTGCCATTATTATAAAACCCATACTGCAGATGGTTTTCGAAATTTACTACTAAATGCGAACATTTATTCATGCCATACTTCATTTGTAATACATTTTCACACATTTGTCAATATGTATGAGATTACCATTCTATGACATTTCTTTTAATGGACTGTCGTCATTATATGTAGAAACAGAACTTGACAGAATTTGACAGAACTTACCAGAACTTGCCAGAACTTGCCAGAACTTGACAGGACTTGACAGGACTTGCCAGAACTTGCCAGAACTTGACAGAACTTGACATAACTTGACATAACTTGACAGAACTTGACAGAACTTGACCATTATGAAATCAGTGATCAACTATTCTGACACTATTATAATAGCAGACTTGAGGCCCTGAAGGTATATGCTACTAATATCACCGTCATTCTCTGATGACTTGTCAATTTGACCAGTAGATATATTTTACTGCTGTCACTGTCATTCTCTGATGACTTGTCAATTTGACCAGTAGATACATTCTACTGCTATCACTGTTATTTCACAACTGTCATTTGAATGACCAGTAGGGATGTGCTACTGCTATCACTGTTATTTCACAACTGTCGTTTGAATGACCAGTAGGAATATGCTATTGCTGTTATATCACAAGTGTCATTTGAATGACCAGTAGGAATGTTCTACTGCTTATTGGTTTATTTAATGTATGTGCTTTTTGTTTTATTATTTAATGTAGCACCAATCAAATAACTAAGCATTAGGTCTCGGGCTCGACCCATAAGTGGGGCAGCGTCACAGCTTCATAATCAAGAACATCCCAATAACATTAACGACGCCAGCCAATATAGCAATAATAATGGACACATTATTGATTAGTATGTTTGCCCTCTATTGCCACATCCAGTACAGTCACTCACTTTTTAGTTTGGATCCGTATTTGCTTGGATGGTGATTAGCTATTAGATAAATTTGTTTTGTTATTATGACCGCTTACCCTCATTTTGTTATTTTTTCTATGAGCATAAATGCGGAATAATTCTGTATGTTCATGAACATGTTATTTATATACACAAATAGATATATATTGTTTACGATATATTTCCCCTGAACATTGTCAAACAGTGTCAATTAAATTACCAGCCTATGCTGCTTCCATATCATTACAGTGATGATATCAATTTAAAAATCAGTATTTTATGTTGTCTCTAGACCCAAACAGTTATTCGTTAGTCCAATATCAATTTAATTATCAGTATCACTGTTTAATAAACTGAATAAACTAAAAATAACTTATGTTATTTCCTTTGTATCAAATAAATGACTAGACACTACGTCGCCTTACTTGCTTCATTATGTTTTGAAATTATCCAAAATAACCACCAATCAAACACTTCTTCTTATCTCTTTGAGAAATAGAAGCATGAAGGTATCACACCAGCTTACCTTACTAGCCTCATTATGTTTTGAATCACGTACACACATCACACATAATATTGTTATCACTGGTGAGTTTTATAAACGTGATTGTGATTATTTGCACCCCACAAAGGAAACCAGTAAACCTTGTTATTAGTCAGTTTAGCAATAGATACATAATACTAATAAAAATCAAATTAATCGTTTCTAAAAACTGTTGCCAATGCATCTGCATTCCGATCTAATGAGTCGTAACACATTCAAGCGTACGACAGCTTTATAAGACTGCCGTCGCCCCGTTACTTATAAAATGTTTTGGTTACCTACTTGAATTATAACATTTGTTGCATAATTGTAATAACACAATGATTTAAATATGATGATTGAACATAATAGGTAAGCTGTTTTGGCATAGTTAAGGAACTAAAATGATAGTGTCGCACACTTTAGTATTCCTCCCTTATTTAGGTTATTTTAACACTATTATTACACTTGCATTCCATAGGTTTATCCTCGTCGCCAATGTAAAATATGCACTTTTAACAACACTAGTTGACTCACCAGCGCGCCACCGCTCCGGCCGACTGTCTGACAACGACTGCCCGCCCCACCACTCGGACCGGTACTTATAACCGAGCGACGTGCGCGCATGAGGCAACTTGTAGTGTGATATCTACATACACTACAATACCATTTTGAAATCGGTATTTAGTAGGCATATTATTAAATAAATGGGCACTGACAGTGTAGTACGTTTTTTTTACAAAAATCACCCTTGAACTTGGATGATATGTAAAAATTAGGGTTAAAATTAGAGAAGAACCAACTTTTTCTTCAAAAGAGCTAAATTTACATAAAAAAACATAATTTATCATGATAGCTCTAGTATTCAGCAGTAATTAACAGAAATCAAAATGAAAAAATAATGGTTTTTGTTGAAACTACAAACAAATTTGTAAAAAAAGATAGAAATTTCGTAAATAAAAGACAAAAAGGAAATATTTTCGGAACCCTTGGGTAAAAGTGGTTAAAATTTTTAATTGTTATAGTTAATTATCTGGTTCATCGAATCCTGAACGGTGGACCACTACTTACGCCACACCCTGTATATTGTACGAAAAATGGTAGTTTAATGCTCCGACTACTTATAGTTATTTTGTTAGATTTAATTACAATGTTGACATTGGCACATTTGCAACGTTCCATTGTTACCACAGGGTCCTGGGTATAGATGAGAAGCAATTGAGTCAACCTACAAAATTATATAATTATTTAATGAGTTATAGCCATTTGAACATAGCCCTGTCCCAGCGAAAAGTGTCCGTTTAAATGGCGCGGCCATGAGATTTTTTTTTTTAATAAAATTATGCCACGATTTTGTAAAAAAAATGTAAAACTGGACTTCCAAAACCATAAATTTGTCTAAGCTATATTAAAGGTTAAATAGTATATTTTATAACGAGGGACTATACGAAGCCATTATATACCCGAGGAGGTTTGAGGGAATATTAGATTGGCGTTTAGTCTAGAGGTGCAAAACTGTACTTTTCACATCGAGTGTGAGAAAAATAGTCATTTAAAACCGAACAAATTCACTCGACAAAAATTCTGAATTTCTTCGCGGTCAGTTTTTTTTTCAATCAAGTCAGTCACAAATTAACAATTTAAAACACAACACAAACTCTAAACATTTTCCACACTCCACAGATCGTCGAATAAGTACCTACATTATTGCAGCGGCTAGCAACAGAGGCATTGCACATACTTTTCAAAATCAACGATGCACGCTAACAACAATATTTTTTCTCGCGTTGTAGAGTTTTTGACTACCGTCGTGTGGTTCACTCCGAATTCCTTCCAGAGGGAGAAACAGTGAATAAAGAATATTATTTAGGCGTCATGAAGCGTTTGCGTGAGAGTATCCGTCGAAAACGTCCAGATTTGTGGCAACACAACTCATGGATGCTGCACCATGATAATGCACCATCACACACAGCCATTATAGTCAAAGAGTTTTTTGCGAAAAATTCAACAAAAGTTCTCGACCAAGCACCGTATTCACCTGATATGGCTCCGTCTGACTTTTTTTTATTTCCCAAGTTAAAATTACCACTTCGAGGAAAACGTTTTGAGTCGATAGAAGCCATAAAAGAAAATTCGCTGAATGAGCTAAAGGCCATTACCGCAAATAGCCTATGAAAAATGTATGGAAGACTGGGTGAAGCGGTGGAGGTTTTGCACCAGTGTGTGTACGAATATGGTTAGTTAAAGTAACCTTTCGACTATAACTGACGACGTTGGAACCAGAGTGAACTAAGTGACATTATGATATGATATGTCATGATTCTTCCATGCCACATGGATCTTAGTGCTCTACAGCCCTTTCTTGCTTGATGGGGATGCATAGGATGACGAGCATGTCACTTACTATAGAATTGATGCGATCTGCAAAGTGAAGGCCATGCCACCACTGATCTAAGTAATGAGATACATACTTTGTGCCTTAGATCACTCTGGTTCCAATGTCGTCAACTGCGCTGACATGTACCGCACTTGTAAGGCTTTTTACCTGAGTGTTGTCGTGTTACCTATCCCCAAATAAAAAAAAGGGAAACACAAACAATTAATTTAATTAAATGAAATTAAAAAAAAACAACACAGTCCTATATCTATCACGCTTCTCAGAAAAAATGTTAGAGGAAGTTCACAATACTTGGCAGGTATTTTTCAGGGTCCAGCTCTTTAGACAACGTGGAGTACAGCTTCCAGGTCAGGCTTCAGGATCGGCAACTTCCTGGTCCAGCTTTGTAGAGGCAACAGCTTCCAGTTCGGCTTCAGGGCGCGTCAGGTATCAGCGCCTTTGGGAGCAACCTCCTGGTCCAGCTCTGTAGAGAGCGTGGAGTACAGCTTCCAGGTCCGGCTTCAAGGCTTGGGGCGCGTCAGGGCGTCAGTGCCACCAAGATACAGCTCTTCAGAGGGCGAACTTCACCGTGAATTCAGTGAGACTTATTAAATAAAAGTATCTAACTTCAGATCCCGTAGTAGACTGACTCGAATGTGTCAGGAATGCCCTTTTATACCCAAAAAATCTTTTTTTGTTCTATTTTTCCACATCAGTTGTTTTATTTTAGTTCTTTCATTCTCTCTAGATTATTTTGATTTTAAAATCAAAAATGTAAGTTGCCTGTATTTAAAACGGCTCTTTAGTAATTTCATCCCACACAGGTGGATCCCGCGGGATGAAACGACCTATTGAATTTTTGAATTGGTCAACTGATCCCGCTGACCAATTTTATAATTTGTATAGTCAAGAAGAAAAGAACAACATTCTTCAACGGTTTGACAACCGACAACTGTCATAACATGCCTTAGAATAGAAATAGAACGGCTATTTTGGACCAGTTGTCACAGGAATTCGTAGCGTATCGGTTCAGCGGCCTTCCTGCGAATTAGTTTATTTCAAATCATTCCAATCTTTTTTTAACCATTGAAAATACAGGTTATCAGTAAAGTAATAAATTAAACTTGAACAATTTACACAGTACGAAATAAAACTCAAAAACGTTTAAAATGAAAAATTGATGAAAATCTACGACGTTTTAAATTTATCCGTGTGGGAATCGAACCCGCGACACGCAGCGCCGCAGTTAATTGCTCATCCAGTGCGCCAACTGTGCTATCCCATATTTGCATTTGTGCTGAATCATC
Source organism: Xestia ashworthii (assembly GCA_950022955.1). Lineage (NCBI taxonomy): Eukaryota > Metazoa > Arthropoda > Insecta > Lepidoptera > Noctuidae > Xestia > Xestia ashworthii. Next base: position 3,054,367 of record OX465574.1, on the reverse strand, counting down.
AGCTGGCCCTACTCCGCAAGGACCGCAAAAATTTCACCTCACACTAGAAATTTCTCCTGTATCGTGGGTGTGTTCACAAACATTAAAACCCACAAACACCAACAGCTAGACCCGGAACCACTATAAGCCATACATTTTGTTTGGTGAGGGCATCAAACCCGATACCCGTAGGGCAGCAGTCATTTGCTCTGCCACTGCGCCAACCGTGCCGTCATGTAGCTGTGGCTGTGGCTTCCATGACAGCGTTTTCAAATTTCCCTTGAATCTAGCTAGCAAAGATACCCCAAAAAACGTCCTTTTGCACCATTGGCAGCAGTCGCATGCATGCCGCGGCAACCAGGCGCTGATAGGTGGCGTCGTCGTTTTGCTCGCAAACGACTTTAGACAGACACTGCCAGTTATTGAGAGGGGCACAGCGACGGAAAGAAACACCTGTCTCTCGGTGTCGCCACTGTGAAAACGTCCGGTATTGAAAAACTTCTTAGTACGTGCAAAACGCGCGTTCAACTATACAACGATCACGAAGCAGGTGCCTTTGGGAATAAGCTACCGGAAAAGGGAGAGGGCCGTATGGAATCGTACGCAGTTGGGAAAATTCTATATCCCGAATGAACTTTTTCTCAATTTAGAGGTAACTAAAAAAAGTAAACAGTGGTTGTGTGAGAGGGAAGTGCTGTCTTCAAAGAATGAGTGGGTCAGTAAACAAAACCAAAATTAAATTTCGAGATCGGGGGCTATTTAAAAGTTTACACATCCATAGACACTGTGATGGCTTATGACGAAAACCCATCCATGTTCCTTCTTAGTCCTTTTTATTCCGAGGCCACGGCATATCTTTCGAACAGTCCCGCAGCCCCGGCAGGCATCGGCCCTTGCTTTGACCCCTTTCTTTTAGCTGACATCTCTTTGAGGCGCGCGTGGAACAGGATCGCGCCGGCGACACGGCATGTCGTGTCGTCATAAGACGGACGGACGGTGAGCTAGCCCCTTGCGAACCGTCCACAAGCCCGCTGCGTCTCGCGCGTCGGCTGGGACGTGAGGTTATCTCTCTCTCACGTTCCGCCACCTCCTTCGCTAACACGACTGCTTCGCAGAAGGAGGTGACGGCTTCCCATTCCCTTTCGCTCCGGACCATGGATTGAACCAGGGCCGGACGCGAGGGGTTGCCGCCACCGATCGCCGCTACGAGGACACGGCGGTGTTCCGCCCTCCACAGAGAACGATGGTACTACCCACCCCGATGAATTTCTCAACTCCTCAGAGTTAGCGAAAGTGCCGTTCCATCATCTAGAGCTTAAAGTTGTCGTTCCAGTTCTGCTGATGCAAAACCTTGATGCACTTACCCCCGAATACTGAAATGTCACTCAAAATGTAAGTAGCACATCATACTATTTACTCACATATTTAACAGATACTCAAAAGTGACGTTTGGCCATACAAAATTTAACATTACAAAAACGGAGCTGCGAGAAGAGAGAGTGTTTCAATTCCCCGCATTGCCGTTATTCCAAATAACAGATCGTACACCCACATTTCACCCAGGGTGAAAACATAATAGTGACAGGCGTTCAATTGTGTACTCCATGCTTCAAACACGGGCAATTATGTGTCGGTTGTTCAGTGCCCAAAAACTTCAAAATTGAACAGTTGTATCGGTGCTATACATATAGTCACCTCAACGCCATTTAATTTGGTTTCGGTCCTCTGCCAGAATGCCAGAATTACAGCATCCAATAAGACACCTTTTGTAGCCATCACCCACATTATCTCATTTTGATCAGACAGTCAGTTCTCACACATAACATAACATCATGCCTTTAATATTAAGCCGGAAGAGCAGAGCCACCTATTTTTTTTTCGGATGGGAGATCATATCAGATCTTTTACTGACTATAACCCATCCATGTTCCTTCCTCGCCCTTTATGTTCCAGGGGCACGGTATCTCTTTCGAACAGTCCCGCAGCCCCAGCAGGCTTCGGCCCTTGCGGGCCCCTCCATTATGCTGACATCTCTTTGAGGCGCGCGTGGAATACGAACGCGCCGTCGACACGGCTAGAGCGGGGTCACCTAACACAAGCATATCCTTGCTTAAAAGGTGACCTCCAAATTATCACCGTCATAACTTTATGCAATTGAAATATACACTTTTTTTCAACACTGCTTAAACCAGGAATCGATCCCAGGACTTCATGCTTAGTTGTCGCGCTTGCGACCACTCGATCATCAAGGCAGTCTCCTACACGTATCAAAATTTTCACACGAACGAAGTCGCGGGTACCAGCTAGTATTCAATAAATCAGAACAGAAAAATACGTAACGTAGGTACCTAAACCAATCTATTGCTCGTACCTAGTTCGTACTGATTTATTGGATTGAATTGTGCGAAGCGAGCCGCGCTGAGCAAGTGAGCAACAATATCGCTACGTGTCATGCGCGGATTCAAAAGGATACAAAGATATAAAAGAGTGATACATATCCCAGTGATCGAAAGATACGCTGAGCAAGTGAGCAACAGTACAATATCGCTACGTGTCATGCGCGGATTCAAAAGGATACAAAGATATAAAAGAGTGATACATATCCCAGTGATCGAAAGATACATAATATCAGTCTTTTCTTTTCAATGATACATTTATCCCATGTTTAGTCACGGCTGTGACAGCTTTAGTTCCAAATGTTCCGTTTTGGCGCTGGCGTAGCATCGCCGGCGCCGTGCCGCCATCTTGGTTTTGTTATATCATTCTCTTTCAAGCACATAACATTACATAACATAACTTGCCTCTGAGTGTATAATTTCCTTAATTTTTCTCGTATAATAGACTCTGGCAAATGAAAGTAGAGACTCGAATTCATTGTCAATCTCAATTTGTCAAAATAAGATGGCGTGTTGTTGTTGATTTATTGGGGCCTTTAAAGAGCATTTTTTCAACTTAAACACGAATAAAACGGTTAAAAGTGAAGTGCGGGAGATGTTGTTTCGCATGATTTCGAAGTTTGAAGTAAAACAACAGTCAACAGTCAACAGGAGAAAGACGCCCAATTCAATCAGAAACAAGATTGTTTACGTGTGGTGTTGGATTTCATAAGTTACTATGACGCTTTAATGTTGATACTTTGTTTGTATTCGTAATTATAAAAATTATCATAGAATATTGTAGTTTTATTTATTCAGACAATATCATATACCTATTACCGAAGTAGTCGAATTTTATTCCAACGAAGTTAGCTGATTTTCGAATTGTCACGCACGAAATGTCTCTTTGATTTGGATCATAATGGGTAGACATGATTTTACTTGTAATTTCAGTTTGCTTCATCTGATTAAAATACGACTTACGTACAACCAGGCACGTATACAGGAGAGGATGTTGGGATTTATCCCCCCCCCCCCCCCCGAAATCTGACTGAAAATAAACAGGATCATAACCTGCGAAGTACGAAAATTATAGTACAGTGATTACAGCGATTTTTTACACAGTTCCATGGGCGCCGGTCACAGGGTGCAAGGTGCCGTAAGTGCCGTAACTGAAAAGAAAATACATAGAAAAACCAACCATCAGAACCAGAAAGCAAATATTTTCTCCCTACTACTATTTTACTTGTTGTTTTAAAGATCATTCGCGACTGTAAAATGTATGTAGTTACAGAATTATAACCATCAAATTTGTAATTTGTATTTCCTTAATTTTACGTTCCCAAAACTTCATAATTGTTAGAAAAAATCACAATTTGTAGGTTTTACTTGATTGTTTTTGTATGCATGCTAGATTCACTTCTAGTAGATGTCAATCAGAAATTTTGTGTTGTAGCTGTTTTATTGGTATTGTGATTGTACATCAGTTTAGTGAATTAAATAAAAAAAAAAAAAAAAATTCATCAGTCAGTACAATCCTCTAAGTTCATATAAGTCGATGAACGATTTTTGCAGGGTCATAGTCGTTCCTATACTTACGAGGGCGGGTCAATAAGTCCGTGACTTTTGGAATAAAACACAGATTTTTTGATAAATAAATCATTTTATTTTTCAACGTAGTCTCCATGAGCTCTATACACTTTGTCCAACGCTTCTCTAATTTTTTTATCCCTTCCAAAAAATATGATTTGTCGAGGTCCTCAAAATAGGCCTTTGTTTGCGAGATGACTTCATCATTGGAGTCACATCTTTTTCAAGGAAGTGTGCTAGGCCCAATTTTGTACTTGTTATACACATGTGACATCCCAGAACTGGAAAACAACACCATTGCGACCTTTGCAGATGATACTGCAATTATGGCTACCGGATCAAGCCACAGAGAAGCAGTAGAAAAAGTTCAACTAGCTGTGAACAAAGTTAATGACTGGACACAAAAATGGAAGATCAAACTGAATGAGTCAAAATCAATTCACATTGACTTTACAAACAAACACTTGGACTATCACCCAATCTACATAAATGGTTCGCAAGTACCTTATGCTAATACAGCCAAATACCTTGGAATTACTCTCGACGCCAAGTTGCGTTGGAAAGCTCATGTCAAAAAGAAAAGACAGGAACTCGATATACGATATAAAAGTATGTATTGGTTACTCGGAAGGAAATCTTGTCTATCAATACATAATAAAATAACCCTATACAAGCATATTCTGATGCCAATCTGGACGTATGGCATCCAACTTTGGGGCTGTACTAAACAAAGCAACGTCAAAATAATCCAGCAATTCCAAAATAAAGTACTTAGGGATGCTGTCAATGCACCCTGGTACATAAGAAATGACGACCTTCATCGTGACCTTAAAATGGAATTCGTCACCACCATTATCCAAAAATTTGCTGAAGCCCACGAACACAGACTCCATCGACACGTGAATGTTGAGGCAATCCAGCTGCTAGATAACACAGACTTAGTGCGTAGGCTAAAAAGAACTAAACCTTTTGAATTAGTGTAGTGTACAAAGTGAATGAGTAATAGTAACAATGTTGTGCTATACATAATAACACATGAACATAGTGTTTTATAAATTATATTAGACTCTAAGAAAGTGCTACGGACTTGTGTAAAAGTGCAAATGAACACTATTCTTAGTTTTAACATATTCTATCACGTAACATATTAAGTTAGAGTTAAATTACTTATTAGTCTTTTAGGCTAGATCGTAATTAATTATTAAGAATTTTGTTCTTAGTAATAAAGCACAAAAAAAAAAAAAGAAAAATCTTTTTCCGCCATTTCTTCAGGTTTGGGAATAAGAAGTAGTCACTCGGAGCCAAATCTGGAGAACAGGGCAGATGAGGGAGCAATTCATAGCCCAATTCATGGATTTTTGCCATGGCAACTGCACATGTGTGCACCCTTGCATTGTCGTGGTGGAAAAGAACTTTTTTCTTGGCCAAATGAGGTCGGTTTTTTTTCAAATCGTCATTGAATCGGTTCAATAAGTTGGCATAATATTCCCCATTGATTGTTCTTCCCTTTTGAAGGTAGTCAATGTGGATTATCCCGCGTGCATCCCAAAAAACAGTCGCCATAACTTTATTGGCTGACAAACCCACCTTGGCCTTCTTTGGCGCCGATTCACCCTTAGAAACCCACTGTTTTGACTGTTGTTTGGTCTCTGGTGTGTTGTGATGGATCCATGTTTCGTCCACGGTTACAAAACGGCGCAAAAACTCCTCCATATTGCGATTAAACAACGCCAAACCTTCCTGTGAAGTTGTTACACGATTGCGTTTGTGGTCGACTGTGAGCAAACGCGGCACCCATCTTGCGGAAAGCTTTCTCATGCCCAAGTGATCATTCAAAATTGAAACCACTGAGCCATGCGAGATCCCTACGGCTTCCACAATCTCTTGCACTTTCAATCTTCGGTCGGCCAACACCATATTGTGAATTTTTTCGATTGTTTCGGGTGAAGAGACCTCAACTGGGCGTCCAGAACGTTCGGCATCTTCAGTGCTTGTACGGCCACAACGAAATTCAGTAAACCACTTTTTTACCATTGAAATCGATGGTGCAGAGTCCCCATAGTATTTATCAAGCTTAGCCTTTGTCTCGGTAATGGTTTTTTTTCGCAAAAAATAATGCTTAATAAGCACACGAAATTCACCTTTTTCCATTTTTTCCTCAAATTACTGGGTAGTGTGATTAAGATAGCTGTCAAACACAAACTAACTGACGCAGCAAGTTCAAATTTTGACAGGAGTCAACTGACAGATGCTTCTTGACAGGAGTAGTGTTGCTTTTTCAGTAAAGAGGTCAGAAATTCATAAAGTCACGGACTTATTGACCCGCCCTCGTATGTGAGCTTAGAGGGTTGTATTGATGATTTCGATGATCATAATTCTGTAACTACATACATTTTACAGTCGCGAACGATATTTTCAACTTCGTAATAACCTGCCACTGGTCTGCAAGTTGCAAAAAAGTAAGAAAATTTGAATTATGCGGGCTACCCTGACGCTTCCCCCTTTAGGACAAACGAAAACCTATCAAATTCGAGGTAAATGCAAAAAATTTCAAAGATCGTTGCGCTCGCTTTTCAAATCCTACTTTTATTCATTGATTTTCTTTTCTGGATAGATCAGCCGAGTTACTCCTTGAATCTAACATACACACATCAAAAGTGTCTAGGGATCAAGCATTTTTATGCGGATTTCTTGAGATTGAGATGTGGCTTTGTAATAAATTTATGATTTTATAAATTTATATGGATCTTTTTTGGTGCATTTCATAATTTGAAACAGGAACTGTCAATCAAATTCGAGTAAAAGATGAAAATCAGCTGTCAATATTTTCCCTATAAAAACATACAACGCATTGAAGACATTATTAAGCCTTGTATTCATTAGGCAACATTTGTTGATAAACTGTTTGTGACGTGTTTATCACCAAGTTTACCGTAAACACTGTTTCTGAAACATGACCGTCCACACTTGTCAGTTGTTGCTAGGATGTCGCCCGAGGAGGTAGTGATGCTCTGTGCTGCTTACATAATAATTCATAAGAGTGCTACTAGAAAAAAAAAGAAGAAAAGGTGGTGGATTCGGAATTATCTCTTAAATAGAAGTTACGTACTTCATGACCTTCGTGAATTTGATGGGTCTTTTCAGAATTTCATCAGAATGACAACATCTGATTTTGAAATGTTATTGAGACTGATTGGACCAGCAATAACAAGACAGGAAACGAAATTTCGGCGTCCTATTGAGCCCCAGAGAAGACTAGCAATAACCTTGAGATTTCTTGCAACGGGTGACTCATATGGCTCACTGTCTTATACTTTTAAAGTATCAAAACAATTAATCAGCAAGATCATACCAGAAGTTTGTCAGGAATTGACAAATGTTTTGAAGGACTATGTAAAGGTGAGTAAAATAAAATAAATTCAAATCAGTCAAGTATTTATCAAATATTTAAATCAAATCACATCAATTTATTGTGTGTCATCTTCCAAATGGGAAACTATTTCGTCAATATTGCTAAAGTGTAACTCGTCACCAGTTACAGTTTGGACTTGGGGTTCTGGTGTCTGTGTTGGGGTAGGTGCATCGAAGGATGTCGACGTTGATGATGCGGTGCGGTATCCGTCACCATAGCCGTGCCATCCATCTCCATAGCCATGATATCCACCGAAATAATTATGATCAAAATTGCCCATTCTCGCTTGTAGCAATATATTATTTATGTAATACTTGGCCTGTAAAAGTGCTCTTTGGTTTTTCACATTTTTTAATTCAGATGCCACATAGGTACTGGCCATAAATTTCAAATTCGTCTTTTGGTTTTGATTCCTCCATCTTCTTTTTAGCACTTTTCATAATTTCATACGCTTCATTGACAGTCTCGTCACAATTCCTTTTTTTGGAGTTGTTCGACTGTGGAAGCGGCGGCGATGGCAGCGGTGGTGGTGGTGGCGGTAGCAGTTGTGATGTTGGCGGTAGCGGCGGCACAGATAACGGTGGATTTGACGACTGCGTTGAGGCACTGCCATCCTGTAAACCATTGTTTTTTACATTTATTACAGGTTCCGTGTACTGAACAAGAATGGAAAAACAAGGCCCGCCAGTTCGAATTATTATGGAATTTCCCTCATTGTATCGGGGCCATTGATGGAAAACATATTGTTATTGAAGCACCATTTAACTCTGGCAGTGATTTTTTCAACTATAAAGAACAATTCAGCATTGTACTACTGGCAATAGTTGACGCAAATTACAACTTTATGTATGCGAATTGTGGTGCTAAAGGCAGATCTTCCGACAGTGGAGTATTTCAGGAAACTCCATTTTACGATGCAATGACACAAAACAATTTGAATATTCCACAGCCTCAACCAATTTCACCAAATGGTCCGAATCTACCTTATGTAATAGTAGGGGACAGCGCATTTGCCTTATCCGAAAATATTATGAAACCTTATCCTGGTACTCACAATCGTGGAACTATAAAGCGCATTTATAACTACCGCCTTTCCAGATCAAGAAGGATAGTAGAAAATGTGTTTGGCATATTATGTGCTGTCTTTCGCGTTTTCAGAAAAGCCATACCTCTTAAGCCACTGCTACTTGTGAAATTATAACAATGACATGTGTATATTTACATAACTTTTTAAGGCGCAATAAACAGTCTCGAGCTATATATACTCCACCCGGAACATTTGATTATGAAGACTCGGATTATAACATTATAGAAGGTTCTTGGCGAAGAGATATCGACCCTCACAGCAGCATGTTGGATTTACAAACTATTGCAAGACATCCACCACTACCTGCCATGGTCGTAAGAGATACATTTGCTGAATATTTCATCAGTCCAGAAGGTAGTGTGCCATGGCAAAATTCTCATGCATAATAAAATAGTACCTACGTACCTATTTTTTTCCAAATAAAGTTCTGATGATAATATTGAGTTTTGTGTTTAATTTCAAACAAATCTTTAGGCTACCTAGATACATCTTTGTTTAACATTCCTCATTAACTTACAATAATAATATTTTCACATTTTGCATTAGGTAATTAAAAAGTTCGTAGAACAAAAACATCAAAAATTCTGGTTGTTTACATGTTCACTATACTAATTCTTAATTATCTCCTAAACGCGTGGACCTATTTATATGATTCAAACGAACAAAATGGTTTTAGACCTAGACCTTTCATTTGACATCAAAATCGTTAAGATATCTCAACAACAAAAAATAAACATTTTCAAGTTGCTCTCGTAATTATCTAACATGTATGAAACGCGTAACAATTGTTTTAAAAACTATCTTGTTAAACGTTAAATTTATTTTAAACTGGGTCTAATTCAATAAAAAAGGAATATGATTTTATTTCTGAACAACACGATAATCTAAAATACTCAAGTAGGTAGCTAAGCAAATAATAAAAAGATGTAGGTAGGTACTCACTATTCCCATTGTATCCGATGTTCCAGACGTCGTTGCACCACGTAATAAAAATTGTAGCGGATCATACCACTGCCATCTGCTTTTTATCACTTCCTCTGCGCCGCTTCCAGTTCTTTTTGATGACTTAAGTTTTTTCTTTTCACGAGAAAATTGTGAGCGTAGAGTATGCATCTTCGTTTCCACTTCCTTTTGCGACATATTCAATTCTGCAGCAATATCGGCCCAAGCATCATTTTTTTTTAATTTATCTTTATAATCTCTATTTGAAGAATCCCAAAGTACATGATGCTGTTGATAAAGCTCTATGAGCATCGAAACCTGGTTGTTTGACCACACTACTTCCATGTTAAATAAACTCGCGCAACACACGTCCACACCTGTTGACTTTTGCTCATAAACAAGATGTTTCGGCTTGCTCTCCATTCGATTGGGGAGCACGGCAACATGTTTCATAAACAATGTTTCATCATATTTGTTTATGAACTGTTTATAAACTGTTTCCAGAGATGATGAAACACTGTTTATAAACTGTTTAAAAACAGTGTTTATCAACAAATGTTGCCTAATGAATACAAGGCTTTAGTGCTACTGTTTCCCTACTACTGATTAAAACCAACGTTATTATGGAGCGGCGACGTCATTTAAGCAGGAAAGAAATGCTCAGAGCCGTGGGAATGATAGAAGCTGGTTCCCGGCAACGTACTGTGGCTTTAGCTCTGAATACAAGTCAGAGTGTTATCAGTCGACTTTGGACACGTTACCGAAGCACTGGTACCGTGGCTGAGCGCCATGGAGGACGGTATCGCTGCACCACACGGAGACAAGACCGATACATTCAAATCTTAACTCGAAGAGCTCCAACAATAACCGCCATGTTAGCCGTGAGGCTTCATCACTCTTCAGGGAACTTAATTAGCGACCAAACAGTCAGAAACCGCTTGCATGAAGTGAACCTTCATTCCCGAAGACCGCTACGGGTACCACCTATAGCAATGCACAATCGTAGGATTCGATATCAATGGGCTCTTGAACACAGAAATTGGGCAGAAGAACAATGGCGTTTCGTGTGCTTTTCTGATGAGTCTCGTTTTGGTATGAGACCGGATACAAGACGTTTACGACACTGGAGAACCCCTGGACGCCAACAGCGATTAAAATCCTGCCAGGAAGTCCATCCTTATAGTGGTGGAACCATCATGGTATGGGCGGGTATTTGGATCGGCGGAAGAACTGAGTTGATTTGGATCAGAGGCAACCTCAACGCTCAAATTTTATGCTGAGACGATTGTATCAGACGTCATCGTTCCTCTACAAGTGCAAATCGGTCCCTTATTTCAGTTAATGCATGATAATGCACGACCGCACACCGCAAGAGTTGTAAGACAGACTCTCGCCGCAGCTAACATCAATGTCCTGCCCTGGCCTGCTCAGTCGCCAGACTTGAACCCGATTGAGCATGCATGGGATATGCTACAGAGAAGAGCTCTGCCGAATATGGAGGATATCCAGTCGCAAGAAGACCTTTTTAGGGTTCCGTAGCCAAATGGCAAAAAACGGAACCCTTATAGTTTCGCCATGTCTGTCTGTCTGTCTGTCTGTCTGTCTGTCTGTCTGTCTGTCTGTCTGTCTGTCTGTCCGCGGATAATCTCAGTGACCGTTAGCACCAGAAAGCTGAAATTTGGTACCAATATGTATATCAATCATGCCGACAAAGTGCAAAAATAAAAATTTAAAAAAACATTTTTATTAGGGTACCTCCCCCAGACGTAAAGTGGGGAGCGATTTTTTTTTTAATTTTGACCCTGACGTGTGATATATTGTTGGATAGGTATTTAAAAATGAATAGGGGTTTTCTAAAATCATTTTTTGATAATATTAATATTTTAGGAAATAATCGCTCCGAAAGTCAAAAACAATGTGTGTCCCCCCCCCCTCTAACTTTTGAACCATAAGTTTAAAAAATATGAAAAAAATCACAGAAGTAGACCTTTATATGAACTTTCTAGGAAAATTATTTTCAACTTGATGAGTTGAATAGTTTTTGGGTTATATAGCACTTTTTCAAAAAAACGCAAATGATAACTTTGTTTTTCATACAAATACTATGAAAAACAAAGTTATTTTTGCTGACGAAAAATGTTGGTATTTTTAATGGTCTGGGAAGCTACGGAACCCTACAGTGAGCGTGGCCCGACACGCTCTTGGCCGGTTTTATTTTGTTGTTGCAACGAACATGGGCGGCCATTCCACAGCGTGATTTGGATGAACTCATTTTGAGTATGCCAAACCGATGTTCTTGTGTTGTTAGTGTTCGCGGTAGAAACACGGATTATTAATTGTTTAAGTTACCCAATAAAATTTTAAAGAATACTGTTATTTCAGTCTTTTTTTCGAACTTTAATGTTAGTGGTTCAAATGTCAAAAATCCCTTTATTAGGAAAATGGCAAATTTCTTTATTAATGCAAAGGTGACTTGGTTTATCGTTACTGTGACAAACGAAAACACTTTATTTGATGAATCCTTAAAGAAAAATTTAATTAATATCAATCAAGAGAAAAGTTATTGCAAAAATATATGTTGATCCCTAGACACTTTTGATGTGTGTAGTTATCCGATTTGGTATGCTACAATTTCGAGCTGTTTTCATGGAATTGAAGGTGCACCTCCCTGGAAAAAATTATATCAGCGCCTAAGCCGGCTGTAATCAAGTTTTGTCCCCCACCGAACCACAAGTCTGGATACGTGTTTGCATACAACAAGTACCGTAGGTTCCCATTTTTGGACCTGTCCACATGCTGTCAAGCAGTAGTGTACAAAATTGTTTTACACAAAAAACAAATAACTAAAGTATCAAGTCAGGTTATTCCGGGTATTTCATACAAGTTTTGCTGAGATTTTTTAAATTTGCCGCGCATTTTCAGTCTCTACTTTCGTTTGCCAAACTTTAACTGAGTTGAGATCCATAGGACTCTGTAGTTTGAGATAATACTGATTGTGCATGTTACAATGTCATATGTGCGATTATTCGTCATGAGAATCCGAAAGTGCTGTGTAGGTGGTTGCAATGCAACAAGTGAGACCCGACTTTTTAGTTTTCCCAAGAACAATGAACTTAGAAATCTGTGGATGCCTTCCTAGTGCCAACAAATTCCCTCCTCATTGGACTCACTAAAGAGCAATTATTTAGGACGTGTGTCTGCGAAAAACAGAAGAAATTGCCCATGGCGTTCCGCTTGAGTATAGCTGGTAAGTTTTGTTTAACTTACTGTTATGTAAAAGTCGTTTTGTTATACTCAGATCAAGTAAAAACAGGGCTGTTTTTTGATTACTTGATTTGAGTTGTTAATAAGTTTTTTTGCTTAAAACATCAATCAACTAGAAACAAACAAAACTTCAAGAACATAAATAGCGGACATATACAGAAAATATACAAACAGAAATGAACACATATTTATATAAACAGAATGTACAGTGGAGTTTGGGGAAACATGAAATCAACTTCAAAATACTAAAAATTACTGTATTAACTGTATCAATTATGTTTCCAAGGTGGGATGTTATACGTGAACCTAATTATTTCAAGGACCAATATGAGGAGGATGTCACTAAAACACTATAACTACACACAACACTACAACTATGTACTTACAACTGATGTGTATGGTGATCTAAATATATTCCCATTTATCAGTCTTATTTAACTTTATGTATGAGTACAACTTGCCAACCCGTCTTGAGCAAGCGTAGTAATCAATGCTCGTGCCTTTGCCCAGCAGTGGGTCAGTTATAGGCTGGTTTTATTATAATGAGGACAACTTATATGTATTACAGCAATATTTCTCAATTTTTCAGGATGTACAGGTTCAGTTGATCATAATAAAAAGGGGGAAGATGACAGTGTCATAACATCATCAGTTTTGATTGGAACGGCAGGTATAGATGTACATTTCTTCTAATGTTTTAATTTTAATATAATATAGGAAATAAGAAATTCCCTCCGTTGCACCCTCAGAAAATATTCTTAGCAGTGTGAGGGCTCCTGGTAGTGCCCCATAACTTTTGTCATGTCATTGTCATCACTTAAAACCGTTTGTTGTGTGTCATGCTGATGACCATTTTTTACTTTATTTATTTCTTAGTTGTTGTGGCAACTGCGAGGGTTATAATTGTTGAAATATTATAATAATATCTGTATAATTTCTTATTTTTATCTGTGTGTATGTGGCAACTTTGGTGTTACATAATCTGTAGTCGCAGCCTAAAACGTACGAACTGTGTGTAGCAATATTCTTTGCTTAAAATAATAAATATAAACTACAAAACTAGTGTTTCCATTTAAAATCTCAACAATAATTAACAGTCCAGCAACGTAACGTCTCATATAGCTTAATTCGGAGTCCCCCCTATTATGGCCGCCCCTGTCCCTCCAGTTCTAAATTTCAATCACAGATCATAATTTAGTATGTAACACGTCTTTTGTGCAACATTTGCATACCAGAATGCAATTTAAAGATGAGTCGCAAATGAAACAGTCAAAACAGGCTCAAGGAATGATATACATACTTTATATTTTAATTCAAAACTAGCTGTCCCGCGCAACTTCGTCTGCGTGAAGAACCGCTCTACCGATTTTGTGCAAACTTCACATAAACAATCTACCTAACAGTCCGAACAAAGCCTAAACATTTGGTTTGGATAGGCGAGCCCGTTGGGATTTATAAAATTACGTTACAGCACAACGCCATCTATCGAAGAGCTATATTAAATACTGCACACAGTTGATCTCCAGATGTGCGCAACGCACCTCTTTTATACTTTTTATATTTTTCTATTATGTTTTGTTTTTATGTTTGAAGGGTGGTCTTGTCATTGTAAAAAATTATTACATGCACTCATATCCTGAACCAGCGGTTTTAATTATCTAGTCGCTAACATATTGGTCCTTCTACTGTGAATAGTGATATGGTGCAGACCCGATCAGCTGCAAAAGCTAAGGTAATGGGTAATGAAGGTAAGACCGTTGCGGAGAGGAAGCTGGAGCCGCTGCCTGCGCCCACCGATCCTCACGCCAGTTCGGCGACCGCACCACCGGCGCCTTCTCGCCCCGTTAGTACGACCTCATCTCGCTCCTCAGCCACAGTAATGGCCAGACGGTTGGCCGCGGAGGCGCTACATGCGCGTCGCCTCGCCGAACTAGAGAGCGAGCGATTAGTCATCGAACGTGAGGCTGCTGATTTAGAGCTCCGCGCAGAAATTGCCGCCATCGAAGCTGACGCGAGTCAGCGCAGCTCGAGGAACAGCCACCGCGTACACCAGTGGCTTAGTAAGTCTGAAGCGGACCGTAATTGCAATACAACGTTTAAACGTAATAATGCTTTCAGGCAAGCAGACCCCGAAGCGCATGTCGCGCCCATCGCGTGGACAGCGACAGGGCTGCAGGCCTCCGATGCAGCCCCGGAAGCGGCACGCAACGAGAACAGCACGGAGGTTCCGAAGCTCATTAAGTCCCTCGAAGTATTGATTGCTAATATTAATAAAGGCAATAGCCCCGGAATACATAACGTTCCTTTACCTAGGTTTGATGGAAAGTCTCATTTAGATTGGCTTAGCCTTAAAAAGGTCTTCCAAGATACGCAAGGTTCATATAGTGCTGCCAACAACCTAGCGCGCCTAAACGCGGCGCTCACAGGCGCAGCGCGCGAAGCGGTGGCGGCGCTGTTAGTTACGGCGCGTGAACCCGGCGCCGTGCTGCGTGCGCTCGATACCCGTTTCGGCCGCCCTGAGCTTGTGGTGGCGCAAGAGGTCGCCGCAGTGCGCGCACTGCCGCGTGTTAGTGGAGAAGGTAAAGATCTAGCTATTTTTACTAGCCGAGTTCGCAACTGTGTTGAGGTAATTCGTTTGTTAGAACATTCGGAGTATCTCGCATCGCCGGAACTTTTTCAGGCGGTTATTACGAAAATCTCACCATTATTGCGAGCTAAGTGGCTAGATTTTGCCGCTCGTTACGAGGCTGGTGATCAGTCGAAGCTAGAAATATTAGCAGACTTTCTAGCGCACGAGATTGACCTCCAGGCTCGCTTTGGCATCATCACTGAGCCGGCTACTGCGTCTTACGCATCAGACAGTAGACGGGCCAGGGATCACGTGCACGCTGTCGCTGAAAACCTGCACGCTGTTACAAATTCAGCGCAGTATTTTTCATCAAATTCATCGACAACTGCGCGTAAAAACAATATTTGCATCGTTTGTCAACAATCACATGCATTAAATCAATGTGACAAATTTGTGTCAATGTCAGTTGATGACCGATGGAAATTGATTAAAAAGAAACGAGTTTGCCATAGATGTCTAAAAGTAGGTTGGCATAGATTAAATTTGTGTAAGGCTAAAAAGTCGTGTGACATTGACGGTTGTGAGTTCCGTCACCACGCATTACTACACAACCCGAACTATGAGCGCACCGCAGCCGCGCACGTAGACGTGGATGACGACGCGTCCGCGCTGGGCCCGTCCAACGCCCTGCCGCAGGCCGTCGCGACCGCTACCGTACCAGTGTCTGCTTCGTTGGCTTCCACGCTTGCTTCTGCGTCCTGTGACGTCGAACTTAAGGAATTCCTTACACATGCCTCGACTTCCATCCCGCCTGAAAATTCAGGGCACGTTTGTCCTCCGCGTCCGTTGTTGAAGATCGTTGCTGTGACCGTGTCCGGCCCAGCTGGCAGTGTAGATACCTATGCCCTACTGGACGACGGCTCCACGGCCACGTTCATTGATTTGGAAATCGCGAAGAAATTAGGCGTTTGCGGGCCCGAGAAGCAAATACGTCTAGATTGTGTAGGCGGTTTGAGCAAAGATACGACGGTTCAGTACGTTGATTTCCAAATCAAAGGCCGTCGTGCTAAAGAAACATATGTAATTCGTAAAGCCCGGGCAATCCCAGGATTAGGCGCCGCGCGACAAACGATCGACAAGGCGAGCGTATCGAAATATTCTTATCTTTCGGACATAATCGATGAGTTTTGTTATGATGAAGTGAGGCCTACGATAATTATGGGCATCGACAATTGGCACCTTAGCATGTCGAGAATCACGCGTAAAGGCACCAAAAATCAGCCGGTTGCGATTTATACTGCCTTAGGTTGGGCATTATTTGGTTTTGGTTGCAGCAGAACTGTTCCGGTCGACACTGTAAACCATGCAATGGTGAGTGAGTCGTCAGATGCTGACACAAGCGATCGCGCTGTGTTAGAGCAATTAGTTAGAGAGCAATACAGTTTAGATTCTATTGGCATTTCGAAGCGCGAAGCGCGCAATGTTGACGACGAACGTGCTATCCAAATTCTTGAGCGCACAGCGCACCGTTTACCTAGCGGTCGTTTTGAAGTTGGTTTGATTTGGAAGTCTGACAACTTGCTTGTACCCGACAGCTATAAACTTGCCTTATCGAGGTTCCTCAGTCTTGAAAGAAAGATGTCTAGGGACCCTAATTACGCGGAGTGGTACCGTCAAAATATACACGATATGATTTGGAAGGGTTACGCCGAATTGTGCTCGGAAGTGCACACCGCCAAGTCACCCGTCTGGCATCTACCGCATTTTGGCGTAATCAATCCGAATAAGCCGAATAAATTAAGAGTCGTGCATGACGCTGCCGCGAAAAGTAATGGTGTATCATTGAATTCGCTTTTGTTGACTGGCCCCGATTTACTTCAGCCACTTTTAAGTATCCTACTGCGATTTCGGGAAGGCCAAGTCGCTCTAACAGGAGATTTACGCGAAATGTTTCCCCAAATCAAAATACGTTTCGAAGATCGTGACGCACAAAGATTTTTATGGCGCGATAGCCCTAACGAATCAATAAAAACCTATCGCATGTCGTCTATGATTTTCGGTGCCGTTTCCAGTCCTTTCACTGCCATGTACATCAAAAATAAAAATGCAATGGAATGGCAGGAACGATATCCAGACGCGGCTCGAGCCATCATTGTCGACCATTATATGGACGATTGTATCGTAAGCTTAGACTCTGTCGATGAAGCTGCTAAACTTGCAGCCGAAATTCACGCTATTCATCGACATGCTGGCTTCGACATGCGCGCATGGGCTTCAAGCGATCTCTCAGCACTCTCTCTGTTGCCGCAAGAGAGCTTGCTTGAAGTGCCTGTAGCTAGCAAAGATGTAGACGTCAATTTAGGTCACAGCACTACGCCCGTACGTACGCTTGGGCTAATTTGGCAACCTATCGCTGATACGATCAGCTTTAATACAGGCTTAAAAGGTCAAGAAGCGTTGTCAAATAAGCTCACTAAACGGGAAGTGTTGGCGCACGTCATGCGTGTCTTCGACCCACTCGGTATTTTAGCGCCAATTGTTGTTAGAGGCCGTATTATGTTCCAGAACGCATGGCGCAAAGGTGTCGACTGGGACGAGGAACTTTCGCAGAGTGACAGTGCGGCGTGGAGACTTTGGTTTGAAAATTTATTCGCGGTCTCCCATTTGCAGATCCCACGCTGCTACTGTCCAGGCGAGCTCAAAGTAGACAAGTGCGAACTTCACATTTTTTGTGATGCAAGCGAAGCCGCTTTCGCCGCGGTTGCATATTGGCGATTTACTTTAGAGAATGGTGATGTGAAGTTGGCACTGATTTGTAGCAAAGTTCGAGTAGCCCCTCTAAAGCCAGTTTCCATCAATCGTTTAGAGCTCCAAGGAGCTTTGATCGCAGCTCGCCTCGCTGCAACAATTTGTCAAGCGCACAGACGTCAGCCTGTCAAACGCATATTTTGGTGCGATTCTATGACGGTCATAGGATGGCTGCGCAGCGAGGCCCGCTCTTTCAAACCATTTGTCTCACATAGAATAGGTGAGATTTTGGAGATAACGGATGTCAAAGAATGGCGCTGGTTGCCAAGTCATTTAAATGTCGCGGATGATGCGACTCGCATCAAAGGTACAACGTTATCCCCAGAGTCACGCTGGATATCCGGCCCTGAATTTTTACTCTCCTCCGAGTGGCCCAACGAGCCCAGTGGTTCCGAATACCCAGGCATAGAAAAAGAGAGCAAACGCGCAGTGCGATCTGACTTAGTTCATCTCATTAGTGATGTTGAAAAGCATGAGCCAGTTTCAGCTGATCCCAAGCGTTTTAGTTCCTGGCTGAGACTGGTGCGTGCGACTGCAAATGCGCATAAGTACTTGACATTGCTGCGAATGCGTAGTCTTTATAAAAGGGGTTTGTGCGTAGACAATCTCGTTCGTTTTGAAGGGGGGCTGTGTACCTTTATGTTCCAGCCTACAGACCAGTTATCCGCATTGGGTATCTCACGTCCTTCGCGTGGGTCTACCAGAGAGTTGACTGCAGCTGGCATACGTCTAGCAGAGACGCACATTTTGCGACAAGCACAGCTAGATTTATTCCCTGACGAAATTAAACGTCTGGCCAGCCATCTAGACCAACCCTTGCCACGCACCAGCCGATTGTCAAAATTATCTGTTTTTATGAGCGATGATGGATTGATGCGCTTGTCTGGCCGCATATCAGCCGCATTACAAGTAAGAGCAGAAACGAAAAGCCCCATCGTTCTTGACGGAAGACACCCAGCCGTGCATCTACTTGTACACCACCATCATCGAAGGGCTGCACATGCGAACACAGAGACAGTTGTTAACGAGTTGCGCCAAGACTACTACCTACTTAGTTTAAGAAATACAGTCCGCACAGTCGCCTTTAACTGTCAGTTCTGCCGAATTCGAAGAGCTGTGAACTTTCAGCCCCCGCAAGGAGATTTACCAGAGGCACGTCTGGCACACCATAGACGAGCGTTCACGTTTTCGGGACTGGATTATTTCGGGCCAATTCAAGTTGCTGTCGGCCGAAGAAGAGAGAAGAGGTATGTCGCTCTTTACACGTGTCTCGTGTCCCGCGCCGTCCACTTAGACGTTGTACACTCGTTATCTGCAGATTCTGCCATTATGAGCCTCCGCCGCTTTGTAGGCTTACGGGGAGCGCCAACAGAAATTTGGTCAGATAATGGAACCGCCTTTGTAGGCGCCAACAGAGAACTTCGGGCCTTTTATGATGCTGCTGTACCCCGTTATGCAGCGATAGAGAAGATTAACTGGCGTTTCATACCTCCCGGAGCTCCCTTCATGGGCGGGGCGTGGGAAAGGCTGATCAAATCTGTGAAGGTGGCGCTCAGAGTCACCCTTACAGAACGAGCTCCTACGGATGAGGTACTGCGCACACTCCTCGCAGAAGTGGAGGCGTTAGTGAACACGCGCCCGTTGACGCATGTTCCAGTAGAGCCCGGCAGCGAGGAAGCATTGACGCCGATGCACTTCATATTGAACTCGTCTTCAGGCCGCCCAATACCAGCGACTTTGTCAGACTCAGACCTGTCTTCGAGAAGTGGCTGGCGCAGAGCAGTTCGTTTAGCCGACCATTTTTGGCGACGGTGGGTGCTCGAATATCTACCGACCCTCATTCCACGGCGCGGGCGAGGAGAAGTACCAGATGTTGCAGTCGGAGATCTTGTCCTGATTGTTGATAGCAATATGCCAAGAGGCGCATGGCCTAGAGGGCGCATCACTGCGACTTTCCCAGGACGCGATGGCATTGTGCGGGTGGCTGATGTAATGACTTCGACTGGTGTCTTACGGCGACCCCTCAAGAAGCTGGTCAAGCTGTCTTAAGAAAAAAAGGGAGGAAATGTGCGCAACGCACCTCTTTTATACTTTTTATATTTTTCTATTATGTTTTGTTTTTATGTTTGAAGGGTGGTCTTGTCATTGTAAAAATTATTACATGCACTCATATCCTGAACCAGCGGTTTTAATTATCTAGTCGCTAACACCAGACATAGTCCATAGATGACGCTGTTTTAATATTTAATTCGGAAACACTATTATTTCAATAAATAATTTAATATTTACATTTTTTGAGGTGTGAACTGATTACGATGAAACCAAAAACTTAATGTTACTTTAATGAATAATTATTGACGCAAATATTGTTGTGTAATAAACGTGAAGTTGTGAGACCAAAAATTCACTCCTAATTTTACTCTGGAACACTGTAAATTCAAATATCTTTTGATAGACTGACCGATTGCAATGAAACAAAAACTAAATGTTACTTCAAGTTACGCTAAATCGTTGTGTATAAAAGTTATCTACATTGATTTCGTACATTTTACGTGATGCTGGTACAAATAAACATACAAACAGACAAAAATTCGAAAAATGCTGGAAATGGGTTCTATTGGTTGTCCTTTAACACCTTAGCTATATCTTTTTGATTTTTTTTATGTACAAAAACGTCTTTTCTACAGTTTTATTATATGTATAGATATAGATTAGTACCTACTAATACTATTAAAAATAATCAGATACTCAAAAATCTGATGATGTTCATCCTTCATATACATCTTTACCGACTATTGCAACAGTTTTAAAAGACAATGGTATGTGAATATCTGCTAAAAAATATAAGAATCTCGGAAAGTCTTAAAACCGCGCATACGTTCTGTAGCATGTAGCTATTGTAAAGATCTTAAGAGAAAAAGTGTCTCATTTCTCCAAAACTGGTATTCCTTTAATAATGTGTTCATTATTCTTATTTTCAGATAAATTTCATAGTCCAGATTCAGGAGGTACAATGGCCACAACAGCTGAAGATGTTGAATTTTTTTATGAACTATTTGACAGTGCTAATGGCTACCCTGGTGTTGGAAAAAAGAGAAAATTAACACGAGCTGTAAAGATGACTCACTACATCGTTCTTTTTGGATTGACGCCATCAAAAAATCTGACTACAACTTAGCTACGCCACAGATTAGATATTGGTTGTGGCGTAGTACTTGGTCAGGGTTGTGTAGTAAAGAAACCAAAATAATTTAACACATATATTCAGTACAAAAACACACAGACTAATCTCAGGTTGCAGGTTCTAGGATCTCTAAGGATTTCATTCACTGATCACTGGGTAAAGTAGAAGGGTACTGCCCTGGGCTTAGGTCACGACGCACGTGGCCGGCGAGGGCCTCCGAAGCAAGGCTGTGCGGTGACGGGGGACCGCAGGAGCAGCAGTAGTGGTCGCGGCGACCGGGTCTCGGTCGCGGCAGGCTGGCAGGCGTGCGTGAGCACGGCCAGTGCCAACGTGACAGGCACGTGGCTGATGAGGTGGCCGGTAGCGCGGCCGGCGGCGTGCTGCAGGCACGGCAGGTGCTCGGCAGCGGGGACCCTCC
This sequence comes from Xestia ashworthii, assembly GCA_950022955.1. Taxonomy (NCBI): domain Eukaryota; kingdom Metazoa; phylum Arthropoda; class Insecta; order Lepidoptera; family Noctuidae; genus Xestia; species Xestia ashworthii. The sequence goes on along the minus strand of OX465574.1, from coordinate 3,032,739 downwards.
ACGTGGCAGACGTGGATGGCGGCTAGGAGCGTGCTGTAAGCACGGCAGATGGGACCGTGACGGGATCGTCACTCAGCGAGTAGAGCGCGTGGCAGCTATGACGCCCGTCAGCGGTGTCTCCTTAGTTTTCGACTCCTCAAGTAGAACCCTGGAATCATGCACGTGGCATGGTGGGCCCGTAAGCGTGGTGCCAGGATCGGTGAGCGCCAACGATGCGTGTGTTTCCCAGCCATAGGCCCAAGCAGTGGTTTCAGAGGAAAGCAAGGAAACTCACGCATCGTGGCGGCTCACAAAGGTTAGGCAAGCCAGCGCATGTCGCGATCACTACTTAGTAGGTTCTCGCCGCGCTTCAGAGCAGGTTAAGCACAATTGCGGCTGAGCGTGAACGCGGCATGCACGGGCTTCACAATAGCAGTATGACAAGTGAAATATTAGATGATACGCAATTAGATGACGTAGCATCTGTCCTGACGCCCCTGCTCTATTATGTAAGCCATATGGGGTATGTAATATAATCTTGCCTTGGGTTCGCTTACATAAGCAGGCGCACGAATATTACATATAAGATCTCATCATGGTAATAAATACTTTGAGTATCGTACCTCGCTTTATTGTTCTCGTCCCTATTTCACCTCCTTCAACCGCTTGTTCACCATCTCTAGCCGCGCCCTTCAGCTAGCTGCTAGCCGCTGCTGTTCACCATCTGTAGGTGTTAATGCTCGTTGATACTAACTACTTCTGTACCACGGGTGGGGAGAAGGAAGCATGGTCAGGGCGGTCTATCCGGCCCGTGATTATGCCACCTCTTCCAAGCTGTAAATAGAAATAAGCATATAAGGATATAAGGGGTTGATTAGTTCATACATCCCCAACTCTAGCAGTTGCTTAGGTTCAGACCCTCTCTTGGCCACCCTCGCACTCTCCTGCCCAAGGAATCCCCAGCTCTAGCAGTTGCATTAGTTCAGACCCTATCTTAGTCAACCCTTGCACTATTCTGCCCCGGGAATCCCCACTCTAGCAGTTGCTTAGGTTCAGGCTCTCTCTTAACCAACCATTAAACTCTTCAGCCCAAGGAATCCCAACTCTAGCAGTTGCTTAGGTTCAGGCTCTGTCTTAGCCAACCATTGCAATCTTCTGCCCAAACTCTAGGTAGTTGTTTAGGATCCGACCCTCATGGCCGACCATTCCAACTCTATGCCTTTAGTCTTTCATAAGCCAGCCTTGTCTATCTGCCACGTGCCACCCACGAAGCTAGCTAAACACAGGCTCTTTACTAGATGGCTTTCAGAAGCCAGCCTTGTCTATCTGCCCCGTGCTACCCACGAAGCCAGCTAAACACAGGCTCGATCATACAGCGTTACTAGTTCTACATCATATCTAATAATCTACAAGCACCGCCACCAGCTACCAACTTTAGCCTCATGCCATATTACTCTAATAATAGCAACTACTCAAAGGCTACTTAGCTAAGCTCTACTTAGCGATATTTCTACTTAGCTTTCACACAGCACTCCGTCGACGAGCGACTTGTTATTTCCACTTTTACTTGTAACCGCATAACACGCCGCCAAAGATAGTCGCCTCTACGCCATGACGCTTACCCTTTGGCGGGATCTTACTATAATACACTCTGTGAACCTTACCATAGATAAACATTCTGCCTTCATCACAGAGTAACGATGCGTTGGTCAATTGAGTTGGTATTGCCATGTCAATTCTATTATTTACATTCGCGTCACGACGCGACAGCATCTGTACAACACGGAAGCCATTATTGACAACCGACACAATAACTTAGCAGACAATCACCGCAGAAAATCAGATAACAAAAGAAAGCGGTGTATCCAGACATAAGAGAATTAGCAGATTACTCAAAACACTCACCCAGCTCACTGAGGTTTTACTATTGAAGGTGTTCAGGTCAAAAAGAAGGTTTGAAGTGGACGTCGCTGCACCCCCGCAGGGGGGCGCGGCAGGCGGTCACGGGGCTTCGCCCCCTGGCCGCGGAGGCCATACCTCGGCCTGTTAAAACAGGCCCGTCATTATGATGCCTATTTAATAATAAATGCTTTATTTCCAAATTTACAATTTTCAGAATAGCACTTAGGTAGATAAAACTATATAAACCAAAAAATTGTAAAAATACCACTGAATTTAAAACCGCTGGCACCCAAGCTAAGATTAAACTTGTGTTATGGGTGTCAGGGCTCTCTCTATATACATTGCCAAGATAATTTATACAAGTTCGGAGTTACATAGTGATTAGTGTCACTAGCGATTGCTGGAGCAAGCAGTATGTAAGGAAGGAAATTAAAACTATGGACTGTAGCCATTCTCGGAGTGTGTATGTATGTTTGTGTGCGTGTGTGTGTGTGGATGTGTGTACGTGTGTGTGTGCGTGTGAGTGTGGGAATCTGTGCGTGTGTGTGTATGCGCGGGAACATTGTAAATGTTTGCGCTATAATGCGGAGTGCAAGAGTAAATAAATAAGAGTACTTTTAGAGTAACTTTTCTAATAACTTTTCTGTCTCCTCATAAGTAAGAGCCATGATCCATTTGCTCGCTATCTTCTTACACTCAAACTTATTTTTACTATAGATGCCACAGTGTTTGTTTACTGCATTGTACAAACGACTTCCCAGAAATCGGAAGTTTCTTTCAGCAAATTTGGTTCTACGACTCTCTACTGGACAGACATCAGTTGATCTTCGTTTTGCCAGATGACCGGTACTATACTTTAAAGATGCGTGTTTGCGCAGAATGTATTGAGCACAAAGAGCTGTCTAACGGTCATGACTTGACAGTCTTTATACAATTGTTTAGTGCTATACCGAAAATGATTAAACGTCATCACTTTAAGTACAGCTCGTTGCGCCCTTTCCAATTGTAAAATATTTGTTTTTGGAGCGCCACCCCAAACTGTCACCCCAAACGATAGAACTGACTGGCACAGCGAGAAATATACCATTCGCAGGGTATCAAAATCTGCGCTACATCGTAGATTTTTAAAGATTGAGATAAGCTTTCTCACTCTGCCAGACAGCGCCCTCATCTGCATACTCCACGACATAAGATGGTCTATCACAATGCCCTAGATATCTGACATTGGTTGTTCTAGTCAGGGGAAGGCAGGAGCACTGGTCTAATTGTTGATTACAGTTATGAGCCCTGATGGCAAGCGAATCATCGGGTTGCGATGACAGCTTTATTGAGAAGGGGACAAAATTTGTCTTGTCCACATTCAAAGTTAGGGTGTTTGCTGATAGCCATGACATTACGATACCTAGCGCTAATTCAGCTCGCTCATGGACTTCCTTCCAGTCTTGGCCATATACGAGTAGAGCCGTATCGTCCGCGTATGTGTATATGTTACTATTTGGTATGGACAGATTACAAAGACTATTTACGTAAATTAAAAAGAGGGTGGGTCCTAAAATGGAACCCTGAGGAACTCCAAAAGATAACATGTGTCCGTCACTAACATATGAGCCAATTTTGACACATTGTGTCCGCTCAGAGAGGTAACTCTCAAAAATTGCTAGTGCAGAACCCCTCACTCCAATCCTCTCCAATTTTAACATAAGGGTAGGGACAGAGACAGTGTCGAATGCTTTAGACAAGTCCAAGAATATGCCCAGACATTTCGTTTTTAAATCAAGCATCTTAACGGCTCTGTCAACAAAGGCGGCAACAGCGTCTTCACAAGATTTCCCTCTACGGAAGCCATATTGATTCTCCGATAAAATATTATGAGCTTCAATAAAGTCGATGAGGCGATTGTTAAGGATCTTCTCTACAATTTTTGACAGAGCCGGAAGTACCGATATGGGTCTGTAATTATTTACACTGCCTCTGTCTCCACCCTTGTGTATTGGATGCACAATCGCTCTCTTTAAAACCCTTGGAAAGACACCTTTCGAGAAACATAGTTGACATATGTATGTGATAAGGGGGACTAGGGTCTGTTTGCTCATCTTTAACATTCTGGTTGTAATTCCATCCCAACCCGCGGCAGAATTAGTACGAAGATTCATTATGATTCTTTCAACTTCAGCCTGATCAGGAGTCAGGAGGACGAGAGAGTTTGATTGTGCTTCGTTTTGTAGATGTGGAACATGTTTAGTAGGTGTAGTTGTATGTTTGGCCGCTAGATTTTTGCCAATATTCGCAAAAAAATCATTTACCAAATTAACGGAGCTCATTTCGTCGGCACCAGAAATGGATAACAGGTCCGTGGGAGGAGTTTTAGAATTTTTTTTTACTCAGTATCTCATTAATTACTTTCCAAGTCGCTTTGGGATTATTTTTTGCTTTAATTATTTCATTTCTCTCATATTCGGTTTTTAGTCTGTTTAGCAGTTTAGTACAGAAATTACGGTAACGTAGGAATGTAATTTTAAGGTTGTAATTATCCGGGGTTTTTTTATGGTCCCTATGCATATTATCCCGATTTCGGATACATCTCAATAGACCTTGCGTGATCCAGGGCTTAATAATTTAGGCTTGGCCTGTGGCGTGCGATACTAATATCACACGCCTGTGAGTGATTGCTATTAGGTGTACCGTAGGCGCGCCTACAACGCTGTATATACAGCGCTGTTTTCTTCACGACACCTCGGCGGTCCGACTCCGCCAGGTGAGACCTCCGGTTGCCCGGAGGAGGCCCGGCCCCCGGTCAACCAGCGACAGAGGTGTCGACTCCGACGCACCTACGGAGGATGAGTGGCTCCCGCCCGCCCCGCGCACCGGAGCTAGCCGGCTGCGTTACGGACGGAGAGCCGTTATGTGTGTACAGGCGGTAATGTACTGTGTAAACACCGCCCGTGATTGCGCGGTTCGCGAGCCCGCTCGCGTCCACACGTGTGTCTACATGTCATAAATGTGTAGTGATGCATGTGTGGTTGTAGTTACGCGCCCTGCCTATATTAACTTAGCACAGGTCGCGCAGCTAGGTGTGTGTTATGTGTGTGGAGTCATTACTGTGTAGGTAAGCTGTGTGTAACCTGGAGAAACAGCTTACCCAGGCGTCAAAAAAAGAAGGTTTGCAACTCGAAGACAGCTTTTATAACGTAGACAGAGAATCACAGACAGGGCACTCCCATAGAGAAAAATCGACTGGCATGAGCTCCTTTAGAGTATATATGTTCTGTGGGCATGAGGCTCACATATCATGTTTGACAGTTTTTTTTTTTTTAATATAGCATTGAGCCCGGTGCAGATTTTCAGGCAATGGCGTGGTATGGCTTCAGCCTAAAAGGTTTTTCTTGCTAGTATTATTGGTAATGTTAATTCCATTTTACAAGCATATTGCAATAATTGCAATATGTTTTGCGAATAAGTTAAAAAGGGAATGTTAGGAAAAAACCAACTTTTCTTATTATTTTCATTTCTTTTTATTTTGGTTTTAAATTTATTATACGCTTTTAATTGCATTTGAGGCAACGGTTTCTTTTCAAGTCTGAAAACATCTGTGCCTTTTAATATTTTATTAATAACATTGCACCAATTAAATACTGCTAATCTTAAAGTTAATGCAAGAAAGCATTCAGAAACAGCATCCTTATGCAGTTCACAATTTAGGAAGTCAAACAAATACTTAGATTTTATATGATTCTTAATATTTTTTATAATAGGACTATGTTCAGGTTGATTTTCAAGTATTTGTTTGCTTCTTCTATGATAATTCCGAATAATCTCACAGCATTTTCTGAAGGGTAGGTCAATTTCTTTTCTGCTATGCTCTTGAACTCTCTGAAGGAAATCCAATTGTTTACACTATTTTTATCATAGTTGGATTCCCTACTAGTTAAATTTTCTTCACAATGCCGACACTTTATGTTATGTAAGTAATATTTTTCTTATGACCCACCCAGCTGTAAATGCACGTGAGTGGACCTGTAGCCTTTCTTGCCTTGCTGAGTTTTGAATGCTTTCACTTTCAACCCAGTTCGATAGCTCAGAGGACTCAGGTAAACCTAACTCAGGATTTGCAAGTGATAAACTTACTGATTCTGAGTTAGTTTGTTCTATATTAAAAAGTGATTTTAATTTTAATAACTGTTTACCTAAATCCTCTTCACAATTGTAGCTATCTGAGTGAAACTTGATAAACCTCGTGATTAACAGTGATTTAAAGGTACTTTTGAAGGCATGGCAATCTGGATTTGTATTTCTAAAATTATACGCCCGCATTTGTCCAAAAAAGTTTTCGATGGAATCTGAATTTAAATATCGCGGGCGCTTAATTTTAATGTTTCTTTCATTCAAGTATTGCCACACTCTCTGGTAACTTTTCAAAGTTGTAATCCAATTTTTAATGATGGCACAGATGTTTCCTTACCGTGTTTATCGACAAATTTAATAAGTTTTAATGTTTTTATTGCTTCCCTCCAAAATTCATGGTGCTGCGACTTTTCTGTTACCGCCTGTCTTAATGGCTTCCCCTTTGAATTCTTGTTGAAGCCTGTTCCATTGACTGAGTCAAACAGGTCGTCAAAGAATGCGATAACTTTAGCTGTATTCTTTAATGTAGGGCTTACTTTAGTTCCATCTGCATAATGAGCTACAACAAATAACATAGGTAGTTAATTATTACTTAGTCAATCCTAAGGTCAAGGAAAAGGCTAGGCAAGTGATGATGAATACTAAGGTCATAAACAAAATTCATAAAACAAAACAATCAGTACAGTAACTTACAAAACTGAGCGGTGTAAGACAATGTAGCAGCTACTGTCTTGCTGAACACAGCAGTGCAATTTTTCACCTGAAATAAAATATTATAAATTACAACTTGAAAGCGTATACCTATTGCAAACAGGATTGGAAAGCCATGGGAGAGGCCTTTGCCCAGCAGTGGGACAGATCAGGCTGACTTAAATTACAGGTTTCGGGGCACAGGTTTCATTTTACATAGTAAAATGCTGTTAGAGGATTTGAATATCATAAGCGATCTAATTAAACAATTACCTTCATTTTCTTAATTTTCTCTGGAATCACATGTTCGTCAGTCAACTTATGGAGGAGGCGCGCCTGTGCATGATTGCAGTCAGTTTGTACACATCTACTATATCACTCCATTTGGATATTTCTCCATTAACGGATATATTTTTTGTAATAAAATTATTTCTCAATCCTTTAATGAGGTGTGGTGGATCATGAATCACACTGAACTTCTGTCCGTTAAGTTCAATAACATCATCTGAAACATTAAAATTATATTGTTACAATAGACTTCAAAACATTTGTTGGGTGTGGTCCATGTAGGCATAGTTTTAAATGTTGTCACAAAAGCATGCACGTAAAGAGAACAAGACCTACTCACCAATATTTTCACCGGCAATTATTTGCAGTCGCCTTGTATCTTATTGGAGACTCTTCAGGGCAGCTCGAAATGCTGTACCTTGGTCACACACCAAAGCTAACGGTTTCAGTCCTGTGTTACCAACAGCAGTGATCATTTGTTTCAGAATTTCTTTTAATTCAACCCCTGAAGTTGCTCCTTTACAAAAATAAAAGGCCAGAGGTTGCTGCCACTTGTGAACCACTCCCCGTAACATAAACACAAGGGCATGGTCAGCGAAATTATTCGTTTTTAGGGTTCCGTACCTCAAAAGGTAAAAACGGAACCCTTATAGGATCACTTTGTTGTCCGTCTGTCTGTCTGTCTGTCTGTCTGTCTGTCTGTCAAGACCTTTTTTCTCAGGAACGCGTGGAGGTATCAAGCTGAAATTCATATCAAATACTCAAGTCTATGGTCTCTTGGAGCTGTGAAAAAATCAAACTTCTAAGTCAACGCGATCAAAAGATACTCCCGTTTATGCCGCAAATTTTCGACACTCGCAAGGGAATCAAAACCTACAGGGTACTTCCCGTGAACTCAGAATCTTGAAATTTGGTACGAAGCAACGTCTTATAACACAGATAAAGGAAAAATTGCGAAAAGCATAAATTTTTAGTTACATCATATAATAAAAATATTTTTAATAGTTTTAAACTTATTACCCCTTTACTCATGAACGCGTAGTGGTATTATATTGAAATTCTTAACAAATACTCAAGTCTATAATATCTTTAAGCTGTAACAAAATCAAACTTCTACGTCAACGCAATCAAAAGATACAGCAATTAAAGCCGCATATTTTGAAACTCGCAACTACTCGCAAGGGAATCAAAACCTAAAGGATACTTCCAGACGACCTGGAATCTTGAAATTTGGCATGAAGCAACGTTATAAAGTACACATATAGGAAAAATTCCGAAAATCTTAAATTACCATAACTTTTACTTATATACCTAAAGGTTTGTACGGAACCCTCGGTGCGCGAGTCTGACTCGCACTTGGCCGGTTTTTTTATTGAGTTCCACAAATCCATCAATAATGTCTTTATGTTTATCATAAAACAAGGCTGCTTCTAAAGCCACTTCATCAAAAAGTATGGAGCAATATTTTTTTTTTCATCCCAAGTGTTGACCTGAAAGCAAATTGCATTATTTATATTCATTCATATAAAACTTTGCCAACAAAATATGGAAAAAAAAAATTTAGAGCAACTAGTTATTTTCATTTAAAAAGAATATTACCTCTTTTTTCACAGCTTCAAATATTTGAGGATTGATTCCTGATTCTATTTTTAATTTAGAAATCATTTTGGTAAGAGTATATTTAGATGGTAAAATAAATATCCTGTGAAGAAATTATAGCTCTTTGGGCTCTGTTTCATTATTGCCATTGCTATCAATTTTTCTTCATCCGAGAATCGCCGGCCCCTGGCTTTTTTAGTGCACTGTTTAATCTGCATCCATAAGAAAGCTTGTGCCATTGGATTCAGTTTTTCTGTGAGCTTTTCAAAAGATTTTTCTTTTGAAAATTTCAATGCCTTTTTTGCTCGTAAATTGAAATTAAGCTGCCTTCTTGACTTAGTGTATTCCTTGTAAAGTTTAGAACAATGCGGCGACAGCTTATTTTTAGAATGTACGATACGCCGTCTTTTCTTTGTAGTTGGAGTATGATGCACAACTTCTGAAAAATAAATAATTTAATATATTACCATATCAGATAGTTTCTTTTTTAAGGCTGATGCTTCAGGGTAGCCCGCAAAATTCAAAGCTAGGTTGTATGTTGATTAAATTAGTTTTTGCGACTGTGAGATATATGTATGTTGTTACAAAATTATAATCATCAAAATCATTAATACAACCCTACGAGTTCATAAAGATTGAGAACGACTCTTTCAAGGTCAAAGAACCCTTATCCAAAATTAAACAATTTGTATTTCTTACCAGCTATTTGTTCCACAGTGACTTCATGTCTACACCCAGATGTAGAAGGCAAAGGCTGTACCGATGAAATTACATCCGCTTCAGTTTCTGAAATGTAAATTTACACTCATTTAATAAAATTAGCAATAATTAAACTAAACTACTTTAAGGGTCAGTGAGTCGTCTTTGTATTGAAGGAGATTCCAATATATGACTTACCCAAAAAACAAATGTTTTTATTTTTTTGAAACTTAATCATAATAGTAGAATTGAATGGAAACTTACCATTACAAACAATTTTGTCAGTTTTTGAGTATTTCTCCACAACTTTTGGTTTACAGTAGGTGTGATCCATGTGTCTTCTTTTTTTTATGTAGTCATGATCAGTTTTGACACTCTCTGAAAAATATTTTACAAATTCATTAAAAGTTCAAGGCGGTGAATTATTCTTAATTGGAATACATCATTGTCATAGGTAATAGAACCTTAACACTTTCCGTTACAGTGAACATCTATAGAGGTAATGATAATGGCCCACTTTAAGGACTAAGTGCGGAAACCTAAACCCCCTAATAGATAGAACTTGTTCACTGTCACCAAATGTTTCTTACATTTAATAATTGGGTCAGTGGGTCGTGTTAGGGGTGCTTAATTAAATTGAAATGTAACTGCTTAAACTGTGGGTAAGCTTCTTATTGAGAATGAAGTGGTCAAGATTGCATGTAGTGCAACAAGTAAAATGTGCAGATAAGTAATGAAATTTATGCTGACAACACATAATTTAGTGACAAATAGGTACTTACCAGAGTTGTCGGGTATTAATGCATCGGTTTGAGGAATACCACTGGATATCTCGCGAGCAGTAAACAACGTTGGATAGGCGTCGGGGCAAAGACGAACTCTATCGCGCGTTGTTGAAAGAAACCTTTTCTCAAAATGGTTTCGACACACAAACTGTTTGCGAAGTTTTTGGAAGCTCAAGCTTCGCAGTCTTTCACAATTAATACACTGTAACCATTTTTTGAGTCCTATCTCACTTTTTGGAAACATATGAAAACTGACGTCCTTTCGTCTACTAGCACAGGTCACAACACAGCACTTATTGTACATGTTGCAGGATGCTAATATTACTGTTTCATTAATTGAGAGGATAAGTTACGGAAATAAATCAACGCAGAACTTCACTCGATCAACTTTGAAACTGTAGTACTGTAGTACAGTACACAGAACACATATTACCCTTACGCTGTAGTAGGTAGATTCAAAAGTTTTGACAGATCAAAAAACATGGCGTCATACAGGGAGAAGTGTGGCAGGCGGGAGGGGAAGGAACTGTCAAATGAGATATGTGAACCATAGACTATAGGGTTAGACTATTTTACTTGAAGATTGAGATTCTAAAATCTAAAAAATATTTTCTTTGTGCTTGTTCCGACGAAAAACGTGAACAAATTAATTACGTTACTTGCCGTTGGTAGGAGGTTTTTAAAAGGCGATTTTTGTCCTTTACATAGATTTAATTAAAATAAAAGGTTACATTAAGTACTTATGACTAATTATCTTAAAGACAACCTCAAGCTTCGGCGATCGAGCGAGCGTCTGCCCTTGATTTCTTGGATCGATCGTCCCATGGGATTGGTATGCGCGCACCGTCAGCACTTTCGTAACTTATTTCGTGTATCACTCACTGATTGCTAAGTGTTAAGCAATCAGTGAGTGATACAACACTTCACTGTAAGTCATGAATAAGTAGGTACTGTAGGTACGTAGTTATGTAGACTAATAGGAAGATGTCCATCGGTAACACCTCCCCCTCCAGACGAGCAACTATTTGCGCACGTTTAACGCAAATATTGCGGCTTGGTGATCCTGTGAAGCGGCTTCCTGAAGGTTAGGAGTAGTAGAAGAGGTCTCCGCTGGGGCTGATATTTTCTTCATTAAGGATTGGCGGCGACGTATAAGGTAAGTAATGACAAGTGCACCTGCACTTAATAGGGCTATGCCTTATAGCGGTATAACTATGTGGTAAGTAGTTGTAACGCCTGTAGTGTTCAATTTTACCGGTTTTTCTAATAGTACTTGATGCTGGATATCGCGAAGCTTGTCTAAGTCAATCGTAGTAAGGTTGTAGTGGGGTAATTCGTTCTCGAAGCTGGACGGCGAATCCTGTGGGATAGACATCAGCTCGACGGCGTTTCCGCGTACTTTGTCGTTACTGTTTACTATGGTGAACTCCAAGGTCCTTATAGAGCAATCCTTGGGTATTGATGCGAAGTAACTGCCATTCAATTGTCGATGTTCTTCCTGTCCGCAATTGATCTGAACCCTTGTAGGCTTTGGAAAAGTGATGACGTAATGCTGACTATCTAGTTGTAGAAGTGCTTCCTTGAAGAGAGAGATGGGAGTGGGGTGATATAGTTCTTCTATATCTTTTTGGTAGAGAAGGTGATGAATACAATCTCGATGCGTGCGCCCTTGATATGAGACTTTTTGTTCACAGATGTACCAGGTGTCGATCTTCGGGCATTCAGCCTCCATGTATACAAATTCCTTAGAGTTAGTTGCTATGTAAGGAAAAGGTGGTAGGATAACTTGAGATTTTCTATTAGGAACAGGGCAAAGTCTGAATAGGCTATAGGTTGTAGGTGACAAAATAGGAAACTTGAGGACAATCGCTATCTTATTACTAGTGTAGTATGACCCTATGTTAATTATATTATAATAGTACCTAGTATCTAACTGAATTATATGATCCGAATTGTATAAAGATTTTAATTTGCTTAATATATTGTTCAATTGCTGAACACTAATTATAGAGTGGTGCATAGAATTAGTGCGACTAAACGCCAAAATATTCTCTAATCTATTTATCTCTAAATATAAATCTTGAACATTGTTAGTTAATGCGTTAAAAATCTGGAATAAGCGAATGAATTTAACTGTATGATTATCGCTAGTGACGTTCAATAGATAGGCTATAGTTTTTGTGAGCTTTTGTTGGTTAGAGCTCAAAGTGTCTAATACTCGCGATTGTTGAACAGTCATATCCTTGAATAGACTGACGTGCTTATCAAAGCTATCTGTTAACTCTTTATCATTACTACGCAAAATTTTAATAGCGTGTTCGAATCGTAGAGCGTCAGCATGATCTAAATTGCCTGTAATGCTTTTTATTAAAGATCCCAAGGGGTCGATAAGACCTCGTTTAAATCTTTTACTAGGGCCAAAGGTTTCAAGGTGAGATGTGATTTCGTCTAACTTTTTAAATAGATAAAGAATTTGATTTTTAAACATGGATGCACTTCGATTAGATAAGTTAGCAGTCAGGTCGTATAGCTGAGTTCTTAATAAGTTAATCTGGTGTTGAATTTTGTCCAAGTTAATTTCTTGTAAAAAGATATGATCATGTGCAACAATTCTAGTTTTGCCTAGGTTAAAGGGCAATATTCCAGGTCCGTTAGATAAATCGTCAAGTCGGATGATTTTGTCCGTCGGATTGTCGGCTGGTACTTGGTCCAGGGTCATGATGAGGGTTATGATCCTGCAAAAATGGCGGCTTTTTATTTAATTTAGATCGTTTAATTCTAGTTTTAGCAACTGGTCCAGTCTTTTTAGATGTGTAAATGTGTATAGGTAAGTTCGTAGTGACTTTATCTTGAGTGTAACGTGATGCGAGCTTTTGTCTCTGCGCTATCGGATTCCTTACGTATACATTTTGTCCTGGCTCGTAATCGGCTTCAGGTTCACGGTCAAGGTTACGGTGAGCCATTAAGGTCTTGCGTTCACGGTAAGATGAGTCAAATATGATTTTATACACTACGTCCATTTTATCACGGTGGTCCTGTAGGTATTGTTGAAATAATTGCTGGGTTAGGTCTAAGTCTGTCGGGTCTCTAGGGTCAAAGTGTCCAGTGATCAGGTCAAATGGTCTGCATTTGGTCAAACTATGTACAGAACTATTATATGCAATTAGTGCGTATGGTACCAGATTTTGTGCCAACTCGTTCTTACGCTGTAATTTCAATAAACGTAGGTGTTCTAGTAGTGTATTGTGAAAGCGTTCGATCATTCCATTTTCGTGTGGCGCATCAGCGGCAACTAGGTGATGGTCTATTTTGTGTAATTTAAAGAATTCTTGGACTACCTGATTAGTGAATTCGGTACCCCTATCAGTTGTTAGGGATAATGGGAAACCGTGGTGAGTGCTGAACTTTATGAGAGCTTTTACTATATTGGGGGCAGTACAATCCGGTAATTGGTATGCTTGTGCGTATTTAGAGAATGCGTCGATAATGGTTAAGTATTTTTCTTGTTCTATTGTCAAGACATCTGCGTGAGCAAGTGCGAAAGGTTTTGTAGGTGGTGGGACTATCTGAAATTCAGGACGTGGGGGGACACGATCATATTTAGCACGATTGCAAATGACGCACTCATTAATTAATAATGTAATTTGTTCTTTTAGTTTTGGCCAAAAGTATCTTTGTGATAGTGATAGATATGTTTCATTAATTCCTCTATGATTGGTTTTTCCGGTATGATATTTCGATATTATGTCTTGCTGTTCCAGATAGTCTAAAACGTTTTGAATTTCACGTTTAACTAGAGTTATTTTAACTGCAGAGCTTTTCAGGTTTTGCTGAATTACAGGAACAATAGTATACATTTTTTCAACTGGTTGTACTAAAATAGCTGTGCGAAGTTTAGGCTCAATGAATTTCTGAACTATGGATACAATTTCTTCTTCTAAATTATTTTCAGAAACTTCTACGACCGTCCTTCTGAAATTTTCAAAAGGGACTGTGATTTTGGGTTTATACTTTAAAGATCTAGTCGTACATTTTATTACAAGCTGTCTTCTAAATTTATTTAAGGGTTCTTCTGAGATGGGTACTTCTAGGATAGGATTCTCTTGAGATGTGTGTATTGTTTCAGAGTCATGCATATCTAAGTTGGGGGTTGGATTACTTAAAGCTCTTAACGAGGGTGCAGTGTCAGTTGAAGAGTCACTGATTATAGGTCTTTCATCAGGTGCTGTCACAGTAGATTCTGAGTCAGAGATATTGACTATTAAAGAAGGCGATTCTTCATTATAGATCTCTACCCGTGAGAGTGCATCGGCGTTTGTATTGGCTTTCCCTTTTTTGTAGACTACTTTATAGTTAATAATAATAATAATAATAATAATATTCCACAACTATCACACAACGCCATCTAGTCCCAAGCTAAGCAGAGCTTGTGTTATGGGTACTAGACAACTGATAAACATACTTATATATTTCTAAATACATACATATTATAGATAAATTACACCCAGTTATATTCGGATAATTTAAGTTTCCACCTAGTAAGTCGTGAACTAGGTACCTTGAGATTCATGAGCCATTGTAGTGGCTTATGATCTGTAACTATGGTAAAGTTCCTACCAAATAGGTACGGCCTAAAATATTTGACCGCCCAGACTATTGCCAAGAGTTCCTTTTCTATGGTTGAATAGTTAACTTCACTGTCGTTTAACGTTCTTGAGGCATAGGCTATCGGTCTATCTGTACCTATCTGTCCTTGGGACAAAACCGCTCCTAGCGCTACATTAGAAGCGTCTGTAGTGAGAACAAAGTCTTTTGAAAAGTCGGGGTATTGCAAAATAGGGTCGTTCGTTAATAGAGTTTTGCAATGTTCAAAGCATTTAATATATTCGGGGGTAAGATTTACTTTTGCACCTTTCTTTAAACATGAGGTTAATGGTTTTGTAATACGCGCAAAATTTGGTATAAATCGTCTATAATATCCTATTAGACCTAGAAATGCTTTAATCTGTTTTTGAGTTTTAGGAACGGGGTATTTAAGAATAGCTGAAATTTTCTCGGGGTTAGGTTTAACACCTTCCGTTGTAATGACATGACCAAGATATGGTGTTTCACGTTTTAAAAATTCCGATTTATCTAATTGCAATTTGAAATTGGATTCCCTAAGCCGCTTAAATATTTTACGCAAATTAACTATGTGTTCCTGTAGTGACGTAGAAAAGCATAAGATATCATCCTGGTAGACGATGCAGATCTCATGTTGTAAGCCTCTAAGGATATTGTCCATGACGCGTTGGAATGTGGCAGGACTATTCTTTAGGCCCATAGGCATTCGTAGAAATTCATAGTGTCCGTTACCATCTGCTACACTAAATCCTGTTTTATGAATGTCGTCTGGGTCGAGTTCTACCTGATAAAAACCACTAGCGAGATCTAGGGTAGTAAAATACTGACAGCGTCCTAATTTGTCTAATATATCTGTAATGTTAGGGATGGCGTATTTGTCATTGATAGTTTTTTCATTTAATTTACGGAAGTCTATAACAAGCCTCCATTTAGTTTTGCCAGATGCATCCCGTTTTTTCGGAACTATCCAAATAGGTGCACTCCATGCTGAAGTGGATGGTCTGATAATACCTTGCTCTAACATTTTTCTAATTTGCTCTTGGACTTCTTCTCTATGAATGAATGGATACCTATAAGTTTTAGAATGTACTGGAATTTCATCAACCGTATTAATTTTATGTTTTATTTTATTTGTGAAGGTTAAAGGCTCATTTTCTAAATAAAAAATGTCCGAAAATTCCTTACACAATGTTAATAAGTTAGCGCGTTCCTCAGCGTTAAGGTGGTCTGTACGTAAGCGCGATGAAATTTCTTGGAACCGTCCGTTGTCTTCACTGTTGGTGACTAATGTCTGTTCGTTGAATATATGTGCAACTATTGGTTTATCAAGGCTAAAAATAATGTCATTATTAGTGGGATTAGTTATTTCTACTATGCATGTACTATTTTCAGCAGTGGACAGACATTCAGTTATATTACAGCCACTAATTGATTGCTGATTAACCATTACATCACCTTGACAAATATTAATAGGCACCTTAATTAGTCGGGTGGACTGTGCAGGGAAATTGTCTCAAATAAGTTAATTGTTTTAGAGTCATACATTTGAAGTCTATTGCAGGATAATTTAGTCGTTAATGTACGCGTCTGAAGGTCTATTTTTGCTTGCCACTGTTCTAGTAAGTTCCATCCGATTAAGCCATCAAAATATTCGTGAAATTTATAGATGAAAAATTTTATAGGGTTGTGGCCTTGAAATTCGGAAAAGCATGGTAGAATTATAGAATATTCATTTCTAGTAGTTGCGTGAATATTTGACACAATAAATGGGTCTTCATAAACTGGTAAGTGGGAAAAGTACTTGTCTACGCTTTCAGGACTAATAAATGACTGATTAGCGCCTGTATCGATGAGCAATTTTAGCGGGGGGTTTTTTATCTGAATATATGGGAGTTGTCTTTTACTATGAATATTCAGTTCTATTCTGGGAAATTGACGTCCTTGGCCTCCTGAAAATTTTCAGTGTTATGTTGTTCCATATTTTCAGGTGTGTTTTCAGGGAAATAGTCCTCGGGTAAGTATTGCGAATAGTCAGAGTTGTCGGTTTGGTCATAGTTATAATAGTCATCGGTCTCATTAAGATTCACCTGTCTGCGGTCAGTTTGTCCAGTCAAGGGTAAGTTGCGGGCTACGGGGTGACTTATGCCACCACAGAACATAAAAAAAACCGGCCAAGTGCGAGTCAGACTCGCGCACCGAGGGTTCCGTACAAACCTGTAGGTATATAAGTAAAAGTTATGGTATTTTTATTGCAACGTTTGCTGGGTCAGCAAGTCTAATATATAAAATTCTCGTGTTGCGGTGTTTGTTTCCAAACTCCTCCGAAACGGCTGAACCGATTTGCATGAAATTTTGTGTGCATATCGGGTAGGTCTGAGAATCGGCCAACATCTGTTTTTTTTTTTTAATCGCTGATCAACGTTTGCTGGGTCAGCTAGTAAGTTTATGATTATTAAAAAAAATATACTATGTGATGTAACTAAAAATTTAAGATTTTCGGAATTTTTCCTATATGTGTACTTTATAACGTTGCTTCATGCCAAATTTCAAGATTCCAGGTCGTCTGGAAGTATCCTTTAGGTTTTGATTCCCTTGCGAGTAGTTGCGAGTTTCAAAATATGCGGCTTTAATTGCTGTATCTTTTGATTGCGTTGACGTAGAAGTTTGATTTTGTTACAGCTTAAAGATATTATAGACTTGAGTATTTGTTAAGAATTTCAATATAATACCACTACGCGTTCATGAGTAAAGGGGTAATAAGTTTAAAATTATTAAAAATATTTTTATTATATGATGTAACTAAAAATTTATGCTTTTCGCAATTTTTCCTTTATCTGTGTTATAAGACGTTGCTTCGTACCAAATTTCAAGATTCTGAGTTCACGGGAAGTACCCTGTAGGTTTTGATTCCCTTGCGAGTGTCGAAAATTTGCGGCATAAACGGGAGTATCTTTTGATCGCGTTGACTTAGAAGTTTGATTTTTTCACAGCTCCAAGAGACCATAGACTTGAGTATTTGATATGAATTTCAGCTTGATACCTCCACGCGTTCCTGAGAAAAAAGGTCTTGACAGACAGACAGACAGACAGACAGACAGACGGACAACAAAGTGATCCTATAAGGGTTCCGTTTTTACCTTTTGAGGTACGGAACCCTAAAAAACATGCCACTCATCGGAACGGGATCGTTTTGGGGTTTGTTACGAGGTGAAATTCTAAAACCCGTTGATATATCTGCACGTGGTAATGCTCTCATAGCCTGTTGGGTCTTAGAGGGGCCTTGTAATTGAGGTCTTTGCATGGGTGAAGGCTGTGGTATAAAATTGCCATTGTACGAATTCGGGATAAAATTAGGTCTAGGCTGATTGTGTAATGGAGGTACAAACCTGGGTGGTAGATTATTGGGCTTTTGATAACTAGCTGCTTTTTTTGAATTTTCTAGCTGGTAGCTCTTGTTTTGAAGATAGAACACATTAATCTCCTCCTGTGCAAACTCCAGAGCTTTTTCCAATGTTTCGGGACGCATGCACCTAACGCGTGATCCTATAGGTTCATGAAGTCCTCTTGTGAAAGTTTTCAACGCTAATTTATTATATAATTGCCTTTTAGCTTCTATGGTAGTGGTGACTGATTCGTGCAATTGCACATAGGCCATGATGGTGCTAAGCATGTTTTGCACACGCTCATAGAAAACGCTAGCCGTATCGGTACCTTGGGTAAGAAGTGATAGATCTGTGTAAAGTGAACATTCATCTCTATGATCCGAAAAACTATTAACTAAAGTATTACGAATTCCTTGCCAATTGTCCGGAATGCCATTGGTGGCTAATGTTCGTGCTGCTTTACCGGTTATTTTGTTGATAATTCCATTAAGAAGAGCTGAACTAACAAGCTGCTCGTCAGGATGAACATATTCTAAAACTAACTTATCACAAATGTGCAAAAATCTAACTAAAACGTGGGAATTTCCATCGAATTCCGGTACTAATCTAAGGGCTTTCCATATACTGTCAATTTTACTGGTATTGTCAGCTTGAGTCATTTCGATTTCGGAATGCTCACTAATGCTATCAAATCTAAATCTATCTATAGTAATATGCCGCGGATTCGGCAGGCCCCTATTTCT
This sequence comes from Xestia ashworthii, assembly GCA_950022955.1. Taxonomy (NCBI): domain Eukaryota; kingdom Metazoa; phylum Arthropoda; class Insecta; order Lepidoptera; family Noctuidae; genus Xestia; species Xestia ashworthii. Next base: position 3,013,926 of record OX465574.1, on the reverse strand, counting down.
CCTTGCCAAAGAAATTTTGACTACTTAAGAATAAGTAATGGGAAAAGGATCAGGAATAGCAACCGATTTCTAGGAATTGCATAACTTAAAACTATAACTCACAGTAGATACTGCATATCCAGTCTCATCGATGTTCGGACGAGGGCGGAGTTTCAGGGACAGAAGATTCTGCGGGCTCCTCCAACAGCGTTACTTGTAGATTCGTAGGGATAGTCAACACGTCGACGATGCGACTATCAGGCGGCCTCGAAGTTAGATAACGCGCACTGACTCGACTATCCTACCACGGCTGCGCCAATTACGTTACTTGCCGTTGGTAGGAGGTTTTTAAAAGGCGATTTTTGTCCTTTACATAGATTTAATTAAAATAAAAGGTTACATTAAGTACTTATGACTAATTATCTTAAAGACAACCTCAAGCTTCGGCGATCGAGCGAGCGTCTGCCCTTGATTTCTTGGATCGATCGTCCCATGGGATTGGTATGCGCGCACCGTCAGCACTTTCGTAACTTATTTCGTGTATCACTCACTGATTGCTTAACACTTGCAACACTTCACTGTAAGTCATGAATAAGTAGGTACTGTAGGTACGTAGTTATGTAGACTAATAGGAAGATGTCCATCGGTAACAAATTCATAAACATTTTGGAAGCTCAAGACTTGGCCAGAGAAGATGGCGTTTATAAAAGCATCAGCAGTGAGAAGGTGTATAAGACGACGACGTACATCTCAACAAAGGTCTACAAGCAAAAAACAAAGTAGCCACGATATCTTCATCAATAAATTGGAGGCAAAATGCACTATTATAGAGTGAGAGTGTGTACATTATTTTTTCTTAATACATTTTGCATTGGAGAAGACAGTTTTCGCCGCTGAACTAGAGAGGTTGATACTTTCGAAGAAAATATTGGGGAACATACTGCAGAAAACACTGCATCAAGTTTATTACTAGGCCAGGAAGGAACGTTGAGTTGACAAGAACTGCATGGCTGGATATTTTACCACAAGTGCCAAGCCATTACTGTCGTTCAAGCTCGAAAAAAATGTATGTTGAATCGACTTTTCGATCTGAATTCCACATGCATGAGGTTATAGAAAACCACTACAGAGTTGGCTCTAGAAAGACATTTTCGAAGGTAATGACTTAAGAAAATATCAGCATTCACCATCCTCGCAAAGACCAGTGCGACACGTGCTGTAGTTATAAAACTGGCAACATTTCCAAAGAAGAATACTCGTACGATAGCCATATTGTAAAGAACATTGAAGCCCGTGAAGCCAAAAAGAATGCCGTAGCTAGTGCAAATGAAAAGGTTGTAGTTATAACAGTGGATGTTCAAAGTGTTTTGCTTGCCCTAAAGCTATTGGCCTAGTGCTTTGTACTACAAATTAAAATTACAATGCCATAACTTCACCGTTTATAACGTTCTATCTAAAGACGTAACAATTTACTTTTGGCACGAAGCAGATGGTAATGTGACTGCTAATGAATTCACATCTTGTTTAATAGACTAAGGTCAAAACCTGCCACTTTCCACAGATGAGTTATCATCATTTCTGATGGATGCGGACACAAAAACCGGAACCGAATGTTGTCAAGTGCCCCAAGCGATTTGGCGCAAAGAAGAAAATTACATCACCCGGATAAGACAAGCTCGGCCACAAAAGCCCTATGATGTCAAATCCATTCACCATGATTTCTTCCTAAATTTCGAAGAGATGGAATCGAACCTAAAATCCATACGGCCTGGCAAAAAGAAGGGAGATCCTGTCGTGGTGGACATTAGAGGTCTTAAATATTTATCTGAGGGATCCGTGTTTTATAGGTTAAGACATGTCGATGAGTGGTCCGTACTTCCACAGCGAAGAAATAACCAAAGAAACGGTCTGGGATCTCCGAACCGATTGTACAGATCTCCGTTAAAAATTACTGAGAGCAAGTTTAACTTACATCATGAATGCACCTTACCATTTACAGGAACTGAAAATGGTAATAGATCAGGATTATCATCCGTTTTACAAAGCATTACAATTTGATCCGGGTGCTTTTTTTTTTATATGGGTACCTCAGTAAATAATGGTACTTTGATTTGTAACTTTTATTTTATTCTATTTTTTGATTCTACTGTTATCATAACTTAATAATGTTTTCTGAGAAATATATATATAAGTTTTTTCATTAAAACTAATAGTTTTTTATTTTAATTGTTCATAGGCATTTTTGTTCAAAAGCTCTGATGTGATACGTAAAGCGCAACGAAAATCTCTTATGTGTTAACTGAAACTGTTTTTTATTTTTTTTGCTATTGTACTACTTTTAATTTCAACTAACAAGAGCAAAATAAAAAGCAGGAAATCATATGGCTGATACCTATATTTTTTGTTGTAATTGGTTTCATTATATTTTTTTCAGTAGACGGTTTATATCGATTTTCTCATAAAGTTGAATTTTACACATAAGAGGTCTTAAAGTCGCAACGACGAAATACTTAAAAAATCCTCCAAACAATGCACACGTTTTATGTCAAAAACTTTTGACAGGTAACAAACTATCAGCGCCACCTTGCGGCATAATTTCCGGGAAACAACCCCATTGTGTAGTAAAGTTTAAACGTAGTGATTATATACTCTGTGGTAAAGTTGTCTATGGACTAACAAGAAATCCCTGTAAAATGCGAACTGTTCTTCTAAAGAAATTCTAAAAAGTCTAGCACACGGCTGTGACAGCTTTAGTTCCAAAGGGTCCGTTTTGGCGCTGGTGTAGCATCGCCGGCGCCATGCCGCCATCTTGGATATTATATACTCAAGTGTCATAATCAATCAAATGACACTTGAGTATATAATGCGCTCATTGTCAAAAATCTTCTGAGAATTCTGACCTCTGAGTGTATTTTCCTTAATTTTCCTAGTATTTTACTGAGTTGAGATACACAATTTCCTCTGTAGTTTGAGACAATACTGATTGTGCATGTTAAATGTGCGATTATTCGTCATGGGAATCCGAAAGTGCTGTGTAGGTGGTTGCAATGCAAGACTGAGTTTTCCCAAGAACAATGAACTTAGAAATCTGTGTATGCCTTCCTAGTGCCAACAAATTCCCTCCTCATTGGACTCAGGAAACGTGTCTATGAAAAACAGAAGAAGTTGCATAAGGCGTTCCGCTTAGTGTAGCTGGTGAGTTTTGTTAAACTTCTTAGGTTATGTAAAAGTCGTTTTGTTATAAGTACTCAGATCAAGTAAAAAGAGGACTATTTTTTGATTACTTGATTTGAGATGTTATAAGTTTTTTTTTTTATTAAAACTTCAATCAACTAGAAACCAACAGAATGTAAAGAACATAATATAGCGGACATATTTATTTTTATTTTGTACACGAAGCTACAGTAGAACACTGACTCCTAGGTCACAGGGTCCCCCTAGTTTAGGAGGCAGGGTTTTTAACTATTTGTACAGCCTTTTTCTAAGATTCAATGTACCTTTGTGGATTTTATCTGTATTGCTTATTACCTAAGGTGTTTGTGTCAATAAACTTACTTTTATTTTTATTTATATACAAAAAACATATACAGAATGTACCTATAGGGAAAACATAAAATCAACTTCGAAATACTAAAAATTACTGTATTAACTGTATCAAATATGTTTCCAGGGTGGGATGTAATCCGGGGTTGCGGGACTGTTCGAAAGAGATACCGCGGCCCCGGAACGTAAAGGGTGAGGAAGGAACATGGATGGGTTTTAGTCAGTAAGAGTCTGACACTCCCTCCCGCTCCGCCCAGAGTGGGAGAAGTCATTTGATGATTTCCCATCTTAAAAAAAAAAAAAAAAAACGGTGGGATGTAATACTTGAACATAATTATTTCAAGGAACAAGATGAGGAGGATGTACATGTACTACAACTGGTGTGTATGGTTATCTAAATATAGTCCCATTCATCAGTATTATTTTACTACTAGCTGACCCACGCAACTCCGTCTGCGTCACATAAGAGAGGGAAAAAATCCCCGTTTTTGCAACATTTTTCATTCCTGCTCCGCTCCTAATGGTCATAGCGTGATGTTTTATAGCCTTAAGCCTTCCTCGATAAATGGACAATCCAACACAAAAAGAATTTTTCAATTTGAACCAGTAGTTCCTGAGATTAGCGCGTTCAACCAAACAAACAAACAAACAAACTCTTCTGCTTTATAATATTAGTATAGATAAGTATGAGTACAACTCGCCAACCCGTCTTGAGCAAGCATGGTAATCAATGCTCGTGCCTTCTCTGTTGAGAAGAGGCCTTTGCCCAGCAGTGGGTCAGTTATAGGCTGGTTTTATTAAAATGAGTACAACTTATATATATAATACAGCAATATTTCTCAATTTTTCAGGGTGGTTGGTTGGTTGGTACAGTTGATCATAATTACTCCGAGGAGCAAGATTACAGTGTCATAACATCATCAGTTTTGATTGGAACGGCAGGTATAGATTATACATACATAAAATATCTTCTAATGTTTTAATTTTAATCCAATATAGGAAATAAGAAATTCCCTACACTGTGGCACCCTCAGAAAATATTCTTAGCAGTGTGGGGCTCCTTAGTGCCCCATAACTTTTGTCATGTCATCACTTAAAATTGTTTGTTGTGCGTCATGCTGATGGACCTTTTTTTTTTACTTTATTAACGTACATTTCTTAGTTGTTGTGGCAACTGCGAGGGCTATAATTAACAGTCCAGCAACGTAACGTCTCATATACAAAGTGTCTCCATTTCTACAAAACTGGTATTTGTTTACTAATGTGTTCATTATTCTTATTTTCAGATAAATTACATGGTCTAGATTCTGGAGCTACAATGGCCACAACAGCTGAAGTTGTTGAATTTTTTGATGAACTGTTTGACAGTGTTAATGGCTATCCTGGTGGTGGAAAAAGGAGAAAATTAAGACGAGCTGTAAAGAAGACTCACTACATCATTCTTTTTGGATTGACGCCATCAAAAAAATTAAATCAGTTAGTTTAAAAATGTTTATAAAAATATAAAACCTATAAATTATCATTTTTATTTTATTATGATTACCTGAACCTCAAAAATAAATCAACTATATGAAGGGGTCATTAAAGTATCGATATCAATGAAAAAGTCGATATAAAAGAGCATCACTAGTTATCGATAACAAGATTCCTGCAATCACTATTACACTTATATATGTCACCGTAAAATTGTCAAATACGTTATATTGTAATATCACTAGCGATATTGTAAAGTCTCGAATTATTGTCAAATGAACATACTGCTTACAATAAAACGCATTATTTTTCGTGTAATGCATGCGATGGTAGTCAACTCACGCGGTGTGGAGAGAAGGAGGGGTCCCCCTTGCCCAGTGGTACCACTCTCATGAAAAGATACTGTACCATTCCTGAGAAATATCGATTAATATAACCTAACCTTAAAACACTTCATATTCCCCTAAAAAGCGTAGTCGACGGAGCCCCGCTTCGCGGGGCCCCTATTTCCGAGTGCAGGGTTTAAAGGAACCTAACTAACCTAACGGGGGGTGCCCCATGTCCCGTTTATGGGGGCAAGGGATACTTCCGTATGTTCAGTTGACAATAATTCGAGACTTTACAATATCGCTAGAGAGATACACGTTATATTGTAATATAACGTATTTGACAATTTTACGGTGACATATACATAACTTTTTCTGTATACTTCTGTCAAATCCCCGATGGCTACAACAGCGCCAAAACGGACCCTTTGGAAACTACCAAAAAGTCACTGTCGTATCTGTAGCTAGCTACTAATATAGTAATCTGTGGTCTAGCACTCTCAGATAATTTCGCGTAACTTTCGTTTTAATAACATAGTTTTTATGTAGTTTTTATACAAGAGGTGCCAGTTGTTGTACTTAGGAGTGTTTAAAGATTTTATGTTCGGTTACAAGATGGAAAAACTGCCAATGTGTAGGATATGTCTAGCGGAGAACATTCGCATGTGTGTGGTGGTCAACAAGAACTTGCATAAACTCTATGAACGGCTGACTGATATTCCAGTAAGTTGATACTTTGAAAAAGATTGAATTTCTGATGATACTTATTGTTTTAACTGCCTCTCATCTCTAGTGTGTGAGTGCATAAATAGCTTCACAACATATTTGTAAGATTGAAAGTATAAGACGACCCACTGACCTATTATTTTGTTTCCTATGAATTAATCATAGGAAACAAAATAATAGGTCAGTGGGTCGTCTTATATAAAGCAAGTTTTATTACAGTTTGTAACTGAAGACAGTCGACCGATGCTTGCTTGTTCCATCTGCTGCGTTAAACTTAAACAATGCTGCCGATTTATGATGAAATGTTTGGAAGCTGAAGAGCTGTTTGCTCAGATGACGAGTGAGGATTACGAGGTGAGGTATTCAACTGACATTTAACAGTCAGTTACATTAGGTTATCATTTATCGGAGTTGGGTCTTATTATACATACTAACAACCTGCCCTTGCTATGCATGGATACAATGTAGATATTAGTAGTCCACCTTAGGTGTAAAGCTTTAATAAACAAATATAAACTTTCCTCTTGAACTTACAGAAGTGATCATTAGCCTTTTAAAATAAATACTTGTAATAATAGCATGACCATGTACCTATTCTTTCAGCAAAATCCTATTGTAAAACAAGATCAGTTACAGTTTTTCGGAGGACTAATGAAAACATCAGTACAGAACATAAGTATAGTTGATGTTGGTCTAACAGAATGTGTTATTGCGAAAGAAGAGTTACCAGCTGTTTGTGAGAGTCTAGATGACATTATTGACCACACAGAAGAACATCAATGTGACGGTATGTTTGTCAGAACAAATATCACTTATGATTTGAAAAGAGTAACCATGGAGTTTATTGCCTGTTCTTCTCCTTGGAAACAACCAACCCGAACTGTGCACCTTTTTCTTTTAAAAGTGCCCATCTTGGCCAAAGTTGAAACAAAACATTTACATAATTTGTATAGCATATGTGTATTCATATAACCAGATAAAATAACCTCTAAAAGTAATGTATAGGCTCCTAAGACCATTTCCCTGCAGCTACAATGGTTAAGGTACTTGCTCTTAGGAGCTGAAAACTAAATATTGCATAACTTTTTATTTATTTACGTTTGAGGTTTTTTATTTCTGCAACAAATTCAACAAATTAAGACCTTCCTTTTGAAGCATCATTCACCTAATAAATAATAATAATAAAAAGTGTTTATTTCTCACCACAAGCCAAAAAATACAAAACAATATTTACACATAAGCAGTAGCCAACGATTTTTGGTTGTTGATCGCTGGTGCCTGTGGTAGGTAGTAACACCTGTAATACAGGTCACCAGGTCCCCACCTGTTTAAAGTTACACATTAGATAGCTTACATCTGGTATCACAGCAAATAACAAAAATTTCAAACAATTAGTGAGCTTATTAAAACAAAAAGAAAAAACAAAAGTGAGTAAAGAATAATCTAAGTAAAACAAATTAAAAAGTTTGTATGGTTTTGATGAATGTAGGTTTGTGTGTGTGTGTGTATGCGCGTGAGTGTATGTGTGTATGTATATGTGTTGGAGAGAGTGTTAGTGGATGAGTCTGATTAGACTAATAGGTATGTTAAAGAGGGCTTCTGTAATTTATATTTAAACAAAACCTTTTAAACAAATTAATCAAGGGTACGAACTGTTTAATCTAACAAATCGAACAAAATAAATAATAATATTCAGTCCCCAAAATAATCAAGGTAACGATCACTGTTCCGTCGCACGGTCCATCAGCAAAAGAGGCCGAGCGCACCGCCGAGCGAACCGTCAGCCCGTCTCCTCCCCACCACGTGCAGTCGTGGTGGTGCGATGCCGACGTCACGACTCGCTAGGCGGCGCCCGTAGTTCCGCCCGCCAAAAACAGATGGCGCCCGCTCCACAAAGTTGCCAACAATTGTTTGCTGAGAACCAATTTTGGACCTGAAGTAGGGCATTATTCACGTCATCAAGATTTTGGGCCCGTCTATTTATCTTAAGAATTAGGGAAGTGTCATCAGCAAATAACACCATATTTTGAGGTTTGGTTTTCAATAAATAGGGTAGATCATTTATATTTACCAGAAAATGGAAGGGACCCAATATTGAGCCTTGTTGTGACAACAGATAATCATATAGTTTTAAGCGTCATTTCATGTGTATTAAAATGGGGGTGTTTAGATAAAGGACGACACGATTACTGTGGTCCAAGACTTGCCAACTAAAAGCCAACGATAAATTAATCATCATGACATAGTGGGTATGTTGCCTAACTCATAATTGTTTTTTTATTACAGATCTAGAACTGAAAAATCAACATAATAGCCGTCTAGATGAAGCAGATACACTAGCACATGGTTCTGAAGATGATTTACCTTTAATGGAGTTTAAAATAGAAAAGGAAGAAGAACACGAAGCACCGAAGGAGAATGTCGACACCAAAAGTAAGTTATGTTTGAACCTTGTTGACTGTTTTCATTAGTTGTCTAATGTAACATTTTTGTAATGGGGAGGAAGAAAAGTTTTTTTTTCATTGGCGACTACGAGTATTCCAGTATTTAAAGAAGGATTCGGACTCGCAGTACAAAGTTCTTTTTATAACTTCTCCCACTGGACGGACCGGAGGGAGTGTCAGACTTTTACTGACTAAAACCTTTTCATGTTACTTTCTCGCCCTTTATGTTCCGGAGCCACGGTATTTCTTTCGAACAGTCCCGCAGCCCCGGCAGGCTTAGACCCTTGCGGGCCCCTCCATTATGCTGACATCTCTTTTAGGCGCGCGTGGAACACGAATGCGCCGTTGACACGACCTGTCGTCATAAGACGGACGGACGGCGAGTTAGCCCATAGCTCACCGTCCACAGGCCCGCGCTTACTGTGGCCGGGGGCCACCACTCGCTCGACCCCTGACACCCGGTGCGTCGCTCGCGGCGGCTGGGGCGAGAGGTTCTCTCCCGCTCGCGTTCCGCCACCTCCTTCGCTAACATGACTGCTTCGCAGAAGAAGGTGACAGTTTCTATCTCGCTTGTTTTTGTTATGCCAAAAAAGGACATACATACGACTTGTCGAATCGAAATTCATTCCGAGCGTTTGTGAATACGGGGCAGATATTACCGAGGATGTTGCGCACGTCATTGAAACTGTCTAGTTTTCATGTACACTACACTATATAGGTCTGCTTAGTGTTAATTAGCAACGCGTATAAATTCAATCTCTTAGTATTATATAATCGCATTGCCCATATTGTGTGAGTACTATGTATTAGAAAGCTACAATGCACTGGAACCTCATTTAATTTGAATAACGTTAAACGTAGATCAGATTGTAGTTGATAGATTTTAAACACCGAAAACACAATTTTCGGACACCAGCAGTGCAATACGTAACTGTCAAATTTATCAAATTGAGTTCAATCGAGTCCTACGTAATTGCACTGCAGGGCCCTGTATAATAAACGATACAAATTGTAAAGTGTAATTGTATTTTTCAAGTAACAAATTGTTATATTCGGTAGGAGGATGGACGGGGCGCACGTACAAATCACACGGTAGCTAGTTGCACACTCCTTTATTCAACGTTCGACGAGCGCCGGCACAGCGGCGCATATATCTAACTACTTGTACATACATAACAATCCCTCCCCCATATATTTATGACAATAATAAAAAGAATGTTCACGCCTAGACCTAGTGTTCTGATGGATCGTCGTGTGATCGCATTCCCTCTGCTCAGAAACGTCAATCGTTTGTGTATGTGCTCCAGCGTCAGTAGGTGTCTCCGATGGGTTCTCGGACCCACTCGTCCCCTCTCCGATGTCTACGTTATCATTAGATGACGTCATGTCGTCAGCTGACTCCGTAACAAGGCCTGCTGGGTCCGGTGGTGACGGTTGAGTTGAAGTAACGCTGTCTATATCTGGCACTAAATTAGGTTCCCAAATATGTCCTTGGGGTTCAACAGTTGGTACATCCTTTCCACTGCGAGGCCATAGTTGGTCTATGTGCCTATTAACTTCTAAATTATACTCCGGTAGGTATACGGTATACATAACGGCACCTTTCTTTTGTACAATAACTCCTTGAGTCCAAATAAATTTCAGGTTGGTAAAATACTTCTTTATCCACACACGATCTTGTTTTTTTTTTTTTTTTTAAGTCTAGAGACTTCCCACGGTAATGTTTAGCCTGTGAACACTGATTACCACATGGTCAGAGAGGTCTGTGGATGGCGGACTGATTCGAGCGGGATTCAACAAGTCTCAGCTGGTGATTTACCTGTCCTGCTGTTTATAGAATTACGGTAGTCGAACAAAAACTTTGAAATTTTTTCTTGACTTATTTTGCTAACTGTAGTGCTTATTAATATTCCTCGCAACCCCTTTTTTAAGATTTTAACAAAGCATTCAGCCTGGCCGTTACTAGAAGGGTGGTAGACTGGTGAAAACGCTTGCGTAATGCCATTTAATTTACAAAAGGTAGAGAATTCTTGGGATGTGAATGATGTACCATTATCAGTGACCACAGTATGCGGAACCCCAAACCTAGACATTACATCTATCAATTTTTCAAAAACCGTTTTAGACCCGTATGACGAACTCACATTGTAACATTCTACCCATTTGGAATATGCATTAACAATCTATACTAATATTATAAAGCAGAAGAGTTTGTTTGTTTGTTTGGTTGAACGCGCTAATCTCAGGAACTACTGGTTCAAATTGAAAAATTCTTTTTGTGTTGGATAGTACATTTATCGAGGAAGGCTTTAGGCTATATAACATCACGCTACGACAATTAGGAGCAGAGCAGGAATGAAAAATGTTGCAAAAACGGGGTCTTTTTTGCCTTTCGTTTCTCTCTCTTATGTGACGCAGACGAAGTTGCGTTGGTCAGCTATAGGCTATAATTTATGTTGGAAACTTGAACACCTGATGCAGAACCGCAACAGACCAGCTAAACTATGAGAGATACAAATATGACACCATAGCAAAAATTGTTCCACGTGATGGCATTTTCTGCTGAGAGAATAAATTTAAAGATCTGGAACACCTGATGTGGAACTCCAAGAGCCCAGCTACACCATAACACATATAGGAATGACGTCTTAGAAAAAGTTGTTCAATCTGATAAGCACTCTCTGTTGACTTATAAAAATCGAAGATCTGGGACACCTGATGTGGAACTCCAATAGCCCAGCTACACCATAACACATATAGGAATGACGTCTTAGCAAAAGTTGTTCGGTCTGATGGGCATTTCCTGTTGACTTAGAAAAAATCGAAGGTCAGAAACATCTGATGTGAAAATTATTGCTAATTTCAATGTATAAAATAACATAAGCTGGGAGTACCTTCACGCGGTGAAGGCGCTAACATTTTAGGACTGATTTTCGATGACGATTGTATATCAATGAAAATTTGACTCGACTGGCCAAAACTCCCATTTATTATTTTATTTTATCGAATAAATATGTCTTCGGGTTTATGTTATTTGAGTGTTGAATTTCCTTTTCCATTTATCTTCGTGACTCGGTAGCCTACCCGGTAACGCAGGGGAGCAGTCAATTAGATTTTAATTGATTAGATATCTTCACAACAAAACTATAACCATGCCTAGAAAGAGGTCAAATCTTTCCCAATGTTCCAAAGGAGCTACAAGATTGAGGATCATAAGATCCCAAGAATCTACCGAAGAGCATCAGGAGAGACTTGATGCTGTTCGGGAACACCAGGCTGCTTGCTCCGTGGAAACCTCTTCGGATCGCAAAGCACGCCTGCGTTCTTAGCGTATTTACGCATCTACATCCAGATCTCTAGAGACCAGTGAAGAATAGATGCGCGACTGGCCGATCGTTAACGTCATGCATTGTCTCGCGAGTCGGAGACGTTCACGGATAGAGAATTGCACTTGAGTACCAAGCGTATCTACGCATCGACTTGTAGATCTCTAGAGACAAGTGGGGAACGTGATGCGCGACTGTCCGCTGATCGTGAGCGACATGCATTGTCTCGCGAATCGGAAACGTTTACCGATACAGAATCACGCTTGAGTTCTCAGTGTATTCGCACATCTACTAACAGGTCTTTTGAAACGAGTGATGAACGTGATGCGCGACTAACTGCTGCTCGAGATTATCATACTCGTACATTGCCCCGAACACGCACACAACTAAATATTCATAATCAGTTAGAAAGTGAGAGAGAAAGAATTACTGGAGTACGGCATGAAGAGACAGAAGAAGAGCGCAACGAACGTTTGAATTCTGATCGAATTCGACACTGTCTGAACAGAATGTCGATATCATCTGAAGAATCGGATGTGTCTTAAGATATAGCCGTAGGGCATGGCGACCTTCCTTGAGTTGATAAGGAACGGAGTACATTTACGTATACACTCCTATGATTGAATACGCCACATTTATTATGGTTCAAAATTGTACTTTTTGTGAAGCTGTTAAATGGCGAAAAGAAACAAACGGTATGTGTTGCTCAGATGGGAAAGATCCGCTTTTCCCTTCCCCGGGTTCTTAGAATTCAACATCAGACGTTTCAGATCTTCGATTTTGATGACCCCGTTGTCGCTGGCATAAGCAACATCAGGATCCGCGTACGAAGTCGCGGGCAGAAGCTAGTAATTAAATACATTTGATTATTAAATGGTCCCAGAAAATCTAAATGAATCCTATAGAAAGGATGCGGCGGGTAGGGCCACGACACGAGCGGGGCGTGCGGCGGGGAGGGGCGTAGCTGTGCGCACGCGACGCAGTCAGCCGCGAGCCGCTCTAATTACTTATCTATACCTGGGAACCATATACGTTGACGAGCCTCCGCTTTCATTTTTACTATTCCGAAGTGTGAGCTATGTAAATCATTACAAACTTGTTCTCGTGGCGACAATGGAATTACTACCTTATGCCCACGCATTAGACACCCATTCTCGACTGACAAGTCTAACCGACACAAAAAGTATGCTTTTAATTGAATTCCCTTTTACGTTCCGCGGCCAGCCCGTCATTACGTAATGGGTTACTTTACTTAAGAGCGGATCCTTCGCAGTCTCGTCGCGAAGCTGTGGAAGAGTGACGGGCAGGCTGCCCTCCACGACGAAGTTGACGTATGCCGCTCGTTCATCGTAGTTGCATTCTCCCGTGCCCGTGCTACTATCGATTTCGCCTAGCGGTGCACGCGAAAAATAATCAGCGTTATTGTCAGCACTACGCACATACTCGATTTTGTAATTATAAGCTGACAAAAGCATTGCGTACCGCTGTAACCGGTTCGCTGTTACCTCTGGAATGCCACGACTCGGGTTAAATATTGCCAACAAGGGTTTGTGATCGGTCTTCAAAATAAATGGATCGGCTCTGCCGTATAAGTATTGGTGGAAACGCCTCACGCCAAAAATAACAGCAGTAGCCTCCTTCTGAATTTGAGAATAGTTTTTCTCTGCTGTAGTTAAAGTTCTTGATGCGTAAGAAATAGGCATCTCCACGCCGTCATTACAAATCTTAGAAAGCACTGCCCCCAAGCCCGCGGGAGACGCGTCTACCGTTAAAATTATCCTTGCATCTGGGTCGAAGTGTGTGAGTACCCGATCAGAAGTTAAAATATTTTTAATAGCAGTAAAAGCTTGTTGATGTTCCGATGTCCATACCCATTTGCATTTTTTATGCAATAATTCGTATAATGGGCTTAAAATAGTAGAAGCGTCGGGAATAAAATTACGATAATAGTTAATAAGACCCAGAAATGATTGTAATTGCAAAACATTCCTTGGTATTTGAGCTTCTAATATTGCTTTGACTTTTTCAGGGCATTTCCTTATTCCATTTTTGTCTATTATATGACCTAGGTATTGGATCTCATCTTTAAAAAAATCGCACTTGCTGGCTTGTACTGTCAACCCAGCTGATTCTAATCTGTCTAATACAGCAATTAATCTCTCTCTATGCTGAGCCTTGGTACCCCCTATCAGAATATCGTCCAGGAAACAGACTGTGCCCTCTATGCCCGCCAAGATGCATTCCATGGCTCGCTGAAAGATAGCTGGTGCGCTGGCTAACCCGAACACTAATCTGGTATATTTAAACAAGCCGCGGTGCGTATTTATGCAAGTTAGTCTTGCGCGTCCTCAGATAAAACAAATTGTCCGTAAGCCATCGAGAGATCAAGCTTAGTGAACTGCTCCCCCCCGTGCAGCTTGGCGAACAACTCCTGTACTGTTGGCAAGGGGTACTTATCAACAATCAGCTGTTTGTTAATTGATACTGAGTAATCGGCACAAAGCCTGACTCCGCCATCTTTTTTTAGCACTGGTACCACAGGTGAAGCGTATTCCGAGTGTTCCACCGGTTTTAACACTCCCAGGTCTAATAGACGATCAATCTCTTTGTGTAACTTATCTTTCAGAGCAAATGCAACAGGGCGGGGCTTAAAAAATACTGGCTTTGAATCTGGTTTGAGATGAAGTTTAATAGCGTATTTATTGAAACAGCCTAAATTGCCAGAAAACAACTTTGGAAATTTGTTAAACAAACTTTGCTTAAATGAGTCGTCTCTCGGGGAAAGGCAGCAACATTAACTATAATAATAAAGAAATCGCAGTAAGGAACCTTAGACTTGGCACGACTTTGTCTAGATTTCATTACTTTTTAGAGATAAACAAGCAGCTCCATCGAGACTTGGCTAGTTTTTTACAGAATGTTTTTTGGTGGGATTTCACTTCTTTTTGTAGAAACGTATATTGATTTATTTTATAAGATTTCTTATTTGACAGTTTTTTTCTTTTTAGTAGTAGTTTATTTACTATTACAAATCTTTCTTTTCTTTTTTTCCGGTTCAGAGTCTTGTACAGTAGCAACAGTTTTTCGTATTGCCCATTCGCGTTCATTATTAATTCTTTTTGAAAGATCGGCGCGGTATTTACGCCTAAGCCGGTTGTATTCGGTGATCGCTGAAGCTTGAGCTTTTATACTCTTGAAGTCAACATTTATGAGGTGCACCCCATGAAGATTGGTTACTCGTGAAAGCGCCACGTAGGCTTGGCCACAAGAGAATATGGAGGTGCCAATGTCCATGAATTGAGGGCATTTTTTTGAGTTAGACCTTGGCTCTTGTGAATTGTTAGGGCATACGCCACACAGATTGGGAATTGTTCTCTGTACACGCATGCCCCGGGTATGATCTCAAATTTTGACTTAATAGGCAATAATTCGTGAATCAAATTATTAGCGAATTTTCGAAGTACTGTTTCTTCATAAAATTCCTAACCTATTCAAATCTTCGAATTGTTATAATAACAACCTGCTAACCTTAGCAAACCTCACGAAATAATAAGCGAAATCAACGAAATGCAAATAATCCCTGCTAATCCCTAGCAAACGTTTTCAAGCGCACTAGAAGAAGGTCGTAAACGACTGTAACGCGGCCGGTTGCCACTTCGCCATATAAGGTTATCGGAAAAACAAACGTAAACGCATTTTAAAATACAGTCAGAGTCGATTTTTTTTATGTACCAATAGTAGAAGGGGGGCATTACCATATCTATACTAATATACTAATAATACGATAAAGCAGAAGAGTTTGTTTGTTTGTTTGGTTGAACGCGCTAATCTCAGGAACTACCAGCTCGAATTGATAAAATATTTTTGCGTTGGATAGTCCATTTATTGAGGAAGACTATAGGCTATATGACATCACGCTGTGACTAATAGGAGCGAAGCAGCAATAAGAAATGTTGCAAGCGGGAAATTCACGCGAACGAAGTCGCGGGCAGAAGCTAGTCTCTAATACAGCTGAAACCAGCTGAGGGTTCTTCATCAGATACTTCAGACCTTCGATTTTTGACATCAAATGAAGCGGCCCACTAAGTTGAATATTTTTTGTAAAGGCGGTATGTCGATCTCTCTAATAGTTTGGTTAGGCTCTTGTGTTTTCTAATCAGGGTCACCAGGTACTCCAGATCTTCGATTATCCTAGTTTTTATAGTTTTCCATTTATGTGGCCATTAAATTCTAACTCTGTACCAAATTTCAACTCTGAGTTTATGGGAAGTACTAGTTCTATTTTGATGATCATGAGTGAGTGAGTGTCATAAATGCGAAACTTTGCTTTCGCTTAACTTCGGAACTAAATGACCAATGATATTAAAAACTTAAAAACCTCAATATCATTTTTGAAGACCTATCCGTAGATACCCCACACGTATGGGTTTGATGAAAAAAAAAATTGAGTTTCTGTTCTAAGTATGGGGAACCCCCAAAATTTATTGTATTTTTTTATTATTTTTGTGTGAAAATCTTAATCTTGATTCGCAAATCAAGATCACATCCGATGTTAACATACCCAAAATATTTTTGCCATCCCATTCGATTAAATTACGAAGTGCCATTTCGTCGAATTACAATGCGCAATATAAAGGGTTGCCACTATTACATTTAACTCTTTCTTTCTGAACTGTATTCACGCGTGTTGTCTCCGTGTTGTTTCGATAAATAGTTTTGAATACTTAACTGTACCTATTGTTTTTCACACAGTCTAGTAAAAGCATATTTTTATTTATTTTTTTCTATACGTATATTAAAATCGTTCTAAATACAATGAAAATCCTAACCTCAGTGGACTTAAATTCCTGTATGCGTAGCTGTAAGGAAGGCACTGCAGTAATTTTTAACTTGCGCAATTTATAACCAATGTTAATAAAGCAGTCATCGTTGAAATGTTTGAAACAAATACGATGTTGTTTTTTCCATTCCCAGTTGTTACGTGCAGCGGGCCTGTGGACGGTTGGCTATGGGCTAGCTAGCCGTCCGTCCGTCTAAAGACGACAGGCCGTGTCGGCGGCGCGTTCGTGTTCCACGCGCGCCTCAAAGAGATGTCAGCATAAGGGGAGCCGATGGGGCAAGGGCCGAAGCCTGCCGGGATTGCGGGCCTGTTCGAAAGATAAACCGCGGCCCCGGAACATAAAGGGCGAGGAAGGAACATGGATGGGTTTTAGTCAGTAAAAGTCTGACACTCCCTCCCGCTCCGCCCAGAGTGGGAGAAGTCATTTGATGATTTCCCATCCTAAAAAAAAAAGAAAAAAAGTTGTTACGTGCAATACCTAGTATTGATCCATTTTTGCCCCAGATCAACATCGGAGGGTTATCTGAAAACGACAAAAAAAATCATAGCCACACATGAGTTCAAATTATTGTACCATGAGCCACACGGATTTTTCACTCCTATGTACGATTCGCTCGCAAAACCGTATGCAATTAAGTATTTATTTCACTCTTAAATATTTATTCCTTTCCAAAACTACGTGTTAAAACAAAATATGCAATAATTTAGATGACGCTGGTTCTATCGATATTCTATCGATATTTTATTTTTGCAAGCACTATTGCAAAACTTTACATGCCGTTTTAAAATTTATAATTTCCATTTAATCTAACTATTTAACTGCATAAAATACTGATTTTAAGACACTACGTGTACACTTAGCTGAAATACTTAATTTGAAAAAATGCCACAATAACTTACAATGAGAATGCAATTTTTTCAAAAAAAAAATACATATTCATAGGCTTTTTATATGATGTTTGAAACATACAGTATCTATGAAAGTTAATAAATTGAAGAAATAACAGTATTAAATTAAAACTAATTTCTCATACTTAGAGCTCTGTAGCTTCTCTCTGACTCCGAATCGAGAAGTCGCCAGACTAAAAAAAGTTCTTCTTAAAGATATCAATCCATTGGTGTATATCTTAAAGCTATTGGACACAAGGGCAATTATGACCATTGTCCTTTTTTAACCGACACCAAAAAGGAGGAGGTTCTCGATTCGTCGGAACACTTTTTTTTTTATGTATGTTCCCCGATTACTCGAAGATGGCTGGAGCGATTTGAATTATTATTTTTTTGTTTGCAAGGGTATACTTCCCAAGTGGTCCCAAAATCATCAAGTCGGGATCTGATGATGGGATCCTGGAGAAATTGAGAGAACTCTTCAAATTTCATAGTCACACTTGATGTGATTTGGGTAGTTTTTGTAAGAGTACTTTCTTAAAGTGTGTCATTTCAATTTAGTGAAGATTTGATGAAGAACTTCGAAGATAGGCAACGGAACTCCTCAATAAATGGTAGCAAATGGACTAGGATTGCTGAAATCTCATGTCTATCTATTGTTTACACCAGTTCATAACATATGAAGGAGTAAGCACAAGTGAACCACTAAAAAGTGGAAAATAAAAACTTTCTACAAAAAGTAAAACCAACTCCAAAAAGCGCAAAAAAGTGAAAAAATACCTTCAGCTTCAAAATTCGGTGAAAAAACTAAGTAAATCAATCAATCAAAGGTCGCCGACTTCTGAAGCTAAAGTTATTTTTCACTTTTTTGAGTTTTTAGGAGTTGGTTTTATATTTTGTAAAAAGTTTTTATTTTTCACTTTTTAGTGGTTCACTTGTGCTTACTCCTTCATATGTTTTTACAAAATAGTGGCGTATTTTTTTTTTCGAAAAAAAAAAGCGTCATGGCCGCGCCATCGAAACGGACACCCTATTCACAATCGATTTATTCTCGCAGGCCCGGCTGTTGCAGAGGAACCAAAACTATACTTGCGAAGAACAAAATTAGAAGACTCAATACCAGCCGAACAAAAGACAAACCAAACATCGGACTCAAAACTTATCCGAGCCACTCAAAATCGTAAATCCAAATTTATAACTAAATTCAAAAAGCCTCACGAATGTGAAGTATGCCACTATACTTTTAGTCATAAGAGAAATTTAACAAATCATGTTCGTACACACACTGGCGTAAAACCTTACAAGTGCGATATATGTCCGTGCAGTTTCAGTAAAAAGACTGATTTAACAAGACATATTCGCACACATACTGGTGAAAAACCTTACAAGTGCGATATATGTCAGCGTAGTTTCAGTCAAAAGGGAAATTTAAACAGTCATATTCGTTCACACACTGGTGAAAAACCTTACAAGTGTGATATATGTCAGCGTGGTTTTAGTGATAAGAGTACTTTAACAAGTCATGTTCGTACACACACTGGCGTAAAACCTTACAAGTGCGATATATGTCCGTGCAGTTTCAGTATAAAGGGTAATTTAACTAATCATATTCTTACACACACTGGTGAAAAACCTTACAAGTGTGATATATGTCAGCGTAGTTTCAGTCTAAAGTCAAATTTAACCAGTCATTTTCGTTCACACACTGGTGAAAAACCTTACAAGTGTGATATGTGTCCGTGCAGTTTCAGTTTTAAGGGTACTTTAGCACAACATATTCGTATACACACTGGTGAAAAACCTTACAAGTGTGACATATGTCAGTGCAGTTTCAGTCAAAAGGCTCATCTAGCATATCATATTCGTACACACACTCGTGAAAAACCTTACAAGTGTAAAATATGTCTAAATAGTTTCAGTCGAAAATCTCATTTAACAAGACATATTCGTATTCACTTGTAAAAATCTTATAAGTGTGACCGACCTAGGCAAGCATAGCTTAGTCTTGTGGATCGACCCGTGCGGCAGTTATTATTATGCCACTTTACTCACTCACTCGCTTACCTTTATGCCGTCTCACTCGCAACTTTTTAGAAATTCTTGCAAGATTGCCAAAGCCCTGCACATTAGCAACAAGATTAAAACAGCAGAAAATAAAATTAAGACAGTTTGGAAAGTCATAAATAGCGAGACTAACAGGAAGAAAGTACGTAATACTAGCTATACATTAGATACAGTATGTGGTCCTAAAAGCTCTAATCAGGAAGTAGCTCAGGAATTTGTAAATTTCTTTACCGATATACCGTTAAAAACTACGGAGGCTCTAAATTCCTCTTCTGAAGTCTCAATCGGTTTATTGAAAGCGAATGTATCTGGATGCCAGGCTGAATTTAAATTTAAACACATAAACCCGATGACAGTTATTAAAGCTTTCCGGCAAATAAAAATCAAACTGACCGAAGATCTATGGGGAATGTCTATCAAAGTTTGTACTTCCATACTTGAGACTATAGCTCCATACTTAGCTTTAATTTTTAATTTGTGCGTAGACCAAGGAGTTTTCCCTGATTTAATGAAATACAGTAAAGTCATACCGCTTTTCAAATCCGGGGATAGTAAAGATACTAATAATTATAGACCTGTATCCGTGTTGCCAATTTTTAGTAAGGTGTTCGAAAAGGTAATGCTTAATCAGATGCTCAATCATTTCAACACCAACGGAATCTTACACGATCAACAGTATGGCTTCACCAAGGGACGTTGTACAACTGACGCCGGTGTAACCTTATTAAAGCACATATTCATGGCGTGGGAAGAGTCCCAAGACGCTGTAGGAATATTTTGTGACCTCTCCAAAGCATTTGATTGTGTAAATCACGACACATTGCTTTTGAAACTTGAGCATTACGGACTAGGTAAACTTGCACTTAGTTTGGTAAAATCTTATTTATGTGATAGACTGCAATATGTTCAAATAAATGGTGTTAATTCACAGGGCTTGAAAATAAAAATGGGGGTTCCGCAAGGCTCAATATTGGGTCCTTTCCTCTTTTTAGTATATATAAATGATCTACCCTATTTACTGAAAAACCAACCTCAAAATATGGTATTATTTGCCGATGACACTTCCTTAATTTTTAAGATAAATAGACGAGCCCAAAATCTAGATGACGTGAATAATGCCTTACTTGAAGTCCATAATTGGTTCACAGCAAACAATTTGGCATTAAATGAAAAAAAAAACTAAATGCATAAGATTTGCTTTACCGAATGTTAAAAGTAGTGATTGTGAGATAATATTGAATAAAGAGAAACTCGAATTCGTAGATAAAACTGTTTTCCTGGGGCTTACGCTTGATTCAAGGCTTCAATGGGGTTCTCATTTAACATCTCTTGCGGGGCGCTTAAGTTCAGCAGCATATGCCATTAGGAAAATCCGTCAATTCACTGATGTAGATACCGCTAGACTAGTCTATTTTAGTTACTTCCATAGCATAATGTCTTACGGCATTTTGCTGTGGGGACGGGCTGCTGATATTGAGTCTATATTTATTCTGCAGAAAAGAGCCATCAGAGCCATATACAATCTTCGTAGGCGCGATTCTCTAAGGGAACTGTTTAAGGAAATTAACATCATGACTGTATATTGTCAATACATCTATGAAAACATAATGTATGTCAGGAAAAATCTGCATCTTTTTGGTAAAAGAGGTGACAGACACAATTACAGTACTAGAAATAGAGACCAATTAGTTCAGCCAGGCTTCAGACTCGCTAAAGTAGACTCGTCTTTCATGGGGTACTGTTTGAAATGCTATAATAAAATTCCACAAAGCATTCTTGAACTAAATGAAACCAAATTTAAAACATGCATTAAACGCACACTGTGTAAGCAAGCATATTACAAATTGGACGATTATATCGCTGATAAAAATGCTTGGGTAAATGCCGGTCCTGCTCCACAAGGACAGGGGCGCATAAAGGGATAGCGCTAATTTGTGTTGTTGGAGCTGCTGAAGATTGTACAACTATCTTTGCATTGTATAAATTCAATATCTTTAGTATTATATAACCTCATATTCCATGTTGTGTGAGTGCTATGTACTAGAATGCTATCATTCGCTGGAAACCTACGTTTTTATTTTATTTATTTTTTTGACTTGAATGTGCCCTGGCGGTTATGAGTATGTCATGCTCACTCAAATGTCTCGCTGATGGTGGCGCGTGTGTCGGACCATTTAGTTCCCTTCAAAATGGTTGAGCTGAATGGTGCTGATCCATGCGTCATGTTCGTGAACGGGCGCTGTCAGTTGTGACTGGTCATGTCTTAGTCGCCATGGTTTATTTGAATTAATTATTTTGTTTTTGGGTTGTATTTTGTTTTTGTTTTGCTATGGACACTTTTATCGTGCAAATCTTGCTACATTGTTCTCACATAATATACCATCTCAACATGATTGATGTAACCAAGATTTTGTAACAATATTTTGATTTAAAAGAGTGTCCATGGAGTTTCTTGCCCGTTCTTCTCCATAGAGATCTACGCTAGGGAATGGGCAACTACAGTACTTTCACAGTTTTTATGTCTTGTGACTGGGACTGTAGCTACATTAAATGTTCATTTTTGTTTCGACAATTCAAAAGTGCCTGTAACTGGCCTACTTGAAATAAATGCTTTGATTTTGATTTTGATTTTTGATTTCGCACTCGTAAATTTGGTGCCGTATCTAACTGCTCAAACAAAGAATGGGATACCTGCAACATTGTTGTGTACGTTACCCTAGCTGGAAAGTGTCTCCTAGAGTTATCTGAGTAGAATGTATAATTAGTGCCTTAGCTGCTGTAAATGTGCCCCACATAAAGAATTTGTGCCCCCATAGTTTTGAAAAAAAAAACTGTAAAAACGATTCCTGCTAGGGTAAAGTTTTTCCAGCAGGAAAATTCTATACGAATTGTCGGAGAGAAAAACATTGTGCATGGCCAGAGAGCTTATATTAGTGCCAAAATGTGCCCCCAAAAATAAAACTAGTGCCCCTTCAGGTTTTCGAGATATTGCATTTCTTGCTGGAGTACCGTAAAATGGGGTGAAGCGGGTCACTTTTGAACTTTGTTTACAATTTTAATATATGACAACTTGTCAAAATAAGATTGAAGGTCTTTTTCAACCGACTTCTAAAAAGAGGAGGTTCTCAATTCGTCTGTATTTTTTTTTTTTTGTGTTTGTTACCTCAGAACTTTCGACTGGGTGAACCGATTTTGATGATTCTTTTTTTATTTGAAAGCTGGTGCTTCCCGTTGGGTCCCATTTTAATTTGTTGAAGATCTGATGCTGATCTTCGGAGATATACAATGGAACTCTTCAAAAATAGACGGCAAATCTGCAGTGATTGCTGCATCCGCTTGTAGGTTCATTGTTTATACTACATCATGACGTAACATCACGCCTGTATGCTCTGAGGGGGTACGCAGATGTGTACAATATACCCAGATTTCGACAATGTTTGTTACCTCAGAACTTTCGACTGGGTGAACCGATTTTGATGATTCTTTTTTTATTTGAAAGCTGGTGCTTCCCGTTGGGTCCCATTTTAATTTGTTGAAGATCTGATTCTGATCTTCGGAGATATACAATGGAACTCTTCAAAAATAGACGGCAAATCTGCAGTGATTGCTGCATCCGCTTGTAGGTTCATTGTTTATACTACATCATGACGTAACATCACGCCTGTAAGCTCTGAGGGGGTACGCAGATGTGTACAATATACCCAGATTTCGACAATGTTTGTTACCTCAGAACTTTCGACTGGGTGAACCGATTTTGATGATTCTTCTTTTATTTGAAAGCTGGTGCTTTCCGTGTGGTTCCATGCCAATTTGGTTAAGATCTTACGCTGATCTTCGGAGATATAAATGGAACTCTTCAAAAATACACGGCAAAGCTGCAGTAATTGCTGCAATCGCTTGGTTGTTTATTGTTTATACAACATCATGACGTAACATCACACCTGTATGCTCTGAGGGAGTACGCAGAAGTATACAATACACCCAGATTTCGACAGTTAGACGTGTAAAGTTCCATTCAATGGGATCCCGGAGAAATAGAGGTAACTCCTTAACTTTATAGGCACACCAGAAGCGGTTTGGGTAGTTTTAGGCAGAGTACTTTCTCGGAGTGATCCCATTTCGATTTGATAAAGATCTGGTGACTTCGGAAGATAGGCAACTGAACTCCTTAATAAATGATAGCAAATGTACTGGGATCGCTGAAGACTCACGTCTGTCTATTGTTTACACCATTAAAAAAAAAAAAAAAAAAAAAAAAAAAAAGGGGGTCTAAAATGGCCACTTTTGCAGAACATAACATGAATCACGTTAAAAATTTAAAATTCTTAAAATGGACTTTAAGATTATGACAATAAAGTGCATTTTTAGAATTTAACATTTTTAACGTGATTCATATTATGTCCTGCTAAAGCGGCCATTTTAGGCGCGCAGTTCATAACAAAAAAATCACACCGATACGCTGTGAAAGGGTAAGCACATGTGAACCACTAAAAAGTGAAAAATAAAAACTTTTTTGCAAAAAATATAACCGACTTCACACAAAAAAGTGAAAAATAACTTTAGCTTCAGAAGTCGGTGACAAAAAAACTAAATCAATCAAACAAAGGTCACCGACTTCTGAAGCTAAAGTTATTTTTCACTTTTTTGTGTGAAGTCGGTTATATTTTTTGCAAAAAAGTTTTTTTAATGTTCCGAGACTCTAAAGTTTATTAAAAAATACATAGTTATAATGTTTTATTAACAAAAATCAGAGAAAATCGTAAAAAACTGGTCAAACCCGGTTCACCCCGTGCTCGGGGTGAACAGACTCAGAACTGGGGTGATGAGGGTTTTAGGCTAGGGTTGTCAAAAAAAACAATGTTCCATATTCAACCAGTCTTTAATCTTTGCAGTTAGGTAGGTAACAATTTTTTACACAGAAAAAAATTCAAACCACTAAATAAATACCTAACAATTAAGTACCTACTTATTTTAAAATCAGTCTCATATAAAACAGCTCCATAAAAAATCTTTCACTCTTATAAATGGGAAAATAACATTTTTTATAAAATAAATCCTTACAATTTTTAAAACAAACAAAAACAAAATTGTCTTCTCGCTTAGTGAAAAATCTCTTACTCTTATAAATAGGAAAATAACGTTTTTTATAAAACATATTCTTACAATATAAACCAAACAAAAAAAATCTTCTCGCTTAGTTAGTGTTTGGGGTTCGGTCGGGATTGCTTTAATATCAAAGTAAACTGCCTTAGACTCAAAGATAATATTTAATTAGCACTGTATGACTGTACACGACATGATTCAGGTTGAATATGGAAAGCGCAAGAGTGCTTCGTCATTCCATAGACAATTACATTATATTTTTAACCATAGACTACAACATGCCCCTTTTTAAAAGAGAGCTGTCAGACTGACATTGACATTACAATTATTTGACAGATGACTTAATCCAAGTTAAACACAACCATAACAATTTACATTGAAGAATTAAGATTTTTAAAATACATTTCATTATAAACATTACTAATATAATTATACAATAATATCATAGTAAGAGTAAGTGAGTGCTTGCCAATAATACAATAAAAATACAATTTGCATTTGAATTAAATTGTGATAATATTATTGTGAACTTGTATTATTTTTTATGTATTAAATCTTATAAATCAAGTCTTTGTGTTTTCTTTAACAATCTTCCCCTAGAGCTATATTGTTTTTCAGCATTTACAGCCTCATCATTACATGGTAATGGAGATTGTTCTACACTACTTGGTATATTTAATTCATTTGGACTTTGAAGTAAGTTCTCTAAGTTTCTACGTTGAGAAGACATTGGACTTTCATTATCAAATTCGTTATAGTCATGTAGACTTTCAGGTGAAACTAATGTTTCATCGATATCAACAAATATAGGTGACTTTACTATGTTTTCTGACTGGTTTTCTGACTGACAAGAATGATTTGACTCTATAGATAAGAATGAATCTGACTCATTGTTCAGTTCCTGATTTTGTAAACTTGACTCAGGACTTGACTCATGATAAGTGAAGATAAATGTATAACTATCATCCTCCTTTTCTGAAAATTTTGACTTGTTTAGTTCATTATTTAATTGACTAGGACTAGGACTATCCTTAAAGTTGACTTTTTTGTTATTATTTTGAGAGACATTTTTCTGACTTGACGTTTGACTTTCTGACTTGAACCTAAAACGAATATGCTGACTATTCCTACGGTAAGTATTATTATTATAATCTTTGACAATAAATGATCTTGGATATTTGGTTTTAGACATAATAGTACCTTTTGTCCATATAATATCCTTAGGATTTTTCTTAAAATAAATATTGTCATTTATTTGAAAATCCAGATAATTTTTACAGTTTTTGTCATAATAAAACTTGGTTTTTTGACTTTTTTCTTGTTTCTTTTTGTTATGTTCCGAATGCTTTACAATCTTAGGTCGTAAGTGACTAATTTTGTTAGGTAGCTGAGATCTTAACGTTCTAGACATTAAAAGCTGTGCTGGAGAGCTTAAATTTCCTCTCGGTGTATTTCTATATTGCAAAAGACCTAAGTGAGGATCAGATCCAGAATCATCACTTTTCCTTAGTATATTTTTTATTATTTTTACTGAGACTTCTGCTAAGCCGTTGGATCTTGGAAAATTTGGACTTGAGATAATGTGTTCAACGTCCCATTCATGCAAAAATTTTCTAAAATCATTGGAGTTGTATGGCGGTCCTCCATCTGAAACTAGTTGCATTGGAATGCCATGACGTGCAAAAATAGATTTTAGGTGTGCGACAACATTAGATGTTCGACTGTCTTTATTTAAATTTGCTATTTCAATGTAGTTAGAATAGTAATCTACTACCAATAAGTATTTCTTATCTTTATATTCAAATAAGTCGGTAGCTAGTTTTTGCCATGGAAATAAAGGTTTTTCATGAGTTAACATTGGTTGTTTTGATTTATTTGCAGAATAAATTGAACATGTTTCGCATTGTCTAACTTTACTTTCAATATTTTGATTAATATTTGGCCAATAAACTACATTTCTTGCTAAGTTTTTTGTTTTTTCAATCCCTTGGTGACCCTCATGTAATATATTTAATATTTCTGTACGCATTGTCTGAGGTATGATAACAGAATTGTTTTTGAAAATTATATCATTAATTACATGAATTTCCTCTTTTATGTTCCAGTAAGGCAATGTTAAACTATGACAATGTTCTTTACATTTAGGCCATCCATTTTTATAATAGAACTGTTTTGCATTAAAACAAAACAGTTATTATGTGTGTGGAAAAACACACAGCATTGTTGAAGAAGCATTCAATAAATTAAGCCTAAGATTATGTAATTTCATACCTGAATCGTCCTCTTTATGTTACCTGTCTCTTTCACTCGCAGCAGAGCGCGACAGAACTCCCGAACTGGAGCGCAGCTGTCAATGTCAATTCATAGTCCATCAACCACCAGCAAGCACCTTGCTGCAATGCTGTGTGTTTTTCCACACACATAATAACTGTTTTGTTTTAATGCAAAACAGTTCTATTATATGTGTTTCCAAAACACACAGCATTGTTGAAGACCTGTTTGTTATCTGCTGGTGAAAGAACCTGTAATGTGCAGGTACTATGAACGCTATGTGAAATTAAATAAATCTCAACCAATTATATTAATCGATAATCCGTTGTTATACATCCATGAAATGTATTAATCCAACTTAAAAAATAATTAAATGAAAACAACTTTGCATTTCTTTAAAAACTAAAATTAACAAAACTGTTAATCAAAATGTTGCGGCTGTCCTACCACAAAGAGATATCTAAACACAACATAAAATTTATCATTATTATTCAAATTAAGAGATCAATAAATCAAATTATGAGATCAAAGTCAGCTACCATATACTTCAATACAGTATGGTAGTTATTCATTCAAGAAATATTTATAGTTTAGCTGTAAGAAATTATAAAATTATTTATAAAATAATCGTTAGTCCCACTGCTCAAACTCTTTTTAACTGTACGGCAGTAGAACTTCCTGAAAATGTTAGAGGTTCTCCAATTAGCTCTCTCTAAAATCTCGTTGACAGGCCTGTTTTCTGAGAAGCTTCTCGAGGCCACTGCTGATTTTACACTACCTAGTGATGCATCTATTCCAGCTTGTTTAACAACATTTCTTGTCCAACTAGCTTTTATGGTACGAATGGTTGGCCTGTTCTTGCCCATGATTAATATAAATAGGCTTGTCAAGTTATCAACTTCAGCATGCCTGACCTTTGTACCAACTCTACAAAATGTCTGACTGGGCGGCACATTTTCTCATCAGGATGGTGTTTTAATATCTAACCAGGGCCCCGATTCTGTAATTTTGCGTTAAGAAACGCGCCATTGACACTCTATCGACACACTATAGATATTATGTTGCTACTGTTGCAAATTTGGTATTCTGCAAAAACTTCAGTGACGTTTCAGTGGCGTCTCAGTAGTGTGTCGACAGTATGTCGACATTGTGGCAGTTCAATAGGTTTAGGTGTTGCTAACAAAAATCTACCATGCAACTATAGAGGTTACATCAAAACTACCACTTTTTGAAATCCCATTTTTTCAATAACATCTATAGAATATAAGTTTTTATAACAATATAAAAACGCTTTAAGGCCAAAAACTATATATTATATATTATTATTCACTAAAAATAAGAAATGATCAATAAAAAAAATAAGATTTTATCACAACAATTTTCTTGTCTATGCCTTTCTGAAAAAAAAAACAGACAACTGTCAAAAAACTTGCACCGGCGTTTTTCTAGTTGAAAAACATGAGGCGGGCAATCCTTGCAGTACTTGCTGGTGGCGCACGCTTCCACGCACCCCTGAATGCATATAGGGTAGGTCGGGTACTGCCGACTTTGTAAAGCAGGACCTCGGTGGAAAGAGGGGGTTGGTGGGCTGCATAGATTAAAACCCGGATTTCTTTCATCAATTACGGTTCCCCAGGTTTCGGCATCTCGCTTTTCCTTATAGTGTTTCTTCCTCGATGGCTGGCTGCAACAGACCATCGTTCGCCGTCGGCCCCGTCTTAATATACGGCCCTTCCCACCCACAACGGGAACCGCGAGTTTTGAACCCAATTTTGCGTTTGTTTTCGCGAAAGCCGAAACCTGAAACCCCATACCTTCTTTATTTATTGAAATAAACCTTACAATATATACATTTTTGCATAGCTTATTGCACTTATTTTCACATAAAACAATCCTAGTGCACCTTACATTGCATATTAAAAATATCCTAGAACATTATGTGTGAAACTTACGATGTACGAAATGTTTACTATTTAGTTGGCTTTATATGTTCTAAACTACTGGACCGATTTACATAATTCTTGCGTAGAAAATGGTTTTAAGTTAAGACCATTATTTTGACTTAATTTTAACATTATATATTTACAAACAAAAAAACACTATTTCAAGTTACGTAATTATATGATACAATAATTTTAATTTACGTGTTTTCCTTTCTAATCGGTCATAATAGACTTTAATACTAACATGATGCTAAATTATAATACAACTAACAAGATTCTAGCGAGATTCTATTAACGTTCACATAATTATACCTTTAAATTAATATCACAAATTTTCAAACATGAAATCAACTATACGACTCATTGTGACGAAAAACTACGTCCACCTTATAAACTTAAAAGCGTAAGACGCACACAGCCATGTACACTTTATTTTAAATCCAAAACATAGATCACTAATTGCAAAAATAAACAAATTGAACCAATTTAATACGGAAAAGAGGTGTCGTTGTTCGATGGCCTCACAATGGCGGCTCGAAGACGAAAACACCATTCAAACACGATAGACACAACTGTCAAACACACTTAAAATATTTACAGAATACCTTTACTTTGACCATCATGATGACATTGACATATTATAGTGGAGCAGAATACCGATGATTACAACCATAGACTATATACTATAAACTGAGATAGATGCGCATCTCTATGTTTGAAAATTGACAATATTAATTGAGGCCCCTGATCACTAGGTGGCGCTTTTAGTACCCAAAAAATCCTACAGGGAGCGCTGGTGTACTAATTTTGCATTTGGTTTTAAGTTTGATAAAATAAGTGTAGAGAAATTTGTAGAAGGACAAAAGTGCAATAATTATAAATTAGTAATTTATAGTAATACCTACACTATTTAGCACTTTTGTCGTTCTACAAATTTCTCTACACTTAAAACCACACTTTATTTATGAAAAATTGCAGTTGCTGAAATGAAACACCTATTTAAATCAAAAAATTTATTAAGAAAAACCAAACATATTACAATCTTCACATTTTCTTTCATTTTTTTCTTCTTTTAATATAATAATCTAAGGCCTGTTGTTTTATATGGTCATTCTCATCAAACTTTGAAATTTTTCCATTTAAAATTCTATTAACCCCTTTACACCAACTGTGGATAATCAAATTGATTGCGAGATTATTAATTAAATCGATTAAATCATCTCTATGCTTTTTACATGAAATTATTTTATAATCACATGCACAATTAAGTAACAGCTTAATTTTTTTCTTTACAAATACTGATTCCGGACAATCACGTAGGCAAGCAACAGTTACATAAAAAATATCAGTCATTAAATTAACAAATCTTTCACTTGGATGAAATAAAGATCTTTTAGTATAATCAATTTCGTAATTGAATGATTGCAAATCAACTTCTGATCGACATAAATCACTCATGCAAAATTTACAATTTCTAAAAATCTTTGATTTACATTTCTTAATCACGTACCCAGTAACATATTTTTTTGATTCAGAATATACCAATGAATCATTATTCTTAATTTCACCCATCACCTTCAGCAAACAATCAATATCACATGCAAAATCATCACTATCCAATTGATTTGGTTTCTTATTTAATAGATTCGTCATTGATTGCAATGAATTATTGTCATCATTTTCACAATTAGCTCTCGGGGAATGTGATGAATTAAAATTGTTTATAATCAATGTTTTAAATGCATTGCAAAATTGATTACAAGTCGGATTAACATTTCTTATTCCATTACTTCTAATGCTACTAAAAAAATTCTCTAAGGGATCTTGATTAAAATTGCGAGTGATTAAATTTTTTACATCATGCTTAGTAATCAAATAATGCCACATTTCTTTAAAAGTTTTTATATTCTGGACCCAATTTTTGACAGAAGGAATTGATTCATATTTTATTGATTCAGAACCATTTTTTTTAACTACTGATTTAAATTTAATTGATTCTAAAATAGGAATCAAATCATCCCACAGTTGGAAATGAGGCGAGTTACTTTTCAAACATTGCTTGTATAGCTTATCTGATAATTTGTAAGAATGACCATTGAAACTATCAAATAACTTATCGAATATTAATAAGAAATCTGCAGTCCCCTGACATTCCTCTGGAAGCACTTTATGTCCTGAAACAAAAATAATATTTAATATTAGTCATATTTTTGATCTTTTCATTTTGTTGGTTAAGTACATTAAATTTCTATAAAAAATCTGGTTTATAAAACAAAAGAAAAATCATCCCGTGTCACTTGATAATAAGAATGAAACATTGTCATTACAACAGATAAATATGTGAGTAATTTTGTCTCATAATCATATTCATTACTGCAACAGTTTGTTTATAAAATTGATTAATATCACAAACATAACTATCGCTCTACTAACAGACTACTACAATCTTTAACAAAGTTACAATTAACAGTGTATTCAAAAATACTTACTTGCTAGAAATCGCATTGCACTAGACACCCTCTGGCTAAACACTTGTGCAGCATATTTAACTTTCATTTTTGGAATTTTGTCTCTAATGACATGCATTTCTGTTAATTTGTTCACAAGTCTTATTTCATCATCTCCATCATCCAAATCAAGTAAGAGCTTTAAATGTTCCCATTTAGCCCATTTCGTTTCACCATTTTGTAAAAATTTTGCATCTTTCGTCAAAAGATTGTTCCGGACCCCTTTTAATAAATGAGGCGTGTCAAATAAAGGGAATACTTTTTTGTCATTAACTTCAAAAGCGTTTGAATTATAAGCTATGCCTTGTTGAATATATTTTCTTTTTGTTTCATTTTGTAGCATTCTTATAACTTTAACATTTGACGCAGCTTGATCACAAATAGTGGCCACAACCCTTAAGCCAATGTTGTGTAGTTGTGTTATAGCTTCCGTTATTAAATCTTTTAAATCTGATGCTTTGGTTGTACTTTTACAAAATGTGAAACTAATAGCCTGTTTGCTCTTACTTTTTATGCCTTTAATCATTAGCACAAGTGCATGATTAGCCAGAGTTTTGTGTCTTTTATTGTTCCCAAAATCTTCAAATCCCATTATTTGACCAGTTGCTGAATTATACTCCACCCCTGGTGCTAAGGAAATTTCGTCAAACAAAAGTGTGACTAGCTTTTTTTCCTCCGGCAGACTTTTCACAACACTTCTAAGTTCTTCTAAAATTGATGAGTTCAACCCAGGTTTTACAGTAAAATTGCTTAACATAGTTTGAAGGCAACGTTTTGATGGAAGCACAAACATTTTTTTCATTAGTTTATATGCCTTTGGGCTTTGTTTTAAAATTGTTAGAGACATAATTTTCTCTTCCATCGTAAATCTTCTCCCTTTTGGTTTTTTCAAACTCTTGAGTTGCATTTTTGTGAAGGTTTGTACTTCGTGTGGTAATTTGTCTATTACTGACAAAAATGATTTAGATAATGCAACTTTTTTTGCAGCCCGAATTTTCTTTTTTTGGGTGTTGTACTTGCTGGATATGTTTTCCAATTTCCTTTTCAACTTATTAATTAGTTTGTTTTCTGACTTATGTGGTCTTTTTCGTTTCCGGGAACCTAAAAAAATATTTTCAATTATTTATACATATATTCAATTATCTGTGTACCAAATTTCAACAAATTCCGTCCAGTAGTTTTTGTGTAAAAGAGTAACAAACATACACAAACAAACTTTCACATTTATAATATTAGTAGGATAAATGGAACCGAAAATGAACTGTAATTATGTGACCATAGTGAGTACCAAAACTTATTAATCCATTATAGAGCAACAGCATGCCAATATTGCAGAATGTACAAGGACTTGTAAACAATCATCCACCTGTTCTATCTATTGACAAAAACCTATGTTCTTTATAAACAAATATTCTTTTCTATTCAAAATACCTCATACTTCATTGTGATGGTAATCAAAGATTTTGAAGTAATGAATATAATACTAACCAGGGCCAGATACTGATGTGTTGATAGCAGTACGATCGCAGTCAGAATTTGTTAGCTGTTGTTCAATAGGACCCACTAATGGTTGATCAAGAATAGGATTTGATTGCTGTACAAGTTCTCCCGAGGGCTGGCCTTGTTGTTCTGGAAAATTATGATGTTTTGTTTTATTATTGTCAAAATATATAATAAATATATTATATTCTTGAAGATCTCAAAATATGAGATCTTCAAGAATATAATGACCAATGAAATAGTGATTAAATAATATTTACCTAGACATAAAGTTGGAACAGCATTATTTGTTAGTCTATGACTTGGTAAACAGTAAACATCCAAAAAGTGGTTGTTACACAACCTTATACTGTTGTAAATATAATTGTCTCCTCTTTCTTGAATTGATAATGGAAGTACACTTTTCCAAATTTTGAATTTTTCCAAGCTGTCTGATAACCCAGTGTTGGGATTTGGAAATTTGTGCAGAGCGCCTGAAAATACAATGAAATAGATGCATGATTTTTTTTCAATTTACTTTTAATATTAAAAGAATCACACTCATGGTTAGTCAAAGATGTTACAGTTACAAATTAACTTATGAAAAGGTTTTGCTGCGATGGATTACACTAATATAATATTTTTAGATGGCTAAATGTTTGAAATGGATGAATGAATGACTTTGCGTTGAACTTTAAAATGGTTGGATCATTTATTATTAATATTCTGCTAGTTCTTTAGCCAGGACACGATTTATATGAATGAAAAGCTGGCCAGTGGCCAAGGGCGGATTTGAAAACTTTAGTCTCTTTTTATTTCATTCTCATCTAAAACTCACGACAACAGCTAAGTACCTCATTGAATAAACTGAGTTTATTTCAAACTTACCATCATTTTTGCACCCAAAATAGCAACGTAACCGCGATTTCTTCGGCATCTTGTAGCTCAAAACCAAATCGAAAGGCAAAAGTCAGCAGTCCAGGTATAAATCGCCAAGTAGATCAGAAAAGCAGTAATCGG
Organism: Xestia ashworthii; assembly: GCA_950022955.1. Classification (NCBI taxonomy): domain Eukaryota; kingdom Metazoa; phylum Arthropoda; class Insecta; order Lepidoptera; family Noctuidae; genus Xestia; species Xestia ashworthii. Next base: position 2,979,994 of record OX465574.1, on the reverse strand, counting down.
TGTCCAAATTCAAAGCCAGGTGGGTTCCGGTATTATGGGAGAAAATCAGGATCCGTATAATGAGCGCCAAGTCGTAGAAAGATATCAAAATACACGAAAAATCACAAACAACGAACACCAAAGAAACGAACGAAACAACAAAGTTTTGAACAAAATTCAAACGAGTCAAAACAATTCAAAACATTTGGTGTTGCTGATAAAAAAAAACTAAGAAATTATTTCAATTTATACGAAGCAAATAAAATTATTTTGATTATTAAATAGTTTAAATAAAATAACTAAATTTTTTACACGTATTCCGGTATTTTTATAATTTCTAATCATTTAATTTATTAAAAATAGTCTATCACCTAGTACTGAAGTGCCACCTAGTGACATTAATAAGTAAACTATCTTTGAAAATGGAGTGTCCCCGATGGATAGATGGCGCTAGCGTTCATTGTCAATTTCGAATCGTACGTTTGTTCGGAAGTTTCATGCCCCTGATTACAACAATCTTACTATGGCGTTTCAATAGCACTTCAGTCGCAAGTCAAAGACCATAAAAAAATTGTAGAATACCAAATGTCAATGATTAGCCTATTGAGACACTACTGACACACTACCGACACACTATTGACAAGTTGGTTATTTTACAGAATTGAGCCCCTGATTGTCTAGTGTCACCGTTATCAGTCTTGGAACCAAATCTTGGTCACAATGTTACCTTGTGGCTCTCATTATCCACAATAAGGTTGTCTTTGGACAATTTTAGAAGTGTCAAATCATGGATGCTTCGACCCGAAGCTGGTAATAAGATAATTGCAGTTCTTCTAGATATGTAAAATGTCAAACATTCCTAAAGGAATACTCCAGTATTCCTAAACCAGTTTAAAAGTAACTCAGTATCCCAAATAGGTGTTATTCTTTCAGGTGGTTTAACTAGGCTGTAGCTTTTAAGATTTGCTGTACAAAGACATTCTTTGATAATGCTTCGCCTTCTGCTGTGCTGGCTACAGTAGATTTATGCAGAAGTATGGTCCTCCAAGCAAGTTTGTCAACAATACACAACCTAGACAAAAACAAGCAACCTCATTCATCAGCTCTGTGGGCAACTAGGGTTAATGTTGTTCTGCAAACCCCGTGCAACCCAACGCCTGATTGGAGCTTTGTAGGTCGATACCTATAGTGGAGTTTCTCCAACTATTATTTAGGAGACCTCTTTTCTCAGGAGTCCAGTGAGCGACCTGATTGGCCCACCCCAATTTTCCAAGCAAGAAGTTCCAACTTCTGTACCTAATTGGGGCTCCTGCCTGTCATCAAGTCCAACGCGTTATTGGATAAGTCCCATATTGGAAGTACCATTGTCGACTGAAGGCGTCGCAAATAATGGCTGACCCATCTCTGGAGTCCCATGTTACGTACGAGCTTACGACGGCGCTGCGTCTTGATGCAAACAAGTCGACATCTGGTACGCCCCACATTCTGAATACGGCCTCCGAGGCCGGGGGCAACAAGTGCCATTCCGGCACTGGTAGATTCCTGGACAGGCGGTCGGCTATGCCGTTGTACCTCCCCGGGAGGTACGCCGCCGAGAGCGTGACGTTGAGGCGGCTAGAGAGGGCTAGAGAACAAGTCCCGCCCCACAAGAGTCCTGTTGTCAGACTGTGCTAATATGCGCGCATCCGCAGCGACTTTTGGCAACGATCTATGGCGCCATACACTGCGAAAAGTTCCTTCATGTTGCAATGCCATGACCATGACCTTTGTTGTGCTATCCACCTGCCTGTCAGATACCTCTCGTTCAGATGAGCGCCCCATCCCACGTCCGCAGCGTCTGTCGTCAAAAAGTGGGTCACTTCTTTCTTGTGCAGGACCACTGAACTGTGATATGGCGTTCCGCCACCAGCCTATATCTCGCTGCACACAAGGAGGTAGGTCCATCTTTGTGAACTTTGGAGTCGACTGAACTCCCTAGGGAACCTCTGTATTTGTCGACAGTGTAAACGACCCCTCGGTGTTGTTGTATTTGCGAAATTTAGTAGACCTAGAAGGCATTGACTCTCCCGAAGAGTGCAACGACCCTTCACCAATCTTTTTTGTCATAAATGATTTTATTACTGCCACCTTTTTAGGTGGTAAGGCCTTGGTCATGTTTTTGGTGTTACACAATGTACCTGCTATAATCCAGGTCTTGACAGGGTGCTAGTACTGATTTTTCGTAATTGACATGCCAGCCTAGGCTCTCCAGAATCTTTTAGGTCTCCGAGACCTTTTTCTGTAGTCTGGTTTGGTCTTGGCTTACTACACCCTAGTAGTCTTATGCCTCGAGCATGTAATATTTCTGCAATTCAATTAGATAAAGTGGAGAAAGTTTGGTGGGCAGAAGACAGGTGAAAATGTAGTACTATTAGTTGAAGCACTTAGTTGTTGTAAAACACCCTTAGGAAACGGCGGTGGGGTTCTGAAATTGGTAAATGAAAATAGGCTTGTTGGAGGTCTATCTTGCCATCCAATCGTTCTCTTGTCAGAAGACTGCAATGCCTGTCTGGGCCACTAACTGAAAATGTTTAATTGCTACATATCTGTTGAGCCCCCTGAGGGCGAATATGGGGCGCCAGCCCCCATCTTGCTTCTTTACAAGAAACACTTCGAATAAAAAATAAAATAAAAATATAGCTTGACACCCCACTATGCAACTAAGCTTTTTTCGTGGACACCAGATACACTAAATAGTTAGTTTAGTATTACTTTTTTTTTTTTTTTTTTTGTAAATACATACTTATTACAAAAATAAACATCCATGAATTGGAAACAAATGTCCATGCTCATCACACAAACATTTGCTCCTACCGGGATTCAAACCCAAAACCCTAAGAACGTAAGGCAGTCTAACTACAGTTGCGCCAATCGTCTCATCGGGTACTTTGGAAGAGAAACCAAAATTCAAATCTGGGGGCACCTCCAAAATTCCATTGTCTATCAAATCCTTTATTATTGTTGTCATCTGAGTGGTGGTTTTAACTTGAAAGGCAGGCAGCCTCTGGTAACTAGGTATATTTATAATGAACTGGTTTGCCCCAAGCTCTTCCCACACTTGGACATGGTTCTTCAAGCATGCCCCCCCCCCAAAATTTTGACAGCTCTGTATACAGTCACTTTTGTTTTGTGCTCTGATCTAAATTATTTTTGTGAAAGGTCTGAAACTTGAGAGAATTTTGAATATTATCGGATTTCAACTGTTTGTCATGAAATTTACTATTTTTATTATGTGAGTAACTATAGGTACTCTTCTTTCATTTGTATTTGAAAAGGTCCTGTTTGAATTTCCTTCCTTTATTTAGTCTAGTTTATTTAGCCATAATTGGGTACCACCCAAATATCTAATAACAGGCTGTAGAACATCCCGGCTAAATAAATGTTCAGAACAAGGAGGTATACCTCTTAATGTAGTTTTTTAATTGGGGTATTTAATTACTTTAACTATCAAATTATTTATTGAAACAAATAATTTGCATTAATTATCTTCTCTGAAAATTTAAGTAGTGGGGAACCAGCTCCCAATAAAACAGTAAGCTTCTCAAAAAGAGAGTTTAGGTTTATATTATCTGGGTTTCCAGCGGTCTAATTCACCAAGTCTTGCAAACCCTGTTTTAACAATTTATGTTGTTCTAACTGTATTTGTTAATCCAGCTAACACAGTTTCTGCTGAAGCCAAATAATCTTTATTTAGTCTTGTTAAGGTGACATAATTCCTCATTTAGTACTTATAATGAAACAAGACCTGGAGTCGCCGGACATAAGTTTGCAGTAGGTACAGACTTGTAATGCATACCCTTCCATGCTTGAGTATCAAAATAATGTAGCTTATTTAGTTTATCTAATCTTTCTTTTTTGGTCAGGGGAAACTTTGCTTTCATCAAAATCTGTGTTCAGTTCACCTAATGTAAATTTATCCAAGCTACTTATTATGAATGATTGGTTCCCTTGCAGGGGCCAAGAAGGACTAGATCCTCAGTATGACTCGTATTACGATTCATGGTAAAAGGTAACTGTGATAAATAACCGGTTAAATAACTTAGATACTTGGTTTTTAAGGCCATTTAGACTCGGATCGGAATTACATTATGTTTGTACTTACGACGTTTATTCGGCGGAGGAGAGGCGTAGCCCTCCTCATCTTCCAAAGATGAGGAGGGCTGCAGGGCGCAGGCTCCACTGGTAGATACCGAGTGGCGTGGGAGTCGAGAAATCTGTTCTTCGTCCGAAGCAACAACGATCAAACTACCACATTCACCACTAAAATTGTCCTTACCGACAATATTGACCTTATCTTGAGTGCTCATACTCATTAATTATCCACACAATCACCTAATTAAAACTAAAATACTTTAATTTTCAAGCAATAATCACAATGAAAAAATTTTGCATGTTTTCGCGGCAAAATTTATGAACGCTATGAATTGACATTGACAGCTGCGCTCCAGTTCGGGAGTTCTGTCGCGCTCTGCTGCGAGTGAAAGAGACAGGTAACATAAAGAGGACGATTCAGGTATGAAATTACATAATCTTAGGCTTAATTTATTGAATGCTTCTTCAACAATGCTGTGTGTTTTGGAAACACATATAATATTCTATTATTTTTTGAGAAACTAAATCTTGTTTAGTGTGTCTTGTAATTTTCTCAAGTTTTTCTGGAGAAATGGCTAAATTAGAGGTTAACAAATTTATGTGAATATTAATATTTGAATCTAAATCTTCCAAACTGACTAATTCTTGGTTAAATTTATCATCTTTGACTGGAGCACGAGATAATGTATCAGAAACATACATCTCTGATCCTTTTGTATAAGACACAATAAGATTATAAGCTTGTAAAGTGATCATCATACGTTGTAATCTTGTTGGTACTTCTGACAAGGGTTTTTTGAATAATGTGACTAAAGGTTGGTGATCTGTTTCAACTTGAATAGGTTTTCCATATATGTATTGGTGGAATTTTTTACACCCAAATACTATAGCATATAGTTCTTTTTCAATCTGTGCATAATTAATTTGACTTTTGTTTAATGACTTTGAAGCATAAGCAATCGGATTTTTGTCATGTAAAATAACTGCACCTACTGCATTTTGTGACGAATCGACTGACAATCTAATTGGTTTTTTCATATCATAATGGACTAAGACTGGATATTGACATAACATTGACTTTAATTTTTTGAATTGTGTTTCATGTTGTTCTAACCATTGCCACTGATTATGTTTTTTGAGCAATTCTCTCAGCAAAGAAGTTTCTTCTGCGAGATTTGGTATATAGGAACCTAAATAATTGACCATTCCTAAAAATCTTTGCAGTTCTTTGACATTACTTGGACTTGGCATTTTCGAAATTGCTTCTACTTTTGACTGGTCAGGTGATACACCTTTTTTATTGAAAATGTGTCCTACATAGCATATTTCAGACAAACCAAAATGACATTTGGATTTATTGAACTTCAAATTGACTTCCGACGCTCGTTTGAATAACGATTCTAGTCTTTCATTGTGCTCTTCAATAGTAGACCCATAAACAAGTATATCGTCTACAAATATAATTATACCTGTTAAATCTCCGAATAATTGATTCATTGTCCTATGGAAAATTTCACCACTAGAGTTGATTCCGTATGGCAGTCTTAGAAATTTGTATCGACCGTATGGAGTGTTGAACGTACAAAGTTCACTACTTTCCTCGTCTAAACATATAGTCCAATAGCCTGAACTTGCATCTAATTTTGAAAAAATTGATGCACCTGCAACTTTAGATCTAAGATCATTGAATGTTGGATACGGGAAATGAGGACGTTTAATAGCCGTGTTTAAGTTTCTAGGATCAAGACATATTCTCAGTTTACCATTTGGTTTTTCGACTAAGACAATTGAGTTTACCCATTTAGTTGGCTTATCGACTTTTTCTATGACCTGTAGTTCTTCCATATATTCTAATTCTTCTTTAAGACGTTTCTCTAATGAATAAGGTATTCTTCTGACTGGGCAGACTTTAGGTGGAACACTACTATCAATGCCTAGATGAGCTTTATATGGTAGACAACCTAGACCCTCGAATGTTTTAGCAAACTTGGAAATAATTTCTTGTACTGACCTTTGCTGGATTCCATATATTCTTTTCACAATACCTAATTTTTCACATGAATTCCAACCCAATATTGTTTTACATTCACATTCAACAATAACAAAATAGAGTTTTGTGGTTATTCCGTTTTCAAATTTACAGTTAAGAATACATGTACCTAAATTTGGCACTAATTGTCCTGAAAAGGAAAAAAGTTTATTATTTGTTCTTGAAATATTAATATTTGAGTGAGAACTGGACATAATTTTATCTAACCTGTATCAATTTGACATATAAGTTTGAAATTATTACAATAAACATTTATTTGCCAATTTTTTGTAGATTCACAATTTTGAACTGAATTTATGACAAAATTATTAGAAAAATCTTTTGACATTGGCTGTTCATAAGAAATATTACTAACTTTATGGTCTGATTTCCTGAAAAAACAAAATTTAGCAAAGTGTCCTTGTTTTTTACAATTATTACAGGTTTTTTCCTGTGCTGGGCATTTATATCTGTGAATTTGTCCACATCTAGTACAATTCCTGTCTGATGATTTATTCCTGTTGCTTGACTGATTTCTTCCATGACTATTGTTTCTCCCATGACTATTTTTATGATGTCTCGAATTACTTCGGTAGGGTGTTCGACTTCTATTTTTATAATTTTGTTTTTGCTCTTTGATCCCTTGAATATTCTCCTTTTTAATTTCTTGGTTGTTTAATTTATTTGATCTTTCTTGAGACAATTCTAGACTTTTTGCTATTTTCATCACCTTTTCAACTGTAAGATTTTCTTCCTGTAAGAGTCTTTCTTTTATGTGTGTGCTAATCATGCCTATTACGAGCATGTCCTTGATCAATTCTTCTTTCAAATTACCAAATTCACATGTGGTAGCCTGGTTGTTCAATATGGTCAAATATTCATCCAAAGATTCTTCGGTTTTTTGGACTCTTGTGAAAAAATTATACCTTTCTACTGTTATGTTTAAAAGAGGACTGAATTTTTCGTCGAATTTCTTTAGGATGTCATCTAACTTTGTTGTATTTCGATCTATATTGAAACTATTAAAAATTTCTATTCCGTCATCACCAATAGCATTTAGGAAAATTGCTGTCCTTTTCGAATCCGTTACTTTTGATAAATCATTAGCATCCATAAAAATTTCAAATCTAAGTTTCCATTTTTTCCATTTTTCTGCCACGTTATCGCCATTTTGTATGATAAACGGTTTCAATTGCACAAAGAACGCTTTGTCCGCCATGTTGGTGACTTGGATGACTTGACTTTTTTACTTACAGTTTTCTCGACTTTTATTGGCTTTTTCGTTTTCCTTTTAATTTAATATGACACCAATTCTGACACCATGTTTGGGGTTCGGTCGGGATTGCTTTAATATCAAAGTAAACTGCCTTAGACTCAAAGATAATATTTAATTAGCACTGTATGACTGTACACGACATGATTCAGGTTGAATATGGAAAGCGCAAGAGTGCTTCGTCATTCCATAGACAATTACATTATATTTTTAACCATAGACTACAACAGTTAGTAGGTCCATAATATTAACCTAACATTTAAGTACCTATTTAAAGATCAGTCTCTTAAACACAGCTCCAAAAAAATCTCTTATTCTATGTAATCGGAAATTATCATTCTAGAAATATCCTTACAGTGAAAACGAAGACATCTCGCTTCGTACATAGATCCATAATATAGATATTATACCCTTGCACCAACATCGCCAGACCTACTCATCTTCTAAAATCTTCATAATTTCTTCAGCATTATCAAAGTAATTTAAACTCATTTCCGAACCTCTTCGGCTTGGGATCGGAGCTGCATTTGGAGTAAAAAACAGTTTGGGTTTTTTTGTTGTGCACACCATATTTTTATGTTCTGTCTTCTTTTTCTTTGTAAGAAAATGATTCGATGTAACTATTTCGTCGGATAATATTTTGACCTTAAACTCCTTTATAGCCTCTTTTTTGTTTACTTGTTGAATGCTGACATCTTTGTCTACATTTGTGTCTTGTTCCGTTTCTGTCTGTTCTATCAAAATTTCTTCTCTTCCAACTAATAGATCATCTTCTAAAACAATAGGCATCGATTCTATATCCATGTCAAGAATCTCATACATAGTGGAAGTGCTAGCACTACTGGTTGATGGATTTAGAGGTATTTGTGTATTTAGGGACAAAGGAATAAATTTTTCAATAACGCGACTGTTTGAAGATTGCGGTTTGGACTTTTTTCCTATTCCTTTTTTTTCTGCACTGATACAATTTTGCTTGTAGTTTGTTGCTCATCTTCTTCGGGTCTATTTAATTCATCCGGACACACACTTCTACCAGCTACAACATTTAATTTCTTTTTCTTCTTTGGTTCAGTAATATCCAAAGTTCCATAACGCATTTCTTTTAAATACTTCACAAATGACTCGTTCACAGCATCTTGGGCAGTCTCATCAATTTCGGCATTTGGAAGGCGAGATATGACTTCTTCACTATTTAAAGGAACAATACCAGTTTTTTTTAAAACCAGAACGTAAATTGGATTTAGCGTTAATATTAAGCTGATTGATCAATAGCTTCAAAAGGTGAGGAAAACATCCCTTTGGAATGGAGCTTAAATTCCGTCCATCAGTTTCTTTCCACTTCTGCAAAATACTCCGCCATGCCTGTTTCATAGGTCGGAAGAAAGCCACATCTAGTGGTTGGGTCAAATGAGTGGAATTTGGTGGCAAAAAAACGAAGTGTATGTCCTTTTCTTTACACAGATCTATTAAATGCGCTGAAAGATGAGACGATAAGTTGTCACCTATAAGAAGTTTTTTACCGGTTTTTTTGTCAAAATATGGAATAATGACATTTGTGATCCAATCACTAAAGATTTCTCCATCAAACCAGCCAGATTTCGACCTGTTATAGCAGGTTCCTTTTGGGCCATTTTGTATCCAAGTATCGTAAAGGTAGGTTGACTTATACACTACATAAGGCACCAATAGTTCTCCTTCAGCGTTTGCTGCAATCATCAAAGACGTACACCCTTTTGAAAAATTCCGGACCCTTTCTGGATACTTACATCCACGCCGAACGATGACTTTTGGTCGCCCAGGGTCATCTGATAAATTTGTTTCGTCGTAGTTGACTATGTTAGAGTGAGGTACGCCTTCAAGTGACTTTTCTAGTTCTGCAAAGTAGGTTTTCATCATTTCAGGTGACACTTCTGCTCTCGAACGTTTGATGTTTTGAGATATCCGCTTTGATATTTTGTCACTATGTCGTTTCAGAAAGCTCTCAACAAAATCAGGCCCTGGATAGTTGTTTTTAAACCTTTTCACAGTAATGTTTGATGTATCAAGATACATTTTAACAATATATCTTAAATCGTTTTGGTCCAGCGGATAACCCCAATCCGCACAAATATTTAAATTTTTTACAATAAAAGCCTCGGCCTCTGGCGTCATTGCCGTTTGGCCACCATGGGGTTTCACTGATTTGTTATTGCGTCTCTGTAAAACTGAATATGAAATTCCATATTTCTCAGCAATACGTCGTATCGATGTGTTTCCAGCTGATATGTCTAGTAAAGCTTGATTAATTATGGCTACGTCATGTTTTTTAAGAGATTTCACTCCCGGTTTGGGTCGATAATTTCTAGGCATATCTGTAGACAAATAAAATATATTTCGTAAATATAGGGACCTATTTGAGCACGCGTACTAACTCACCAGGATATATAATATACAAAGGTATATTTTTTATAATTTGATTTGCAATCTGTAATAGCTTAAATTTAAAAATAAAGTAGGTAAAAATAAAAAAAACATTATTATTTTGTAATGATGACCTAGGAAAGGACTCAAAGAGTTATAATTAATAAACTATTTTATTTTATTGTTGTATTTAAATAGACCTAGTCATTACCTTGGAAAGCTAGCATTAAACGTGTCGACAACCCTAATAAAAAAAACCCCTTCGCCCCTTTCTTGACCCTGTACACCCCATTCTTGAGTCTGTTAGCCCCACAAGTGATTCTGTTGCCCCCTTTCTATGACCCGCATCACCCCTCAGGTGACCCTGATAACCCCAAAAATCTAAGTAATTGCCTTAAATAAGTTTTTCTCCAATTATGCAGGAAAATAATACACAAATTCACTCACCTATGCGTTTTTACAATAACCAAAGAGACAAGGTTTGCTTAGAACCGGGTTATATCGCCGAAAAATCACAGAAACCAAAAAAAAAACGAAATTACCTACGCGGAACCAAAATACGAGTGTTTTGAAGTGGGTTTTTTAAACCGTTTTTTCTTCCATTCTACTTTGTCTATGAATCGTGTGTTGCCATTTCATAAAAATTCAAAACCTTCTTTGCTTAAGTCAGGACTACATGATTCTGTTCCCCCCTAGGACCCGCTTCACCCCATTTTACGGTAACGTTTTGCAGAATCGTATTTCTCTAAAACCATTTCATGTGCCCCTGTAGAATAAACATACACGTGTAGCTCTTAATTTGGGCCCATTAGTGCCCCAATTAGATTTAAGAAAATATTTATAATTTTCAAGTTAAGTATCGCGTTTTTATGAAAACCTGAAAAAACGTCGCAGCGCCTAAATGAGACAAGGTACAAGCTCGCTGAAAACTTTATTTGGTCCTTCTTGACGCTTATAATAACCATGCAAAGTTTCAAAACTGTTCATGCATGCGTTTTTGAATAATCTTGCTAAAAGTCAAAACGATGATGGTATCATAACTTTGACGGCAAAGTACAAGGAACCGGTTCAATTCTAGATGTATATGTGTAAACCGAAAGCTAGTGCCTTTAATAAAAAATACATGGTGAAAATATTCAGCTTGTGTTACGAAACGCACCTCACTATTGACGTTGTCTATGAATGACATTCAGGGTTGCCAACCGTACGAGGTTCCTCGTACAAATACGAGATTTGTGGCCTTCCATACGAGGTACGAGGACACTATCAACCTCGTACAATTACGTACGAGATTTTGATAAAATGGCTATAAGAACAGCTGAGCGTATGAGCTTTTTAGCAAAGTCAATCAAATAAAGACAGAGATAAGAAACCGACTAACTGTGGAAACAGTAAACGGCACACTTCTTGCCGCAGAGAGCGCAAATGGTTTTACTCGTACTGAAAATTGCGTCAATTTTAAATGCACAAAAGAACTGTATAGCCGCATGACAACAGATAAAAATTTACGACAGAAAAAACGATGACTTACTTGTTCCTTACATAATATTTGGAGGGAAATTAAAATGATGAACTTTGCAATATTTCGTAAAAAAAAATGAATTAAGAAAAATTTTTTTTGGGCTGTTTTACTTGAGTGATACGGTACTAAAGATTTTTTGAAATACAACACAAAGTGATGTTTTATTTAGTAGGAAACTTGCAATAGTTTATTTCATTGAGTAAAAGTCCTAAATACAGTAGCTTCAATTTTGGTTTTAGCACGTTTTCGATGCATAATAAATGTACGAGGTTTGAAAGTCAATGTACGAGATTTTTATCTGCATTTGTACGAGGGAATTTCTTTTACAGTTGGCAACCCTGATGACATTTAAGAAAAATAAAAAGTGGTCAGTGGTCTGCTTCAGAAAAAGATGGTGGTTTTATTTCGTGTGCTCCAAAATAATATTAGTTAAAGGATTAAGAACAAAGTCCGATCCCTGTTCCTACAATCTCTTTTAGCTTGGAATGTTTCGCATTGAGTAGATATAAAGAAAAACAAAACATTTATTTATTTATTTATTTATTTCAACTTACAACTATCATTACAGGTAATCTTAAACCTAATTCGATAGTGTGGCTATATCCTTATAAACTAAGGATAACTTGACAACTAAAACTACTTAAATTTAAAGTGATACATATGAAACTAAGTTTAACAATACTTTTGCGAATTCACTCAAAGTGCACGAAAAAATATCGATTCGCTCGTGAACCTCGTTTACTACCCGGATCGTTCGGGTGAGAGGGGTCTTAGCCAGGAGATTGGTTCTGGCTACCGGCACAGCTAGCAGTGGTGGGCGCCGCCGCCTCCACACGTATTGATCCGGCACGCACAGTTTCAAGTGCCCCAGCACTCTCGGGTTATGAGCTGCACCACGTAACAATTTAACTGCATACGCGGCGAGGCAGAATTCCCGACGTACCCTGAGCTCATTATACCCCACCATACCCAGTACAAAGAGTGTAGGGTACATTAATGGGTAGAATGGATATACCCCATATAGTTTAAAATACAAAAATCTAGTGAATTTATTTTGGACTCTCTCTAACATAGCACTGTATTTTGTTTCATGAGGGGCCCAAATGACTGCACTGTGCTCAAGATGACTCCTGACTAGAGCGTCATATAACACCTTGAGTGTGGTAATATTTGTAAACCCCTGTGATTGCCTCAGTACAAAACCTAGGTTCCTGTACGCCTTCTTGCATATCTTTATTACATGCTCCCGAAAAGTGAGGTCCGGAGTGAGAATAACCCCTAGATCCCGTACTTGTGAAACCCGCTCCATCGGTGCTGCTTCCACTTTGTACTCGTAGCATAGTGGGGTCCGCGCCCGAGTGAACGTCATTACCGAGCATTTGTCCACATTGAAGTAGAGTTTATTCCTCTGGCTCCACTCTACCACTCTATTTATGTCCTCCTGCAAACGTTCGCAATCCGACTTATCCCTCACCTCAAGCAGCAATTTCAAGTCATCAGCAAACAATAAACACAGACCATGTTTGACAACCTCCGGTAAGTCATTTATCACTATTATGAATTCAAGTGGCCCCAAATTGCTGCCCTGGCTCACGCCGGACCCGGTATAGTACGGCTCGGACTCGCACCCTCTGTAGTCAACATACTGCTGTCTGTTTCCCATATAGCTGACGAAGAACTGTAACAGGTGTGGTGAAAAGCCAATGTCTGCTAGCTTTCCTAATAACACGTCATTGTCAACGGTGTCAAATGCCTTTCTGAAATCAAAGTACACCGCGTCCACCTGCACGCCAGCGTCGACTGCCGGCACCACCAGCGCCATGAAGTTGAGTAGATTGGTGGCAGTGCTGCGCTCCGGCCGAAACCCGTGCTGCGCATCCGACAGCTGCGCGCGCACCTGTCCCTGCACGCAGCGCTGGATCGCAGATTCAAACACTTTTGCCGGAGTCGACAACACAGCCACTGGTCTATAGCCACCGACATCCGGGCCAGACTTACCCTTCGGAACCGGAATAACTCGTGTAATTTTCCATCGAGGCGGGAACGTCGCTTGCTTTAAACATGTATTAAATATATAGTGCAGTGGTTCTGCTAGCACCCTGCCACAGTCCCTAAACAGAAACGCTGGTATACCGTCAGGGCCAGATGAACGTTTTGGCTTGAGATTAGCGAGCGCGTCCTTAACATCCCGAAGACTAAGAGCCTCGATATGCACACGCGCACTGGTGGACTGAGCCGCCGCCGCCGCCGCACGTGAGTCCAGTCGCGGTGGCTCCTTGCTGTACACAGATTCAAAAAAATCCGCGAATTCCCTAGCACATTCATGATCCGTGAGGTATTGTCCATCCTTCATGATACTTTGCCTATTTAGTCTACTTCGTTTAGATCTAATGTACTGCCAAAATGATTTTGGATCTCTTGCGAACTGACTCTGAATTTTACTTTTGTGTTCTTTGAGTGCAATTTCTAATGATTTTTTTATGCGAGCTCTGTACTTTGCAAATGTATCATAATCGCTATCGAGTTTCGTTAGTTTGAACTTTTTATGCAGCCTGGCTTTAATCTGTATATCTTTGATAATATCCCTAGTGTACCATTCCGGGTATACGTATCGCGAATTTCTATTGTTAAGTTGTTTTTTCTGGGGTACACATGTATCCAAAATATGATTAATCTTATCATAAAAGAAATTCAACATCTCCTCCAAATCATGCTTGTCATACAATATATCCCAATCCGTGGAAGTAAGCATTGAATACATCAACTGATAATCGGCCTTATAAAAATTCCACCGCGGTCTAATACTGTGTGCGCTGCTACGGCCGTCGTCTACGGGAGGGACAGGGGCAGGCGCGGGTGGCGCGGGGGCGAGGCGCACGCTCACCGCTAGCGGCGGGTGTTGAGCGTCGACGGGCACGAGTGGCTCATCGGCCGCTACTACTAACAACTCTTCGCTAAAACCTGCACTCAAAACCAAATCCAGCTGACGACCTAAACAATTGGGTACGGTGTTACTTTGAGTGAACTCGCAATAGGACACAAAACATTCATAATAATTACTAATATTAACAGGACACGAATATAAATTAAAATCTCCAATCACAATTACTTCTCTATACCTATCACATAGTTTTTCTATTAATCTAAATAAAATCATGTAATCATTCTCCGAACTACCTGGAGGGATATATACCACAGAGCACAAAAACAAAAATCGGTTATTTAAGTGAACCGTTGCACAAACTATTTCGAAGACGCAGGTGTCTATCGTTACGTCCGTCATATGTACTTGCCGCAGCTCGTACCGGTGTGTGGCCACTAGAAACGCGCCTCCTTGTTTCCGTCCATCCGTTCGATCGCAGCGAAGTATTTGAAATCCCGGAGGAATAATTTCGGAATCCTCTATAGAAGAATTGCACCCAGATTCAGTGATTGCATATAAGTCCGAATACAGTGACTCTATACTATTACGGAACTCGTCCAATTTAGTTCGAAGACCTCTTACGTTTTGATAGAATATGTCTACATTATTTAATGGATGATGAATTTTTGGTTGGGTTCCGAAACCAAATCCACTCATTAAATTCAGCGTTCATAGGCCAGCATTCTGCTTTGTTCAATTTATCGAAACAGTTTTCAGGCACTCCGACAGTAAACGATGCGTAGTCTCTCTCCGTTTTATGTTTAATTTTATGAATTTTAATTTGTACATCTGAGCCACAAATGTTTTTCACGTGGTCGGTTATGGCTTCCACAGTAGTTTCTGGCTGTAATCGCCAAACATGCAGGTGTTTTTTTCGTTCAGTGGCTTTAATCGCCTTCAACTCCGTATTTGAGCCTACTCTCACATCTTTATGCTGCCGGTTATGGTTTTTGTTTCGAACTGTAGTCCAGCCTGATTCCTTATCATTTTCCAATTCTTGATTACTTGGTTCCTCGGCCTCTAGTGAGCTAGTGATACACTTAGTTGGTTCCGGTACAAAAACCGACTTCGTGGCCCCACCTTTGTTTACCTTTTTTGTGTTTTGGGATTTGATGTGGGTATGAGACGCTTTTTGAGGTTCTTTGCTCTGTTGACTCATAATATCTGCAAAAGTTGATGTAGAAGGAGGATTGTCACGTATCTTAGCTATTATGTCTCCAGTTTGCCTATCCTGAGTTAGCTTAACATCAATTTTTTCTTCAAGCACCCTCATTACCCCCATTACGTTGTCCAACTCGGTTTTCGTTTGGGAAAATTGATTTAATAAGAGTGTTATCGTGTTCGCCTGGCTGTCCATGCGAGCTGTCATCTCCGATCTAAATTCTCTCAATTCTTCAAGCAAAACGGAATCAGAGTCCCCAATCAACATGGCGTGGCTTTGTGACTGGTTGGAGTTGGAGCGAGTAACATTGATATCCTTTGTCGGTGATAACAAACAAGGCGACCGTTCCGTAGTAGGGCTCATAAGCTTGGTCAGTCTGACAGGTGTATTCTTATTATCAGTCTTCGGTTGTTTACTGATACAGCTAGGACACTTCCAGATTGATTTTTGCTTGATACTCATACTCTTAAACACCGCCTCGCGAACATTAGCACATAACAATTCATACCATTTGTGGCAAATAAAGCACTGCAAGCATTCTTTGGCATTAAAATCATTCAGACAACCTGCACAACTTTTTGTTGACATTTTGCTAGTACAATTCAAACGGCTTGATATAATAAAGCGCTTTCAGCGGAGTAGCAAGCATGCGGCGTCTAGCGGTGCCAAGTAGAATATAGCGATGGAATTCTTAAAGCACTGAGAAGCGGTGTAAAGCGGCTCGCTTAAAAACTTCGCGGCCCAAAGGTCGTAAGCGCCGCTAAAATACTGTTCACTTACGCGTTTTAGCCAACAGTGAGTTTGAATCGAAACGGCACTAACAGTTTAGTTTTAAGTTGAGTTTTAACAGTTTTATAATGTTTATAAACTGGGTTTTTTTCATATATACAACTTAGTCACTGCACTTCTTTGGTGGATATTTACTTTTAACACTTACTACTTAACACACACACAACATGTAAACAACGGCTGGTTATCCGACCGAATTCGAATGACTACTAAAAAGCGACGGATTCATACATATCGATGACTTTATCGGCCGTATTAAACCTAAGCTGTTGTCCGTACAGTCGCGTTCAAAAGTTTTGGGGGCTAATTAAAACAATATGAAATGCACCATGTGACCATAATAAATGAAACAGCTTGTTGATGTGGACATGTTTAATTTTATTCCTTTAATTTTAATTAGTAAAGTAATTATAGCATCAAATCACAGATAAAATTTGCTACCTATAAATATTAGTACACAAAATAGTACTATCAAATTATTTGCACTTTGTGTAGTCATTTTTATTTGAAATCACAGATCAGTTTTTCATCTACTTAAGTCTAAAAATACAAATAGTAAATTTACATTATCACAAAAAATCACAGAGCAGTAGTAGTAGTATTCTAATTCGTATAGTATTCTGTAAAAAATATCCCACCAAAAACATTCTGTAAAAAACTAGCCAAGTCTCGATTGAGCTGCTTGTTTATCGCTAAAAAGTAATGAAATCTAGACAAAATCGTGCCAAGTCTAAGGTTCCTTACTGCGATTTCTTTATTATTATAGTTAATGTTGTGTGACTTGGCCGTTGAACATTATTTATACGTTCGTGGGTACAAGTCAATTTTGTAGTTACAACAGATATAACATTACGTGTAAACAAAATTAATGTTCAACGGCCAAGTCACACAACATTAACTATAATAATAAAGAAATCGCAGTAAGGAACCTTAGACTTGGCACGGCTTATTGTCTAGATTACATTACTTTTTAGCGATAAACAAGCAGCTCAATCGAGACTTGGCTAGTTTTTTACAGAATGTTTTTGGTGGGATTTCACTTCTTTTTGTAGAAACGTGGGCATATTTATTTATTTATTAGATTTTCTTATTTGACACAGTTTTTTTTTTCTTTTTAGGAGTAGTTTTTTTATTATTACAAATCTTTCTTTTTTTTCCGGTTCAGATTCTTGTACAGTAGCAACAGTTTTTCGTATTGCCCATTCGCGTTCATTATTTATTCTTTTAGTCGGTTTAGACGGTTTAATTTCTGAAAGTTCAGCGCGGTATTTACGCCTAAACCGGTTGTATTCGGTGATCGCTGAAGCTTAAGCTTTTATACTCTTGAAGTCAACATTTATGAGGTGCACCCCATGAAGATTGGTTACTCGTGAAAGCGCCACGTAGGCTTGGCCACAAGAGAATATGGAGGTGCCAATGTCCATGAGGGTGTGGCGGCACATCACTAAAAGCTACGCCCATCCTTATGATATCCGAGCGAGGTGTCAAGTCGAGAGACTGACAGTTGGAATTTTCTCAAAACGTTCTTGGTGTTTGTTCAAGTGATTAAATACATTTCTAGGTGGACGTGTAGTTTATTTTATTCACAATACTTGTGGAAAACATCCCCACAATTTGGTGACCCCGACGTGATCCGACATGACGGACAAACACGCACCTAGATTTGACGAAGCCGACGGAGATTTTGTAGATGCAACAACGGACGCCGCAGTGAACCGAGTCGCCGTGCGTCTGCCGCCATTCTGGCCAGAAGACCCGGAGGTATGGTTCGCGCAAGCAGAGGCACAATTTCAAATTTCCGGCATCAAAGATGACAGTACAAAATTTTACCATGTCATCTCTCAGCTTGAACAAAAGTACGTTCGCGAAGTAAAAGACATCGTGAGAAACCCTCCGCCGACCAACAGGTACGAGAAGTTAAAGCAAGAGCTAACGAAACGGTTGTCTATTTCTCGTCAACACCAAATAACTCAGTTACTTTCGCACGAAGAATTAGGCGATAGAAAACCCTCGCAATTTTTGCGTCATTTAAAAACGCTTGCCGCAAACGAGGTAACCGATGAGTTTTTGCGAAGTTTGTGGTCGAGTCGCCTACCCCCCCATGTTCAAGCAATTATTGTGACGCAAACCTCTGGTAGCCTGGAAGCCGTCGCGGAATTAGCGGATAAAATTTGTGAGGTCGCGACGCCGTTTCACCACCAGATAGCGAGTACAAGCACGATCGACGCCAGCGCCCCCAGTTATTCCGACGGTTTATTGAAACGTATCGATGAAATGATTACATCACGTATACATTCAGAATTAAGCCAACAAATATCGCAACTAAACATACGTTCGCGTGATCTCTCTCCCTCTAGAGGCAGATACCGATCGAGGAGCCGTAGCCGCAGTAATATACGTGGCGTATGCTGGTACCACAAGAGGTTCAGAGATAAAGCTACGAAATGCACATTTCCTTGTTCGTACAAGTCGGTAAACTAGAGCGACAGTTCGTAGAGGCGACAAACGACTGTCAAAGTGCTACCAGTCGCCTTTTCATCACGGACCGTAAAACAAAGGTACAGTTTTTGATAGATACTGGTTCGGATCTTTGTGTGCTCCCACGTCGATTCCTGCGCCAGTCCAGGCAACCTGCAGACTACAGTCTTACTGCTGCAAACGGTAGCATCATCAGCACCTACGGTACCATGACTTTGCACCTGGACCTGGGTTTGAGACGAGACTTTGTATGGAATTTCGTGGTAGCGACTGTGGATTAGCTTTTTATTAATTAGTAGGTATTCATCACACAATCCATGAACTAGTATTTTTTATCAAACATCCCCAATCAAAATCTTGGGTCATAGACCTGGCAAATGTCTGGATATGTAAGTCTTTCGTTCACACATAAAGTACTGCATGTATTTTGATAAAATTTAGAACGAAGAAGATGGCTTACCTTGGAATAGCGCTGAGGCTACTATTCATAATGTAGGTACTTTATCATGTGCAAAGTCACAGAAACAGCTTGTAAAATATAATCCAATAACAATTTTATTTTATTACTGTACTTCTTTTCTACTTCAGTGTACTCAGTCAGGCACAACAAGTGTCAACTGGTTATTGAGTAAGGTTAAGAAGGTCATCGATATGTATGAATCCGTCGCTTTTTAGTAGTCATTCGAATTTGGT
Source organism: Xestia ashworthii (assembly GCA_950022955.1). Taxonomy (NCBI): domain Eukaryota; kingdom Metazoa; phylum Arthropoda; class Insecta; order Lepidoptera; family Noctuidae; genus Xestia; species Xestia ashworthii. The sequence continues at coordinate 2,960,615 of OX465574.1, read as the reverse complement.
CGGATAACCAGCCGTTGTTTACATGTTTTGTTTTTTGTTGCGAAACATTCCAAGCTGAATATTTTCACCATGTATTTTTCATTAAAGGCACTAGCTTTCGGTTTACACCTATACATCTGGAATAGAGCCGGTTCTTTGTACTTTGCCGTCAAAGTTATGACACCATCGTTTTGACTTGTAGCAAGATTATTCAAAAACACATGCATGAGCAGTTTTGAAACTTTGCATGGTTATTATAAGCGTCAAGAAGGACCGAATAAAGTTTTCAGCGAGCTTGTACCTTGTCTCATTTAGGCGCTGCGAAGTTTTTTCAGGTTTTCATAAAAACGCGATAACTTGAAAATTATAAATATTTTCTTAAATCTAATTGGAGCACTAATGGGCACAAAAGCTACTAGCAGTAAAGCTTGCACCCTTTGCACGTGGTAAGCGTGATATTGTTTTCTTTTAATAATAAGCTGCACCGTCGATCGTGGGATCCAGAGATTTCTTGATATTTGGCGTTTGCTAATACCAGGGTCCAATCTTAGCTGTCTTAGTATATGTTCTTCATTGTCAAATCGTACTACTGGTCTACCTGTTCTCGCAGCATGCTCCCCGGGCAAGGTTCCCTTCATGTACGCATTATGCACGCGCATAAAGACCCTGTAGTCCGGGAAACGGTCTCGGTTTGGGTAGCGTTATCGATGTTCTCTGGCAGCAGCCCGAGCATTTTGCCGTCGCAAAAGCCATAGAGGTAATGCATTTCTGCATACTCCCGTTGGGTGTATGCTCTCCTCGCAGCAGCCATCTTTCGCTTATATAGCCAATCCGCAGCGATCACAAAATCCGATTCACACAGCGCGGGTCACAGGTGGGCAATCTATCACAAGTCCATAAACGAAGCGTAGGTCACAGGTAGGCAATCAATCACAAGTCCAAAAACAAAGCGTAGGTCACAGGTAGGCAATCAATCACAAGTCCAAAAACGAAGCGTAGGTCACAGGTAGGCAATCAATCACAAGTCATAAAATGAAGCGCGGGTCACAACTAATCGAAGTAGAGACCAATTATTTCAGCCAGGCTTCAGACTCGCTAAAGTAGACTCGTCTTTCATGGGGTACTGTTTGAAATGCTATAATAAAATTCCACAAAGCTTTCTTGAACTAAATGAAACCAACTTTAAAACATGCATTAAACGCACACTGTGTAAGCAAGCATATTACAAATTGGACGATTATATCGCTGATAAAAATGCTTAGCTCAATGCCGGACCTGCTCCACAAGGACAGGGGCGCATAATTGGATAGCACTAATTGTATTGGTGGAGCTGCTGAAAATTGTACAACTATCTTTGCATTGTATAAATTCAATATATTTAGTATTGTATAACCTCATATCCCATATTGTGTGAGTGCTATGTACTAGAATGCTATCATTCGCTTGAAACCTACGTTTTTATTTAGACATTTGAGTGAGTATGTCACTCAAATGTCCCGCTGATGGTGGCGCGTGTGTCGGGTCATTTAATTCCCTTCAAAATGGTTGAGTTGAATGGTGCTGATACATGCGTCATGTTCGTGAACGGGCGCTGTCGGTTGGGACTGGTCAGCTCTTGGTTGCCACGGGTTTTTTGTTTTTTAATTAATAATTTTATTTTTGAATTGTTTTTGTTTGTTTTTACTAAGGACACTTTTATCGCGCACATCTTGCTACATTGTTCTCACATAATGCACCATCTCAACATGAATGACGTAACCAAGATTTTTGTAACAACATTATGATTTAAAAGAGTGTCCATGGAGTTTCTTGCCCGTTCTTCACCATAGAGATCTACGCTAGGGAATAGGCAACTACAGTACTTTCACAGTTTTTATGTCTTGTGACTGGGACTGTAGCTACATTTAATTTTCATCTTTGTTTCGACAATTCAAAAACGCCTGTAACTGGCCTACTTGAAATAAATGTTTTGATTTTGAATCACAAAAAAAGTATACGTGTGCGTAGTCACAGGCAGAAAGTGAGTGAGACAGAGACACTAAACAAAGAAAGAAACTCACGCGCTTCCACCTCTCCCGCTCAGCTCCGCCCGGCATTCTACTACCTGAACTAAGAAGGGCGTTCTGACCATTTTCGACAAAGGATTAAATGGTTAGTGTGAAAGAGAGGCACAATTTCTTTGTATCGGCTGTTTTCACAGAGTTGTCATGAACCTAGAAAAGATAAATCGTTACCTGGAACGAAGATACTTTTTGACAAACGATTAAATGGTTAGTGTGAAACAGTATCTGTCCATTTCATAAATCCTAATTGTGACAAGAACAGAACAGTTCTAGCGTTCCAACGTACAAAAAACTAGGAGTTTATGATAAACTAATAAATTAAAAAATAAGGCTAATTTAATGAAATTTGCAGCTTGATATGAAAAAAACGACCATAAAACCAAAACTAAAGATCAAAGAGTAAAGTGTTGTACCTCATTTGAATCTGGATTAAACCAGCAAGATTTTTTAATACAGGGTCAATATTCCGTAACACATTTTTTTTTCAAATGGTGGTCTTAAAATGAGAAGTAATTTTTTATAACGCTTTAAAATTTACGGAAAAATATTCATTGCTCGTTAAGTTTGATACTAAGAGCTGTAATACAATTTTTGTGGTATTGATACAATGTCGAGTCATAATACAACACCTTTGGTTTTATTGTTTTTAATCAATTTAATTTTTTACTGATTAAATTGTAAAAAACTCGGTAGTTTCATTGAAAAAACTAAAATAATTCATACCTTTTCGTGCAATGAAGTTATGGCCATGCTGGAAAAAGATTTTTTGTTAGAAATTACCACTTTTATCTCCCCGTTCCGTTTGATCCACGACTTTTTGGCCACCCTGTATAAGAAAAAATGTACAAACTATGAATTAACATTGTATTTTAAGCTTTAAGCATTGGTACAAACCGAAAAACATATGTAAGTAACCAAATATTAAAATTAAGTAGTACTTATCAGTGTTTTTTTTTCCTAAAAATGTAAATGCTAAGCTAACAATTTGTATGAGACTGATTTTTAAATAAAAGTAATAAATCATGACCATTTTATTATTTTTACTAACCTGACCAGCAAACTTTTGTATGCAACTGTACTAACAAATGATTCGTATCATCCCATTCATTTGAGATAGTTACGCTAATGTACGGTGCGGCTGCTTTTTCGTGACCTTTTCGATTTGGTCGGCTTATTAGAGAATTGCCGACATGTTCTTGTTTTTGATATAATTTACGTTACAGCCGAAATTGAAAGCTGAAATTAACAGGAATTAATGTTCATGAATCATTTAAATTTGCTTAACCTTTTAACCGCCACAGTCGTGAATAGACGACAAACCAAAATGTGCCTAGCACGCCACGGTCGCGCCTGCGTGACCCAACTTTAAACGTAAATAAATGCCATGAAACAGCATTGTTTTGTTTATTTCCCTTGTTAATTAGGTACCTTGACTCTTCTTAATTTATTTGCAGTGAATTGCTTTAGTTACATTTTATCTTTTGTAACGTTAAATGACAAAAAATAAAACCAGTCACAAAGTTCGAAAAACACAGTGCCCTCAACGCCAGTCACCATAACAAGACACGTAGTGATGTAGGTAGGAGTCAATAGGTATAACAAGAATATCGACCTCGACGGTAACATACGTTATATTTAATTTACTTTGAATTTTGCACTAGTAAATAAATAAAACATTTGCTATTGAACTTTTATGTTTGAGAACTCAAGAAAATTTTATAAAACTGAACAATGCGCTCTATAAAAGTCGAGTGTTAGTTGATTATCGATTAATTGTAATGACTGTAATGCCCATCTCTATCACATTGTTGTATTGTCTATGCCGGGGACGCCACAGTCGTCTATATTTGACAGTACCATGACGTCAAACGCGGTTTTTTTTTAAATAGTTTTATTATAACGGATGCGGTCATCCATGTTTAACTTTTATTTAATCGCTTAGGTCGGAATAATCCGACAAATTGTTTGGTTCCATAACGATTTCGTCAGGATCGTATATTTACGACCAAAATGCCACAGCTCGTTTAATGTACTTTTTTATTTAATTATCTACATAATGATGTCTTAGAGCATTTTTCTCTTAGAATACTAATCAGAAAATGTCAGCGATGCAAAATATGAGCAGCAAAATAAAAAAGGTCTGACACTCGTCTTATGTGTAAAAAATGCAAACTTTATCTGTGCGTAGATCCATATTTTTGCGGTTAGTCTATTATGTTTATGGTCTGCTAGACGTTGTCTTGTCGACATCCGACGATATACCTGCATACATAAGAACGACGACAGTAACGAGCACAGAGTACTTTATATATTGACGAGTATTAGTGGTAGTTGGTGGCACGACGTGTGAAAATAAGGTAAATAATTTTACAATTTTTAAGATCAATACGGGGTATAGAAGTACCTACGTGGTCTTCGAAACGTATTTCATCTAATGTATTATGTTTAGTTGATGATATTATTATAATTACAAAAATTCATGTTTGATTTATCATTTATGGAAGTTTGAAGAAAGCCAGTTAAAACAAAATACCTATTATTATTTCGATATTATTAATAAATATCGGTTGCGCACCTCTAGCGCAGAGGCGAGAAAATTAAAAAAGTCGTGTGCCACCTACGCCACTGTCGTCTTCAGGTGACAAGAAAGTACGTCATGATTGAACATAGTGCTGTGATGGTATTGACTTGGTTTTATCGATTGTTGTTTTGAAATGTGGATTTAACGCCGAAACTATGACACATATCATTATTATATCTGTCTTAAAGGACAAAGCGGGATGAAATAAAACTCCTGTATTATATTGTTCCGGTATAGACCTTTTATTAAAAACATACTCTAGGTTAAAAAATAAATAGTTAGTGCGATATAATTTCGAACTCACTACTATTTAGTAGGTATTAAAGGATGAATTCATAGCTTGGCGCCGAGGGCACGCTTTTTCGTTTTTGACGTGGCGGCCAAAAGGTTAAAAAAAGCAGTGAGGAAAGTTTTATTATGTACAATATTTACATACTACATCTAAAACTATTTATAATTACAAAAATAAAACTAAACGTAAAACAAGTACCAATATAATATGTGAAGTACCTATACCTACTTTATGGTTGTGACATTTGTTATTGTTATTTATTTACTACGTCAATAAATACATTCTTACGATGATAATAATTTATTTCATTGGCGACGAGGATTAAGTAAGTAGTCAAAATGAACGCGGAGCAATTTAAAGAATTTATACAAATACAACGGGAGCAACAGCAGCAAATATCAGACGTTTTGCAACAACTCGTTTTACAACAACAGCGACCGGCAGCTGCGGCCCCCACACCAGCAACACCTGGTACGGAGTCTATCAGCTCGGCGAACACCAACAACAACTGTAACAAACTCACAATTATTAAAAACTAGCTTTTGCCCGCGACTTCGTTCGCGTGGAATAGTGACTTCCGGCAGATTTTTGGTTTTACCCACATAGTTCCCGATCTCGCGGGATCTCTTCAAAAATGAAATGTGGAAGATATTCTAGGGAACTCTTCAAAAATCAACATAATGAGCTCTGCGTTTGAATTGAAGATAGGTATGTATACTCACTTAGGGCATTAAAGCCGTTATTGCCGATCGAAAAAGGCGAAAATGTTTTTTCCCTTATTTTCAAAATATTATTTTGATTTGCCATTTCAGAAAAAAAGACTGTTTCTCCCTTGACAAATTTTCTATTATTTTAGGCTTTAAAGATTATTAAAGTTTCTTACACCAAGACATTTCTGTATACCACGTTTTTAGTTTTGCCATCCTTTGCAAAAATTTACAAGTCTTGTGGTTTTGACACTCTTGAGCACGCAACGTAGAGTTGTCCATGGGAGAAACAGTCTTTTTCAAGATGTACCCCCGCAACTTTAAGCGTTTGCCCTTGGGCTTTATTTATGGTCATTGCAAACGCAGTTTTCAGCGGAAACTGAACTCTTTTGAATTGGAATGGCAAATCAGTTGGAATGATGGGAATGCGGGGAATAATTACAGTTTCGCCTTTTGCCATTCCAGTCATAATAACGGCTTTAATGACATTCCGTCCTAAACAGGTCCTGAAAACAAAAGAATTTAAAAAAAATACGAATTACGAACTTGATAACAATTTAAAAGAAATTATATTACAACCTATTCTCTTGTTTTAGCCTATTCCTATAACCTATTCTTTAGTTTTAAGCTTGGTTATTACCAAGCTTAAAACTAAATAATTTAAAAGGAACGATCTAATTAATTTAAAAATTAAAACGAATCTAGACATACAATTTTAGTATCTACTAATAATCCAACAAATAAACCTTTTAATCTACTGATACAACGGAGCCAATTTTAAATTTACGAAACGATCAATCCACAATTCCACGACAGTAGGTACCAGACTACAATAAATATGTCACCGTAAAATTGTCAAACCCGTTATATTACAATATAACGTGTTTCTCTCTAGCGATATTGTAATATCTCGAATTATTGTCAACTGAACATACGGAAGTATCTCTGCCCCCATAATCGGGACTTGGGGCACCCCCCCGTTAGGTTAGTTAGGTTCCTTTAAACCCAGCACCCGGAAATAGGGGCCCCGCGAAGCGGGGCTCCGTCGACTACGCTTTTTAGGGGAATATGAAGTGTTTTAAGGTTAGGTTATATTAATCGATATTTCTCAGGAATGGTACAATTATTTCTCAGGAATGGTACAATATGTTTTCATGAGAGTTGTACCCTATTTCCGGGTGCAGGGTTTAAAGGAACCTAACTAACCTAACGGGGGGGTGCCCCAAGTCCCGATTATGGAGGCAGAGATACTTCCGTATGTTCAGTTGACAATAATTCGAGACTTTACAATATCGATTTGACAATTTTACGGTGACATATATATCTTATGCGTGGCCGCTACTTTAAATGGTGAAATAAAATCCGGCCACGCTTCATACAAGAATGTTCCAAGCCCTTTGGTCGATATTCTAGAGTACCCTTCGGGGTAAACTTAAAAAAAAACTGTGCACTGTAACGTCAAGTGGAGTTGCTGCTTTATAAACTGACGGGGCTCGGCCGTGCGGCTCGGCCCCTCGAACTTTGTGGCCCTAGTGGAGACGCCGCTGAACTCTACTACACTTTGGTCTGTAAGTGTGGGTCTGTCTGTGGTCACTCGTCTGGCTCTGTGCCTCGTCAGCATCGAGCATTATAACCTAGAAATATCACTTACGAGTATTTGTTTGAAAACAATTCCGTCAACTGATAGTACTCACCATGGACTTATTAAACAAACAGGACTGAGCACTAGAAAAATAGCGTCATTGAAAAATGAACCATATATGGTTAAATTTTGGGTTTATTTTATATACATTGTCGTAGCCGAGGCAAAACGTACCGAGAGAGATAGCCGGTACCGAGGCCGTTTGTCCCTTTTTCTCAATTGCCAGGAGATAAAAATGTTAAGATTGGTGAAAAAAGAAAAAATAAATAAGTGAGTTTCCTAGCCTTGTAACCAAGAATGAGTATTAATAAAGTAATTATTTTCTTAATTGCTACCTTCGCGACTTAGATGTAAACTATTTGATCGGTCGGTCAATAAAAACCTTCTTTATAATGACGGCTTTAGAAGTTTCGTAAAAACTACTATGGTAACCCTGTTATGTGTCATGGCGACTTTTCTTGTTGACGTTGAATATTGTTTTGTGAAGGCGAGCAGTATAATAACTACGTTATTTAAGCATTTTTTTGCCAAAATGGTCAAAAAGTGTTGCGTAAAATCGTGCAAAAGTGAATCCTATGGTGGATGTGGCATATCGTTTCACAGGTAAGCTATAATAAAGATTTTATTTAGTCACATGACTAGAGTGACCATGCTGCAGACGTTTTGTTAAATAAGACCACAATTAATAACTTTGTTTATTTGTGATTATATACTATAATTACCTTCTAATATTACGTGCATGTTGCAGCTAACTAACCGTTTAATTGATGGCTTAGCCTTTACATTTAGCTGTGTTGATTTCTCAACGGCCAAAGTGACATCTTTCCATGTTACATATGGTCTTACTTATTTCGCAGATTAAACTAGTTGGCTGTGACATATTTATAATGATTATATTTTGTACCATGTATGGTATGATTAAAAGAGCATTATTTTTTTGTTTCTATTAGCTTTCCGAAGATTGATGAAATGACTCAAAAATGGTTGGATGCAATTCCCATGTCACAAAAAATCACAAAAAACTCAGTTGTGTGCAGCCTTCACTTTAGTCCGGCAGACTTTTATATAAGAAACTCACGAAATTTGTTAAAAGCGAATGCAGTACCATCCATTTTTCCAGTGGTATGTATGTTACATTTATCACTTTTTATTATAATAACTATTTACCTTAAACTTACTATTTAGTCTATGGTGATCTGTTGTCCAACTCGGGGTATTTTCATAAATATCTGTGCTTACCAAGCATGAGCGTTGATATGACAAATCTTGTTAAGGCGCTACCCCAAGCAAAAGCCGTTTTTTGTGCAGTTTTTTGGAGCCAACTCCTCTTTATCCAAAAGAAATACCAAGTAATAAAAATACATTAAATTTCTACATATTCTTAGACTGCAAAGTGGTAGTTTTATTTTTTATTTTAAGTCTCATAATGTGTAATAAATCCCCTCACAATGAAACCACAAAAATGAGAAAAAACTATTTATAACATGCTTCTTCTCGTAAAGTTAACATTATTTTGATTTGCTTCTTTACTAATGGATAGACAATTTAATAATGAACATAATGCTAGTTTTTTTTTTTTTTAAAGACGGAAATTTGATTTTATAAAGAATAAAAATCACTAATTTCGCACTATTCGACCCGCAGTGACTGACGTAAAAACCACTTTGTAGTGCAAGCTGATTAGAACTTTATTCTAATAGTATTTCAAACGAAGTTTGAATCACCACAAATAGAGTTGCTAATTTTGCCTGGGGTAGCGCCTTAAGTAATGTAGGTACCACAACAATCAGCCGTAATGATTGTGTATTTATGAACACTTATTGTGTATAATAGATACATTATTGACTGATCTAATTTATAACATTTGTGTATGAGTATTTTTTGTATATTTTTTTTTTAATAAAGTTGTTTTTCTTTTCTTTTGCAGACGAAGAATAAACAAGTTGCTGTACTTAGTGATGTGAAACTTCCATATCAACACATTTATAATCCTAATCCTTCAACTTCTCTAGAGTTTAGTATGGAAAAATCTTCACCGAGCCCTTCTACAAGTTCTTTGGACCCACCTCCAGCAAAAAAAATCTGTTCAAGCAATAAGGATGTAGCTATCCAAACAGAAATGTACAGGCATAGCAGCCCCGCAGAAGATGATTTAAAGCGTAAAGTGAAAATACTGTCTCTAAGGCTAAACAGACGCGAATCTAAATTAAAAGATTTAAAGTCAATCTTGACAATGTTAAAAAAACGTAAGCATAATAATTATGATGAAGTGGAACATATGATGAAAAATAATTTTGTCAACATACATAACCATTTAAATACCGATAAAAGTAATAGAGGTGTACGATATTCAGAGGACGTAAAACAGTTCGCTTTATCATTATATTACTATTCGTCCAAAGCATATTTGTTTTTGAGAAACCATATATCTTTGCCACATCCTGCTACCTTGCGAAAAATATTAGCTACTCATGACTGTTCTGTAGGATTTATGACTGAAGTGTTTGCATATTTAAAATTATCAGTAGTTAAACATGATTTACAGGATGTTGCTCTAATATTTGATGCCATGTCAATAAAATCAGAAGAAGTATATGACAAAAATAATGATAAAAAATGGGGTTATGTAGATTTTGCAGGTATTGTCCCATACGATTCAGAACGTTTAGCCACTGAAGTTCTTGTATTTCAAATTGTGTCCTTCAAACGAAAATTTAAATGCCCTATTGCGTACTTTCTCATAGACAAATTGTCAGCTGCCATACAAGCACAGTTAATAATAACAGCAATACGTATGTTATTTGATATTGGCATCAATGTTCGAAGTTTAACCTGTGATGGAACTGCGGTTAACTTTTCTACATACGAAAATTTGGGATGTACATTTATTTTACCAAATATGGTTACGAATTTTAAACATCCAATGACAGATACCAAAGTACATTGCATTTTTGACCCACCTCACATGCTAAAATTATGTAGAAATGTTTTTGCTGAAACTAATTTGAGTTCTAGAAGTGGAAATATAGAATTTGATTTTGTTAAAGAATTACATTTATTGCAAGAAGAAGAGGGGTTACGACTGGTAAATAAATTAAATGCGTGTCATGTTAATTTCTTTGGCAAGAAAATGAATGTTAAATTAGCAGCCCAAACATTAAGTTCGTCAGTAGCTGATGCCATAGATTACTTAAGGGCTAGTGGTAACGAAAAATTCCAAAACAGCCAGGCAACAACCGAATTCATTAGAATGATAGATAGAGTTTTCGATGTATTAAATGCCAAATCACCGTTAGGTGTTGGCTACAAGTCCCCATTGCGGCTTAGTAACAAAGTCTTTTGGATGGGCATTTTAACAGAAACTCGAGAATATTTGGTAACACTTAACGTAGACAAACAAAACATTATTTCACATAGGAGAAAAATGGCAGCTTTAGGTTTAATTGTTGACACATATAGTGTCCAAAATTTAGCAGTCGACCTACTGAAACCGGTTGGAAATTTGGATTATTTCTTGCCATACAAATTTTCACAAGACCAATTAGAAATGTTTTTTTCATGTGTTCGTGCGCAAGGTGGGGGAAACAATAATCCTAACGCTTTACAATTTAGGTACACTATGCGTAAGCTTCTTTACCGTAACAGCGTTAGGCCCAGCATGAATGCAAATTGTACGGATGATGATTTCCAACTTTCCCCCATTTTAGAATTCCGTAGCCCTGAAAGGGCAATTCTTGAAAAACAAGATTCGGATCCCAATGAAGATCAACAAATAGATACCCTTATTGATAACCTTGATAGAGTTAGTATGTCAGACTACAAAATGAATATCCTTTATTATATTACTGGACATTTTGCAAATAAGTTATTAAATAAAATTTCATGCCAGTATTGTCGCGACATATTAATTACACCTAAACAACATTGTGACCACGCTTATTTTGTTGATGTGACAAATTTTTCGTCGTTTACCACTTTTATTGATAGGGGCGGACTAAAATATGCTTCTATGTTTGCATTTGAAGTAATCAAGTGTTGTGAAAAACTGTTTATTTCAGATTTGACTCAAGGTTCATTCCGAAACACAACTAAAAATAAAATATTGATGCGTTTAAAACAATTGTTTCACACCAGATTCAATCATCTATGTAGTCCGACGCATCCAACCCAATGTATAACAGATGAAGAACCACACGAATTGCAACTAGTTAAAGCATTAGCTAATTCATATTTAAATTTAAGAATGTTCCATCATGCAAAACGTAATGCTTTGAGAAACTTAGGCACTAAGATTGGCCTACGGCAGAAGCTCCATAAAACAATTTTGTTCAGCCATGTTTGATTTTATTAAATATATATTTATAAATTATATGGCTTGGTTTTATTTTAATTTTTTCTCTAATTAAATGCCCTAAAACCTGCTCTCAAGGGTGAACGCTGGAAGGAGAGAACCCTGTATCACCTGCACGCACCATAATTGCGCTACCTACCGATCCCACCAATCTCAGACAATCTAATCGATCATAGGTAGGTACTCATTGTTAAGACATTTTTCTGAAATAGTTTTATGGCCTGGTTGCTAAGACCTTATACTCCATCCGAGTAGGTAGTTAACTAAAGGTAAACAATCTTGACAAGTCTTTTTACATAAACGTTTATTAATTAAATACAACTACTGTTTAATTGATCATGTAATCGTTTTTGTTGTTTTTAAATTTGTTTTCAGCTGCATTTTATTTTTAAACTGTGTTATTAACTAAAAATACATGTCAAAATTGTTTACCTTTTGTTAACTACCTAATCGGATGGAGTAAGTCACAGGAGTAAGTCAATCCGGGTTTGCGGGACTGTTCGAAAGAGATACCGTGGCCCCGGAACATAAAGGGCGAGGAAGGAACATGGATGGGTTTTAGTCAGTAAGAGTCTGACACTCCCTCCCGTTCCGCCCAGCATCCTATAAAAAAAAAGGAGTAAGTCAATACGACATTTTTTTACGAAGCACCACAGATAGGTATATATATGGCAAAGTGAAAGAGATTCTCATTCAGAGGTTGTAACGCAATGTGGTTGCTTGTGCTACTCTTATGATTATGACCTAGGTATTCATATGACGCGTTTTGATACCATGTCGCTGGCTAGAACACTTAGCTAGCAATATGGTATCAAAAAAGCGAATTTTATCCTACACCATTAGCCCTAGCACTGATTAAGGCGGTAGGGATGGCATGGTAAATAAGTATCGTTCACGTAACTGAAATATGAATCGATAATATTAGCTGGAAATATTGTGCTTAAACTGAATACTATTAACATGTCTGTGTGATACAAAGCACGAATATTGCATTAAAATTCAAATGTATTGAATGTCAGTCCTTGAAGTCTCCTGTGTGTAAAAATTGTTTGGTCACCCTGTTAGAAAGAGACAAACAGCCTCGGTATTTGCCATCTCTGTTGGCACGTTTTTTCGTGACGAGTGCTCAGTCCTGTTTGTTTAATAAGTCCATGGTACTCACATCTGCGTTCACTACTCTCTGATTGGCTGACCGAATGTCAAAAATAACACTCTAGAGATGGGGTAGTGCGCATGCAAGTTTTATCGATATCGAAAACCAATGCATCAGTATAGTAGTAATAATAATAATAATATAATCGTGCGGGGAGAGGCCGGCCACCGAAGAGCTTGGGACTTAGGAGCCAACAGGCCCCGAGCCGGGTCCCCGCTACCGGTGGTTGTGTGCAGCGCATGAGATGGACTCAGTCTATGAACGAGAACGTCATGCGCGCATATTACGGGTCTACAGAGGGGGGAACTAACCTCACTGCGTACCGTGTTAGGATGCTGTCTGTGTTTCAGGATCTTGAGCCAACCGTCAACTCCAGCACAAACCGCGGTACAAGCGTCAGCTATTGATGTAACCCCACCGCGATCCAACCCTGCTGTTGTAGAGGAGGATGATAGGGTTGCCACGGTAAGTAGCCAGTGCAACGACCGATTGAGGAGCGCACTGGAGGATGCACTTCATGAGTATCGATCAACTTCTGTTGAACTTAGGCCCCGATTACCACGGTTACCCATGCATAAGAAAAATAGGGCGTTGGTGTGTGCCCTGGACTCGCAACTCAAGAATGTATTCGAGAGTAGCGAGGACCTCGTTGATACACACTCGATCCTATTCTGTGGGGCTGTTGCGGCATGTCGTTTAGCTAATGTCAAGTTCCCAAATTGTGACGTAGCTACTCGACCAAAACCAGCCGTACCAGCCTGGCAGCGCAGGATTGAGCGCCGTATCGACGGGGCCAGGGTACTCATCGGCAAACTATACTGCTTCAGGGAGGGCAATACACGACCACGTGTGATGCGCTTTGTCAGGCGGGCATTCTCGGGGACTGAAATCAGCCCTCAAGAATACATGTCCCGTGTCACAGAGCGCATTGACTTCCTGAAGCAGAAAGTTTATGCATGGGCGAGCCGTATTCGGCGGTATAAGCGGCGGGTTGATCGGTACTCGCAGAATCGCATGTTCCAGAGCGATGAGAGGTGGGTATACAGAGCTTGGGAGCGACCTCAGCAAAATATGACAGACGTGTGCCGCCCGGGTGATGCCGTCACGAGTTCCTTCTGGCGCAGCATCTGGTCAGTGCCCGTTTGTCATACTGAGGCTGACTGGATGCGCGATGTCGAGCGAGTGTGAACCTATTCCAGAAATGGCACCAATTCTAATAACACCCTTAGATATAGCCTAGCCAGAGCAGTTCGTCCGTTACCGAACTGGAAGTCCCCAGGACCGGACGGACTGCATAACTTCTGGCTCAAGTGGCTTAGTAGTTCACACACTTGCCTGGCATCCCAATTCCAGTCATCCTTAGAGTCTGGGTCCCTACCACAGTTTCTAACATCAGGCGTTACCCACCTGCTCCATAAGTCAGGTAGTCCCGCGGAACCCAAGAACTACAGACCGATCACGTGTTTGTCGACGGTCTATAAACTTCTTACATCCATTTTGAGAACGAAAATTAATACACACATTGACAACAACTCTATTATGTCTGCCTCTCAAAATGGATGTAGGAATGGGTCCCGTGGTACTAAGGAGCTACTCCTCATCGACATGGCCATTAGCCAACAGGTCCGTCGATCCCGCAAGGATCTGTCAACATGTTGGATAGATTATAAGAAGGCCTACGACTCGGTGCCACATTCATGGCTCATGAGGGTGCTGGAGTTGTACAAGATAGATGCAACTCTACGCGCCTTCCTTGAGTCATGTATGGGGCAATGGAGGACGGTCCTTCGATATCCAGGATGTCGACAGATCCAGGGGAACGATGAACCTGTATGGATTAAACGGGGAATATTCCAGGGCGACAGCCTGAGTCCACTTTGGTTCTGTTTAGCCCTGAATCCTCTAAGCACATTGCTGGAGAATTCAGGGTTAGGCTACCGGTTGAGGAAAGATGGTCAGGTCATATCTCACCTGCTTTACATGGATGATCTGAAACTCTTTGCCCCCAACAAATTGCAAATGATGGAGCTACTAAAAGTAACTGAAACTTTTAGTAACGCCATCAGGATGGAATTTGGTGTGGACAAATGTGCAGTCATGTATGTAAAGCGAGGGGAGATTATGGAATCCGAGGGACTTCAGCTCTCGGATTTCATACACCTAAGATCCCTTTCCTCATCCGAGAGCTATAAGTATTTGGGTATGTCGGAAGCGTTAGGCATTAACGTAACTGACATGAAGCAATCGTTGAGGGAGCGCTTCTTCGGACGCCTGAAGAAGGTATTAAATAGCCTTCTTTCAGGTGGGAACAAGGTGCGCGCCTTCAACGGTTGGGTCATGCCGGTTTTAATGTACTCTTTCGGCATACTCAAATGGACTCAGACCGAACTTGACGCCCTGGATAGAAGAGTTCGTACACTGCTGACCGAAAACCGGATGCATCACCCACGGTCATCGATGATGAGACTGTACATCCCGCGGAAGTGCGGGGGTCGAGGCTTTTTAAATGCGAAGACCCTCCACAACCGCGAGGTGTGCAGCCTCAGAGAATATTTTCAAAAAGCCGACGTGGGTATGCACAGAGATGTGGTCGCAGTGGACAAGGGACTCACCCCGTTGTCCATGGCTAAAGAGAACTGGCGCAAACCTGTGGTACTTACTACCGATGACCGTAAGAAAGAATGGCAGGGCAAGGAGCTTCACGGGCGCTTCTACCGGGCTCTTCATGGGCCCGATGTAGATTTTCTAGCGTCCGTGTCCTGGCTACGTTTTGGCGACCTCTTTGGGGAAACTGAAGGTTTTGTCTGTGCGATTATGGACGAAGTTATGTTGACGAACAACTACCGGAAATATATTATGAAGGACGGGACGGTTGACGTGTGTCGGGCATGCCACCTTCCGGGTGAGTCCATCAGACATATAATTTCTGGTTGTTCTCGTCTGGCTAACGGCGAGTATTTGCACAGGCACAATCAAGTAGCCAGGATTATTCACCAGCAACTTGCCTTGAAATATAATCTTGTGGAATCAGAGGTACCGTACTACAAGTATGTGCCCGACCCAGTTCTCGTGAAAGACCGTGTTACGTTGTACTGGGATCAGTCTATCATTACTGACAGGACTATTGTCGCCAATAAGCCTGACATAGTGGTGATAGACCGATCAGCGCGCCGCGTAATGATAATCGATGTTACCATTCCGCATGACGAGAACCTCGTGAAAGCTGAGAAAGAGAAACAGATAAAATATCTCGACTTGGCGCACGAGGTTCGCGACATGTGGAATATGAACTCGGTTATCATTGTGCCGATTGTCGTGACGGCCAATGGCCTTATTGCTAAGAGCTTCGATGACCATCTATCGAAGCTCTCTTTAGGCGGCTGGATCAAGAGCCTGATACAGAAAGCAGTACTCCTCGATACGGCTCGCATTGTGAGGAGGTTCCTGTCTCTGCAGCCCTAACCACCGGTAGCTTGGACCCTGCTCCCGATATCGGTGGACCACTATTTTTTATGTTTTTAAATGTATTTTTCTAGTATTATTTTAAGATATATTTAAAAATGTAAATAATATGTTTCAAAATGAATAAACGAAATAATAATAATGTTAATATTTAAAAATGTAAAAAAATTGTTAAAATATTGAATAAAGGGAATAATAATAAAATGATCACGAGAGCTGCCTCTCGACGCGCACTTCTTCCATCCCCGGACAATTTTACGGTGACATATATTATATAAATCGATCAATACAAACAAGTTTTGTAAGAGACAAAATGTCTAAAGTGTCACGTTTCCGAGATATGAGTTATCAACGTTAAAGTCCGTTCACAGATAGAATCTTCAGTACAACTTTGATTTGATCAGCCACACATAAAACCTGTATCTGTAACTACTTTGAAAAAAAAAACAAAAAGTTGGAAGAAAAATCCGGCCAAAAAGTTCAAACCCCTTTCCTAGTCTTACGTTCTATAGAGTGCACAGACCACAGACAAAGGTGTAGGAAAGTTTTTAGGTGAAAGCGTCAGGGTTGCCCGTGAAATTCCTCCAAGTTCATAAAGGTCACAGCTGTGACAGCTTTAGTTCCAAATGTTCCGTTTTGGCGCTGGCGTAGCATCGCCGCCGGTGCCGTGCCGCCATCTTGGTTTTGTTATGTCATTGTCTGTCAAGCACAGAATATTATATACTCAAGTGTCATAATCAAATGACACTTGAGTATATAATGCGCTCCTTGTCAAAAATCTACAGTACAGAGAATAATCTACAGAGTGTATTTACTTAATTTTCCTCGTATTTTACGGAGTTGAGATCCTTAGGACACAAAATTTCCTCTGTAGTTTTAGACAATACTGATTGTGCATGTTATATATGTGCGATTATTCGTCATGGGAATCCGAAAGTGCTGTGTAGGTGGTTGCAATGCAACAAATGAGACCCGGCTTTTTAGTTATCCCAAAAACAATGAACTTAGAAATCTGCGGATGCCTTCCTAGTGCCAACAAATTCTCTCCTCATTGGACTCACTAAAGAGCAATTATTTAGGAAAACGTGTCTGTGAAAAACAAGAAATTGCCCATGGTGTTCTGCTTAGTGTAGCTGGTGAGTTTTGTTAAACTTTCTATGTTATGTAAAAGTCGTTTTGTTATACTCAGATCAAGTAAAAAAAGGACTATTTTTTGATTATGAGTTGTTTTTTTGCTGAAAACGTCAATCAACTAGAAACAAACAGAACTTTAAAGAACATATAGCGGACATATACAGAAAATATAAACAGAATGTATAGCGGAGTTTGGGAAAACATAAAATCAACTTCAAAATACTCAAAATTACTTTATTAACTGTATCAATTATCATCACTGTATTTTCCAGGGTGGGATGTTATGCCGGGGTTGCCGGACTGTTTGAAAAAGATACCGTGGCCCCGGAACGTAAAAGGCGAGGAAGGAACATGGATGGGTTTTAGTCAGTAAAAGTCTGGTGTATATGGTTATCTAAATATAGTCCCATTTATCAGTCTTATTTTACTATAAATATGAGTACAACTCGCCAACCCGTCTTGAGCAAGCGTAGTAATCAATGCTCGTGCCTTCTCTGTTGAGAAGAGGCCTTTGCCCAGCAGTGGGTCAGTTATAGGCTGGTTTTAATATAATGAGTACAACAAATAATTATGTATTACAGCAATATTTCTCAATTTTTCAGGATGTACAGGCCCCTTATTCACAGCCATTCGACTCGATTCCGAACCGAATCGAACGTCAAAGATATCGAAAATGTCCACCAAACGCTATTCACAAATCCGAAACCGAATAATTTTGACAGTTCAATTCGATAAGAAGACTCGAATCTTTCCAACAGCTGTTTGCTGTCGGGATTCATATTGAACAAAATTAATCGGAAGAAATAAAGCATATTTCTAGCATATTTGGGTGTCCGAGCTACACTTGATCCACTAGTGAGATTACCTCTTGGATTTTCACCTATGACAACACTGAAAGGCCACCTTAATCACACCCCGCGCGTGTCGCCCCCCGCCCCTATGCGCGCGCGCCACCGTCATGCCGCGCCGGGCGAACGGCTCGCTCCTCAGTACGTCTTCAGTACATCTTCAGTACGTCTTGAATTTTCACCGTGAACGGACGCGTTCGTGCGGGACAGGAAATTATTATCAGTTTCCTTGTTTTTTATAAAGACACCCTTTCTACACTACAATACTACTAAGGTAAGTACCGAATGTATTTAGGTGTCCGAGCTACGCTAGACCCACCTTGAGATTACCCCTTGGATTTTCGCGTGTGACAACACTAAATTCCTATCCTACCTACACCCCGCGCGCGTCCCCCCCTACCACAGGACGCCCGCCGCCATGTTGCGCCGGGCGATCGCTTCGCTTGTTCTTCAGTACGTCTTGGATTTTCGAAGTGATAACATTATATCGAGACTAGACACAGTGTTAGTGATATTATCTTAGTTTACTTCTGTTTTATACTAAAATAAAGGTAAGTCCTATCTAATTTGTTTTTAAATTATTGCGTCGTTTATTATAAATGTTCCGTAAGTGTTAAACAGGAAAGCCCTGTTATTACTTACAAAAGTAAGTACGACAATAAGGAGAGCCCTTAAGTTGTCGTACTTAGGTATTACACCCATAATATTGAAGCCGACAGATGGCTTAGAATGCATCTGCAAAAATTTAACAGGAGAGCCCTGTGTACCTATTGTGCGCAGCCGACGGTCGGCTGTGCACACGACGTCGTCTGTTCATCAGCAGACGACACGTCGGCTGTGGGCTAGTAAATGTCGTCTGCCGGGCAGCCGTCATTTCTTTTGCCGAGCGGGTTATTTGTGTTCTGCCTAACAGACTACCAACTGTCAAATGTCAGCTGCGTGCATCATACCAGCATTATAAAACATAAATATGAAAGCTCACACACTGCAATGCTTCCAGATGGAGCAAACAACACTGGGCACGCTTACCGAGTGGAGACCTCCGGCAAAAGAAGAAAGGTTCTTTAATCACATTGTGAAACTCTTGGATGAAGTTTACCCAGACCAATGGAGGGCCTGGGTAGTCAATACAGCTACTTATAAAGACCTCTTCGGGGAAAAAATCTCTTCGGATACGGAATGCAGACTACGCTTTGCAATTCCAACAGTCAGTCTTGCAAAGGCCCACAGCCCAGAAAACACACTCAGCGAGCGACGCTATAAAAATATAAAAAGAATATTATTAACCTGGCCATTGGGCCGCGCATTAATTTATACTCCATTAGCAATAATGGCAAAAATACATCCAGTTCAAGCTTACAACCAGTTTCCGGAGGCGATTAATATGATTAAAGCTGAGCTCGTTTCAAGACACGAGGCTTCTGAAATACTGAAAGCACAAGGTAACAACACAGATATTGCCTCAACCTCAAGCAGCTCGCGGGCCTCTAAAAGAAGCCACAGTCCAGATGCGCCTGCTACTGCTACTAAAGAACCAAAGATGAGTGAATTCATGGCACAACAAAACCTCATCTTAGAAAAACTCTGTATGTTAGCACAAACTACTAATGAAAATGTCAGACTGATGATCAATCGAGATAATCAAGCCCATTCTCCGTGTTCAGCTCAGGGCCCATTGTCCCCAAGTATACACTCCAATTATAGCGAAGATGAAAAGCCCTCGGCACCAGAAAACAGTTGGAATGCACCACCTATTATCACAGATCCACTGGGATGTGCTAATGCAGACGAACTGGAAATCGCCGAGGAACCACTGCAGGATTTCACCCCGGGAACGAAAGAGACCGAAGCCAAGGTCACAAAAGCCGACGAAACGTATGTGAAACAAGGGATTGACTGCCAGAGGTTTAATTCCGAAAGTTGGCAAAACATCCGTTATGCTGAAGTGCAGAAGACGTTTCAGGCATCTCCAGCTTTCACAGCTCTGAAAGTTAATAGTAATCTGGCAACAGTGACCCCACCTTGGCAACTGGTTTCAGTATTGGAAAAAATAGATCTATGTCTCGGCGCGATAACACACGGGCTATTACAACAACGACGAGCATTTCAAGACATTTACCAAGACGCTCCCGCCTCAGTTAAGGCATATATAAGCAAGAAATTCTTGGATTCAGACTCATCTTTTAGAAAAGTTTCGGATTCGCTCCTACAATATACCTGTGGCAAACGCTCGGAGGTAATACAACAAAGAAGAGCCATATACAAACCACAAAATAAAATAATAAATGAATTACTCCATTCAATTCCTCCATCAGAAAGCCACTTATTCGCTGAACCCCAACTATCAGACCTGATAAAAGAACAAGGAGGCATTTTTAAGTTTTTTCCCGGCAAGTTTCGGAAAATTCAAGCTTCAGCGTCCACGACCCGTCCGACGTTTAGAGATAGACGAACACTACCGGGGACATCGACACAAATCAGAGAAAGATCTCAACAGAACTACCAGGGTAAAAACTCGGCTAATCGAAAGCCGGAAAGGCCTCGTTTTCAAACAAAACGCGCCCCCATTAAACAAAATAGGAATAAAAGGTTCTAAATTTCGTGCAGGGCAGGTTAGTAAAAAACTTCACGTTTGGGAAACACTAGGGGCACCGAAGAATATTTTATCAATATTATCAGGCTACCGGATCCCATTTGTAAGCGTTCCACCATCATACAGATTTAGTAAAAACACCTGCCAACGTTATCAAATAAAAACTTCCAAAGAGATGTCACAAGAAATAGAAAAAATGTTGGATTCAGGCGCCGCTCAAAAGTGTTCCCACAAATCAGGCTTCTTATCGCCCTTATTCCTGCGTCGGAAATCTGATGGATCCAACCGCCCTATATTTGATTTAAGAAATTTGAATAACTTTTTGAAACCTCAAAAATTTCGGCTGATTACTCATTTCAAAATACCGTTTAGCTTGAATACGTCAGATTTCATGACAAAA
Organism: Xestia ashworthii; assembly: GCA_950022955.1. Taxonomy (NCBI): domain Eukaryota; kingdom Metazoa; phylum Arthropoda; class Insecta; order Lepidoptera; family Noctuidae; genus Xestia; species Xestia ashworthii. Next base: position 2,939,410 of record OX465574.1, on the reverse strand, counting down.
TTAGATTTGTCACAAGCATATTTCCACATCCCCATTTCTAACACACACCGCAGATTCCTAGCTTTTGCTTATGACAACAATATTTACGAAATGACATGTTTGCCTTTTGGGCTGGCCACAGCCCCATACACTTTTGCAAATATCTCTAATTGGCTGGCTAATTATTTCAGGAAAGAAGGCATCAGAATTATTGTGTATCTGGACGATTTTTTAATTATGCACACGAATCAGCATGTTTTATTACAACAGACTCAACATGTACTGCGATGTCTGGTAGACCTGGGATGGTGTGTCAACTTAAAAAAGTCGATTACAACTCCAACAAGAGTAATAGAATATTTAGGAATAATATGGAAGACAGAACAAAACCTCAAATGCCTCCCAGGATCCAAAATACAAAAAATTATAACACTATTAGAAGACACATTGAAGAAAAACTGGTGGACGTGGCACAAAGCAAAAGTTATCCTAGGAAACATCAGCTTTGCGTCATTTGTTGTTCCCTTGGGAAGACTTCATTGCAGGCAAATCCAAAGACAAGCAAATTTTCTCCCAGAGGACGACAGAAACAGGAAATTCAGCCTTCCACAATGCGTCGTGAAGGAGCTTCAGTGGTGGTTAGATCATGTCGATCAGACATCACCGATTCACCACAGAGATCCCTCAGTATTTATTACAACCGATGCATCAGATCAAGGATGGGGAGCCACAGTAAACGACAGGAGCCTAAGTGGCACCTGGACCACCGATCAACAACCTTGGCACAGCAACCGAAAGGAGCTATGGACATTAAAGGTGGTTCTTCAAAAAGTGGCACATCTTTACAGATATCAAACAGTCTTAGCTCAAACGGACAACAGATCCGTGGCAGCATACATCACCAAAGAAGGGGGGAAAAAGTCTTTAAAACTACTACAGTTGACGACAGATATACTGGAAATTGCACATCAACATCAAATATACCTTGTAGTCCGCTACTTACCAGGAAGATACAACCTGCTGGCCGACAGCCTTTCGAGATTTCGCCAAGCACCAGAATGGACACTGTCGAAGCAGTTGATGCAAATAATATTCAACAAATGGGGCACACCATCAGTAGACCTTTTCGCGAGCTCTCACTCAGCAGTTGTAAAACGATATGTGAGCGAAGATGCACGAGATCAGGAATGTGCTTTCGTGAACGCCTTCAGCAAAACATGGCATTACGACCTCGGTTGGCTCTTTCCCCCACCGTCACTGATACCACGAGTGTTACGACACTTAGAGAAGAGCACAGGAACATACTTATTCGTGGTCCCGAATTGGGAAAAGACCTTTTGGAAAGCGGAATTGAAACAGCGGGCACTAAGTCCCCCATTTACGATCCACAACTTGCGACAGCACCTAACGGACCTGAAAACGGGGAGACCTCCACCAGAAGTGCAAAAGCTGTTTTTGCAGGTATGGAGGGTTCAGGCTGGGCCAGTTTAGTGGAGACCTGGCATGAAGAAAATAAAATACTCCTAGGGTCCGCATGGCGCAAATCGACTTTGAGGACATATAAGATTGCCTGGGAAAGGTGGCGTGTATGGTCGAGAGGAAAGTGCCAAATTGATAACCCCAAACCTGATGACCTCTCAAAATTCATTTGCTACTTGCACAATGATGTCAAATTGGCACCTAGCACTATAGCCGTACACAAATCTGTAGTTGCCACTTTTGCAAACCCTGAAAAATCTGAAGCCTTAGCCAGACATCCATTAGTTAAGCAAATAATGAAAGCTATAGCCATAACAAAACCGCCACCTCGAAAACCATCCACTTGGGAGGCTGGCAGTTTAATTGAATATCTACAACATTACTCCATCGATGTTGATAGCTTATTTCAAATATCGCGTCATGTCACGGCACTTTTATTACTATCCACGGGAAGAAGGATACATGACTTAACTTTATTGGATATAAGCCCGGAACTTTTCGAAAATAATGGCGATCATGTGATATTCTGGCCCAGATTTGGATCTAAAACTGACTCGGCTACCCACCGACAATCCGGGTGGCACTTATCAAATAAAGGACCGGAAAGATTAAACCCTGTCCTATGGATTCAAAAACTAATTAGCATATCACATGAGCGAAGAAGAGCTAGACAAAACTTAAACAGCCTGTTTATCACAACTAGAGGAAAAGTGAATGCAGCTTCTCGAACAGTTATAGCTGGATGGATCAGGACTCTTTTCCGGGAGGCCAACATTCAAGACTCCCCCGGCAGTTTTAGAGCTGCAGTGAACTCTGACATGTGGATTAACAGAAACATTAACATTGACGAAGTATTACGAAGAGGTAATTGGAAAAGTAGGGACACATTCCTTAAACATTACTTTAAAGAGGTAACCAATCGAAATAGAGATTTAGGCGGTGCAAATCTTACTGATTTATTTTCACCAGTGTGATTTTTCTCCTCATGAATGGAGGTAATAAATTAAAAGCTTGAAGAAAAGCTATATATTAGGATTCAATCATTTTGTTATACTGGGAAGAAAAGTTATGTTACGTTTTCTTTGATCTCATTTGCTTTACTGAAAAATAAACATTTTTGCAAAATTGGAAAGTTTTCTTAATTAATTACAGAACATAATGAATCATAAAGCTACACCTCAATTGCTTTTCAATGTATAATCCGATCACAGCACGTCATGTAGCGCCGGCAGAAAATAAACACATCTCAAGGTGGGTCTAGCGTAGCTCGGACACCTAAATAGCACCGTTTTCCCCCCAAAGGGTAGAAAACGGATATTTAGGTTCCAGCGTAGCTAGACCCACCACTTTAGGCCTTGCCGGCTTGAGAGAGAGTACTGAAGAACAAGCGAAGCGATCGCCCGGCGCAACATGGCGGCGGGCGTCCTGTGGTAGGGGGGGACGCGCGCGGGGTGTAGGTAGGATAGGAATTTAGTGTTGTCACACGCGAAAATCCAAGGGGTAATCTCAAGGTGGGTCTAGCTACGCTGGAACCTAAATATCCGTTTTCTACCCTTTGGGGGGAAAACGGTGCTATTATTGAGTGATTGCCCGCTCTCAGGACGGCAAACTCACTCAGCAATAAATATACGTTATCAGGAAAGCCCTGGTTAATTAAACATGTATTGCAACTATGATACCAAATACACAAAGACTTTCAGTCTTTAGCAGACCGTCGGCTGCGCGCACAGACGACACGTCGTCTGCACAAAGTAACGGTCAGCCGTCAGTCGGTTGAGCAGCCGACGACGGCTGCCACGCAGCCTCATAACATAGCACAGAGCGGCTGAGTTCTTACACCAGCACGCAAACAACAAACCTACTCTGAGCTAATGTCGTTCTTTTCAGATGGAACAAACGACTATGGGCGCTGGCTGACTGGAGCCCCCCAGAAGAGGATAAAAACTTCTATGACAATGTAGTCCGCATAATGGAGGACTTTCATCCAGACGACTGGAAGACCTGGGTTGTCAACGACATCAGCTTTGAAGACCTCTTCGGAGGGAATGTGGTCCCCTTAGATTTGGAATGCCGACTGTTAACCTGGCAAAAGCGCACAGCCCTGAGAATAATCTGAGGGAGCGTCGCTACAAGCGCTTAAAGAGGACTATGCTCAAATGGCCACTCGGCCGGGCACTTATCTATGCGCCTCTGACTATAATGTAGAAAGTTCACCCAGTCAGGGCATACAACAAGTTCTTAGACACAGTCAATATGGTGAAAGTATACCTGGTCTCTCGCCATGAGGCATCGAAAGCACTAAAATCAGACCGACACGAAGCTGCGACAGCCGTTGACGAAGTAGCCTCAATATCTAGCCGCGCTTCAAAAAGAAGCCACAGCCCCGACCCTCCCGCTAACAGCAAAGAACCAAGCTGTGTGAATTCTTTGCAAAACAAAATATCATGATGGAGAAACTTTGCCAAATGATCCAGACTACAAATGAAAATGTAGGTATGATGCTTAATAGGGAGAAGAACCCAACAGCCAGGCCCTTTGACGAGTCAACAATATCATCCAATCCTGAAGTAGACGCTGACACAAACGAAGACAGCTGGGTTGCACCGCCTATCGTTGAACACCAAGACGAAACAATCGAACCAGAACAAGAAGAATGTTTCGAAGACTTTGCCCCTGGAACCAAAGAAACGGAATCAAAAGTTACAAAAGCAGATGAAGCCTTTGTTAAGCAAGGAATCCAGTGCCAGAGACTCAATACGGAGGGCTGGATGAACATTCGGTACGCCGATGTTCAAAAACAATTTCAGGCCACCCCTGCTTTTACAGCCCTTTAAGTCAATAGCAACCTTGCGACTGTTACCCCCTCATGGCAATTAGTATCCGTCCTTGAAAAGATGGATCTATGCCTTGGAGCAATAACTCACGCGCTCTTGCAACAACGCCAAAGCTTTCAAGAAATATATTTCTTGAAAGCTTTGGCGTTGTTGCAAGAGTTATACAGAGCGCTACACCGGAGGTGAAATCCTACATAAGCAAAAACTTTTTGGCTGCAGAATCGTCGTTTAGAAAAACTTCCGACTCCCTGTTGCAATACGCCTGTGGTAAACGAGCAGAAGTAATCCAACAAAGAAGAGGCATCTATAAAAAGGCTTTTCACCAGTGTGAAATTGTGTATAAAACAATGTGACAGTAAATTTATTTTTTTATTTAAAGCTGCGCTGACATTTGTCACACTGGTAAGAGTGTGTTCGATTTTGTACTGTTAATTGACATCTTTTACTGAAACTACGATCACATCACTCACACTGGTAAGGCTATTCACCAGTGTGTTTACGACCATGTGATATTAAACTCCTTTTATGACTAAAACTACGTTGACATACATCCCACTGATAAGGCTTTATACCAGAGAATGTTCGATTATGTACTGTTAATATACTTTTTTCACGAAAACTACGCTGACACACATCACACTGGTAAGGCTTTTTACCAGAGTGTGTTCGATTATGAACTGTTAATTGACTTTTTTGACTAAAACTACGCTGACATAAATCACACTGGTAAGGCTATTCACCAGTGTGTTTACGACCATGTGATATTAAACTACTTTTATGACTAAAACTACGTTGACATACATCACACTGATAAGGCTTTATACCAGAGTGTGTTCGATTATGTACTGTTAATATACTTTTTTCACGAAAACTACGCTGACACACATCACACTGGTAAGGCTTTTCACCAGTGTGAATACGACCATGTGATATTAAATAACTTTTTTTACTAAAACTACGCTGACATACATCACACTGGTAAGGCTTTTTAGCAGTGTGTATACGACCATGTGATATTAAAATACTTTTTTGACTAAAACTACACCCACATACATCACACTGGTAGGGCTTTTTACCAGAGTGTGTTCGAATATGTACTATTAATTGACTTTTTTGACTAAAACTACGCTGACATACATCACACTGGTAAGGTTTTATACCAGAGTGTCTTCGATTATGTACTGTTAATTGACTTTTTTGACTAAAACTACGCTGACATACATCACACTGGTAAGGCTTTATACCAGAGTGTCTTCGATTATGTACTGTTAATTTACTTTTTTCACGAAAACTACGCTGACACACATCACACTGGTAAGGCTTTTCACCAGTGTGAATACGACCATGTGATCTTAAATGACTTTTTCTATTAAAACTACGCTGACATACATCACACTGGTAAGGCTTTTCAGCAGTGTGTATACGACCATGTGATAGTAAATTACTTTTTCTACAAAAACTACGCTGACACACATCACACTGGTAAGGCTTTTTACCAGAGTGTGTTCGATTATGTACTATTAATTGACTTTTTTGACTAAAACTACGCTGACATACATCACACTGGTAAGGCTTTATACCAGAGTGTGTTCGAATATGTACTGTTAATTGACTTTTTTGACTAAAACTACGCTGACATACATCACACTGGTAAGGCTTTATACCAGAGTGTCTTCGATTATGTACTGTTAATTTACTTTTTTCACGAAAACTACGCTGACACACATCACACTGGTAAGGCTTTTCACCAGTGTGAATACGACCATGTGATCTTAAATGACTTTTTCTATTAAAACTACGCTGACATACATCACACTGGTAAGGCTTTTCAGCAGTGTGTATACGACCATGTGATAGTAAATTACTTTTTCTACAAAAACTACGCTGACACACATCACACTGGTAAGGCTTTTTACCAGAGTGTGTTCGATTATGTACTATTAATTGACTTTTTTGACTAAAACTACGCTGACATACATCACACTGGTAAGGCTTTATACCAGAGTGTGTTCGAATATGTACTGTTAATTGACTTTTTTGACTAAAACTACGCTGACATACATCACACTGGTAAGGCTTTATACCAGAGTGTCTTCGATTATGTACTGTTAATTGACTTTTTTGACTAAAACTACGCTGACATACATCACACTGGTAAGGCTTTTCACCACTGTGTATTCTAATACCGGTATGTTTTTTTAAATCAGCCTTTCGACTGAAACTACGCTGGCATACATCACAATTGTAAAGTTTTACACAAATACTTGTACGAGTATATTGTATAACATTTTTTACTCGATTTGAACTACGCTGATCAGATTTGTAAGACTCTTTGATAGAAGGGTCATGTATGGACGTACAATTTTTAGGTGCCCGGATAACTTCTAAGTTTGACTGTTCATTTTTCTTTAGCCCCACCGCAGTAATTCTATCTTCTGGGCTTATTCTTCGTGTGTCTACTTTTGGTTTCTTCGTGCTGGGAGCCTCTGTGATAACAAATCTGGTAAGTACATTGTTAAAAGAAGATTGGCATACACACGAGTCAAACTAAGAGCGGGTATTAGTTATTTACATTGTTAACGCCGGTTATCCCCGAAGGATAAGGCAGCGATGTAAGTATACCTACATTTACACAAGCATTTTGTCAGTTGTGTTTAAAACCTTTTTATTCCAGCGGAACCTATTGCCATAAATTGACCACAAATCTAGAATCCCTGGCTACCGTAGAGAAATTTCTTGTAAGAATACCAAATAACATTTTAATCAACCTAAATACACTTAGTTCTAACTTCTATGTGTATCGAAAAGACAACGGTCTGATGATATAAAAACAGCTGCGTATGAAGAACATTATTAAAATGGCCTTGTCAAAAGTGGCACGGTATTGCCTTGAAACAAGTGCGTTCTTAGCTCAAGATATCATTTAGCCAAGAATAAGAGCGCAACCAGTTAACCAGAAAAGAAGAGAATTTTGCGAACTTCATACTCTATGATATGAATATAGGAACTATCCGCATACTTTTCAAACGACTTCCAAAAAGAGGAGGTTATTAATTCGACTGTATTTTTTTAATGTTTTTTTTGTGTTTGTTACCTCAGAACTTTCTTTCTTTCTCCTTTTACTACTGCTGTTATCGCTTGTAGGTTTATTGTTTATGCAAAATCATGACGTAACATCACGCCTGTATGCTCTGAGAGGGTATGCAGATCGAGACGGAATGGGAAGCCGTCGCCTCCTTCTGCGAAGCAGTCATGCTAGCGAAGGAGGTGGCGGAACGAGAGAGGGAGAGATCCTCTCTTCCCGGCCGCCGCGGAAGACGCACCGGACGTCGGGGGCCACGTGGTGGCTACCGGCCACCGTAGACGCGGGCCTGTGGACGGTTGGCTATGGGCTAGCTAGCCGTCCGTCCGTCTAGTGACGACAGGCCGTGTCGACGGCGCGTTCGTGTTCCACGCGCGCCTCAAAGAGATGTCAGCACAAGAGAGGGGCCCGCAAGGGCCGAAGCCTGCCGGGGTTGCGGGACTGTTCGAAAGAGATACCACGGCCCCGGAACGTAAAGGGCGAGGAAGGAACATGGATGGGTTTTAGTCAGTAAAAGTCTGACACTCCCTCCCGCTCCGCCCAGAGTGGGAGAAGTCATTTGATGATTTCCCATCCTAAAAAAAAAGGGGATATGCAGATGTGTACAATGCACCCAGATTTCGACAGTGTTTGTTACCTCAGAACTTTCGACTGGGTGTACCGATTTTGATGATTCTTTTTTATTTGAAAGCTGATTTCCGCGTGGTTCTGTTTTAATTTGCTGAAGATCTGATGTGGATATTCGGAGATTATACAATGGAACTCTTCTGAAATACACGGCAAATCTGCAGTGATTGCTGCAATCGCTTGGATGTTTATTGTTTATACAACATCATGACAAACATCACGCAATACTCCCAGATTTTGACAGTTAGGTGTATTAAGCTCCATTTATTGGGGATAAGCCTATTACCGTGACATGTTTTGTTTTTTTTTTTTATTGGCAAGGATGTACTTCAAGGGTAGTTTGATGAGGATTTGGTTAGGTTCTGATTATGGGATCCATGACAAAGGAACGGAACTCTTCAATTCTTAGGAGAAAATTAAAGATACTCGGCCAAATCTTTTAAAGGCTATCCGGATATTTTAGTCACCTACCATCAAGTCGTTATTTACCGACATCAAAAAGGAGGAGGTTCTCAATTCAATGTTCCGCGATTACTTGAAGATGACTGGACCGATTTTGTTTTTTAATTGTTTGAAAGGGTATACTTCCCAGAAGGTCCCGTAATCATCAAGTCTGGATCCTGATAATGGGATCCTGGGGAAATAAAGGGAACTCTTCAAATTTTATAGGCACACCAGAAGCGATATGGGTAGTTTTAGAAAGAGTACTTTCTCGGAGTGATCCCATTTCAATTTGGTAAAAATCTGATTGAAGAACTTTGGAGATAGGCAACGGAACTCCTCAATAAATGATAGCAAATGTACTAATAATGTACAGACTGGGATTGCTGAAATCTCATGTCTGTCTATTGTTTACACCAGTTCATAACAAAAAATCACACCAGCGCTGTGAAAGGGTATGCACATGTGAACCACTAAAAAGTGAAAAATAAAAACTTTTTATACAAAATAAAACCGACTTCACACAAAAAAGTGAAAAATAACTTTAGCTTCAGAAGTCCGAGACAAAAAAACAAAGGTCACCGACTTCTGAAGCTAAAGTTATTTTTCACTTTTTTGTGTGAAGTCGGTTTTATTTTTTGAAAAAAAAACGTTTTTTTTTAGTTCAATCAATGCATTTTTTGAAAATCGATCGAAACCACTCATCTCGTACTATTCGGCCCGCATTGACTGACGTAACAACCTCTTTGTAGTGCAAGCTGTTGAGAACTTTATTCTAACAGTACCTACCTATTTCAGACGGATAAAAGATAAAAATAAAAAACCAAAAGAATGGCAGGGCAAGGAGCTTCACGGGCGCTTTTACCGGGCTCATCATGGGCCCGATGTAGATTTTCTAGCGTCCGTGTCCTGGCTACGTTCCGGGGACCTCTTCGGAGAAACCGAAGGTTTTGTCTGTCAATTATTTATTTTATTTATTTATTTAGCTTTATTTATCCCTTACATTTATTTTATATCTAATGCGTTGCGTACTTATTTATTTATTTGTTAGTAATGTTAGTGTTTGTACTTAATATAAGATTAGTATTGTTAGGTGTAAGGGCCGCCTTCTGCGGTGAAAGCCTCCTCCAAATTGTTCCAGCTGACTCTGTCTTTTGCCAGCCTGGGCCATAAGTTTCCGGCTGTTTGTACGATGTCGTCACTCCATCTTTTAAACGGTCTACCCTTCCTTCTTTTTTTATTAATTGGATACCAATTTGTAATAATTTGTGACCATCTTTCATCCGTAACTCTCTGGATATGGCCTGACCATCTCCATTTCAGTGTCAGGACCTGTTTGACAACATCTCTTGCTTTTGTTTTTTTCCTTATCAATGAACTTTTGACTTTATCCTTCAATCTGATATTCGTGTAACTCCGTTCTATTCCTCGTTGACAGCTTCTTATTTTACTTAATTATCCGTCACATAAAGTCACATTATCTCCGGGTGTTCTCGTCTAGCTAATGGAGAGTACTTGCATAGACACAACCTTGTAGCCAGGATTATCCATCAGTAACTAGCTCTAAAATACAATCTTGTGGAATCGGAAGTGCCCTACTATAGATGTGCCCGACCCAGTTCTCGTTAATGGCAGTATCACACTGTACTGGGATCAATCCATTGTAAGGGTGACATCATATTATAATGGACTAGTATATAATCGTGTATTCATAGAATAAAGGCTCAGTTTTATCAACAGCATTCATGGTTTCATTTACTCTTTAACGCCAACCTTATATGGCGACCCTGCCAGGATTGCATCCTGTAGGGAAGAATGGTTCCTTGCCGCAATTATTGTTGATAATCGACGGTTCCGTAGACCGTCTGCGAAGCTCTTTTTTGCTTGTTTCTCGTTCAAAGCGTACATAGCCCTGTAGTTGGAGTTGTCTCTGTCTGATTGGGAAATTGTTAAATCCATAAACATTTCTGATATCTGGTTGCCATATTCGTTAATAGGTAAGTCATTTTGACGAAAATTTAGTAACCTACGCTGTATAGCTACTGCTGACTTTTTAGGTAGCAGGAGTGCTCTCATGTCCTTGATTAAGGCGTCTACACTATCATATTCGGATTTTAATTTAAGTTTCGCAGAACGTGATTGCCTATTTTTTTAAAATCAAATTTACTAATTTACTTTGAGATTACTGTTCTAATTCTGCGTTATAATAATCTATTCCATCAATCAATTGTAACAGACTAGTTTCTTCATCTTTTGTAACAGGTAATAAGTTCAAAGCCGTCTTTAAATCGAACTTCGCCATGATTGGTTCCTCTGAAGTATTTTTACATATTAGTTTTGCCCTCTGAGAGCTATCTTCCTGACACAAATTTAATATTTCTTCGTAAAGTTTATCTATATCTATACAAATCTGTTCAATAAGTATAAATTATTTTGTTGTGACACTGCCTTTGAGGTAGCCTATTTTTACTAAACAATCGTTATATCGTCTTATTAAATTATCAGTTTCCTCTAATTTGACTAAAATAATATTACCTTTGCGTCTACTAGGACCGATCTTTATTAAATATTTTCTTACCTCCAACAAGTTACTGTATAAATCTTTTAATTCTTAATATCTTTTATTTCAATATAAGAAGTGTTGATTTAATTTGTATTATAAACTATCCGTCCGTATCCGTATCGTACGTGTTTCCCGTAAACGTTTTTGTTTGTTGCGATGTTCACGCACTCATAATTGTATTACTTGTCCCGATGTCGATCTTAGTCCATCACTGTATGATATCGATACTTTGACTTTTGACGCGAACACTTCACATTTACTTTATTTTTTTTCGCACTTCACTAGCACATGGTAGGTGAGGATATTTTCTGTTGGCTGCATCAAACTGCTTCTGTTGTCTTCTCTGACCGACGCGCCTCCCGTCGCGCCAACTCGAAAGCCGAAGGTCACGTCGATTCAGTTGGATGGTATAACTGTCGATTATCTTTCCAAAATATTCGTGTAATACCCAAGCTGAGCAGTAGCCAATTGACTCAGTATTGCAACTCATCTTGATGCCCTTTTACAACGATTGGAATGTAGAATTCGATATCTGCGCACCCGACTTCACTGCACTTCGGCAGGGTCGCCATATAAGGTTGGCGTTAAAGAGTAAATGAATGCTTTCGATAAAACTGAGCCTTTATTGTATGAATACACGATTATATACTAGTCCATTATAATATGATGTCACCCTTACACCATCATCACTGACAGGACTGTTATAGCCAATAGGCCTGATATAGTGGTGATGGATCGATCAGAGCGGCGCGCAATGATTGTTGACATAACGGTCCCGCATAATGAGAACCTCGTGAAAGCCGAGAAAGATAAACAAATAAAGTATCTTGACTTGGCTCGCGAGGTTGTCGACATGTGAGAAGTGGACTCAGCGATTATTGTGCCGATAGTCGTGTCAGCGCATGGCTTAATTGCCAAGAACCTCGACCAACACCTGAGGAGGCTCTCGTTAGGCAGCTGGATCAAGGGCTTGATTCAGAAAGCGGTACTCCTTGACACGGCCGTATTGTTAGGAGGTTCCTCTCTCTGGAGCCCTGACCGCCGCCGGTAGCTTGGACCCTGTTCCCGATACCGGAGGGCTACAAGTTTTTATATTTTTAAATGTTTTTTATATATGTCACCGTAAAATAAAATTCGACCTAACTCAAAAACCACTGAATTTCGGTAGAACATTTGGTGGCTTAATTTCTTGCATTATAACATTTATAACCCTACTATAACGTCCTGCAAGGAATACGTCGAATTACCAGTAACCCTGTATATTTGATGGAGATTCATAAGTTGTGTTTCTTTGTAGATTTTTTCAGTAGGAGTTAAATAGTTATATCTAATAGTCTTTTAATTATTCTGTTTTGGGCAATTTGGAGTACTTTTAGGTTTGATTGCAGTTCCCCAGACCTCGATCAAGTAGTCTAACAGCCGGTTTCTGATTTGAGAAAAGTAGCAAATCTCAACTGATTATTCTCAAATACATAAGTATGTGCTTAAGTTTTTTGCGTTTCACAAGTTAAAATCGATTTTCGTCAAACCATAATCAACTGATCACTTACCTAAGTATTCTTGATCAAAGCTAACACGTTCCAATTCACACTAAAAAACCGGTACTTTTCCAAAACTCATAATATTAAATCATTTTATTCTTTTAAATGTAAAACAGACTTAAAATATAAACTAATTTTAAATAACAGTGTTATTATCAACAAATTGATGTTAATACAGTTGCATTAAGCACATTTTAGCAATTTCATATTTGACGTCTTTGTATGAATCGAAACGAATCGTGAATCTGTGAATGTCATTGTCAATTTTTCAGACTGTTAGTAAATACACAAGTTTTATTGGAATTCTGTCTGATAATATTTTTATTTATACTTCCCCTACTCATTAAAATGGACAAAGAGAAGAAAAAGAGATCGCCAAACTATACTTTAGAGGAGAAAGAAAATCTTCTTTCAATAATAGCAAAGTAAGTACCTACATAATAACCTTGTCTACTTTCAATTTATAATTTTTAGTTTATTGTTGGATACAATATTACACATTAGTTAGGTATTGAGATGTTTGTGATTATTATTGCTTCAGATACCAAACTGTAATAGAGTGCAAAAGGACAGGGGCATACTATATTCAAAAGAAACAGGAAGCCTGGAAGTCCATTGCTAAAGATTACAATAGCCTCTGCACGACTGGGCCTAGGGATGAAACAATGCTAAAACATTTTTATAATAATATAAAGCATCGTGCAAGAAAAGATTCTGCAAATGAGAATGTGAGCATAAAACTTATAGATCGATTTATAAACTTGTATGTCTATCACCTGTTTTAAGCCAACAAAGATGGTGAAATAAAAACTTTACTATCATCTTTCAGAAGCAACGGTACCTCAATACACTCTCAGATGAGGCAAACATTGTGGAAGTCTCCCATCCACCACAAAACAATAAGACTGAGCAAGATTTAATTGTGGATGATGTAAATGATAAATAATAAATGTAATTCTATGTAAGTAATAAATCTAGGAGTAATAAAAAAATATTACAATACATATTTACACTTTTATTCAGTAAAATAATTTTGCACTATCGAGTTTCTGACCGCAAAATTTTCGGTATTTGCCACTTGAGGTAATGGTTCATCATCATGTTCTTCCTGTAAATTTTCATTGTATTCCACTATGTAGTCATCCAGATGTAAAGTCATATTATGGAGAACAACACACGCCACAATCACCTTCAACACTTTTGGAAGTTTCAGTTGCATTCCTGAATGTAGGCACGGAAATCTTCTTTTCAGAACACCAAAACACCTTTCAATTGTGTTCCGTGTTGATATCTGGGCTCTGTTGTAGGCTTCTTGGGATGGAGAGGCAGGGTTCAAAAAGGGTGTCATTAGATATCTGAGGCATGGGTAACCACTATCTCCGAGAATAAGGTATGACCCAAATCTGCCAGCTTCAAATTGAGCTGCAAGTGGCGAGTCATTCCAAATCGTAGTGTCGTGCACGGAGCCTGGCCAACGTGCAATGATACTAGTTATTTGTAAGTTGGCATCACAGATGGCTTGAACATTAACAGAAAAATAACCTTTCCTGTTCCTATACAGTTCAGCCCTGTTCCCTCCCGGTGAATTTATTTTCACATGTGTGCAGTCAACAGCACCTATGACTCTCGGGAATCCAGCAATGTCAAAAAATCGTGCCGCTACTGATGGTCTCTCCTGTGCATTGGGCATACGAACATATTGTCTTCTCAATAACGCTATCGCACTAGTCACCCTCTCTACCACGCGGCAAACCGTCGCCTTGCTCACATTCACGGTGTCCCCCAGAACAGCTTGAAAGCTACCAGTCGCGTAAAATCTGAGAGCTATTAAGAACTGCAACATCGGAGAAATGCAGTCTCGCCGTTGAATACGACAGGTCAGTTTAGGCTTTATCTTGTTGAAAATAAACCTAACCGACCCCTTCGTGAAGCGGAACCGACTCTTAAATTGTTCATCGCTTAGCGTGATGAACAAGTTAGGCCGATGTCTTGCTATTCTTCTTAAGCGCGGTTGTCTGCGTTGAGGCATCTCCAGAGACGACAGGGAAGTATCATCGTCACTCATTTCGATCAAAATCACTTACAAAATTACTAGAAAATTATGTTGAGTACAGTTTGAGTAGCCGAAATTGGTGTGTCAACGTTCAACTACTTAACTTGTCGTTGATAATGCTTTGAGTATAGACTAGGGCTTTCATCCCGGGAATCTCGGTCTCGAAAATTTCGAGAGTCTCGTCGATTTTTTGATATTTTCGAGACTCGAGACAAACACTTTCGGTCTCGGGAATAACGAGACTTTTGAGACTTGTGTCACATAATAACAGTATCAAATAATCTACTAAACTGCAACACTGTCAAGTGTAGTAGTGGTATAGCTTGGTATTATACAGTATGTTAGTTTATACAAGGGACTTATTCAAAGCCGCAATAGTCCATGCTTACATGATACTAATAAACATATGAACAAAAAGAAAACACTAATACATAACAGATAGATCCATACTAAAAACTTCGCCTAAGTTTCGCAACGTGTGCGCCATGCGCTTATCGCAGAACATGTGTGCGGGTCAATGACCTTTCTAGGTATAATCCATTTTCCCTTCATACTTTAAATCTGGCTTTAGACAGGCAAATATCTAGGTAACTAGGTACTGACCGAATGTTCGCAGTCGTTGATTGACACCTTGCATAATAATTAACAGTTCCTCGCACAATATCACTAGATAACACTTATCACGAACTGGAATGATGATAAGACGTAATTTTTGGTTATTCAAGAACACGTTTACAGGACACTTAAATATCGCGAAGTAAGCGGGGTTGTTTGTTAAATGCGATACGCGGAAACGCAATATTAGACATGCGGAAATAACGGCGCTCGCGCATACACAGAGGTCAGCGCGGGGTGGCGCGGGGATGTGCCCTGTCGGTGCATCGGGGACATTACAAAGGAAAGGGGCGGAGTTTGCGCACGGAGCTCAGGACCGGCACGTGTTTTGCCGCGTGACACCTACTTGCGCGCTCAGTGTCCATGAGTAATGTATTTAATTAGACAATTATGTCAAAAATTAAGGTTATAGGTTTTTTACATATTTGGATTGAGAATCGAATACTACCTTCCCTCAATATGTCCCTCGTTTAACCTAACACGCTGTATAGGGTGACTGGTAATTCGTGTACGATACTTAAACACGTGATTGTGCTCATAATAACAAACAATTTTTACTATGGGATCAAGTCCCGACCAACCCTGAAATCGCGAAAAAAAAACAGATGTTCAGTACATTTATGTTCGCCTAATGTACTGAACAGCTGATTTTTTACTTAGGTCCATGTTCACCAAAAAAATGACAGTCTGATTACCTAAAACAGCTGTTTAAAACGCATTTTTGTATGGGAATATGTCACAGTGACAGCTGTTTTTAGATAATCAGACGGTTATCTTTTCGGTGAACATGGACCTTATTTGACTAATTACCAGTCACCCTATATATGGATATTGAACCTTGTACCACAGAGAACTAACATTAATAATTGATTGCAAGACTAAATTGTCCACTTTAGCTGAAATGCTTTGTCAACAAAGTTCTTAAAATAAAGACATGCATGCGAAAAGCATAATTATTGAATTTGAAGCTTAAGTCTCACCAATTCACTTCGAATGCGTATTAAGGAAAATGCGACTGATTGAGGCAAGTATCTTAAAATACTTGCAGTCCTTGTCAGTTTAAAAAGAAAACCTTAATGCAACAGTCTTTCAAACATTAAAATATCTAAATTAGGTCCTCTTATTATGGCTACAATTACTTAATGACTACCTATTCCTCCCACTAGTGTACAAGCAGGGAGTTTTTTTCTAGACTGGGTTACTTTTGTAATTAAATTAGGTTAGAGGACCTTTTATTACAAATAGTAGGATGATTTTATTACAAATAGTAGTATTTTATGTAGTGATGACAACATAATAATCATCTGCCTAGCCTTTTCTCAAGTTAGGATCGGCTTCCAGTCTAACCGGATATACTGGTATTCAGCTATACCAGTATTTTACATGGAGCGACTGCCTATCTGACACTTCGTCGCTGTAATGGGCAGTACTGGGTTATACGATACCCCTTGGTAAGACAGGCTGTCAGACTACCTGTTACGACTGTCAAAGATCTACAAATGCCAGCCGGGACCAATCAAAAAAGTTGGCAACATCTTAAATAGCCGTCAGATATTTTCTACTTATTTTAATTAATTTGGTAATACTACTGTATGGAAATTAGAAATATGGCTAACCAGTGAACTAGAATATTAATAGTGAATTGCAATTAAAACACTGAATTCGATGTTGTAACCGTTTAGGGTGTAAAAAAGGTATTTAGAAAGTTTTTTATTTTTTTAGTGTTTTCTCCTTTAAAACTGATTATTCGGTTATACGATATTTATTATTGCATTTCATAATCAATGTTTTAGTTCTCTATTTAGCCACATTTCTCATTTACAAATAGTATTATTGCGAAATATATTAAAACGAGAAATATTTGACAGATATTTGCGAGATTGCCAACTTATCGAATGTGCCTTTTTTACGTGCTTTACGACCCCATGGAAAAATAGAAAAAAAAAATTCAAAATAAAGTACAATTATCTAGTTTTGAAATGGTCTCGAAAGTCTCGTTTTTCCCGGGAATTTCGAGACCACGGCGAGTCTCGGTTTTTTTTTCCCGGGTTTCACTAAAGCATCGAGACTGAAAGCCCTAGTATAGACAAACACGTTTTTCTTAGTTCAGAAACGCAAGTGCTGGTCTTAAGCATGAATTGAGCATGCTTTCTGTCAAATTTGAGTAAATGATGACAGATTACTCAAATCTTGATCAGAGTTTAAAAAAACTCAATTCAGAAACGGAAAAATGTTTAAGTAGTACTTAAGTATAGATTGAGACGTTTTCAACTTCAAATACTCAATTCAGAAACCGGCTGTAAGTGAGATTTAACCTTTTGGACGCCATTGTCAAATATACGTGACAAGCAAGCGCGTGCCCTGTACGCCAAACGACACAAATCTGTGACAAAATAGTAGATGAAATTGTGGCTTGGCGTGGAGGACACGCGCGAGCGTTTATGCTGTGGCGGTCAAAGGTTAACCATGGAGTTATATATCGTATAACGTACATGCCTAGGTAGACACCGCACGACGCCACGGAGCGCACCTGTTAGTGATGTGAGCTTGTTTTTGATACTCTCTATATGTGGTTTTCACGTTAATTGATCATCAAGTATGAGACCAAGATACTTTTCTTGATGAACTCTCCTCAACATTTGACCATCATTATGTAAGTCACTGTGCTGGCCAATCTTTTTGCTTTTTGCTGCAAATATAATATAATTTGTTTTGGTAATGTTTACTGTAAGTAAATTTGATTTAAGCCAAGTATGTAAGAGGTTTAGATCATGTTGAGCTTGTTCTACAGCGTGGCGCTACAATGGTGACATTAATTTAACACACATAAGTATACGTTTTCACATTTTCGTTTCATGAAAAAAAAAATCCATGAAACGTTATAAATGCCACCGTAGTAAGTAAACGAAGACAGCTGTATTACCGGTAACGGGAACGGCTATTATCACTACCCCACCAACAAGCACGGTTTATGAACAAACGGATGTAGAGGAAGGCGATAAAGAATTGGGCTGGACAACAGTAATTAAGAAAAAACATAACAGACCCCTTAAAAATGTAGCAGTAGGAACAAATAAAGAACTGAAGGCTATTCAAGCAACGGAAAGAAAAAAACACTTGCATGTGTGGCGACTGCATCCTGAGACTCCCATTGAAGCTATAACAGATCATGTAAAAGGTGTATGTGGGTCTGATGTGCAAATAAGAGTTGATAAGATCAATTATAAAACTAAACGAGACTACTCGTCGTTTATAATAGGAGTGCCTAAAGACTGGTTCCAGAAATTGCATCAGCCAGAAATCTGGCCCATGAATGCCGAGTTTAACGAGTGGATTTGGTTTCGAAACTCCCACAAAAACAGATCCAATTAATACCATTGATTTATATTACCAAAATGTTAGAGGTCTTCGAACAAAGCTAAACGACTTCAGAAATAGCTTAGAATTAATGGATGCAGACTTATACGCAATCACGGAATCGGGTTGTAACCCTTCTATACATGACCCGGAATTAATCCCTCCGGGATATCAAATACTTCGCTGCGACCGAGCGGACGGGCGGAAACAGGGAGGAGCGCTTTTAGTGGCCACACATCGTTTCGAGCTGCGACAAGTGCACGTGAATGACGTATCTATAGACACCTGCGTTTTTATGTTTCTTTATGGAGGGTGATGTAGTGTGTAATGTTCAGTACTTAGATTAGTTAGAGACTTAGAGCAGACACATGTCAGTTAGGACAGTCGTTCGATATACGTTGTACAGGAAGGACGCCTTTTATTTCATACTACGTCTCTCTACATACCTGTAATGATAGTTGTAAGTTGAATACATACATAAATAAATAACATAATTCATGCTCAAGTAAGTCTCCTAAGGTCCATGTTCACCAAAAAGATGACAGTCTGATTATCTAAAACAGCTGTTTAAAACATATTTTTGTATGGTAATATGTCACAGTGACAGCTGTTTTTAGATAATCAGACTGTTATCTTTTCGGTGAACATGGACCTAAGTCCGTTTTCATGCAGCAACAACGGTTAAAGTTAACGTTAAGGTGAAAGCGTCAGGGTAGCCCGCGAAATTCAATTTTTTTACGTATTTTGCAATTTGCAAGGCAGTGCTAAGTTGTATGTTAATAAACATATCGGTCGCTGCTGTAAGACGTATTAAGGGGCCGGCGGAGAGTGCGTTGTTCATACAAACGTAATATAAAAATAATTCGATTCCAAAATAATTCGTAAACCAAACACATTTTTAAGAAAGTGTGTATTTATTTCGATTGGATTACATAATATCTAGGTTCCCAAATATATATTTTGAAAGGATAATGATATTTAGAAGAGATATGAGGCATTTAAAATTTCTATAGAAAACTTATTTTTCTCATAACTCTTATTTAAATCAATTTCCATTCACAATACATATTTGGGAACCTAGATATTATGTATTTAAATTGAAATAAATTCACACATTACGTTTGTATGAACGACGCACGCTCCGCCAGCCCCTTAAGTTACAGAATTATAATCATCAAAATCATCAATACAACCCTCCAAGTTCATAAGAGTCGATGAACGAATTTTTCAATTTTTTTCGAATTTTTCTAAGTCCTTCTTCGACTTTTATGAACTTTGAGGGTTGTACCTATTGATGATTTTGATGATTATAATTCTGTAACTACACCCGCGACCAATATGTTTATCAACATACAACTTAGCACTGCCCTGCAAATTGTAAAAAACGTAAGACAATTTGAATTTCGCGGGCTACTTTAATAATAATAAACAAGAATAATGAGATGATTTTAAGAAAATGATCACGAGAGCTGCCTCCCGACGACGCGCACGCCCACCAACCCCGGACTCGTCGCTCAGCTCCGCCTCGCCGCCGCCGGACCCCGGATCTCCAGTGTCACCGGCAGTGGCAGTAGCGTCGAGCTCGAGTGACGAATATTTCCAGGGTACTCATCGGCAAACTATATGACGGATGTGTGCCGCCCGGATGATGTCACCACGAGTTCCTTCTGGCGCAGCATCTGGTCGGTGCCCGTCTGTCATTCTGAGGCTGACTGGATGCGTGATGTCGAGCGAGTGTGTGAACCTATTCCAACAATGGAACAGACCGATCACGTGTTTGTCGACGGTCTATAAACTTCTTACATCCATTTTGAGAACGAAAATTAATACACACATTGACAATAACTCTATTATGTCTGCCTCTCAAAATGGATGTAGGAATGGGTCCCGTGGTACTAAGGAGCTACTCCTCATCGACATGGTCATTAGCCAACAGGTCCGTCGAGCCCGCAAGGATCTGTCAACATGCTGGATAGATTATAAGAAGGCCTACGAGTCAGTGCCACATTCATGGCTCATGAGGGTGCTGGAGTTGTACAAGATAGATGCAACTCTGCGCCTTCCTTGAGTCATGCATGGGGCAATGGAGAACGGTCCTTCGATATCCAGGATGTCGGCAGATCCAGGGGAATGATGAACCTGTATGGATTAAACGGGGAATATTCCAGGGCGACAGTCTGAGTCCACTTTGGTTCTGTTTAGCCCTGAATCCTCTAAGCACATTGCTGGAGAATTCAGGACTAGGCTACCGGTTGAGGAAAGATGGTCAGGTCATATCTCACCTGCTTTACATGGATGATCTGAAACTCTTTGTCCCCAACAAATTGCAACTGATGGAGCTACTGAAAGTAACCGAAACTTTTAGTAGCGCCATCGGGATGGAATTTGGTGTGGACAAAATGTGCAGTCATGTATGTAAAACGAGGGAAGATTATGGGATCCGAGAGACTTCAACTCTCGGATTCCATACACCTAAGATCCCTTTCCTCATCCGAGAGCTATAAGTATTTGGGTATGTCGGAAGCTTTAGGCATTAACGTAACGGACATGAAACAATCGTTGAGGGAGCGCTTCTTCGGACGCCTAAAGAAGGTATTAAATAGCCTTCTTTCAGGTGCGAACAAGGTGCGCGCCTTCAACGGTTGGGTCATGCCGGTTTTAATGTACTCTTTCGGCATACTCAAATGGACTCAGACCGAACTCGACGCCTTGGATAGAAGAGTTCGTACACTGCTTTCCGAAAACCGGATGCATCACCCACGATCATCAGTGATGAGACTGTACATCCCGCGGAAGTACGGGGGTCGAGGCTTTTTAAATGCGAAGACCCTCCACAACCGCGAGGTGTGCAGCCTCAGAGAATATTTCTAAAAGCCGACGTGGGTATGCACCGAGATGTGGTCGCAGTGGACAAGGGACTCACCCCGTTGTCCATGGCTAAAGAGAACTGGCGCAAACCTGTAGTACTTACTACCGATGACCGCAAGAAAGAATGGCAGGGCAAGGAGCTTCACGGGCGCTTCTACCGGGCTCTTCATGGGCCCGATGTAGATTTTCTAGCGTCCGTGTCCTGGCTACGTTTTGGCGACCTCTTTGGGGAAACTGAAGGTTTTGTTTGTGCGATTATGGACGAAGTTATGTTGACGAACAACTACCGGAAATATATTATGAGGGACGGGACGGTTGACGTGTGTCGGGCATGCCACCTTCCGGGTGAGACTTATAAAAAGAGGAGGTTACTCAATTGAACGTTTTCGCAGATAACTTCGTCGTTTATGGACCGTTTTTGATGATTCTTTTTTTGTTGGGATGGAGGTATCTCAAGGGTGGTACCATGATAAGGAAACTAGAATCTGATGATGACATCCCAGAGAAATCGAGGGGAACCTTCAAAAATCGTAGTGCGACTAGTACGTTTGTAAATTTGGTCGTTAATTATTTTAGAGTACTACTATTTAATGAAGGTCTGGAGTCGATCTGATGATGGAGCCGAAAGGCTGTCGAGGGAACTCCTCAAGGATTCATAGCAATTACCTGTTGTTTGGGGTAAACTAATATGTATTGATGAGAACTTTAGACTTAGATGGGTAGTGACTGTCATTAGAGGTCTGATGATGAAGACGAGTGAACTCCTCAACGTTTAACAGTACCTCTCTCCTAACGTTTAACAGTACCGTTCTCCTTAAAATTGATTGTGATATCATTATACTGACCGAGTGCTGGCTTAAATCTGCTGTAATTCCTAACATGAATGGCTACAATGTGCACTTCACAAAAAATACAAAAAACCAGAATGATGGGGTGGTTATGTTTATTAAGTCCTCGCTGCACTGCACCGTTTCTGAACCTGATATAACTGACGCAAACTGTCTACTTTGCAAAATTGGCACTAATGTTGGGATCTTAGCCCTTTATAGATCACCTTCCTTCATCCACGTTGATAATTTTTTAAACAGTTTGGATTCCATTTTAAAACCCCTAATCAAATTTCAACACGTTGCTTTAGTTGGCAATATCAACATTGACATTAAGCCGAACAACACCGATAGACACTCGTACGAATACCTCACCCTCACTGCCTCCCATGGTTTATTACCGGCGCACTTATATCCTACTCGAGTAAATAACTGTTTAGATCACATTCTTTTAAAAACCAAACAACCAGGGACATCCATTGTCATAGACTCACCTATTACCGACCATTTACCTGTATTCCTGAGTATCAACCTTGATGTCCCTAAGCCCAAGCTCACCTACACTGCCAAAGTTGTTGATATTTCAAACATCCAAAAAGATATTGAGAGTACTGATTTCTCCCCAATCCTTTTTTGTAATGACGCTAATGAAGCAGCGGACACCTTAACAACTTTATTGACTCAAATTATTGACAAACACACTCGCTTCTCCAAAGTCTCACGAAAGAACCGTAACATCAAGCCCTGGATCACTCCTGGCTTACTTCGCTGTATTAGAAACAGGGATAAAATGCATCTTACTTTAAAATCACAATCAGACAACCCCATCCTCAAAGTAACGTATTCCCGATATCGCAATCACTGTAATTCTTTGCTCCGGAAATTGAAGATAAACTACGAGAAAACCGAATTTATGAAAAGAAAAAACAACTCCAAAGCAACATGGGATTTAATTAAATCCATAACGCACTCAAAATCCACACCCTCACCATTGAAAGAACTGCAACAACTCGAACGTGACAAACTTGCATCAGCAAACAGAGTCAACAATTACTTCGTTAATGTAGGCAAAGACCTAGCTACAAATATACGGCAGTGTCGGAATATGCCAGCTCACCCATCAAGTTTATCTTCAACTTGTGGCTCAATGTGTGTCCTGGATACCGACGATTCCGAAGTAGAGCGAATTATAATCAACTTGAAATCAAGTTCTGTAGCTGGAATCGACGGTATTTCTGGACAAATATTGAAGTTAACGCGCAATATTTTAATCCCCTACATCACACATATCTGCAATCTTGCGATATCTACCGGTGTCTTCCCAGACTGTTTCAAAACAGCTCTAGTCCACCCGATTTATAAGGGAGGGGGCAGAGGCAGTGTCAAAAATTATAGACCTATATCTATTCTACCAACCATTTCCAAGATTCTGGAGAAGATACTGAACAACCGTTTGCTTAATTACATTAATGCTCATAAACTTTTATCCGAAAACCAATATGGCTTCAGAGCAGGAATTTCAACCGAGGATGCAGTCATTGCACTCTCTGAAAAATTGACTCACCTCATGGATAAGAAGCAGAGGTGTATAGGCTTATTTCTAGATATTTCGAAAGCTTTTGACACTGTCTCTGCGCCCATACTTCTGTCGAAACTGGAACGCATGGGAATTCGTGGTCCTGCTCTCGACATTTTTTCAAGTTATGTGGAGAATCGTTTCCAACATGTTCAATTGGATGAGGTAATAAGCGATAAAGCTAGAATAGAATACGGCGTCCCACAAGGCAGCATTCTGGGTCCAACCTTGTTCCTCATCTACATTAATGATCTGTGTTCACTTCCATTAACTAACTGCTCCATATTTACCTATGCTGATGATACAGCTCTACTTGTTCATGGGAATGATTGGAGTGAAACAGAAAAATATGCTCAGATGGTGTTGGACATTGTCATGAGCTGGTTTAGCAATAATTTGTTGACCCTGAATGCAGAAAAAACGAAGCTTGTTTCTTTTTCTTTAAGTAATAAGACTCAGCCAAACACAACGCCTATTGTTAAAGTACACAGTTGTTCTCAAGACTCCTGCTGTACCTGTCCTACTCTGGCAACCACACCTTGTATAAAATACTTGGGCGTGCAAATTGACAAACACCTGAACTGGTATAGTCATATTGATAATCTAGTCAACCGAACGCGTAAACTCATTTCCATCTTTAAGAAACTTCGTTGTTCGGCTGACTCGGAAACACTTATGATGGTCTATTACTCACTCTGTCAGTCTCTTCTCCTATATTGTTTGCCGGCTTGGGGTGGTGCTTGCAAAACATACTTTCTGAAATTAGAGAGAGCTCAGAGAGCAGTTCTCAAAGTTATGTTCTGCAAGCCCTATAGATACCCTACTTTGGAACTTTTTAGAGAAAGCAGGGTTCTGACAGTGAGAGGCTTATATGTGCTTCAATGTGTATTAAGGAAACATCGTCTGCCGTTCACAACAAGTACTAAACGTCGCGCAGACATTGCCCTTCCACCAGTTAGACACAAAACCACCTTCGCACAACACCAATTCACCTACCTCAGCTATATTCTGTATAATAAAATCAATAAATTTCTCCGTATCCACAGTTTGAATTATCACCAATGCAAAAGCACAGTTAAAGAATGGCTAATTGAGAAATCATATGACGAGACCGAAAAACTTCTCTTCCCACATGCATAAGACAGAACCTCTTATTGAAGAATTTTGACTCACAAACAATCATACACTCCCCCCACTTTCACACCTACTCACACATCCACCATTACTACACCTACCAGGACACATTCACACCTTACACGAACCGCACTTTCACATTACTTACACATACACAACATACTTACTACACCTACCACGACCAGCTCACTCTAACTCAAAAACTCACAAACAGTTTTATTATGAATTATTTTTACTTTTTCTTTGTTTAAACTCAAATAATAATTATATTTATATCAACCATGTTACTGGTGAAAACAGTTTTACTAAAACTTTTTGATCATCTACCCTTATGGAATCACTGGTACCCAAGACACAGGCTATAAACCTAGTTTGGGTGCCAGGAGATAATACTTCATGCACTTTATGTTGTACCATATTACTGTACTTGTAACCATTGTGAACACTTTACTGGAAATAAAAATTATTATTATTATTATTATTACCTACCT
Organism: Xestia ashworthii; assembly: GCA_950022955.1. Classification (NCBI taxonomy): domain Eukaryota; kingdom Metazoa; phylum Arthropoda; class Insecta; order Lepidoptera; family Noctuidae; genus Xestia; species Xestia ashworthii. Next base: position 2,913,943 of record OX465574.1, on the reverse strand, counting down.
TGTGTTTGGACTTAATTCATTTCTATTGATGAGAACTTTGCACCCATATGGGTTATAAGTGCCATTACAGGTCTGATGATGGAGATCATAGACAGTCGAGGGAATTCTTCAACGATTTACAGCAATATGCAGCAATTTCACTCTTTTTGATTTTTGAAAGCAGTTATTTTGTTAGTTTTAATGTAATAATAGTAATATAGTTTATTTTGTTAGTTTTAGTATAATATTATATTAGTATCGTTTATTTGTAAGTTGTATTTTATTTGTAGGGAATAAAACAAGGAAGTAGGCAGATATAAGTAATTTGAAGTTGTAGTATTTGTATAGTTTTCCAACGAAAATAACATTTTATCGTCGTAGCTTTTGCAATTTGTTAGTATGTGGTAGAAATACATTTTACAATAGCGATCCTAATGTGATAACGGACAAAAACATCAGTAGCTTATCCCACAAAGTAAAACCGCTTTCTTGTGCTCACCAAGTGTAGGTACAAACACATTGCAAAGGTGTGTGTAAGCGCAGGCGCGGTACCGTCCGAGACAATAAAGAAATCGGAAGTGTGTGTGTGTCTGACTTACTGACGCACTTCCGACTTCTTTATTGTCTCGGACGTTACCGCTTCTTCTCTACTCGTCTTCACGCATACAATCACGGCGCGTTTTTACACATGGGTAAAAATAATGTAAGAAACTTATTCAAATAATTAAATAAATTATGTCTTACAGCACTTTGCATTTACAATATCTATTCAAATTAAATTATTACTTATTACGTTAGATTCACAATAGGCTTGTTTCCACCATCAATAAATTGCAAATCTATTTAGTCCGTCAGTTAGAGTATTAGAAAATATTGGACACGTGTTATTTGTTTTTGTAAATCAACGAATATTGACAAAGATAAAACGCATCAAAACTCGGGAGTGGGCGCTCGTGACGTCAGTACTCACTAAGAATCATACCGAACAGTGACGTATTGGGAATTTTAAAAGCGTCGTATCTTCGTCAATTTTGTTTTATGTGACAAAAGAAAAAATACAGGTCAAATATTTTTTGATAATCTAAGTGACGGACTAATTAGATTTTTTCAGTTAACAAGCCTATTACTACGTATGATAATAAATCAGGCTGACAATTTAATAAAAATGAGTTAGCCTTCTGCTTACACGTATACTGTGACACTTCGCTCAGCGTTGGGTTCAAATAAGTTCACGCCGGCGACGTTTGCGCACGGTTCTTTTCGCGTAAAGGATGGTAGCGTTAAATACCTACTTTGCTCGGTCTACCTGGCCTTAACGTTTACCTGCCGTTACTGCCCCGTCTCAGTATTCAGTCAGCACTTGCTAGAAACCTTGGGCTGCGACCAAAACCTTAGCAGATTTTGCCCACTTCAAGGTGTTTCTTTGGCTCAAGGTGGCCGAAGCGGAAGCGTACGTTGGACACTACCTTCTATTGATTAAGTAACTAATACTTACTTTTCGTGTCAACGGCTATGCGTTTCTCCTTAGATGCTCCTTGTTGTTCTTCCTCTTCTATTTTAAACTCCATTAAAGGTACATCGTCTTCATAACCGTGTGTCAGTATATCTTCTTCATCTAAATGGCTATTGTCTAGATTTTCCAGTTCTAGATCTGTAAGTAAACAAAACAGTTAAGATTTACACATTTACTATTTTATTGAGCCGATGACAAGACATATTATAACATTTTGATTGGGTAATCAATTCGATATATTCGTATTTTGAAAAGTTAAAACTGTTTTGCAATGAACAAAAAGGGTTTTGAAAAAATACTAATATTTTTATGGCTCTATTTGATTTGCTAGGCAGTATAATGGCATCTGTAGATAAAGGTACTTAATCCTGTGTCTGCTATACTGACCGATATGACAAAAGCATTTGATTTTGTGGGTCATAAGATTTTGCTAAAAATTATATAAGTACTAGCCGATGCCCGCGGCTTCGCCCGTGGTAAATTATATACTAAAACCTTCCTCTTGAATCACTCTATCTATTAAACATAACCTGCATCAAAATCCGTTGCGCAGTTTCAAAGATCTAAGCATACATAGGGACAGACAGACGCAGCGGGAGACTTTGTTTTATAATATGTAGTGATAGTGATGGCATTATAGGAAACCTGGTATCATATTAGAGTGATAGAACTCAGTGTACAGACATTACCATAAATTTTCCTATTACTACAACGGAAACATATCAAGGTACTCAATGTAGTATACTGGGGTGGCCACAGTGCACTACCTTGAGGTACGCCATATTTTCTAGAATCAAAGTCACCGATGCACCAAGTTAGTAACCACATAGAAATTGTTCATTGGTAATTTAAAAGAAACAGCTGTTACCTACAAAAACGACCTACTCATTCAAAATTTTAAGAACAGTTGATTTGTTTTTTTAGTAACTGATGAAAAAAATTGATGTAGGTTCAGTTTTTTACCCGGATGGCGTAGTTTTACCCGGGTGGCGCAGTTTTACCCGGATGGCGTAGTTTTACCCGGGTGGCGCAGTTTTACTCGGATGGCGCAGTTTTACCCGGATGGCGTAGTGTTACCCGGATGGCGTAGTTTTTCCCCGATGGCGCCGTTTTACCCGGATGGCGTAGTTTTACCCAGATGGCGTAGATTTATCCGGATGGCGTAGATTTACCCGGATGGCGTAGTTTTACCCGGATAGCGTAGTGGTTGTGAGGCTACCTTACGTTCTTAAGGTCCTGTGTTCGAATACCGGTAGGAGCGAATGTTCTTGTGATGAGCATGGACATTTTTTTTCAGAGTCAAGGATGTTTATACATATAATAAGTATGTATTTACAAACAAAAAAGTATACAACGTGTTTTTTTTGATATGCCATAACTCTAGGGTATGATTGAGACCATATCAAAGAATCAACTGGCATATGTGTTATGTTTCAATCATCCTTTTTTTTTATTTTTTTATTTTTCATACAAAGTAATTCGACAAAGTCACGATTATCAATGTAAAACACCCTTACGTGAAATATGACAACATCGCATTTTCTTAGCTTTAAATATGAATGAATTACTCGTATTTATCAATGAAACTTAGATACCTAGACACATCGAGGGTCTATTTTGTACGGTAAGCAAATAAAATTAGGTAGGTGAACTTTATAAAATTTTAGTTAAGTGATCAAAAGTAAAAGTAATGATTCGTCATACTGGTGACTATTTTTGCCCTTATTTAATTATGATTGATGATATCTCCGAAACTAGGCATTTTTGGACCACCTATTCTTGGAGTTTTAGTTTTATTTTTACCTACAGAATATAACCTTAGAAATGAAATGAAATGAAATGAAATTTTATTTGCTAGAATTGTAGTATATAAAATAATAGGTGGTCGAGTTTTAATACAGTTGCTCACACAATTCGCTAAAACTAGCATGCAAAATTTATTAATACATTTACTAATACATTAATTTAACGCAATTGGTATGTAATAATAATAAGGACGTCAACAAAACCATTTGTAATAATCAGAATGTCAAAATAAGAATGTCAGTTATGAACGTCAATCATTTAATTAAATGTCAATCTTTAATGTTAAGATACTCATTCACAGAATAAAATGTCTTTTCTATGAGCCATCTGAATAGCGCCGTTTTAAATCGATTGATTGGCAGTTCCCTATATGATTTTGGTAGTTTGTTATATATCCTTATAACCATTGGAAAGCAACTTCTGTGATATAAGTGACTTTTCATTGGCGGAATAATCAATCTATCAGGATATCTCGTATTAAACGTAACAGTGTCTCCAAGACGTTGAAATAATTCGGAGTGTATTTTAACAAATTTACAACATTCAAATATGTACATTCCAGGAACAGTTAATATATTCAGTTCTTTAAAAAGAGGTTTACATGAAGTCAATGGTGGCACATCACAAAGGGCACGGATACATTGTTTTTGGGCTATAAATACCCTATTTATGTTTACAGAATTCCCCCATAACACAATTCCATATCTAATATTAGAAGCCACGTAACCATGATAAGCTAAGAGGGATGTTTTAAGGTTGGCTATTTTACTAAGTCTCCATAATGCATAGGCGAAACGATTAATTTTCTTAGTGACCTTTTCGCAGTGAGGTTTCCATGTGCACCCACTGTCCACTGTTATACCAAGGAAAATTACTTCGTTCTCTTCCTTAATTTTTTGATCGGAATAAGTGATCATAAGGTCAGATTTCGATTTTCTATTGTGAAATTGAACGAAGGAGGTTTTATCTATGTTCACTTTCAAATTATTATTATTAAGCCATGCTATTATAGCATTAACCGTCTCATTGATCTCTATATTATAATTAAGCATTTTGTTCTCCGTAATAACCACCGCAATATCATCCGCAAACAGTGAATAATAATGATTGGTAACATTTGGGAGGTCGTTTATATATAATAGAAAGAATAATGACCCTGTTACACTACCCTGCGGTACGCCTGTATTATTGATCCTGACGTCTGATTCACATAAAATTTCTTCATTATTTGAATTTATTTTGGTAATTGCTGTATATTGATTCCTATTTGAGAGATAGCTTTGGATCCATTTCAAGGGTATACCGCGAAAACCGTACAATTCACATTTATCGAGCAGAATCTTGTGGTCCACAAAGTCGAAAGCCTTGCTCATATCGAAAAACACAGTGCATGTTCGTGTATGCTTATCCACATTAGCAGTTATTTTTGACATTAAGTTAAAAGCTGCCAAAGTGGTTGATTTGCCTTTCTGAAATCCATTTTGTTCAGTTTTTAGTATTTTATAGATAGAGAATAGATAGAGTTATGGCATATAAAAAAAAACACGTTGTATATGTAGTATATCATCAACTATCTGGTGTCCATGACAGAAGCCTTGCCTAGTGTGGCACTAGATGGCGCTGTGTGTTAATGTCTAGCGCTATTTATTTTATTTACGTATATGTGAATAAATGGCAACAGTTTGTGCGTCTGTGTCGTTTTTACCCCATACATTAACAATAAATCTTTTCTGTTCAATAAATTAAAGAAGATATTACTTTATCAATTATTAAACTATGGTACATACCATCACATTGATATTCCTCCTCTGGCTCAAGAACATCATCCTGTCTCTCACAAACAGCTGGTAATTCTTCTTTCACAACAATGCTTTCAATGGTTTGACCAACTTCAATTATACTTGTGCTATCTATTGAAGAGATAATAAACCCATGGGCAACCTCTAAGTGTTCTTGGTTTTTTAAAGGTTTTGGCTGTAAAAATCAGTACCTTTGTAATAATCAGTATTACATCAAATATAATGATGATCACTAGGGCATTACTTACACATTAGGGGCAGCGCACACCAAGAGAATCTTATGACATCTCCATACATTGCAAAACGAATACCTATTCGAACATGCATCTTGCAAGCTCCAGCTTGCTTGAGCATCAAGTTAGGATGTGTAATTTTGCAAGGTATAGAGTTCTCATAAGATACATTTTTCAGTAGTCAAATGAAATGCTCCGTTCTTGGTGTGCGCTGACCTTTAATCAGTAAATATCTGTTGAAGAACCTCACCTCATAGTTCCCATACATTATCTGAGCAAACTGCTCTTCTGCTTCCAAACATTTCCTCAGCAATCGGAAGCTTTGCTTAAGTTTAGCACAGCAAAAGGAACAAGCGAGGATCGGTCTACTGTCCTCAGTTAGAAACTGCAATTAAAAACATAAGTGTTTAAATCTCTGTTTGTGAATAATATATCACCAACACCATAGAATAAACAGGGGAAAAACCGGATCTTCATACAAACGCACGCGCGTGGCCTGTATGTGTGACGCCATACTATCTTTACGTCGCCGCACGCACACTCAAACAAAATCTCGACTCGTTTCTTACTACCGCCAGTCGAGGCTAACACCATGCCGTGCTCTCTTAGAACATTGGAGCCTGCTCGAAAATTTTGTACGGAAACTAGCGCCAGCTATCCTTGAGGATGAAATTATTTACTGGTTGGGTTGCCACTTTATAACAGTGATAAGATTTAATTGAAAATAACAATTTTGATAAATGAGGTAGAGAAACCATATTTATTTAATCTACACCAATCTAAGCAAATATAAAAAAAATAAATCAATCAATGATAGAGACGTATTTTATTCATGGTTACACTATCAACCATCTGTCACCAACTGACAACTGTCATAGCATGCAATAGAACAGCTATTTTGGGCAAGTTGTCTATAGAACGTGTAGCCCGTTGAGGACTACCTCTGACTTAGGAGCTGCAGATCGTAAGATCAAACCTCGGTCACGACACACTTTTTGTATTTATTTTGTTAGATTTTGATTTAACTCAAACTCAAACTCAAAGCATTTATTTCAACTAGACCATTACGGCACTTTTGAATGTCAAAATACAAATAAAATCAAAGCTACAGTCACAGTCACAAGGCATAATAACTTGAGAAAGTACTGTAGTTGCCCATTCCCTAGCGTAGATCTCTATGGAGAAGAACGGGCAAGAAACTCCATGGACACTCTTTTAAATCAATATATTTTTACAAAATCTTGGTTACATCATTCATGTGTGATTAAACATATATGTGTATAACCACCACGGATAGAGAGCGCTGCTTGTATGATGACGGAAATACGGTTGAGAGTACCGTCTATCTCATTATATATATTGTAGTCTTTGGATAACACTGCACAAGGTGCGAGCGTCACGGCTTTTCGGCACCGCTAAATAAATGAAAAATGTGTTAATCGCAGGAGAACTTATTGCTGTGTGTTTGGGTGTCCAAATAATTCATCGATTCCAGAGTTGTCTCTGTTCAGATTACCTACTGAACAGGAAAAATAAGCAAGTCGCTTATTCTAGCATATAATTTATACTTGATGATGAGAATACCTACTTATTTTTTTGTTGTAGGTATTAGTTTATCAGGCAGACGAACTAGACAGGCCTACTTTCCCACTTGAATGTATTAGGTACCTACTTTTGATCTGTCAATTGATACGCTGCTAATGCTTTGTTTAAGCTTAGACATGCCGATTTATCAGTATTGTAGGAAGGTATAGTAACTAAGTTGTACCTACTTACAGTTATAAAATCGTAATTAAAAATAATTGACAAATCGTGAATCAAATTTAAATAGACCAAAGTTCGAATCGTAACCATTCTTAACAACATAACAAAAATTGATAGCTATAAGTGACAACCTCGAGACAGGCAAGTACAGTAGGTAATTAAAATGCGGCTTGTGCCGGAGATAGCCTACTGCCCCTTTTTATTCTATGCCAACACTGTAATCTACAGTTTTTGTGCAGATAGGTATACTTTTTATATGCCTCTCTCAGAAAAGGCATGTACACTGATCATTGGATGTGTTTATAGCAGATTACCAACTTTTAATCTTATTTTATGGACATCAGTCTTCTATTCTCGAAGTTTAGGTAAAGGTATTTATAATAGTAAATTACGCCGCTTATGTTTAATTCCCATGTATTTTATTTTCAGTCATTTATTTGCTCAAAATGTAGATTTTTACAATAAGATGGTTACAATAATGTTAGCCTTCAAATCTGTTAGCATCAACTGAAAAACCCAACAATAATTTCTATGATCTGGCAATAAAGCCTAGGCACTCATAGATGTCTCATAGTGGTTGCAGTTGCGACTATTGCAACCACTATAGCAAAAAGGCATTCCAGTATTTTATAAACAGGTTTCTTAAAATTAGCAGTGTTGTACCAATATCATTGTATTCCCTTTTCCTCAACCAATCCCAGATTAATAGCTCATAGAAATCCTAAAGCAAGGAAGGCAGTTAAATCTTAATGTTTTGGGCATATAAGCATTATTATAAAAATAATCAACTTACTGGAGTATCAGTCAGCCTCTCATACAGTTCATGTAAGTTCTTATTGACCACCACATACATGCGAATGTTCTCCGCTAGACATATCCTACACATTGGCAGTTTTTCCATCTTGTAACCGAATTTATTTTCTTTAAAGATAATCACTTGAAATTAAAAGCATCACACAACTGGCACCTCTTGTAAGTTATTATAAATAACAACTGCGTAAAAACAAAAGTTTCACGATTGTAAGCTTGAAAAATTATAGGAGTGCTAGACTTTTTAGAATTTCTGTAGAACAGTTCACATTTTATTGGGATTTATTATTAGTTCATATAAGACATCTTGATCTAACCCAAAACTTAGGTTTAAAATTCACCACAGATTAGATATTAGTAGCTAGCAAACTGACAAAACCAAAAAACTGAAAATCAAAGACCTAGAATAAACTCTAAGCTGAAAATGCATCTGCATGACAGATTTGCGATGACAGTGACAGTGACAATGATCCTGTAACCTTTTTTTTGACATGGTAAGTTTTATCCACGAAACCATAAAATGCATCATAGAGGAATAGGTACGTGATAGAAATAGCGAACCACCGAACAATAAATTGTTCCACTTTTTGCGAAAGGCAAGGTAAACCAATAGAGTTGTGTATTTTTTTGTACCGAAAATCAAAGACTGATCAAGTGCGAGTCGGACTCACACACTCGGTTCCTTGTCACCAAACAATGTAATAACAAAATGTTTCACACACTCATTCGGAATGATCAGTTCGTTACTTTGAGTTAAGGTGAATGCGTCAGGGCAGCCCGCGAAATTCAAATTTTCTTACGTTTTTTGCAATTTGCAGGGCAGTGCTAAGTTTTATGTTGATAAACATATCGGTTGCAAATGTAAGACGTATGAAGTTACAGAATTATTGTCATCAAAATCATCAATACAACCCTCCAAGTTCATAGAATTCGAAGAAGGACTTTGAGCGTGAAAAAATCGTTCATCGAGTCTTACTATAATTTGACTATAATTTGAAAACTGACTATAATTCTGTAACTTAAAACGTCTTACATTTGCGACCGATATGTTTATCAACATAAAACTTAGCACTTCCCTGCAAATTGCTAAAAACGTAAGAAAATTTGAATTTCGCGGGCTACCTTGAAGCATCCCCCATAAGAAGTGAAAAGTTAATAAACAACCAAACTTTTTTTCACATATTGTGGTGTTAACGCACTCTGTGCCTACTTTGAAATATTCAACAGTGTATTAGTGTATGTCAATCTGCACGTAAATACGTAATTATAATAAAGGTACTCTGATAATTTATTCTATCTAATCTGTGGTTCTTTCAGCTCTACTATATATGATCTGTGCATTAAATACTCTGCTCTGTGGTCTGTGCTATGATTTGTGTCAACTAAACGTGGTAAATAGGGTAAATAGTAGAATACTCTGTCTCATTGAGATAGGAACTAGGTTTCTAAGTCAGTGCTCTGTCTACGGTAAATAGCTAGCTAATAATACCTATCTAATCTGTGGTCACTAGTGGTGGGTCGTTGTGGAATTTTTGATGGACGACGACCGTTTTCTGCAACCGTTTTCGCGACGACGAAAACGGTTGCAGAAAGCGGTCGTCGCACAGTGGGCCTTTAGAAATTAGTGGACATGAGCAACAAAGTTCCAATATCGATGCGATTTTTTTATATGACGTGTTATGATATTCCTGACAACTTTTACTCTTATGAAATTTCTACTAAAGTTGATAGTTTGTCTTAAAAAAAAAATGATATTTTTGCATGGAGCGAATCACATTTAATTTTTTTTTCTTCAATTGTTCGAATATGTTGGGTGTGTGGCGTGAGTAAATGATAGCTAGGGTCATTCTCTATCCACAAAAATAAAAATCAGCGCCGGCCATCCGCGGCCACGCCAGTAATCATTCGGTAAAAAAAATATATTTTGTATGAAGTTTTTTGCCATATAAAAATAAATTCAAAGAATATTTTTTATCTAATTTGGCTGTTTTGACATTCTTTTTAGTTAAATGTATAGTTTTTATAGCACATAGGTACTTACAATTAGTAATTCTGGTAGAGATTTGGTTATTATTGCATGTCACCGGTAGCACCTACATTGTGATAGATGACTCATTTGTTTGTGCGCTCGGTTAAGCGCATAACAAACGAATAACCGAAAAATGCTTGTCTCTGATTGGCTGTTATTTTTTTAACTACCTTTAGATTTTTTTTTATGAAGCGAATCACGTTTAATTTGGTTTCTTCAATTGTATTAATATGTCCCCAACATATCCGAGTGCACAAACAAATGAGTCATCAATCATAATGCAGGTGCTACCGATAACATGCAATAATAACCAAATCACTACCATAATTACTAGTTATAAGTACTTATGCGCTGATCACGCGCTTGCGTGGGTTTTAGGTCTTCTTCAATGAAACAAGACTGAATAATAAATACATTGATGTATATTAGACTTTGATCGGAATTAGATTCTCACAATGTCGCTGGACCCGTGACAAAATATGCGTTTTGGTTGTTGGTGGCCCTCGTGGGCAAATGAACGAGTCTTCTTTTGCGGAGCCATGTGCACCGTGCGCACGCGCCGCTGCCGCCGCGCTGTCCATCGGCTCGGCTGAGGTGGCGTGATCGCGGCGTGCAGCCATTGGCCCGCGCGCAAAATGGCGCGCGATCGGCGCACCCATTGGCTGCGCGCTCGGTGACGCGGTGCTCCACGTCACCCAGCAGTGTTGCCAGGTGGTGGAGGCCGGAACATGCGCTATTAAAACTATACATTACTATACTAAAAAGTAAACTGTACTAAAAAGAAGGTCAACTCAAAACAGCCAAATGAGACAAAAAAAATACTTTGAGTTTATTTTAAATGGCAAAAATTGCAAACAAATTATATTTTTTTACCGAATGATTACTCGCGCTACCGCAGATGGCCAGCGCTGATTTTTTTTTGTGGACAGAGAATGACCCTAGCTATCATACTCACCCCACACACCCCCCAACATATTACAACACACATATACAATTGAAGTAAAAAAAATTAAACGTGATTCGCTTCATACAAAAAAATCTAAAGGTAGTTTAAAAATTACAGCTAATCAGAGACAAGCATTTTTCGGTGACTCGTTTGTTATGAGTTTAAAATAAAATAAAAAAATAAAATCCATTTATTTCAGGTTCCCCCCCATATTAAAAATTACACATTACGAGACACGAGACAAATACAAATCACAAATTAACATAAAAACGTAAAAGTAATAACAAAAATCATAAATACAATGTCAACAAATCATAAATAGATACAATGTCCGGGAAATCAAATCAATCTCATGTAATTAATAATAAAAAATAAAATGAAAACAACATCCAAATAAGAGTGTAGGGCTGTATAAAATATCATACAACAATGATGTCTTACAGTCGCTAACACGCCCTAATGGCTATATGCCTACTGCAGCACTTCCTAATATAAGGGCAGTCCAAACGTCCAGCGATCATCGCCAGGACAGCATTGGAGCTGGCCCGCACCCTGCGCACCGCTTGCGCATTGTGGTGTGAAAACAGACGGTGCGCGCTTCCGCAATTATACCCGAGGCACTGCAGAAGCGGGGCAGCCCCAATATCGCCCTGAGTGCGTTGTTGTACTGTACACGGAGGGCACTGTAACTGGCCTGTGTATAACTATACACAGGCCAGTTACAGTGCCCTACAGCCCACAGGCTGCACGTGTACAACGATGTGCAGTATGCTTTAAAAAGTGTGATCTTTACTTGATCAGAACAGCGTGCAAACCTGCGTCCCAACATATTCGCCCTTATTGACAGTGCCCTCCGTTCCCGTTCGATGTCAGCATGATCTCTGAGGCCAGCCGTGACTAAATGCCCCAAGTATTTAAATTGTTTCACCCAGTCTAGGGGAACACCATTGAGATATACTGGTGGTATACTTTGTGGGCATTTCGCACTACTCGTCTCAAAGACCATGCATTGACTTTTGGTCACATTATAGTTAAGGCCGTGTCCACTCGCGTACTCCACACAGATTTCTAATAACTTCCTCAAGCCACAGACCGATGCGCTCAGCAGCACCATGTCATCAGCATAACTAAGGTTATTGACGCAAACATCATCAACATGGCAGCCGACACGGGAACTGCTGAGCGCAACGATCAGCGCGTCCATATAGAGGTTGAACAAGGTTGGGGAAGTCAATCCGCCTTGCCTCACGCCGCACTCTAACTTATATGGCTCCGACATAGCCCCCGCCCATCTTACGCTATTGACATGGTGCGTATACCAGTACTTAAAGATTCCGACAAGTTCATGTGGTAAGTTAATGTCCTCCAGTTTTTTCCACAGAACATCGTATGCGACCAGGTCGAACGCCTTGGACAGGTCGAGGAAACACGCGTACACAGGTGTTTTACGATCCACGTAGTTTCTGACGGTATGCTTAAGACACAGTATCGCACTCTCTGTAGACAGCTGGGGTCTAAATCCAAACTGATAGTCATGTAGCGCCACGTACTTATTCAACTGTGTATTAAGCAGACCGTCAAACACCTTAGCTATAATCATGGCTAGAGAAATAGCCTATAGTTACTTTTATCCGCAAGGTCGCCTGTTTTATTTTTCACTATTGGCACTACCACCAGTCCTCATTAAATTGGGTGGCAGGTAGGAGTGGCTCACGCACAGCGAGTAGAACATTGCCAGTTCCCTAGATATATGAGGCCCAGCGTTCTGCAGGTGTTCGATTTTGAGACCGTCATGGCCTGGAGATTTGCCTTTAGTCATATCTTTAATAATTTTTGATACCTCGTTTGCAGTAAAACGGATTCCCATTGTCTTAATCGGTATCTCAGCACCGAAAGGCCCACACGCCGGACCCAGTGGCGACTGTACAGAAAAATGATTTCTGAAGGTATTTGCAATGTCCCTATGGTCACTCACCCCGTTGACGCTCACCGGAAGACCAGGTCTTACGTTTACTTTATTTGTACTCTTCCAGAATCCGCGGAAGTCACCCTTTGAATGCAACCGAGCTAGTGCGTCCATTTTCAATTGGCCTTGATTGTCTTGGCACCTTTTCAGTCTAGACTTGAACAATCTCCGGCTCTCACACATTTCATTAAACATGAGACCGAACCTAGGCCTACCACAGGATACCCATTCAAAAAACTTCTTCCTGGCCGCCCGATGAGCCGTTCTAACGTGTATATTCCAACCAGCCAAGCGCGACCCTCTCCCACCAGCCCCCGTGCACCCTCGATCCACCACAGACGTTCCGTGCAGAGCGGCCACAATGTCAGAGTACAGTCTATCAAGAGTACGCGTGTGGGCGGGGTTATTACAATAGAAGTCAGCACAGCTTGTACACTCTGTAGGAAAATCAATTCTCCCCAATCGTGTATGACACTCGCTGGAATATTTAACTACTTGATCACCTTTTCTTACACCCCATAGTATATGCCTGCTGTAGTTATCGTTAGGCTTTTGAGGCAACTTCGGTGTTAAAAGATCTAGGTTACATTCAACGATAAGGGGAAAATGATCAGACCACATCATAGTGTCATGTTTCACATTAACATTTACAACCGCTTGTTTTGCCGCTTGACTCACTATGCAGTGATCTAACCAGCTACAAGACCCGTGTACATCACTAATAAAAGTATAAGTACCCGATTCTGAGCCCAGAAAGTCAACATCGATACATGACCCACACTGTTCATTGCAAAAACTTATAAGTTCATTAAAAAACAATTCATAAATATCTGCATTATAATCACCCAACATAAAAACAGATTCAATCCCGTATTCGTCTACAATAGCACTCACCGTACTCAAACAATCCGTAAAGTCAGGCAGGTTTTCCACAGAATTCGTAGGCATGTATACACTCATCACTATCACTGGACGATTACTCACTATTTTAATGGCACATATACGAGGATTATCACACTCCACAACTGAAACTTGCTGAAACACACTGTTTCTCCACAAAAGAGCGACCCCACCATAAGGTCTACCGCGTAGTATGCCGGCGGACGTGTCCACTGCTGAGGTTCCAGTTAGGGCTTTCAGTCTCGATGCTTTAGTGAATCCCGGGAAAAAAAAATCGAGACTCGCCGTGGTTTCGAAATTCCCGGGAAAAACGAGACTTTCGAGACCATTTCAAAACTAGATAATTGTAATTTATTTTGAAAAGTTTTTTTTATTTTTCCGTGGGGTCGTAAAGCACGTAAAGAAGGCACATACGATAAGTTGGCGACCTCGCAAATATCTGTCAAATATTTCTCGTTTTAATAAATTTCGCAATATTACTATTTGGAAATAAGAAATGTGGCTAATTATAGAACTAAAACATTGATTATGAAATGCAGTAATAAATATCGTATCACCGAATAATCAGTTTTAAAGGAGAAAACACTAAACAAATAAAAAAAACTTTCCAAATACCTTTTTTACACCCTAACCTTCACTATTCATATTCTAGTTCACTGGTTAGCCATATTTCTATTTTTCTAATTTCCATAGGTACAGTAGTATTGCCAAATTAATTAAAATAAGTAGAAAATATCTGACGGCTATTTAAGATGTTGCCAACTTTTTGGATTGGTCCCGGCTGGCATTTGTAGATCTTTGACAGTCGTAACAGGTAGTCTGACAGCCTGTCTTACCAAGGGGTATCGTATAACCCAGTACAGCCCATTACAGCGACGAAGGGTCAGATAGGCAGTCGCTCCATGTAAAATACTGGTATAGCTGAATACCAGTATATCCGGTTAGACTGGAAGCCGATCCCAACTTGAGAAAAGGCTAGGCAGATGATTATGATGTAGTGGGATCACTACATAAAATACTACTATTTGTAATAAAATCATCCTACTATTTGTAATAAAAGGTCCTCTAACTTAATTTTATTACAAAAGTAACCAAGTTTAGAAAAAAACTCCCTGCTTGTGGGAGGAATAGGTAGTCATTAAGTAATTGTAGCCATAATAAGAGGCTGTTTTCTTTTTAAACTGACAAGGACTGCAAGTATTTTATGATACTTGCCTCAATCAGTCTCATTTTCCTTAATACGCATTCGAAGTGAATTGGTGAGACTTAAGCTTCAAATTCAATAATTATGCTTTTCGAATGCATGTCTTTATTTTAAGAACTTTGTCAAGCATTTCAGCTAAAGTGGACAATTTAGTCTTGCAATCTATTATTAATGTTAGTTCTCTGTGGAACAAGGTTCAATCTCCACATATAGGGTGACTGGTAATTAGTCAAATAAGTAAAAAATCAGCTGTTCAGTACATTAGGCGAACATAAATGTACTGAACATCTGTTTATTTTCGCGATTTCAGGGTTGGTCGGGACTTGAACCCATAGTAAAAATTGTTTGTTATTATGAGCACAATCACGTGATTAAGTATCGTACACTAATTACCAGTCACTTTATATAATACCAAGCTATACCACCACTACACTTGACACTTGACAGTATTGCCATTGCCATAAACATGTAACGATTATAAAAAATGACGTTTAGTTTAGTAGATTATTTGATACTGTAATTATGTGAAACAAGTCTCAAAAGTCTCGTTATTCCCGAGACCGAAAGTGTTAGTCTCGAGTCTCGAAAATACCAAAAAATCGTCGGGACTCTCGAAATTTTCGAGACCGAGATTCCCGGGATGAAAGCCCTAGTTCCAGTATAGCCAAAGCCGCAGTCGATCGTGCTTAAGTATGGTATTTCGTCCGGAAGAAACCATGTTTCCTGCAGCGCCACTAAATCACAGGTGCGGCATAAATCCACACCGTCTACAGAACGTTTTACGCTCTTGCTGTTGAAGCTGGCAAAACGATAAGGGCATTTATCCATTGTTGCTGCTATTCAGGCCGTTATCAGATAAAAATCTGTTCGAATTTGTTTTGTAATTCACGAAACGTCGAAATATGATACCTTGTGGCCACAAATTTTCGTCCAGGTACAGTGACAATTTGGACTCAGATACTAAAAACTTGTAGGCGTTATGGTTTCTTTCTTTCCTCATAATTATTTTCTCAAGATACACTGTTGCCTTTGTCTTGCTGCGAACGTATGTAATGTGCGCTTAGCCGAGCCCACAATCAAATGTGTCATTTATCACAATGCAGGTGCTACCGATAACATGCAATAATAACCAAATCTCTACCAGAATTACTAGTTGTAAGTACCTATGTGCTATTAAAACTATATATTTAACTAAAAAGAAGATCAAACCAGCCAAAGGAGATAAAAAATATTCTTTGAAACATTTTTAAATGGCAAAAACTTCGTACAAAATATTTTTTTTTACCGAATGATTACTGGCGCGGCCGCGGCTGGCCGAGAGAATGACCCTAGCCATCATGTACTCACGCCACACACCCAACATATTCGTACAATTGAAGAAAAAAAATTAAACGTGATTCGCTCCATACAAAAAAATCTAACTGTTTTTTTCAGACAAACTATCAACTTTAGAAGAAATTTAATACGAGTAAAAGTTGTCAGGAATATCATAACACGTCATATAAAAAGAAATCGCATCGATATTGGAACTTTGTTGCCCATGTCCACTAATTTTCAATATGGTCCCACTGTGCGTCGTTGCAACTGGTTTGAAAACGGCTTAGAGGAAGAAACTTATCCAACTTGGACATTTTCGTCGAGTGAATTAGTTGTAGTTTTTTAAGGACTGTTTTGTAAACGAAACCGGAACCAAAGACTACACTAAAACGCGAAACGTAAAGGACGACGACGCGGCGACGACGGCGACGAGGAACTCTGGTGAGATAGATGTTTGAATCATTTTCATAGGCGTAAAATACAAAATCGCACCAAGTAATCCGAAGACTAGTTTGTGCAACGAAACGACTACGATGACAACTACTGTTTGAACCGGACGTAAAACGGTTTCATCGTCGCAGAACAAAAAACGGTTTTGAAAACGGTTCGTCGTCGCAACGCCCACCACTAGTGGTCACAGAGATAATGTACTCGGTGGGTGGTGTGTGTTTTGTTGTAGAAATGATTTTCGTTTTGTTATCGATATTTCAATATGTGTAGTAGATGGGAGTATTATACTATATAGGTATTAATTGTAGGCTGTACTGCGAGTGATATATATAATAAGTCTAACACTCTCCTACTGCTCAACTACTCATGATAATTGGTAAAGTTAAGCTTTAGTCCCGTCACTTGCGTATATACATGCTAAAAGTCGCAATAATTATATACAATTGTCGCCTGTTATATCTTCAGTGATACTTAAATAGTTACAAGATGGGAAAACTGTAGACGTGAGGCATAAATATTGGAACAGGTATGTGGATTAGGTATTTTTCGATGCGAGTCCGTACCTAATCCAAAGCGTCGAGGATTAGGTATGGCACGAAATATTCGTACACAGTCTACATAGAAGATATTCCGTACCTTAAAATGTGGAGGTTAAGGTTCAAGTTTAATTAGCACTGCCGCCAGCGCCATCTACGTAGAATACCACTGGACTAGATATTGCTCTAGCGATTTAAGTCCTATGGAATGATACTCTCAAAGAAAATAACAAAACTTTCACGTCTTTTAATGAGAATAAATGTGTAAAAATCAGAAACTCATGTGATATTAGGGTGAAATGCATTTGAATATGCATTTAATGCTGTAGTTTTTAGACATAGTAGGTACACCAGTTTTAATTTTAAGCTATTTTTCGGTAAAAATGATAAAAAAATATGTTTTTTGAGTTGTTTTATGAAAGTGAACTTTAACCTAACCTAACTATATTACGAAACAAAAGTTTTACGTTGACTTTTAGTTTAAAGTACCGTTTCCCATAGAAAACGATCAGAAATATCAGAAAATATTCCACACTTCATCAGAAACGGAACGTCCATACTCCATGCCGAATATTTCTTACCAAATCCACATACGATACCTAATATCGTAACAGGCCAGTGGCTTTACTGAATAAATATTCGGATTAGGTAAATGGATTAGGTATTTTTAAATACTAGGATTAGGTGGATTAGGTATCGTTTTTACCTAATCCGACCCATGTCTAGAAAACTGCTAATGTGTAGGATATGTCTAGCGGAAAACATTCACATGTATGTGGTGGTCAACAAGGACTTGCATGAGTTATACGAGAGGCTGACTGATACTCCAGTAAGTTGATACCTACTTTGTATAATAATGATTATATGCCCATAACATTAAGACTTAAATGCCTTCCTTGCTTTAGGATTTCTATGAGCTATTAATCCGAGATTGGTTGAGGAAAAGGGAATACAATGATATTGGTACAACACTGCTAATTTTAAGAAACCTGTTAGCAAAATATTGGAAAGCCTTTTTGTTAGAGTGGTTGCAATAGTCGCAATTGCAACCACTATGAGACATCTATGAGTGCATACTCTTTATTGCCAGATCATGGAAATTATTGTTGGGTTTTTCAGTTGATAAGTTTCTTCCTTAGTACATGCCACATTCCTAATAACATAAAAGAGGAACCCGTAACAATGCTCAAAAAAATCTAACTGAACTTTCATTATAATTACCTAAATGTGTAATGTTTTTCTTAACTTGTAATTAGATAAAATGGTTGGGTATTAGGTAAAACAATGTTATAGATGCAAGACAACTAATTTCAAGAAACCTGTTCATAAAATCAGTATTTTACTGCATTGTTGGTGTAGTGGTCGCAATCGGGACTGCTGAGCATGAGGTCCTGGGTTAGATTCCCAGGTTGTGCAAATTGTTGTTGGGTTTTTCCATCAAAATAGGCTTGTGTCCAAAAAAAATCTAATTAGTCCGTCAGTTAGATTATAAAAAAATATTTGACCCGTATATTTTCTTTTGTTACATAAACCAAAATTGGCGAAGATACGACGCTTTTAAAATTCGCAATACGTCACGCCGTGCTATAGTTTTTAGTGCGTTGTGACGTCACGAGCCCCCACTCTCGAGTTTTGATGTGTTTTATCTTTGTCAGTACTCAGTGATTTACAAAAACAAAAAATACGTGTCCATTATTTTCCAATACTCTAACTGACGGACTAATTAGTTTTGCAATTTATTGATGGTGGAAACTAGCCTATTGTCTGAGTAGCAGCCACAGAGTAGATTTGTGCCCAGTTGATGGCAATAAGCTTGCGCTCTGTTACTCGGGCCTTAAACATAACTGGCAAAATGTGCTGTTCTATTAAGAACGCCACATTTTGCCAGTTACAGGCATAATGTTATGTTCACAAAATGTGAATCGACTTAAAGCATGTGCAGTCAAGATCAAAATCAAAGCATTTGTTTCAAGTAGGCCAGTTACAGGCACTTTTGAATTGTCGAAACACAAATGAACATTTAATGTAGCTACAGTCCCAGTCTCAAGACATAAAAACTGTAAAAGTACAGTAGTTGCCCATTCCCTAGCGTAGATACTTTTTTTAAATAAAAATAAAATAAATAATAAGTTTTGTTGCAGTTTGTAACTGACGACAGTAGACCAAATCTTGCTTGTTCCTTCTGCTGTGCTAAACTTAAGCAAAGCTTCCGTTTGCTGAGGAAATGTTTGGAAGCAGAAGAGCGGTTTGCTCAGATAATGAATGAGAATTATGAGGTGAGGTGTTCTTCAACAGATCATATTTACTGTTTGATGGGTCAGTAATGCGAGCGCCTTGTGATCATCAACATACATTTATGTAATACTGTAATCATCTTTTTGCAGCCAAAACCTTTAATAAACAAAGACCACTTCGAGGTTGCCCATGGGTTAATTTTCTCTCCAATAGTGAACATAAGCAATGTTGATGTCTGTCAAACAGAAAGCGTCGCTGTGAAAGAAGAATTACCAGCGGTTTTTGAGAAAGATGATATTCTTGAGCTTAAGGAGGAATATCAGTGTGATGGTATGTTTTAAAAATAAAAAAAAACTATTGATAAAGTAAGATCTTAAACTTATATTGTCACTTACGGGATATTTTTGTTAAAGAATGTGTATATCTGGTGGATTGCTACAAGGCATCAATGCAATAATAAATAATAATTATCGCTGGACATTAACACACAGCGCCACCCAGTGCCACACTAAGCCAAGCTTGTGTCGTGGACACAAGATAGTTGATATAAGTACTACATATATACTTTTTTTTTTGTTTGTAAATACATGCTTATTAGGTATATATAAACATCCATGACTCGGAAACAAATGTCCATGCTCATCACACAAACATTTGCTCCTGCCGGGATTCGAACCCAGGACCCTAAGAACGTAAGGCAGCCTCACTACCACTACGCCATTCGGGTCGTCAAAATATAACTACAATTAATCCGAGAATTTCTTATGTCCAGTTTTATTTTCTTTTTAACATGAAATGATGTCAGAGTTGACATTAACATGAAGGCAAAGGCACAACAACAAAAAAGGAGTTCATAATACAAGAATATAACCACTGAGTCTTCGCTCATTGTCTATTCTCAACATCCACCTCTCTTGAATGTAGAAACTCCGGCCAATATCTTCAGTTCTTTGATTCTGGGCCCATATAAAGATTTTGTAAGCATGTCAGCGATCTGCTTCTCTGAATTAACATGTCGGATATCAATGTTTCCCTCTTGAATGCAGTCTGATAAAGAATGCCCTTAGTCTTATATGTTTCGTCCTTTGATGAAACTCTGGAGAGTTTTTCGCTATCTTGATACCGATTCGTTGTCCACGCACAGATATGCATGACAATCATCTCCTGTGATATCTTTCAAAATGCGTTTCAGCCATATTATTTCTCTAGCAGTCTCACTCGCTGCGTAGATCTCCGCCTCCGTTGACGATATGGCAACAACGTTCTGTCGTTTGCTATTCCAAGAGATGGCACCTCTGGCAAACATGCAAAGAATGCCTGAGGTCGATCTTCCAGTGTTTGCATCTCCACCGTGGTCAGCGTCACTATAGCACTTCAGGTCAGCAACACAATCTGGTGTGTACTTAATTCCATGATCAATAGTGCCTTTGATGTATCGCATGATCCGTTTTACAATCTGCACATCATCTTTGGTTGCACTGTTTAGATTGCGAGATACCACTGATACGGCATAGGCTATGTTTGGCCTCGTGCCGGTCATTAAATAGGCAAGTGCTCCAACGGCTTGGCGATATGGGAACGTGCTAACTTTGACCTCTTGGTCGTTATTCATCGCCTTCATATCTTCAGCTTTCAATATTGGAGTTGCCACTGGTTTGCATTCCTCCATCCCAAACCTCTCCAGTACTCGGTTCGCATACGCTTTTTGGTGAAGCAGTATTGAGCCATCTGACTGTCTCTCTATCTCCATGCCTAGAAAATAGGTTTCCGGTTTGGTTGTGAGTTTGAATCTCTTTTTCATTTCCTCTAGAAAAAGTGTCGTCTCCTTCTCACTTGTTGACGCTATTAGACCGTCGTCAACGTATAGGGCAAGGATTATCCTTTCTCCCCCTCGCTTTCTTGTAAGCAGGCAGGGATCCGATTTACTTAGGTTGAAGCCAATTTGAACTATATAGTCCGTTATGCACCTGTTCCAACATAAGGGCGCTTGCTTTAGCCCATAGAGGCTCTTTTTCAGCTTGAATACCAGCTTTTTATCATTCGCATAACCTTCTGGGGGTTTCATGAATATTTCTTCATTTAGCGTGCCATATAGGAATGCCGTCGATACATCAAATTGTGCTAGACTTAGCTTCTCCCTTGCTGCAACACTCAGTACAGCTCTTATGGTGCTACTTCTCGCTACGGGACTGAATTTCTCGTTTGTGAGTATCCCTTTATTACGAGTCGGGCTTTGTACTTTTCTATTGTACCATCCGGATTCGTTTTTATTTTGAATATCCACTTGCAAGGGATTGCTTTTCTTCCTTTAGGTAACTCCACTAGCACCCAAGTTTTGTTGTCTTTTAGCGAATTTATTTCACTATCTATGGCTTGTAGCCATTTTTCACGCTCTGAAGAATTCATTGCCTCCTTGTAGGTCTTAGGTTCAGCCATACTGTTAGCCTCTACTGCCATCACATAATCTTTAAATCGATCTGGTGGTCTCAATTTAGATCTGTCTCTCAATGTCCTCTGACCTTCTCTTTCAATCTCATTATTAGAGAGTTTCAAATTCAAATTATTGGCAGGCTCTTCAATAGGCTCTTCCTCTTCATTATCTGAATGAGCTGTTTCATAGTTTTGATCTGAGTTTGCATTCTCACTTTGATTTAAATTGTCATCTTCCTGATCATCAACATCATTGTATTCAACATCTCTTGATGATGAAGGTTCATTGTCATTCAAGTGTATGTCACTCTGATCTTGATGGCTTTCTGGATTATCTTCATGTTTCTGATCATTAGCATTCCTGTCAATGCTTTCATCTCTGACATGTTGAATCCATGGAAAAGTCCACTCTTTAGAAGTAATCGGCTTTAGTGAAACAATTTTGTCATCTTCTGCAGGTTTTTCTAGAAGTGGCCGCTCATCAAATGTCACGTCTCTAGACCTAGTCAGTTTAGACTTTTCTTTGTTCCAGATCCTGTAGCTTTCGCTTCCTTCGTAGCCAACCAGTATACCCAGCTCTGCTTTCTTTTCAAGCTTCTTTCTGTTAGCTTTAGGTACATGGGCGTAGCATTTGCAGCCGAGAATCCTTAGATGCTTGATTGATGGTTTCTTTCCGAACCACAATTCGTATGGGGACTTATTGGGTACGCTTGATGGTCCAGTGCGATCTAGCACGTACACAACAGCTTCTATCACTTCTGCCCACAGCTTCTCTGGAATCTTTACACGTGCATGCATGATGGCACGCGCTGCTTCTACTATTGTGCGATTCTCTCGCTCTACACATCCAGCTTGCTCGTGAGTGTATGGCATTGTTAGTCTTTGTGTTATGCCGCGTTCTTGAAGGATCCTTTTAAATTCTGCGCTAACAAACTCACCGCCGTAGTCACTGAGTACTTTTACAGTGTGTCCCGCAACTTTAGCTGCAGCTAGAAATTGCCTTAACTTTGATGCTGCTTCAGACTTCTGCTTTAGAAAGTAAACATGTCTATGCCTTGTGTAGTCATCTTTGAACAGAATATAGTATCGATTCTTCCCATATGATGTCGGAAATGGCCCGCATATGTCAGTGTGAACAAGTTCACCAGGTTGAGTGGCTCTTGCTCTTGTTCCAAACTGCAATCTGTGCGTCTTTCCATAAATACAGCCTTCACATAGATCTGACTTGTTTTTATTTGTCTTTATTCCGAGCTCAGTTTCAATAACTTGCTTTACATGTCTTTTATTTTGGTGTACTAGCCTTTCATGATACAGCTGTAGTGGGGTTGTCAGTAATTGGTTGACTTCCAGCTTGTTTGGTCTGATACAGTTAATAACCAACTTGTATAGGCCTCCGTCAATCTTTCTTGTCCCAATTGCATTTATCACTCCATCTACTTTGAGTATGCATTGCTTTGGCGTAGATTCAAATGTGCTCTTCGACGATACATTATGCGTTGCAAGAACAGAAAATAGATTTCTCTTGATTTGTGGTACATACCATACATCTTTCAGTAGGAGTTGTTCAACTTTACCGTTGCATTTGGCTACAGCTCGAATATTGCCTTTCCCAATGGCTTCGATGGTTTGTCCATTAGCTGCGGTGACAGTAACATTGTGCGAATCGTCAAAGTGCTCGAAGCTTTCGAAGATGTCTCCTTGATGCGTAACATGGCTTGTCGCTCCGTTGTCGACGTACCAGTTCTTGTCATCAATTGGTAGTTTGTCTCCTACAGCTAACACGGTCAAATTTACATTTGTTTTGCTGCACGACGGCTTTGGTGGGCGTCCATCTTCTATCCATTTACGGCATTTGCGAACTCTGTGCCCAGCTAATCCACAGTATTTGCATTTGAAGATTGCTCCTTTATCTTTTGTTTTCTCTGTCTTGACTACTAGTACTTCCTCTTTGTATTCACTTACTTCTTCATTGCTCTTTAAGGCTTTCTCGAAGGTACTTAGCTGTGCATTTAGATTCTCTATTGTCCTATCCTTTTTGTTTACAAGGAGCCAACTTGACTTGAAAGCAAAGAAATTCTTAGGTAGGGTCCCAAGTATCTTGCAGATCAGCAGTATATCAGGCAGCTTCGCTTGAATTTGGTTATTCAGCTCATGCCATATATTCTTCAATACAGAAATATGCTTCTTTATGTCATGTTCTGGGTCTTTATTGTAACTAAAGAATTGTAGACACAAATCGTAACTCTTTTCTTCAGCGCACCCACAGTAGAGACGTTCTAGTTCATCCCATACCTCTTTAGCGGTTTCGAAGCGCATAACTTGGTCAAGTACTTCATTTGTCATGTTGTTCGTCAGTAGCGTTAGTACAAGGCTGTCTTTAGCTTGAAATTCTTTCAGTTTCTTCTCATAATCAGCCCTTGTTTCTGTTGAATCTATACTCTTTGGTTCTATCGGAACTTTAAGTGTCCCATCAATGATCTTCAACGCATCGGAATAACCTTTGAGTACGTTGCGGATTCTGTATTTCTAATGCTTGAAGTCTTTGCCATCACTTAGGCACTCGATCTTCACTTTTGATGCACTTTCAAACGACTTTTCATCCATGGTGAATTTTCCACTTCACAGACGATTTTTCCACTTTTCTTACAGTTTACTTTATTTTACTCTGCTACTATGTTAAAGAATATGTATATCTGTTGGATCGCTACAAGGCATCAATGCAATAAATACAATTAATCCGAGAATTTCTTATGTCCAGTTTTATTTTCTTTTTAACGTGACATGATGTCAGAGTTGACATTAACATGAAGGCAAAGGCACAACAACAAAAAAGGAGTTCATAATACAAGAATATAACCACTGAGTCTTCGCTCATTGTCTATTCTCAACAATCTTCCGTGATTATTCATTACTAGGTTTTGCCCGCGACTTCGTCCGCGTGGAATAATGACTTCCGGCAGAATTTGGGTTTTTCGCTTAGTTATCGCCTTTAAATAGTTTTCGACCTCATCGTGTGGGTTTCTAAGGCTAAAAGTTGCCTGATCTGAACCTTTTTTTATATACTTACATATATATTTAATGGCTTGGACAGAGTGGCAATACTCCACATTTATATGAGCGTTAAAAGTCTTACATAGTATAGCGGGGAGTATGGAACAATCCACCTATTATCTATCGTCACCATGTTGCCCCTGATTTGTAGCTAGTGCTCCGACCGCCATTTCCTGTATCGCGCCTACGATAAACTGGATACCCATCCTCTCCGGTCTGGGTATCGTTCATAAAACGGCGAGGGTATTTTTTTGTGCAGACACCGTTCTTCATGCATGGTGCAGCTAAATTATGTTCTCCGCAGGGTCCATGTACCATATTTTTAGCCATAATGTCGTGTAGAGTACCGGATCAATTTCTTGATCGGGCAGCTCCGCAACTATGACTGTCGATCTCATCTGGTTGTATTTTAGTTTCTAGCCAGAACAGCAAATGACAATGAGGTAAACTGCGCTTTTGCCACTCCACACTTGCCATATAACTTTTTATTTTACCGAATATCTGTTCTTTGACAAATAATTTGATAAATTTCTTCATCTTTAAATGAAATACACGTGAAATTATGTCATGACGAGATCTAAACTCCCGTCCCGCACGCGCACCCCCGCCTTGATGACGCTCACTTCGCAACGGGCCGTGCAGCAGAAATCGTAATATTTTAATTTCGCCATAACTTCAAAACCAAACGTCCAATTTTAATCATTCAACGACCAAATATTATCTACATAAACTGTACTTAGTGATGAAATAATTTATTTTGATAAGGATTAATAGCATGAGTAAAATAAATGCGTTTAAATGTAGTCCAAAAAAAATTCAAGATTTTTAGATAAAAAAATGGTTGTTGTGCCTCACTCGACATAGATAGGTATAGTGTTTCGCGGACTTTTTTGTAGATATTTATAAGATCTACAATTAATTAGAACATTTTATGGTTCTATCTTTTATAGTTTAGGCAACGTACGCAAAATAAGTAACTTTTCTGGTTAATATGCACTTAGAATATTGGTAACCGTTATCTAAACACATTGTATAGAGTTTACCAAAATTAGAAAGCATTTGAAGTTCAGTCTATACTCAGAAGGCTTGAGGCAGAAAATTATTTATGTTATACACCGTGTTTCCGGACGATATCCATCAACTTCGACCGGTCATTGTACTCATCATCATGAACAACTTTTACTTTGAGACCAAACCCTCAATCCCGAAAAAAAATCTGCTGTTCCCTACAATTATGTTCGCGTTACTCGTCAAAATGTATTGAACAGCTGATTTTTTTTGTCGCGATTGAGGGTTTGGTCTTAAAGTAAAAATTGTTCATAATGATGAGTACAACGGTCAGTCGAAGTTTATGGATTTTTATGTCTTCGTGTCATCTTCTCTATAAAATAGTAAATGAGTAACTCTGTTTTTGTTTTCTTACAGATCTTGAATTGGAAAATCAAGAAAATAGCTATCTAGATGAAGATAATATTTCTAAGGAAGATGATGTACCTTTAATGGAGTTTAAAGTAGAAGAGGAAGACCATCAAGATGCATCTAAAGAGAAACGCAGAGCCGTGGACATCAAACGTAAGTATTAGTTACTTAATCAATAGAAGGTAATGTCAAACACATTCGGTTTTGGCAAAAATGTTTTTTCATTCCACCATATAAAATTAGGTAATATTAAATTACTTATATCAAATGAAATAAGATCATTTAATAACTAGATTTTTTGTTATTATTTCAAATGTATATGTGTGTATGTGTGTGTGTGTGTTATGTTGTTTTAATTTGAACGTGTTTTGTTTTGTGCCAGACCTAAATCTCTTTTTGTAAAGCAAAGAGAGTACATACTTATTTGCTTTTTCCTCGGTGATCTTATAGTTACAAACAAATAGATTCTCAGTTTGAAGAATAATTGTCTCTCAGTATTTTTTAACCAATATACTGTTTATTAAATGCCTGGGACAGATATACAACATGTAACATAATTAACGCACACCCTCGGATACCCCAATTAGTATATTTTTTTTATAATCATAATGAACGAATGACTATGAATTTACGTGTGATTCCTGATAAGAGTGATACTCGAATTAAATTATTTTATTTATTATTTATAATACATGTACTGACTTTTAATTAAACATGTTTAAGCAGTGATTATTTATTAAGGGCGACTTTTACCAAATCTTATTTAAAATAAGTTTCAACGTATTTAGTTAAATATGTTTTCATTTGTTAACATGATTAATTAAAACTTATTTAAGATTGTCTTGCTCCACATTGTTGAAATTAACTTTGACGACCCGAATGGCGTAGTGGTAGTGAGGCTGCCTTACGTTCTTAGGGTCCTGGGTTCGAATCCCGGTAGGAGCAAATGTTTGTGTGATGAGCATGGACATTTGTTTCCGAGTCTGTTTGTATGTTTATATGTATAACTAGCGGACGTCCCGCGGTTTCACCCGCATAGTTCCCGTTCCCGTGGGAGTACGGGGATAAAATATATCCTATGTTACTCGTGGATAATGTAGCTTTCGAATGGTGAAAGAATTTTTAAAAACGGTCCAGTAGTTTTTAAGCCTATTCATTACAACCAAACAAACAAACAAACAAAGTTTTCCTCTTTATAATATTAGTGTAGAAGTGTAGATAAGTATGTATTTACAAACAAAAAGTATATAATATGTAGTATATCAACTATCTGGTGTCCACGACACAAGCCTTGCTTAGTGTGGCACTAGGTGGCGCTGTGTGTTAATGTCCAGCGATATTTATTTATTTTATTTTATTTATTTAAACACATCTTTGCTGAGTGTTGCTGCATTATATCTTGTGCGTTCCATTTCACGATTTGAGCAGTATCGTTACTATTAGCATTATTTCACGGTTATTTGTCAATATATGCTTTTGTTTTTTGCGTAAAACGAGTTATCTGTGAACGTATGACAGATGCGTATTTATTTATTTACTTTATAGTGAACTAGAACTAGTACCTTTGTGAAATCAATAAGTTTACTGTTGGTAGTACCCACAGAACATTAAAAACAGTAGAAGTCGCAAGTGGGCGGGGCGCGCGTACCCCGAGCTTTGCGCTGTTCCGCAAAGTGTTTCGCCCGCGCACACGCCACGCACATCAGTCTAGATAGAAGCGTCACAGTGACAATAACTTAAAAAAAATACTAAAATGCCTTATTGTGCTGTTCTAGAGTGTAAAAACGATAGCAGAACCAAAAATGTATCAAATGGCGGTATATCATATCATCGATAAGTCTTAATTTACTTTATTTCGATTAAAATTTGAAAAACATTATTTTATTAAACAAGACAAGAACAAAAAGACTTTATTGTTTAAAACATAGGGTCTACTTTCTTTTAAACTCAAACATTATTCTCGAAGATTCCAACTACGCACTTGTCACAGTCCGCTACTCAATTAGAGATTGACGTTATCGATAATGAGTTATCGATATTTTAAACTTACAATGTTCTATGATGTATCGGCGAAAAATTAACCGTGCGTACTTTTTTTTATGATTCTGTTTTAGGAATAGGTAGTATTTCCATGAAATGTTAAAACTTTTTTGTTTAATTTTCCTTATCTAGGTCTGAAATAAGTTTAAAACATAGATATATTTGGGGAATCTATTCGTAATATTCAAATTGAGAAAAGGTTTATCTACCTTAGGTCATTCACAAAGTCTCGAATTTATAAATATTTGATTTCGTATTATTTTATGGCTTCAGATTTCATAAGGATCCAGACAGAAAAGTAAAATGGATTGAAGCGAGTTTCTACCAAATAGTATAATTTATTTTCGAAATCAATCAGTAGTTTAACATTACAGTATTAACATACTCGTAACAATAAATTCTTAAGTATTCTTTCTATATATAATAAGCATAACACTTGATTTCAAACATAAGTACTTATTTCATATTGAAATTTTAAAATATTTATCGAATCCTGTATTTTATTTAAAAATAAAACACAATGTCGATAAATAAGGCAACGGCAGTGTTACAACCCTAAAACAGGACGAATAGCACACAAATAGTAATGAGCTCGTTACGGAAATATCAATCATATTTCTAAGGAAATAAAGTTTTATTAAATGCATTTAGTGCAGTAACATCTAGCGGTGAGTAGCAGAACTTGCTTGTGAAAGTATTCCCTGTGATCTAATACGTAAACAGATTAGATAATAAACCACTTTATCAGCATATTCTTAAGATTTATTTTCAAATAAACGTAAACTAATATATTACTTACTTTCATTCATTATTAAATAACCAATCACACCACGCATTTTTTAGTGTTACGAAATACAATTAACCTGTTTATGTGTTAGTTTGGGGTACGCTGGTTCCGATACTAATAAAGCGCCATGCGATTTCTACTGTTTTTTATGTTCTGTGGTAGTACCGCTATCTAGCTTTAGATTCTCCCGGCAAAAACATATGTTTTATTGCGGGTTGTTTTCTTCCTTTGTAGTTTCTTGAGAACAATAGTTTATTATCCAACTGTTTCATTTTTCAACCGACTTCCAAAAAGAGGAGTTTCTCAATGCGACTGTTTTTTTATTTATTTTTTTGTTATATAACTTAATTGTAAAACAAATTCTATAAGTAATCGATGTAAGAATTTCGTACATACCTATCTCACAAGTCCATAATAGGGAAACAAAGTAGGTACATAGGTACTTACTTTTCTGTTTTAAACAATAATCTAGGTTCAATTATTTCTAGCAAAAACATCGTTGTCTTCTTGGTTAAGTTAGGTTAGAAAAAATGTATTATTGCCTTGAGTTACGGTCCATTGGTTTAACGCACATCCTGAAATTGTTTGTTCAGAATCGTTTACTGAATCGATTTCTATAATTTTTAATATAGGTCATATTTTATGCCAAAATTAAAACTACTTAAATTATAGTCATGCTATCCCCGTACAGACAAAACAAACTTCAATAGACAAGTTGAAGGTTTCATGACTTGATTGCTCGTGGCTACATACATACATACCTCCTACCCCCAATCTTTTTGGAATGTTGTACATACCCGATTTATTTTTGCAGAGCCGACTGTTGCGGAGGAACCAACCCTACACTTACCAAGAACAAAATTAGAAGACTCAGTACCAGACGACCAAAAGGCAAATCAAATATCGGATTCGAAAGTTATCGGAGCCACTCAAAATCGTACGACCAAATTAATTACTAAATTCAAAAAGCTTAATTACGAATGTGATATATGTCAGCGTAGTTTTAGTCAAAAAGCTCATTTAACAGATCATATTGTTACACACACTGGTGAAAAACCCTTCCAGTGTATTATATGTCCCAGTAGTTTCAGTCGAAAAGTTTCTTTAAGAAAACATATTCGGACACACACTGGTCATAAACCTTACAAGTGTGATATATGTAAGAGTAGTTTTAGTCAAAAGACTCATTTAACAGATCATGTTCGTACACACA
Organism: Xestia ashworthii; assembly: GCA_950022955.1. Taxonomy (NCBI): domain Eukaryota; kingdom Metazoa; phylum Arthropoda; class Insecta; order Lepidoptera; family Noctuidae; genus Xestia; species Xestia ashworthii. The sequence goes on along the minus strand of OX465574.1, from coordinate 2,883,516 downwards.
CTGGTGAAAAACCTTACAAGTGTGAGATATGTCAGCATAGTTTTAGTCAAAAGGCTCATTTAACAGATCATATTCGTATACATACTGGTGTAAAACCTTACAAGTGTGGTACATGTCAGCGTAGTTTTAGTCAAAAGATTAATTTAACTAATCATGTTCGTACACACACTGGTGAAAAACCTTACAAGTGTGTTATATGTCAGAGTAGTTTCAGTCAAAAGGTTAATTTAACAAATCATATTCGTTCACACACTGGTGAGAAGCCTTACAATTGCCATATATGTCAGAGTAGTTTCAGGCGAAAGACTCATTTAACAGATCATATTCGTACACACACGGGTGAAAAACCTTTCAAATGTGTTAAATGCCACAGTATGTTTAGAACAAAGAGAAAATTTTCAGTGCATGTTCGTGCAAACACTTGTGAAAAACTTTCTAAAAGTGATATGTCAGAGTAGTTCAAGTAAAAAGATTTTTTTTATAGCACACTAAATTAAAAATATACATACGAATTGATATAACATAGCTTAGGTATAAGTTAAATTAAGATAAGTGTGATTATTCCACTGTTAGTTTAAAGGAAAGAGTAATTTCACAAGACATGTGCTTACAAGAACTGGTGATAAACTTAAATTAAAAACCAAAATTAAGTGTCAGTTCACACCGAGCCACATAACGTCGCGAGGCGCATCGAAAAATCGTTGGCAGCACGACGCCTCGCTGCGCAGCGAGACGCGCCACCCCGCACGGCGCAGCGGTTCAACGTATTCTGAATTCTCACAATGAGACGTGTCTCTTTTCGTGTAGGAAATAAAGTAATAAATAAATATAAATATAATAAATATCGCTGGACATTAACACACAGCGCCACCTAGTGCCACACTAAGCAAAGCTTGTGTCGTGGACACTAGATAGTTGATACACTACATATATACTTTTTTGTTTGTAAATACATACTTATTATACATATAAACACCCATGACTCGGAAACAAATGTCCATGCTCATCACACAAACATTTGCTCCTACCGGGATTCGAACCCAGGACCCTAAGAACGCAAGGCAGTGTCACTACCACTACGCCAATCGGGTCGTCAAAATTTTGCGTCGCTCTATATAGGCGACTAGATGTGCTAAATTAGCAACTCTTTTTTGGTTGTTCAAACTTCGATTGAAATGCTGTTAGAATAAAGTTCAAATCAGCTTGCATTACAAAGTGGTTATTACGTCAGTCACTGCGGGCGAGTGAAATAGTGCGAAATGAGTGATTTCGATCGATTTACAAAAACTATAATACTAATATATTGCTTGTAGAATTATTTGCCTAAAAATCAGAATGATCGCATGTATTTTAGTAGGTTTTTTTTTGGTTGAAAGAAATTTATAGAGATAAGTTCGTGATTTTTTTTATCGAGTCAAATTAATTGTATTATGTTTTCAAAACACTATCATACTAGCATATATCCTGAAGAATATCATATATTTTTCTGGTTTTGTTTATTGCCGTGAATCATATACTTTTAGGCATTATAAAACACGTGTTTAGCTCATGTAGTCGCCTTAAAATGCGCGCGCAGAACTGCGTCGCGCATTCAGTGTGTGAATGAGTGTAACACCTCATGTACCCATGTTCTACCAAATAAATGTTTTGATTGGATTTGATTTGATTTGACGATCCTTCCCCATTTGCGGCGAAGCAATCTCTCGTTGCAATTGGGACCAAAGGCATTGTATTGACAGTGATACGGCGGTAAACGGATCTGAGGCCCTACTCCCTAACGCTTCGTCCGTATATTCGGATCTATCCGCGTCTCTCACTCGCACTCATCTGCAGACGTGCGCGAGAGAGACGGATAGATCCGAATAAACGGACGAAGCGTTAGGGAGTAGGGCCTCTGTTCATGACCGCATTCATTAGCCAGTTGGTCAACAGCACACTTATCTGGCTGGGATTGGTCACTTTCACTTTTTTAACCGACTTCAAAAAGGAGAAGGTTTTTAAACTTTTTAATATTTTTTTTTTATGTATGTGCACTGATTACGCTGAGATTTATGATCCGATTTACGTGATTCTTTAGTTTGGGTGCGGAATAGTTGCCTTGAAGTCCCAAAAAAATTAAATAAAATTTGGCCCAGTAATTTTCATTTTATAACATTTTTTTCTGTGGTCGTGTGGTCTGGAAGCACTCTCGCTTCATGTATGTTCACCGATTTCTCCACCATTTGTGGAGCAAGTCTCAGAAATATTTTTTTATTTGAAAGAGTTTTGTCCTGGGGTGTTCCCATTTAAATTTGGTGAAGATCTGATCTGTAAATCGGTCGTGATTGCTGCAATCGCTTTGATGGTTTTTGTTTATACAACATGACGTAACATCACGCCTGTATGCTCTGAGGGGTCCGCAGATGTTTACAATACACCCAGTTTTCGACAGTTTATGTATGTTTAGTTTATACATGTATTATTAACAATGTAAAATAATGGCGTAGCAAATATTTATATTAAAATGTATGCGTAGCAAATAAGTCGGTGACAAAAACACTAAATCAATCAAACAAAGGTCACCGACTTCATTTATTAAGTTATTTTTGCCTTTTTTGTTTTTTGTATGTGTTTTTTTTGATTTTTCTCTTCTTTGATTTCGACCAAAGAAAAGCATATACATTTTATCTTCAACCATTCTTGGATGTCATTGGTGTCGATTCTGTTGTGCACAAACTAAACTTAATTTAGACTATTGCTATCTTTTACTAAAAGGCAGGGCGAGAAAAGGACGGCTATAGCTATGCACTAAGTTAGAAATGTCAAACTAGTTTATGCCTTGCGCTTCACCGTGTTATTAGTCGACATGTTTTTACGTGCACCCTTCATTTGTATGGAAATATTAGTTCGAATTAAATTTGACAGCTCTAAATTACGTCCGTCTCTTTCTCGTTTTATTAGTGAGAAAAAGATAGTAATAGCCTAAATTAAGTTTAGTTTGTGCACAACAGAATCGGCACCATTGACTGTATTTGTTTTAATTGTTTAGAGTGGTAGCTAGAATTATCAATAACAGTCAACATAATAATAACTGCCATTACCAAACAGGTTCGCCGCTCCCGAAGATATCTGTCTACATTTTCGATAGGTTATAAGAAGGGCTATGATTCGGTGTCTCATACATGGCTCATGAGGGTGCTAGAGTTGAATAAAGTGGATACAACTCTGCGTACGTTCCTGATGTAATGTATGGGGCACTGGAGAACGGTCCTTCGCTATCCAGAATGTCGACAGGTTCGGGGAACAGCAATCCGATAAGGATAGAACGCGATATATTCGCCACAACGATTTTATCCACCCTACATCTATGATCTGAAAGTCTTTGCCCAAATCAATTTGCAGCTGATGAAGCTACTGAATTTAACAGAAACTTTCAGTAGCGCCATCAGTATGGAATTCGGTGTGGACAAATGTGTAGTCATGCATGTAAAGCGAGGGGAGATTATGGAGTCCTTGGACCTTAGATCCCTCTCCTCAACAAAAACCTATAAGCATGTGGGTATGTCGGAAGCATAAAGTATCAATACTGCCTGAGGGAGCGCTTCTTTGGCCACCTGAATATGGGGCTAAACAGTCTTTTGATAGGCGAAAACAAGGTGCGTGCCTTCATCAATTGGGTCATGTCGGTTTAATTTACCTAAAAATGTAGTGTCAGAAATTAATTATAATAAAGTTGATACCTAATAAACAAGTTATTTTATTATGTCATAACCAAAGTTCACATTTAATCCTTTGTTCCACAGAAGGACTGAACACATTGTTAGGAGTCATTTTTAACTCCCGCCGCAAATACGTTTTTAGGGTTCCGTAGCCAAATGGCAAAAAACGGAACCCTTATAGTTTCGCCATGTCTGTCTGTCTGTCTGTCCGCGGATAATCTCAGTGACTGTTAGCACCAGAAAGCTGAAATTTGGTACCAATATGTATATCAATCATGCCGACAAAGTGCAAAAATAAAAATTTAAAAAAACATTTTTATTAGGGTACCTCCCCCAGACGTAAAGTGGGGAGCGATTTTTTTTTTAATTTTGACCCTGACGCGTGATATATTGTTGGATAGGTATTTAAAAATGAATAGGGGTTTTCTAAAATCATTTTTTGATAATATTAATATTTTAGGAAATAATCGCTCCGAAAGTCAAAAACAATGTGTCCCCCCCCCTCTAACTTTTGAACCATAAGTTTAAAAAATATGAAAAAAATCACAGAAGTAGACCTTTATATGAACTTTCTAGGAAAATTATTTTCAACTTGATGAGTTGAATAGTTTTTGAGTTATATAGCACTTTTTCAAAAAAACGCAAATGATAACTTGTTTTTCATACAAATACTATGAAAAACAAAGTTATTTTTGCTGACGAAAAATGTTGGTATTTTTAATGGTCTGGGAAGCTACGGAACCCTACAGTGAGCGTGGCCCGACACGCTCTTGGCCGGTTTTTTTTATTTATTTCAACAAAAGATATACCTGTGAGTATTTCACAAATCTTCTGGCAAACCGCAGGATAGTTTGCCGGCAGTGTTCTCGTGAACACAGCTCTTAGTCTTCTTAACATTATTGCATCATTATAAGAGTAAAGGAACACAAGTTTTATAACACAGACTTACGCATCACACCACGCCTAATTGCACATACTCGTATACTCGAGCTGCCCAATGTTTATTTCAAAAGAGACGTAAGTAGGTACATACATATACTGATCTATAGCTGGAGTATCCGTACATGTACATTGGAGTCTATACATCATCTCTTATCGACTTGCTCGCCATCCCAGCACGCGCGGCGAAAGTACATGCTCCTAGCGTCCCGACCACCGCCGCAGTCCGGGGGGTGGGAGACGAGCTACCCAGCGCAAGTGAGACATCACGGCGGCCGCCCGACCGCTACCAATAGAGGTTTTGGCAAGCGCAGCGACGCGACGTTGCCCGTGAGTCAGTGTATTTCCTCAATTTTCTTCATATCTTACTGAGTTGAGATCCTTATTACGCAAAATTTCCTTTGTAGTTTGAGACAATACTGATTGTGCATGTTATATGTGCGATTATTTGTCATGGGAATCCGAAAGTGCTTTGAAGGTGGTTGCAATGATGCAACAAGTGAGACCCGGCTTTTTAGTTTTCCCAAAAACAATGAACTTAGAAATCTGTGGATGTCCTTCTTAGTGCCAACAAATTCCCTCCTCATTGGACTCACTAAAGAGAAATTATTAATTTAGGAAACGTGTCTGTGAATAACATTTTGATAAACATCAGTTTGACCATGAAGGTCGAAGACTGCGGTACTCTTACCCCTGCCTGCTTACTGCAGAAGAAATTGCTCATGGCGTTCCACTTAGTGTAGCTGGTGAGTTTTGTTAAACTTTCTATGTTATGAATTATCTATCAGCTATGTACAGACCAGGGGTTGGGTTTAGAAATTCGTAACCTGAATTTGAGGATACTGGAGGTTTCTCAAGGGACCTCGTCCCTAACCCTCCAAAGTAATTTTGGCTGCCGGAGTTGCGTCTAGGTATTTTTAAACAATTTTCAAAATTACGTAAAATATTATTAATAATGTGTGAAACGGAACGTAATTTCTCTATTATCGCCATGTTTTTAAAGTTTTTTAAGTAGGATGTATATTTTAACACTTGAAACGAAACGCAAACTGTCATCATAAATGTAGATTTTGACAGATACGTTGGGCGTCATGCCGTTGCTTTCGAGTTATCGTGAATGTGCTCCTGTGTTTTGATTTGCGTTTTTTGAAGACTGGCTTTATTTTTTTTCTTCCCTTTTAGAAACATTATGGTTAAGGTTATTGTTTTTAAAGATCATAGAATTCCATTTGACTTAGAAACAACAAGTATAATACAAACACACATAAACTCACGCCTTTTCCCATGGAGATAGGCAGAAATTAAAGAACGCCACCAATAAATCAATATTAATAGAGCGAGCGGAGCGAGCTCGGGACTTGGGGCACCCCGACACGGACAGGTTAGGTTAGAAGGTTAGGTTTGGTTATTTTTTTGTAAACCACCCAGAAGTAGGAGCCCCGCGCAGTAGTATCAATATTAATAGAGCGAGCTCGGGACTTGGGGCACCCCGACTCGGACAGGTTAGGTTAGAAAGGGATGGCGGGGTCTTTAGACACCGCCATCCCCTTCGTGGTTATTTTTTTGTAAACCACCCAGAAGTAGGAGCCCCGCGTAGCGGGGCTCCGTCTACTGGGCTTCCAAAGAGGTGAGTGGCATAGGGGAGGGAGTTTACTACCCTCCCGCACTCTGTCCCCTCATAAATCAGGTACCTATATTTAAGGCGCTACCCCAGGCAAAATTAGCAACTCTATTTGTGGTGATTCAAACTTCGTTTGAAATACTATTAGAATAAAGTTCTAATCAGCTTGCACTACAAAGTGGTTTTTACGTCAGTCACTGCGGGTCGAATAGTGCGAAATTAGTGATTTTTATTCTTTATAAAATCAAATTTCCGTCTTTTGAAAAAAAAAAAACTAGCATTATGTTCATTATTAAATTGTCTATCCATTAGTATAAGAAGCAAATCAAAATAATGTTAACTTTACGAGAAGAAGCATGTTATAAATATTTTTTTCTCATTTTTGTGGTTTCATTGTGAGGGGATTTATTACACATTATGAGACTTACGACTTACGACTTGCGAAGTGTCAAAGAGCAATGGAGAGAAGCATGGTGGGCTCAAAGAGACAGGACAGAATAAGGAACACAGATCTCCGGTCCAAAACAAAACTGACCGATGTTCTAACAAAAATAGACCAACAAAAATGGAGGTGGACAGGCCACATGATGCGTGACACTAAAGGCAAGTGGAGCAAGGTAGTGACAGAATGGTACCCAAGAGACGGCAAAAGAAATCGGGGAAGGCAGCCTGTCCGCTGGGAGGATGAAATAAAGCTGACAGCAGGTTCAAACTGGAGGAGGGTACCCAGCGACAGACGACAATGGAAATTGTTAGAGGAGGCCTATGCCACGAGGCACACCGAAATTAGAGACATTTTGTGATTTTTGTTTTAACCATTATTGTGAGTGTAATTGTTTGGTTTCGGAATAAAAGGCTTTATTATTATTATTATTATTCCTTTATTCATTACAATACATGTTTAATACATTTTTAAATATTTATTTATAAAACTAAATTTTAAAAAACATTTAAAAATATAAAAAACAGTAGCCCACTAGCGCTGGGGACAGGGTCCGAGCTGCCGGTGGTCAGGGCTCTTGAGAGAGGAACCTCCTAACAATACGTGCCGTGTCAAGAAGTACTGCTTTCTGAATCAAGCCCTTGATCCAGCTGCCAAGCGAGAGCCTCCTAAGATTTTGGTCGAGGCTCTTGGCTATTAAGCCATTGGCCGACACGACTATCGGCACAATTACTGCTGTACTCACATCCCACATGTCGACAACCTCGCGAGCCAGATCTAGATATTTGTTTTTTTTATCTTGCTCTGCTTTCACGAGGTTCTCGTCATGCGGGACCGTTATATCAACAATAATTGTGCGACGCTCCAATCGATCTATCACCACAATGTCAGGCCTATTGGCAACAACAGTCCTGTCGGTGGTGATAGGTCGATCCCAATACAACGTGATATTACCATTAACGAGAACTGGGTCGGGCGCATACTTATAGTATGGCACTTCTGATTCCACAAGGTTGTACTTCAAAGCAAGTTGCTGGTGGATAATCCTGGCAACAAGGTTGTGTCTATGCAAGTACTCTCCGTTAGCCAGACTAGAACACCCAGAAATAATGTGTCGGATCGACTCTCCCGGACGGTGGCATGCCCGACATATGTCAACCGTGCCGTCCTTCACAATGTATTTACGGTAGTTATTCGTCATCATAACTTCGTCCATAATTGCACAAACAAAACCTTCGGTTTCCCCGAAGAGGTCACCAAAGCGTAGCCAGGATACGGACGCTAAGAAGTCTACATCAGGGCCGTGTAGGGCCCGGTAAAAGCGTCCGTGAAGCTCCTTGCCTTGCCATTCTTCCCTGCGGTCATTAGTGTCTAATACTTTAGGCTTGCGCCAGTTCTCGTTAGCCAGGGAGAGCGGGGTGAGGCCCTTGTCCACTGAGACCACATCTCGGTGCATCCCCACGTCGGCTTCCAGGAAATATTCCCTGAGACTGCATACCTCTCGGTTGTGCAGGTTCTTAGCATTTAAGAAGCCTCGACCCCCGCACTTCCGAGGGATATACAGTCTCATCATCGACGACCGTGGGTGATGCATTCGATTTGCGGTCAGCAGTGTGCGTACCCTCCTATCCAGGGCATCAAGTTCCGTCTGAGTCCATTTGAGTATGCCGAAAGAGTACATTAAAACCGGCATGACCCAACCATTGAAGGCGCGCACCTTGTTTCCACCTGAAAGAAGGCTATTTAAAACCTTCTTCAGGCGACCGAAGAAGCGCTCCCTCAACGATTGCTTCATGTCAGTTACGTTAATGCCTAACGCTTCCGACATACCCAAATACTTATAGCTTTCGGATGAGGAAAGAGATCTTAGGTGTATGGAATCCGAGAGCTGAAGTCCCTCGGATTCCATAATTTCCCCTCGCTTTACATACATGACTGCACATTTGTCCACACCAAATTCCATCCTGATGGCGTTACTAAAAGTTTCTGTTACTTTTAGTAGCTCCATCAGTTGCAATTTGTTGGGGGCAAAGAGTTTCAGATCATCCATGTAAAGCAGGTGAGATATAACCTGACCATCTTTCCTCAACCGGTAGCCTAGTCCTGAATTCTCCAGCAATGTGCTTAGAGGATTCAGGGCTAAGCAGAACCAAAGTGGACTCAGACTGTCGCCCTGGAATATCCCCCGTTTAATCCATACAGGTTCATCGTTCCCCTGGATCTGTCGACATCCTGGATATCGAAGGACCGTTTTCCATTGCCCCATACATGACTCAAGGAAGGCGCGTAGAGTTGCATTTATTTTGTACAACTCCAGCACCCTCATGAGCCATGTATGAGGCACAGAATCATAGGCCTTCTTATAATCTATCCAACATGTAGACAGATTCTTTCGGGAGCGGCGAACCTGTTGGCTAATGGCCATATCAATGAGGAGCAGCTCCTTAGTACCGCGGGACCCGTTCCTACATCCATTCTGAGAGGCAGACATGATAGAATTGCTCTCAATATGTTTGTTGATTTTTGCTCTCAAAATGGATGTAAGAACTTTATAGACCGTTGGTAAACAAGTGATTGGTCTATAATTTTTGGGTTCCGCGGTACTACCTGATTTATGGAGCAGGTGGGTAATTCCTGTCGTCATGAACTGGGGCAGCAACCCTGACTCTAAGGCTGATTGAAACTGGGACGCCAAGCGAGCATGTGATCTTTGGAACCACTTGATCCAGAAGTTGTGCAGTCCATCCGGCCCTGGAGATTTCCAGTTAGGCAGCGGACGGACTGCACAAGCTACGTCTTGGGGGCTGATGATGATTGCCCCCATTTGCGGTATTTGATCACACACTTGTTCAACCTTCCGGATCCAATCGCCCTCAGTGTGACTGACAGGCACCGACCAGATGCTGCGCCAGAATGAACACATGGCATCATCATCCGGTAGACGCGTGTCAGTCACACCTTGGTCCGGTCGCTCCCAAGCCCTATATACCCACCTTTCATCACTTTGGAATGTGCGATTCTGAGTGTATCGCTCCACTCGCCGCTTATACCGACGAATACGGCTTGCCCATGCACAGATCTTCTGCTTCAGGAAGTCGATACGCTCTGTGACGCGGGCCAAGTAATCTCGAAAACTAATTTCAGTTCCCGAGAACGCCCGCCTCACAAAGCGCATCACTCTTGGGCGAGTATTGCCTTCCCTGAAGCAGATTAACTTGCCGATGAGTGCCCTAGCCTCACCGATACGTCGCTCAATTCTGCACTGCCAAGCTGGAACAGCTAATTTCGGTCGTGTAGTTCTGTCGTTGTTGGGGAACTTGACGTGAGCTACACGACACGCCGCTACAGCTCCACAGTACAATATTGAGTGAGTATCGGCGAGGTCTTTGCTGCTGTCAAAGCAATTTGACAGCTGCGAATCTAGAGCACACACCAGCGCCTTGTTTTTCTTGTGCATAGGCAAACGGGGCAAACGTGGTCTAAGTTCAGGCGGTGTGGAACGGTACTCCCGGAACGCGTCCTCCAAAGCGCTCCTCAATTGTACGTTGCACTGGGTACTCACGGATATAACTTCGTCCCCATCCTCTTCACCATCGTAGTCAGATCGCAGTGGCGTACTGGGGATAGTTTGTAGCTGCACTGCGATCATTGGCGAAGCAGGCGTAACTAGGTTACTCCGTGATTCGGAGCGTAGTCGATCAAGTACGGTGTCATCCAACATATGGTTACGCTGGATCACCCGCACCTGATCCGACAGTCGTTGTGCGTCTACGTTGACAGCCGGCTCAAGTACCTGAAACAGAGAGAGCATTTGACCACGGTACGCAATCAAGTTGCTTCCCCCCTCAGTAGCCCCATAATATGCGCGCATGACATTTTCATTATTATTATTATGAGACTTAAAATAAAAAATAAAACTACCACTTTGCAGTCTAAGAATATGTAGAAATTTAATGTATTTTTATTACTTGGTATTTCTTTTGGATAAAGAGGAGTTGGCTCCAAAAAACTGCACAAAAAACGGCTTTTGCCTGGGGTAGCGCCTTAAAAAAAATGATAAAAACGTAACCTAAAATTGCGATTTTAAATAATTAATAAAAAAAATCTATGCTTTTCCGGCAGGCGGAAGTGGTGGGGTGTGCATACCCCCGCCCGAATACGAATAATCGTATACTTAATACGAATTTCTAAACCTTTACCCAGACCAGGGTTGTTGTGAATATCAGGTATCAGCATCAGCTTAGCATCAGCACAGATATTATAATATCAGCATTGTTTTCAATATCAGCATCCGCAATAATTGATTTTTATGCTAGTAAAATATCTAAGTACCTGTAATTCAGTTCCAGTATTGATTCTTACGATTAAATGGTAATTTTCTATGTTATGTGATGACACTGATCACCGTTATTAATAAAAAGTATTTTTTCATCCCCCCATCTCGGAAAGAGTATTTTTGCTCTTCGATATCTGAGTGCAAAAGCCGTTTTTATCGTCTTGAGGGTAAAGTAAATTTGAATTTAGAACATCGTGTGCACTAAGCATGTGAATTCAAAACATCATTAAACCTATTTACTTCTACCTCTATGGTGCCGAATTTATCATACAATTTTTTTTTTAATTTGTTAAGAACTCAGACTCGGAACCTTTTTGGTGTACTTTTTTTTTAATAATTTTTAATAAAAAAAAAAGAAAATGGCGCGCAAAACGCGCGCGCCATTTTCTTTTCACGTCATAATGTTAACACCAAGTCATTATTAGGTTAAAAACAAGAAATCCAACTTGAAAACAAGTGAAAAACCTAAAATGACCACTCATTATCTAGCGACGAGGAAGTTTATTTGACGCCAACAGAATTAACAGAATTTGTTAATAATGAGATTTTTATTTGCGTTTATTCATTTCCTCGTTGAGGTGGGATGAAAAGTTACGTGTTGCACTCGAGTGCAAAGATTTTTACCTCGTGCTCTTTTGATTCCCTCGCTAACGCTCAAGATTCTAAGTTTTTAATCACTCGCTGCGCTCGTGACTCAATTTTAGAATCTTTCGCTTTTGCTCGGTCATCAAAATTGAGCACGCGGTTGAAAAACAACTTTGCACTCTTGTATAATAAATAACGGCACTTATGCGCAAAAGTTTATTTTGCATGGCTCCAAAAAATTATAATAAACTTCCGAAAAACTGGAAGCAGTTAAATGATGTGGCTTTCAAAAACAGTAAATAATTTTAATATAATTTGAATGAGTTTCTATACGAAAAATTCTGATTAGATGTATCTTAAATATTGTTCACTGTTTCATTTTATAAACAATCATAACAGTTTTTGTATAATTTGACTCTGAAGTATGACTATTATAGATTGAATTATGATTTTATTATTTACTTTTGAAATGTCTGTGCTTATAATTCCTTTTTAATTTTTACTTATGATTTCTAATTTTTTGGTTTGACATTTATTATTACTACTAGTTGTTATTTACTTTTGACATTTCTGTGCTTATATATATTTTGACATGTATTATTAATTCCTTTTTAATTTTTACTTATGATTTCTAATGTTTTGGTTTGACATTTATTATTAATTCCTTTTTAATTTTTACTTATGATTTCTAATGTTTTGGTTTGACATTTATTATTACTACTTGTTATTTATTGTCGCAGATTAAATTATATTTTATTTTATTTTGGTAATGTTAATTTTTTTGTTAAATTGTTTTCTCGGATTGAAGGATACATTAAAATCATAATTGTAATTCTAAACATTTGCACGCCATAGTATTGTTACATCGGACCTACTAGAACATTCGAGAAAGCACGTGATTACAGTATGTGTACGTTGGAATTTCGAGAGCTTTCTATTATTATTACTTTTAAAGTTAGGTAGGTACAAATTCGCGACCTATTTAGAAAAAGACATTAAAATTTCGACCGTACGCCTAGGGCATACGGTTCATATTTGTTTGTTTGTACAAGTAGGTTATACCTACTAATTTTATTAGCTACCTACCTACTTCCTAGTATTCTTTTGTTAGTGTTTTTTATGACCCTCTAGAATATTCGTGGTTATTCTGGTGTGTCTGTTGGCGAGTAATGGCGAGTATAAATAGACCGCTCAGGTCCGCGACAGTCAGTCTTGTTTTGGCTACACAGCGAAGCGAATCGAAGTGAACTTAAAGAGCGATATCTAAGCGAATAGTGAACAGTAGTGTATTGTAGTGTACTTGTGATTGAGTTGTAATTGTTTTGTGGTTAATAAAGTTATTGTGTTGTTTAATCGGTAGTAATTAATTTATCTCATACCCAGCTCGTAACAGTATAATATGGCAAACATGTCTGTACCAGTTTTCTTTATGTTATCCTGCATACACTTATTATATATTATCGTATGTGTACACATGTTTGAGCAAATAAATCTTATCTTATCTTAATATGTAGTGATAATTATGAGTACAACTCGCCAAACCGTCTTGAGCAAGCGTGGTAATCAATGCTCTATGTTGAGAAGAGGCCTTTGCCCAGCAGCGGGACAGTTATTTTTTTTTTTATTTTTTATTTAAAGCTTATTTAATTCTAATTACAAAGTAAAATATATGTCACCGTAAAATTGTCAAATTCGTTATATTGTAATATCTCTAGCGATATTGTAAAATCTCGAAATATTGTCAAATGAACATACTGCTTACAACAAAACGCATTATTTTTCGTGAAATGCATGCGATGGTAGTCAACTCACGCGGTGTGGAGGGAAGGAGGGGTCCCCCTTGCCCAGTGGTACAACTCTGATGAAAAGATATTGTACCATTCCTGAGAAATACCGATTAATATAACCTAAGCTTAAAACACTTTATATTCCCCTAAAAAGCGTAGTCGACGGAGCCCCGCTTCGCGGGGCCCCTATTTCCGAGTGCAGGGTTTAAAGGAACCTAATTAACCTAACGGGGGGGTGCCCCAAGTCCCGATTATGGGGGCAGAGATACTTCCGTATGTTCAGTTGACAATAATTAGAGATATTACAATATCGCTAGAGAGAAACACGTTATATTGTAATATAACGTGTTTGACAATTTTACGGTGACATATACATAGTGATTTCAGTTAGGTATTCATATGGTTTCTGCCCTTGTAATAGATCCCTTTTGGGTGAAAGCCTCCTCCATCTTCTTTCAATCCTCTCTTTTTTCACCGAGATTCCACCAGTTCCTGCCTGCAATTTCTATTATATCGTCTGCCCACCGTTTTCGTGGTCTTCTTAATTTAAAACTTTTCTTTTTCCCAGTGGGCCAGACCACATAGACTTGTAGACTGCGAAGTCCATCTTTTGTTTGAGTATCTTGTTATGTGACCCGCATATTGCCACTTCAGCTTCAAGGCTTGTTTGAGGGCATCTGTCAGCTTTGTTTTCTTTCTTATTTCTTCGCTTTTTACTTTCTCTATTCTTCTCAATTTCAAGATACTCCTTTCCATAGCTCGTTGGGTTGTAGTTATTTTATTTCTTATCCTATTTGTATAGATAGACCCAAGTCTAGCAGCCGTATGTTAGACTTGGAAAAATGCAAGTTTCTACTACCGTCTTTTTTAGTGACATGCTGTAGTTTCCTTTCATTACTACTTTTTGGGCCCAAAAGCTTTTCCGTGCGCAGTTGACTCTTCTTTCCACTTCTTTTTCATTGCTATCTTGATTGAAGGATGCTTGTTTGCCGAGGTATATATACCCACTGACATATTCTATTTGGGTTTTGTTATCTACTTGTATTCGTTTCTGTAGGCCATTTGTCATCACTTTGGACTCACTTGCATTCATCTGTAGTCCCACCTTTATGCTCTCTTTGCCTAGAGTCTCTATCATTTGTTGCAGTTCTCTGGCTGACTTGGCGAAGATAACAATGGACTTAAATAATAATTTCTTTATAAATAATTTTGAAGATTATTAGTTTAATTTAACTTAAAACTTTAATAAAAAAAAAGTTCTAAGAATTATTCCTGTTAAAAAAATTAAAGAAAAAAAAATAAAAAAAAGTTCTAAGAATTATTCCTGTTAAAAAAATTAAAGAAAAAAAAAGAAAAAAAAATTCTAAGAATTATTCCTGATAAAGAAATGAAAGAAAAAAAATTAATAAAAAAATATAAACCATTTTTCGTCTGCGAATCTTAAGTGACTTAAATGTTTATTATTTATCCAAATACCCATTTTGTTCCAGTTGATGTTTTGGAATATATCGTCCAGTACTGCAATGAATAATTTAAGAGATAGGGGGTCGCCCTGCCGGACTCCCCTTTCTATTGCAAACTCCTTTCCTTTTGTTTCCTTATTTTTCTAGAGTTGTTTTTGTAGATACTTTTAAGAATGGTTATGTAATTTTTTTTGCTTTCCATATGGCGGTATGAGATATGCTGTCGAATGCTTCAACGGAACATGAACGGCATGAACGGAAGCCTGCTTGCTCCACTGGTTGTTTATTGTCAATCACACCCGTTATTCGTGATAATATAATGGATGAAAATAACTTGTACTTACGAGTATATTTATAGGTCTATAGTTTGAAATATCCAGTAGACTTCCTTTTTTGTATAGGAGTACTATATCTGATTTACACCATGCTGTAGTGTAGTGGGACAGTTGTAGGCTGGTATTATTATTATGAGTACAACTTGTGGCGGCAATCCGTATCCTCACGGAGGTTGTCATAGCAACCAATTAATAGGTAGAAAAATATTCTGTCATCTGTTATGTGATATATTATACTCTGTCATCTTGTACAGCGCTTATTGTATTCACCGTAATTATATTTATCAAACTCAGTAACCGTTTTTCCATTGATTGCTCGCGCTCACGGACTCTAAATTGGTGACCCCGACGTGATGATGCGAAATCTACGGGAATCGAAAGGTTGAATGGAAAAAATCTTGCAACGTTAGATTGCCTTCGACGGTGGATTTGTTTCGCCCTGCTGAAATCCAAGGGAAGAGCGACGTTACCGGTAAAACCAGCGCTGATTCATTATTATTGAACGCCGAGCCCCTACCTACATCATACTTCCTGTTTTGTTCCCGAATACGACTCCCAAACCCTGGCTGATGTGCAGCGCCATCTATTGGTGAGCTATTTGAAGAAACGGCGACAGATTACCGCCTCTGTCAAGTTTGTAAAATTCTAATTTATCGTGCACGAACTCCTTGGTGAAATTACAGACTTAACTTTTCTTTTATAATAGTGAATAAAACCTTTTCTTCATGAAATAGGTAGTTTTAGGAATTTTTTTTATGGGTGTTTCGTTTATGTTTTGTTTATTTTTTGTTGTAATTTTAATAATTATTTTTTTGTGTATAATTATGGCGGAGCAACCAACCACCCAGGCCCAGCTACAGCAACTGTTGGCTGAGAATGCTGCTCTTCAGGAGCGACTTGCCCAACTTGCGCCTCCTGCAGGGGTACATGAGCCTGAAGTCTTTAAGGTAGCTGTTAAATTACCACCATTCTGGCAGGACAAGCCAGCAGTCTGGTTTGCCCAGGTGGAGGCACAGTTCGAAATTGCTGGCATTACTGGTGACAGCACCAAGTACAATTATGTCGTTGGGCAGTTGGACCAACGATTAGCAGGTGAGGTAGAGGACATAATTACAAACCCTCCAAAAGAGGGTAGGTATTTCAAATTGAAGGAGCAGCTTACGCGACGCCTTTCAACATCCGAGGAGCAGCGTGTGAGGCAGCTCATCAGTGACGAGGAGTTAGGTGATAGGAAACCATCCCAATTCCTCCGCCACTTACGATCTCTGGCTGGAAGTGCTCTCACAGATGAGAACATTTTTCGTCAATTGTGGTTGCGACGTTTGCCGCAACAAGTACAAGCCATTTTGGCCGCTCAAGCGGACCTTGGCCTCGACAAAGTAGCTGAATTAGCTGACAAAATCGTCGAGCTCGCTCCCGGACTGAGTGTATGTAGCACGTCTATGAGCACACCAGCTATAGCTCCTGACTTACAAACATTGGCGCGACGTGTTGAGGAGCTGACTAAACAGGTCGCAGCTATTTCAGTTTCGCGGCATCGCAGCGTATCTCGTAGTCGTTCATCGAGGCGCCGCAGTCGCGATGCATCGACCAAACAAGACAAGCTTTGTTGGTATCATCGTAGATTTAGATCTAAGGCGAGCAAATGCATCAGCCCTTGCAAGTGGTCGGAAAACTCGCCCAGCAATCAGTAGCGGCGGCAACTGGTTGTCAACATTCAAGCCGCCGTCTTTTTGTTACTGACCAGATAACCAAACGACGGTTTTTAGTTGATACTGGTTCGGACTTATGCTGTTATCCGTACCAATGGCTTCAGAGTCGTAGACAGCATTCAGACTATGACCTATGCGCGGCTAACGGCACTAAAATTAAAACTTTCGGTACCATCGTCTTAACTTTAAAACTAGGATTACACCGCGATTTTACTTGGCAGTTCATCGTTGCTGATGTCGGCAAAGCTATCGTGGGCGCAGATTTCTTATCATATTACAATCTTTTGCCAGACTGTAACCGAATGAGATTAGTTGATGGAACCACCGGAATGTCCTGCCCTGCCTCTTCTTCCGTTGGTATTGTGGATTATTATGGTGTAAAAGCAATTGTTAGTGGAAGTTCGGTTTTTGTTAACATTCTTGCTGAATTTCCAGAGATAACAAAACCGCCTGGACTTCCCAGAGTTGTAAAGCATAATACCGTTCATTTTATAAAAACCACTGATGGACCTCCTGTTTCCTGCCGCCCTCGACGTTTAGCGCCGCAGAAACTGATTTCTGCCAAGAAAGAATTCGAGGAGATGGTGTGGAGTGGTATTGCTAGACGTTCAAAGAGTCCATGGTCATCTGCATTGCACATGACACCAAAAAAGGACAACACCTGGCGTCCATGTGGCGACTATCGCGCCCTGAACGCCAGAACGATCCCGGATCGTTATCCAGTTCGTCACGTCAACGACTTTGCTCATAATCTAGCGGGGGCTACTGTGTTCAGTACCCTCGATTTAGTTAAAGCGTATCATCAGATCCCAGTGTTTGAAGAAGATATCGCCAAGACGGCCATTATTACCCCGTTTGGCCTCTTCGAATTCCCATTTATGACTTTTGGTTTGCGTAACGCGGGACAAACCTTTCAACGGTTTATCGATGAGGTCACGCGGGGCTTGGATTTCTGTTTTCCTTTTGTGGACGATATTTTGGTCTTCTCTACAGATCAGGCTCGTCACAAGGAACATCTGCGGATCCTTTTTAATCGCTTGCGAGAATACGGCGTTGTGTTGAACCCGTCTAAATGTCTCCTTGGTGCCTGTAAAGTTACGTTCTTGGGGTATCATATCACTGCTGAAGGCACTTTACCACCGCAAGAGCGGATACAAAGCCTTTTAGATTTTCCCCCTCCTAAAACAGTGCAAGGCATGCGCCGTTTTCTCGGCATGATTAATTATTATCGTCGATTCATGCCGCATGCTGCTAAATTTCAAGCTCCACTTATTGCTGCTTTGGTTGCTACCAACAGCAAGGGCCCGAAACCATTTCCATGGACACCCGAGCTGTTACAGCAGTTTGAAGCATGCAAGCTAAGTCTATCAAGCGCGACGCTGTTGCATCACCCAGTGAGCGACGCACCTTTAGGTCTTTTCACAGACGCTTCTAGTGTGCATATCGGTTCTTCACTGCAACAGCAGGTGAATGGTGAATGGTCTCCTATTGCCTTCTTCAGCAAAAAGCTGACGCCTAAGCAGGCACAGTGGCCAGCGTATTACCGGGAACTTTTAGCGGTGTACGAAAGCGTACAGCATTTTCGTTACATCTTAGAAGTTCAGCATTGTACTATCTTTACTGACCATAAACCATTGCTGTATGCTTTCGTACAGCGTCGTGAAAAACTTCCCCCAGCACAGCTGAACCAGTTGTCTTTCATCAGCCAATTCACAACAGATATCCAATACATTAAAGGGGAAGATAATGTTGTTGCCGATGCAATGTCGCGGGTTGAGATTGAAGCTTTGGCCTTGGAGGAGAATTTCGAAGCTCTTGCTAGATCGCAGGAATCGGATCAAGAATTGTCGGATTTTCTGAGGAGTAGCACCAACCTTAAATTAAATAAGGTTAATATTCCCGGAACCAATATTCACATTTTCTGTGACATTTCCACCGGAAAGTCCCGTCCTTATTTAACTCCTTCCTTTCGCCGAGCTGCTTTTAATAAGCTTCATAGTTTAAGCCACCCTGGCGCACGAGCCACCACTCGTCTCGTTACTGAGAGATACGTGTGGCCTTCAATTAAAAAGGAGTGTCGCGAGTGGTCTCGTGCTTGTGAAGCGTGTCAGCGCAGCAAAGTATCGAGACACAATACCGCGCCTCTTGGTACTTTTCAACAACCGACCGGTCGTTTCATGCATGTTCATGTGGACATCATTGGACCTCTGCGTGTCTCAAACGAATTTCGTTACTGCTTAACGGCTATAGACAGAGTGACCAGATGGCCTGAAGCTTGGCCTATGCGGACCATTACAGCTGACGAAGTTGCTGACACCTTTACCAGAGAATGGGTCGCTCGTTTTGGTGTCCCATCCGTCGTTACAACAGATCAGGGTACTCAATTTGAGTCTGATCTGTTTCGCCGACTAATGGCCATGTTTGCTACCAAACGCATAAGGACTACAGCTTACCATCCTTGCGCAAACGGGATGATTGAACGAGTTCATCGGCAACTAAAGGCAGCGTTGATGTGCCATGATAGTTCGTGGGTCAGATCACTACCACTAGTACTGTTAGGCATGCGTTCCTCATTCAAGGAGGATTTGAAATCTACTGCTGCAGAAATGTTGTATGGTGAACCTCTGCGTCTTCCAGGGGAAATGCTAATCGCAGCTTCTCCCCTCAGAAAGATCGAAGACCCTGCTGATTTTGTGGTTCAACTGAGAAACAAAATGTTGAGTATTCGACCTGTGCCTGCATCTCGGCATTCAGAGACAGCATCCTTTGTTTTTAAGGACCTTTCTTTTTCTACTCATGTGTTTTTGCGTGAGGACGCTGTTCGGCACTCATTGCAGCCCCCTTATAGAGGCCCGTTTGAAGTTGTCGATAGAGCCGAAGACGGTAAAACTTACACCTTAAATATTAAGGGCAGGAAGGTTGCAGTTAGTGTCGACAGACTCAAGCCAGCTTTTATTGAGCGCACATCGCCGCAGCAGATTCCTGCTCAGGTTGTTGCTAAGCCTCAAGAACCTACGCCCGCAATAGTGGTACCTGCCAAAAAGCCTTACGTAACACGGTCAGGCAGGCGTGTTAGGTTTAGGAATCTTGATTGATGTAAATATTTTAAGTTATGTAGTTATGCTTAGTTTTTTTTTGTTTTTCTACTAGTTTTTCTTTCTCCGTGGGGGGGTGGTGTGGCGGCAATCCGTATCCTCACGGAGGTTGTCATAGCAACCAATTAATAGGTAGAAAAATATTCTGTCATCTGTTATGTGATATATTATACTCTGTCATCTTGTACAGCGCTTATTGTATTCACCGTAATTATATTTATCAAACTCAGTAACCGTTTTTCCATTGATTGCTCGCGCTCACGGACTCTAAAAACTTATATGTATTACAGCAATGATTCTCAATTTTTCAGGATGTACAGGTTCAATTGATCATAATTACTCCAAGGAGCAAGATGACAGTGTCATAACATCATCAGTTTTGATTGAAAGGGCAGGTATATGTTGATACGTTTCTTCTAATATTTCAATTTTAATCTAATATAGGAAATAAGAAATTCCCTCCACTGTGGCACCATCAGAAAATATTTTTAGCAGTGAGAGGGCTCCTGGTAGTGCCCCATGGCTTTTGTCATGTATCCACTTAAAAACTTTAGTTGTGCGTCATGCTGATGATCTTTTTTTACTTTATTTACGTACGTTTCTTTGTCGTTGTGACAACTGCGAGGGCTATAATTAACAGTCTAACACCATAACCAGGCCATAGGCCATAGGACCACAGGTCAGGGCAGGCACCCTACGTCCGGGCCCCACGGGTATGCGAACCGTAACGGAACCGAACGGACCGTAGCTGCCCTGTGACGGCGGCCAAAACTATTGTGGAGGGCCGAAGGCTTCTGGTGGGCTGGGTTTCAGCGCAGGTTAAGCTGCTGAAACCCAGGCCTCTGAGGTGTTATCGCTGCCACGTGGGACACCACGTGTCAGTGCAGTGCGCCTCGGAGGTTGACCGCAGCGGCCTCTGCTTCCGATGCGGTCAGCCCGGCCACGTGTCGGCAACTTGCAGCGCTGCGCCGCACTGTCCTGCATGTGCGGCTCGCAAGCCGGCCGATCACCGCGTCGGGAGCAAGGCCTGCGCTGTACCCGCCAAGCCCAGAGCCAGAGCCACGTCACCCTCGCGACCGCCGTTGCCGCGACCAACTAAGCTGCCACAGGGGGCCAGGGGGGATGAAGCGGTAATGGAATGCCAATAATGGCGCCATTATACGCTTCCTCCAGGCGAACATCAACCACTGCGCCTGTGCTCAGAATCTGCTGCTCCAGAGCTTGGCGCAGTGGTCGATACATATTGATGTGGTCGCTGAGCCGTACTTTGTCCTACCCAGGGAAGACTGGGTGGCGGACCCTGACGGCTCGGTGACCATAGTGTCATCGGCCGCCGCTGGTACCCCGACCCTTGAAAATGTCAGGAGGGGTCGGGGGTGCGTAGCAGCAAGGTTCGGGGAGATCGTTGTGGTGGGAGCCTACTTCTGGATCCGAACTCTCGCCGAGTTCCACAACTCTCTCGCAGAGTTGAGCGTCGTCGTCGGAAGCCATTCCCTCCCCGTGCTTGGCCACGGGGACTTCAATGCCAAGAACTTGGCTTGGGGTTCTCGTTGCACAGATGTGCGGGGAAGGATGGTGGAGGACTGGGCTCTGGAGACAGGCCTGGTCGTCCTAAATCGGGGTTCTGTTCCCACGTGCGTGCGGATGCGGGGCGAGTCGGTGGAGGACATTTCGTTCGCTAGTCCCGCTCTGTCGCCGCGTGTCGTTGACTTGCGTGTCATGGCGAGGGTAGAGACCTATTTGGACTCTCCGTCCGCATTTCGGCCCATCGTGCTGCTTGACGAGGTGGGCAAGCTCTTTGAGAGAGTGATTGCAAACCGCCTCGCCGATTACCTTGAGGGGATGTGGCCGAATCCTGCGGAGAACCAGTTTGGTTTCCGCAAGGGACACTCTACGGTGGACGCCATCATGCGCTCGAGAGCCCTCACGACGGGGGATGCAATATCCCGGGGCGGGGTTGTCTTGGCTCTGTCTCTCGACATCACCAACATTTTCAACTCCATGCCCTGGAGCTGCATCAGGGAGGCACTCCGTTATCACCGGGTGCCGACCTATCTCCGTCGTGTGGTCGGGGACTACCTGATGGACAGGGCCGTCATCTACCCCGGTCGCACCGGAGAATGGAACCGGCGAGAGATGTCGTGCGGTGTCCCACAGGGATCGCCGCTCAGCGGACAGAACTCCGGCGCGATCTCTTGGCGACATGGAGAGAGCGACTGTCGCAACCCCGTGCAGGGCACGCCACGAGAGTGGCGATAAGTCCCCTCTTTGAGGAGTGGCTTAAGAGGCGCCACGGCGTCCTCACCTTCCGCCTGACGCAAGTCTTCACCGGACACGGATGTTTCGGGAGGTTCCTGCGTCGAATCGGGCGGGAGGAATCGTCCGGGTGTTTCCACTGCGAGAATCGACCGAAGGACACGGTGGAGCACATGGTGGAGGTCTGCCCCGCGTGGACGGAGCAACGCCGTGTCCTCGTAGCGGCGATCGGCGGCGGCGACCTCTCGCGTCCGGCCCTGGTTCAAGTAAGTAAGTAAGTAAAAAAGACGGAATGGGAAGCCGTCACCACCTTCTGCGAAGCAGTCACACTAGCGAAGGAGGTGGCGGAACGCGAGAGGGAGAGAGCCTCTCGCCTCAGCCGCCGCGGGAGACGCGCCGGACGTCGGGGGCCACGTGGTGGCTACCGGCCACCGTAGACGCGGGCCTGTGGACGGTGAGCTATAGGCTAGTTAGCCGTCCGTCCGTCTAATGACGACAGGCCGTGTCGACGGCGCGTTCGTGTTCCACGAGCGCCTCAAAGAGATGTCAGCATAATGGAGGGGCCCGCAAGGGCCGAAGCCTACCGGGGCTGCGGGACTGTTCAAAAGAGATACCGCGGCCCGGAACGTAAAGGGCGAAGAAGGAACATGGATGGTTTTTAGTCAGTAAAAGTCTGACACTCCCTCCCGCTCCGCCCAGAGTGGGAGGGGGTCATTTGATGATTTACCATACGTAAAAAAAAAGCACAATAACGTAGCTTCAACTACAAGACAAGTGTACTCGTCAAGAATCAGTAAATATACCACTTTTCAAGCAACCTCAGTGCCGTTTATCTTTCTGGTTCAATGAATCCCTGCGCCTGAATATTCTACAAGTTTGAGTCGGCGTCACCACTATTATGGCACCCGGTGCGGTCGCACAGCCCTAGGGCCGCCCCTGTCCCTCCAGTTCTAAATTTCAATCATAGATCATAGTTTAGGATCGAACACGTCTTTATTTCGTGTAACATGTGCATACCAGAAAGCAATTTAATGGGTTGCAAATGAAACAGTCAAACCAGGCTCAAAACACTTCGTTATTCAACATTAGTACTAATACTATTTTAAATTTTTCAGATACTCAAAAATCTGATGAAGATGTTCATCCTTCACATTCATCTTTACCGACTATTGCAACAGTTACAAAAGACAATGGTAAGTGAATAAATCTGCTAAAAAAACTAAGTATAAGAATCTCGGAAAGTCTTAAAACAGTGCATGGATTCTGTAGCATGTATCTATTGTAAAGATCTACAGAGAAAAAACGTCTCCATTTCTCTAAAAATGTTATTTGTTTACTAATGTGTTCATTACTCTTATTTTCAGATAAATTACATGGTCCAGATTCTGGAGGTACAATGGCCACAACAGCTGAAGTTGTTGAATTTTTTGATGAACTGTTTGACAGTGATGATGGCGACCCTGGTGGTGCAAAATGGAGAAAATTAAGACGAGCTGTAAAGAAGACTCACAACATAATTCTTTCTGGATTGACGCAATCAAAAAAAAAAAAATTGTTTTAAAAATGTTTTCAAAATGGCTCTACCATTTTCCTTCAAAAACGGGCTCTATTCAAATATAAAAGCTATAGGTTAAGAAAAAAATGTTTAGACAAATAAAAACCTCAAAATTATCATTTTTATTTTATTAAGATTACCTGAACCTCAAAAATAAATCAAAAGAATAAAGGCGCCATTAAAGCATCGATATAAATAAAAAAGTCGATATAATAGAACATCACTAGTTATCGATAACAAGATTTTTCCTGCAATCACTATTACAATTATGTTCCTATTCTATTTACCTACTTGTGTCAAATCCCCGTGTTAACGTCATAACATGAATAAAACCAGTTGTTCTTAAAGATTTACTTTTTGTCTCATAGATGGCGTTAACCGGTTTAAATGCAAGCTATCGTTTGCTTCACTCGCGAGGTATAAGTAGTTTTGATACCAAAAATTAAATTGTCTTCGTTCCAAGAACGTGGTGTGTTTTATTTCTGCTAACCCTACCCGGCCCATCCGTGAACATGGTCAATCGAGCCGTATAGTTTTACCTCAAAGTTTAAAATCACCCTCTGGTGTCGGAGTTGAGGGTTAGGAAGCAGCAAGCTGACCGAATTGGTGCAAGCTAAGAGGAGCGGAGCGGAGCTGAGCCGAGTGGAGCGGAGCGAGATCGACGGAGCAAAGTGGAGCGTTTAAGGAAAGTGATTTAGAGTGGTAAAAGTGCATCTTCAAAAAACTGTGAGTACTTTTTTTAATTAAGTTCCAAGTGTCAGAGACTTAGAAAAATTTGAAGAAACTTGGAACTTAGAATATTTCGTCTAAAATTGAAGAGACCCCGAATCTATGCCCGATTTCACTCAGAAGTAAAATTTGGTCCATCACTTAGAAAAATTCCAACACTTAAGCACTTAGTTCAAATTTCAAATATTTTGTGAATGGGACATTCTGCGTCAGATCCTTTCGCATTTGAAATCATGGAGGCTAAGTTGAGGCTGTTGGAAGATATTAAAAGTCGCATTCAGAAGGGGCTTATTAACTTCAAAAAATCTCCAAAAGAGAGAATTAATGAGGCATATGTGGAGTCACGTTTGGAAATATTAGATAAACAGTTTGAAGATTTTACAAGGAAACACGAAGAGCTTTTGGTCAACTACACAGTAAGTGAACTGAGTGCAACCAGTTACATGAAAAATGATGTGTTCGACGCGGTTACAGACACTTTTTTAAACTATAAAGTAGAACTAAAAAATGCTCTACCAAAGGCTTGTAAAATCAGTGATGTCTCACCGGACGAGGGGCACCCGAAGACGACGTCAATGGGAAAATTGCCCAAAATAGCCATACCTGTTTTTACAGGCAAATATCAAGAATGGACAACGTTTAGAGATTTGTTTCTGTCATTAATTGACAGCAACCAATCACTAGATGACGTACAACGCTTGCATTATTTGAGGTCCCAATTGTCAGGTGAAGCATCACAACTTATTAAGCACATACCGATCACACATGCTAACTATAAAAAATGTTGGAATTTGTTAAAAAGCCGTTATAATAACAAGCGATTTTTAGCAAATTGTATTCTCAAGCGCTTACTTAACCAAAAACAAATGACGGCTGAGTCATCTTTTGCTCTCAAGGAGCTTTTAGATACCACAACCGACTGTTTACATGAATTGTCCAACCTAGGGGTGCAGGTGAGCGCTTGGGATGTTATTATTATTTATTTGATTAGCTCCAAGTTGGACGTTGAGACTCGGAAGCAGTGGGAATTGCAGGTGAGTCAATCTTACGAATCTTGCGAGGAATTTCCCACATTCGATGAGTTTCGAAACTTTTTGGATAAACGTTTTCGGGCTTTTGAATTTCTAGAACCTCAAAGTAGCAAGTTCAAAAGTAATACTAAAGCATTTCACGCAGTTTCAAAAATATCATGTCCACATTGTTCCGCGGAGCATCTCTTGAATGATTGTAAAAAGTTTGCTCAGGAGACCGTCGACCAGCGTCGTCAAATAGTTAAATCTCTTGGTTTGTGTTTTAATTGCCTTCGCTCAAATCATCTTATTTTTAATTGTCGGGTAAACACCAAATGTAAAACGTGCCATAGAAAACATCATACTCTCTTGCATTTAAACTCGGATTCAGGAGTAGAGGCGAGCACTTCTGCGTCGCCATTGCAAAATGAAATGCACACACAGAACGAGACCACGGCTGAACCTCTTATTTCAACCCATTTCGCAAAAAATATTCATAGTCAAGTCATATTGGCTACAGCCGTTATTAAGGCTGAATCGAAAAATGGGCATCCACAAGTTTTGAGAGCCCTGTTAGACCAGGGTTCACAAGCTTCCTTTATTACGGAATCTGCGGTTCAGTTATTGAAGCTTAAAAAGATAGCCGTTAAAACGTCTATCTCAGGTGTAGGGGGAGGTCAGACCAATCTAACGTCAAAATTTATGGTTAAAGTTAACATTCAGTCGTTATGGGACCCTGACTTCACCCTGCAAGTAAAAGCTTATGTGCTGAGTAAGGTAACTTCGATTTTACCTGAAAGGAAATTTACATTGGTGGATTGGCCACAGATTAATAGTATTAAGCCGTTGGCTGATCCAAAATTCAATATGCCTAACAAAATTGACATTTTGTTAGGGTCGGGAGCCTATGCCAAAGTCCTAAAAAAAGGCTTAATCAAGGACCCTAAGGGTAAAGCAATGGCTCAAAACACTTACCTTGGCTGGATCATATCGGGAGAAGTCAGTGATGAAGATGGAGTGAAATTTTGTCACAATGTAATTCTAAGCATGCACTCTAAGGTCGAAGAAAATGAAATCCTAAAAAAGTTTTGGGAATTAGAGGCAGAGCCAACGTGCTCTGAAAAGACAATTCTTAGCACTGAAGAGCAAGCATGTGAAGATTACTTTGCTGCTACCACATGTCGGGATGCAGATGGTCGCTACATTGTAAAACTGCCTTTTCGGTCCAGAAAAACTCCCTGTAATACAAGGGAAATAGCGTTAAAAAGATTATACAGTCTTGAACGGAAACTAGCTAAAAATAGCGAGCTTAAAGAACAATACACTTCGGTAATTAAGGAGTATTTGTCACTAGATCATATGGAAGAGATTCCTAATGAAAGAGACAAGAATGAAGTTGGCGCTGTTTACTTACCGCATCATGCTGTAATCCGCGAAGATAAGTCGACCACAAAGTTACGAGTGGTATTTGATGCGTCATCCAAGGGATCCGATGGTGTTTCCTTAAACGACACCTTAATGGTAGGACCACAGTTACAGGCTGATTTACGTCATACAGTTATGCGGTGGCGGCAACATCCAGTATGCTTGACAGCCGATATCGTAAAAATGTATCGCCAAGTTAAAGTAGCTGTTGATCACGCGGACTTTCAAAGGATTTTATGGCGAGATGATGTTCATTCTGATATAAAAGAATACAGGCATTTGAGAGTTACATTTGGAATATCTAGTGCACCTTACCTGGCAGTCAAGGCATTGCAGCAAACTGCTGTCGATGAAGGTCATTCGTATCCTTGCGCTGCTAGTAGGGTTACGACAGACTTTTATATGGATGATCTAATGACAGGTTGCCAAACTGATGAAGAAGCTGTGAAAATCTACCATGACTTTAATGAGCTATTGAACAAAACAGGTTTCACTTTGCAAAAATGGACAAGCAACCGAGAAGAGTTGCTAAATCAGATAAGGCTAGACACTGGAAAAGATCTGGAAATAAAAGAAGATGAAACCACTAAAATTTTAGGACTAACCTGGAATCGCCATTCCGATGAATTCCATTATACTGTAAATTTACCCTTTTCATCATCGTCGTCATTGCCGCCGTCTGCATCTGAAACTAAAAGATCAGTTATATCAGAGATATCACGTTTATATGATCCGCTAGGTTGGATTGCGCCATGTATAGTTACCGCTAAAATCTTCATTCAAAAACTATGGATCGCTGGTTTGGATTGGGATGAGAAACTGTCTGATAATCTTCTATCAGAGTGGCAATTTTATCGTAGTGGGTTGCACATACTCAACAGCTTCAGAATTCCTAGGTGGCTGAAAAGAAAAAGCGATGATCTAATGGTTGAGCTGCACGGTTTCTCCGATGCATCAAACGCAGCATACGCAGCGGTAGTTTACATCAGAGTTATTGATGCTGAGGGTCGCGTCCACTGTAATTTGGTAACTGCAAAAACGAAGGTGGCTCCAATTAAACAAATCTCTATACCACGACTGGAACTATGTGGTACAGTTTTAGTTGCCAAATTACTTTTAGAAGTAGCTCGTGTCTTGAATATCCAAAAATCCAACTTACATGCTTGGACTGATTCAACGGTCGTGCTGGCTTGGTTGAGCGATCACCCGAGTCGATGGAAAACCTTCGTCGCAAACCGGACGTCAGAAATCCTTAATACTTTTGATTCTACTCAATGTCATTATGTTGATACGAAAAACAATCCAGCAGACATAGCTTCCAGGGGTACAACATCCACGTCTTTGTTAGACAACTCGCTTTGGAAACATGGACCGTCGTGGTTGCTTGCGGATACCATAGAATATTGCAGGCCCAAAGCTATAATGACCAAACTGGAACTAAAATCTGTCAAGGTTCATGCAGCACAGATAGACGATCACCCGATTGAACTGATATGGTCCAGATTTTCATCATTCCGAAGGATGATCAGGACTCTCACTTACTGCAGACGATTCTTGAAAATAAAGATAGCCAGAGAATCAAGGACGAGGATGCTACCATACCTTTCAGCTTCTGAAATTGCAGATACCATGCATTGTTGCCTCAAGCAAAGTCAAAGGGTTTGGTTTGAGGCAGAAATAAAGGCAGTACAAGCTGGAAGAGACGTCAGCAAAACCAGTGGTTTGATTTCTTTGAATCCTTACTTGGATAATAAAGATTTGATGAGAGTAGGAGGTAGGATTCAAAATTCGCCACTGAGTGATGATATGAAACATCCCATTATAGTTCCTCATCAATCCCATTTGACAAAATTACTCATAGCGGATGCTCATAAGCGTGTACTACATGGTGGACCCCAATTAACTCTTAATTTCCTACGGTCAAAATATTGGGTGGTTCGTGGAAAGAATTTGATCAAGGCTCACATTCGCGAATGTGTACCGTGTATTCGTCATGCAGCAGTAACAAAAAATCAATTGATGGGTCAGTTACCATCATGCAGAGTGACTCCAAGTAAGCCTTTTCTTCATTCAGGTGTCGACTACGCAGGACCGATTCAAATAAGAACAGCAAAGGGTCGTGGACATAAGTCCTACAAGGGCTATGTATGTCTGTTCGTATGCATGGCGACCCGCGCTGTGCATATAGATGCGGTATCTGATCTGACATCTCAAGGCTTTCTTGCTACTTTTAAACGTTTTGTGGCTAGACGGGGTCATTGTAGTCACCTTTACAGCGACAATGGTACTAACTTTGTAGGGGCCTCAAAGGAGCTTAAAGCAATGTTTCACAATGAATACGCATCTGTTCCCCAAGAAATTGCCTCTGTATTGGCAAATAATGGAACTGAATGGCATTTCATTCCGCCTCATTCTCCTAACTTTGGAGGTCTATGGGAGGCTGGGATCAAAAGCACCAAGCATCACCTCAAACGGGTGATTGGTGAGTCGACATTGACTTTTGAGGAGCTAAGTACTGTTTTATCTCAAATTGAGGCGTGTCTGAATTCCAGACCGTTATCACAGTCTAGCGAGAACTCGTCAGATCCAAACCCATTGACGCCAGGACATTTCTTGGTCGGTCAGCCACTAGTAACAGCGCCAGATTATGATTATGAGCACGTAACAGTCGGTAGCTTGAGACGTTGGCAATTGACACAAAGAATGATTCAATCTTTCTGGAAGCGTTGGTCTCAGGAGTATGTAACTATGTTTTTCCAACGGCACAAGTGGGCTAAACGCACGCGCGATCTCAAGGTTGGTGATGTTGTCCTCGTAAAAGAAGACAATTTACCACCTGCCAAGTGGTTATACGGGAAGGTAATTGAACTACACCCTGGCAAGGACAATTTAGTACGCGTAGTTACCCTTCGTTGCAAGGACTCCCGAGTCAAACGGCCAACTTCTAAGCTATGCGTTTTGCCTGTCAATGACGATGAATGAATTAGTAATGAATAATGTATGTTTATTGTTTTTTTTTTAATTTTTATTTGTTGTGATATATACAGTCCACTTAGTTAATGATTTTAGAAATATGTAAAGAAGCACATAAAATTAGTTTATTTGTTTTTTATATTTTCGCGGTATTTATGTTAAAGCAACATGGCAATTGTGATCTCTGAACACCAAGGATTATAATATAACTTGAAGTTGTCCATAATTTAGTTTTGATTATGTCATGGTGGGCGGCTTGAAAGGACTATGTCCTTGGTGGGCGGAATGTTAACGTCATAACATGAATAAAACCAGTTGTTCTTAAAGATTTACTTTTTGTCTCATAGATGGCGTTAACCGGTTTAAATGCAAGCTATCGTTTGCTTCACTCGCGAGGTATAAGTAGTTTTGATACCAAAAATTAAATTGTCTTCGTTCCAAGAACGTGGTGTGTTTTATTTCTGCTAACCCTACCCGGCCCATCCGTGAACACCCCGATTACTACAGCAGCGCTAAAACGGAACACTGAAACTTTCTACCGATTTTTTTTTTTTTTTTTTTTTTTTTTAGGTATGACCACTCGTAGTTGCAACACTCTAAGGTTGCTTGACTACTTAACCGAACGATCCTGTGGGTGGCCAAAAATTACTTTAAGGCCCCCAGCCAGGGCTTACAAACTAAAAATATTTACATTTAAATGACGATCACTAAGGGCACCCCCTGTGGGGTTCGGGCCTCGACTTAGTGCGTCATTGTCGGGAGGGCAGCAAGGGACAGGCTGGGTCGGAATATTATTTGGGGAATTTAACGTTACATGCTCAGCGTCGCGGGCTGGCTCGTCGAGCAAGGGTCGGGGAGTAATGATATTACTGGGAGGTCGCGGCGTGCCTCGGCGGCGAGACCGGATTCGCGGTTTGTATTTGTGTCGTCTTGTGTGCTTTCTAAGAGTGCTGGTTTCCCTACGGCTTTCCTGCAAGAGGGTGATGGGGTCATCGGGCTGGAGGAGGGTGGACCTTGGGCGACGAATCCTAGATATCGCGGAGGGAACATAACTAGCTGATGAAACGACTAACTGGTTAGGGTGTTTTTCGGCCCTATCGAAAAAACCCTTAGTGAGTCGCTTCATGCACTGCTGGATGGTGGGGATCCTGAGGTCAACATGTAGTTGCTCATTCCTAACGTACCATGGGGCTCCCGTGGCCTTACGTAAAAATCGGTTTTGGAGGGTCTGCATCCTATGAAGGAGATGGGGTTTGGCATGCGCGAACACGGGGCACGCGTATGTCATGATAGGCCGAATACACGCGATGTAAATACGCAATTTGCACTTGAGTGACAATTTGCTACGTGCATTCAGCAAGCAGTGGAGCCTACCTAGAGCGAAGGCGGCACGCGAACGTACCGTCTTGATGTGCTCACCGAATCTTAACCGCCTATCGAGAATGACTCCTAAGTATCTAGCTTGCTTCTCCCAGGGGATCGGCTTGCCGAACATGGTAATCGGACTGGGGGACGGGGGAAATCTTACGCGGGGGCTAGAGAAAAGTACTGCCTGACTCTTATCGGGGTTGACCTCGATTCTCCATTTCCGGAACCAATCGCCTAAGGCTCTTGCGGAGTTTTGGAGAATACGGCAAATGTTGGATATGCTCTTACCAGAGTAGTAGATGGCCGTGTCGTCAGCGAACAAGGCTAACTGGGCTGCTCTACTCTTAGGTATATCGCTGGTGTAAAGCGTGAAGGCTAGAGGGGATAACACCGATCCCTGCGGGACGCCTGCACGTATCGGATGAGGGGATGAGAGCGCACCATCAATACGGTATTGGAATGTGCGGTTCGACAAGAAGTCTCGTAGTATCAGTACGAGTCGATCCGGCACACCGAGCTGGTATAGCTTGTATATCAGCCCGTTGTGCCAGACCTTGTCGAAAGCCTTCGCGATATCGAAGAACAAGGCACCGGTCATCAGTCCCCGCTGGAAGCGGGCACTGATGTGCTCGACTATGCGGTGCACCTGTTGGACGCAGGAGTGTTGAGGTCTAAAACCAAACTGCTCTGTCGGAATTAAGCTCTTTGCTTCGGCGAAATCTTTGAGTCGCTTGTAAATAAGTCTCTCATAGATTTTACCAAACACATTGAGCAAACTAATGGGCCGGTAACTACTCGGCGAGGACTTGGGCTTACCCGGTTTGGGAATACCTATTACGGTGGCCTGTTTCCACGCTTGAGGGAACACGTTATTGGCCATGGCGCTATTGAAGATAGCGGTCATTAGCACTATAAGGGCTGGGGAGAAGAGTTTGAATACCCTATTGGTGATTCCGTCTGAGCCAGGGGCTTTCCTATGCTTAAGGCCCTTGATTATATCCTCCACCTCTTCAGGGGTGACTGAGGGTAGGGGATTATCAGGGTCTTCTACGGGGGGTAGTGAGGTCCGGCGTTCGACTTCAGCATCCACCTCAGCGAGGTGAGCTGGGTCTACTGGCTGGGTACTGGGGGAACATTGCGCTTCTAAGCTAGCTGCCAGGCATTCGGCTTTGTCGTCGTCGTCGAAGGCGACGGTATTATCTGGGCGCGTGAGGGGAGGCATGGAGGCAACTTGAGAGGATTGTAGTTTCCTCTGAAGTTCCCAAAAGGCCTGGTGGGTCGGTTCGAGTTCGCTGAGCGTCTTGTCCCACTGCTCGTCACGAAGCTTTTTGATGCATCTGCTTACTTTGCGTTGTAAACGGCGCATAAAAACTTTGTTACTCGCACAGGGAAAAGAAGTATAAGCACGGACGGCCGCGTTCTTCTCGGTCAACAGTTCACGTACATCGTCCGGGAGTTTCCAGCGGTGGTCATCCGCTGGAACTTCCCTTGAACAAACGTTCAGGACTGACTGTACGTGCTCTGTGAACGAGTCGATCGCGGCCTCCGTGTCAGCTACAGTCGCGATGTTGTCGGGGATTTTATCCAAGTGAGGGGATTCGGTGGATTTCAGCAATTCGCTTACTTTCTTCCAATCCGTGATCACTTTGGTGGGAGGGGGCTGAGAAGGGTCCGAATGACCGTTTCTCGGGGAAAACTCTATTATCACGGGTCTGTGGTCCGAATTAAGCTCGTCGATCGTCTCTATAGAATGTAATCGCAAGTTTACGTTCTTTAGAAGCGCGACATCTAGCACGTCGGGTCTGTGATCCGGGTTATTAGGGTAA
Organism: Xestia ashworthii; assembly: GCA_950022955.1. Taxonomy (NCBI): domain Eukaryota; kingdom Metazoa; phylum Arthropoda; class Insecta; order Lepidoptera; family Noctuidae; genus Xestia; species Xestia ashworthii. The sequence continues at coordinate 2,850,361 of OX465574.1, read as the reverse complement.
TGCGTGGGACTCATCGGAGCGATGACATCGAAGTTGAGAGAACAGCAGAGATTATATAGGGCATTACCCCTGCTGTTTGATAGATGGCTATTCCACGCGGGGTGTTTAGCATTAAGATCTCCCGCCAGAAGGACGGAGTCACTTAGATCGAAAAGAACTTTGAGGTCATCGCTCATCTCGTTATTCGCGACCGAGGAGCCGGCTCCTGAGGGCGGGATGTAGGCCGAGACGATCGTGAGGGGTTGGTGTCCCGTCATGCCCAGCCGACATACGGAGACTTCTATCTTGGAAAGAGCAGGGGGGTCTAAGGGGATGCAGTACAAACTAGATTTGTAATAAATCAGAGTACCTCCTCTGTGACAACGAGTCCTGTCATTACGAACTAACCGGTAGTTGGCAATTTTCGGGTCTCGGTTGTAGGGTTTCAAGAACGTCTCTTGAACTAAAAGGATATCTAGGCGATGGTCGCGGAGGAATGTGGCGATCTCATCACGTTGGCCATTTAGGCTCTCGGCGTTAAAGGTCCCTATCCTAAGGGAAGTCGGTTTGAACCTACTGTGGGGTGACCTATCCATTATAGATATTTCAAGTAGGGGAGGTTCTTAATGTCTTCCTGGATGTCGCGGTATTTGGCCCAGACTTGTTGAAGCTGTTGCCAGTTACCTCTACAGGCCATCGTTTCATCCCGCATTTGTAGAGCACGCGGGCTATAAAAAACGGCAAAGGTGCTACCTAACACAAATACGGGGTCGGTGGGGTCAAAGTTCGGGGGCAACGGGGGTCTTGCCACTGAAGGTGGAGGGGTGGCTGTAAAATTAAAACACGCAGGGGGGACGGGGTGCGCCCTGGCTGGCATGGGCGGGCACCTGGGATCGCGGGGGTGAGGGCGGCCTGAGAGCGCTCTGCGGGGCGCTGGCGGTGCGGCGTTCTGAGATGCGGGTATAGGGGGTGAGGGCATGGCAGGCAATGCCATCAGTGGTGGGATTACCTGTGAAGCAGGTGTTTGGGTAGGCCTCAGGGCCAGGAAGTGCGCTTGGTGATTAAGCGCATTCCAGGGGCTGGGGCGCTGGGGTCGGAGTGAGGCAGGGGGGTCAGTAGTGAGGGATGGGCTCTCTCGCTGCTGTTTGTTGATGGCCCGTTTGGCCAGCTTGGGGGCTGACGACTTGGGGGCCTTAGGGCATCCGCGGTAGTTGGCGGGGTGGCCGGACTCGCCGCATAGAACGCAGCTAGGGGGTTCGGTGCACAATGTGCGGTCCTTCGGTCGAGGGCAGTCAGCGGTGCCGTGGTCACCCAGGCACTTGACGCAGCGTGGCTTACCGAAGCAATTCCTCTGTGCGTGGCCGTACAGTTGGCATCGGTGGCACTGAGAAAGCACGCCAAGTTTGGCAGGCTTCTCGATGCGGATGCCAGAGAGGTTGCAAATTTTAGAGAGCTTGTGGATTGGGTGATGCCCATCCACGCGGTCGCATATTACGAGCACCATGTTATATGGTGCCGAGCTAGTGCGACCGCCAACCTTACGGTGCATGCGGTGCACTTCGATGACGGGTATTTTTTGAGCGATTAAGTCGTCCTTAATCTCCTGAATGGAGATTTCTACCGGGACATTCTTGACTACTGCTCGGACTGGGATGTCCTCTTGCAGCGAATGGGTGTGGTAGAGGATGCTCCTATCCCGGAGGAGCTTAGTGATGGCGCGGTAATCACTTGAAGTTGGACATTGGACTTTAATGCCAACCTCTACCGCACGAGCGTTTATATAATTGATTTTACGCTCGTTTAGGGTTTTGGATAATTCTGTCCATTTTCCCTTTTCGTGTATGAAAATGGGAGGAGGACGGACCGATTTAGGGGCGTCTGCCGGGGTGGCGGATTGGGACGAGGGGGCAGCCGAGGTGGCTGAGGCCAAGGGGCTGTGCGGACGACTCTGTGAAGAGCCTACAGCCAAATTAGGGGAGCGCGAGCCCTGGGTCGCTGGCTTCTTGGCGGAGCTGCTAGCGGGGGCTTTTCCCTTCTTCCTCTTCCCCTTTCCGACGATTTGATAATCGTCTTCAGAGGAGGAGGAGGGTGACGTTGTTTCGGAGCAATCCGAATCGTGAGAGGCGGAGGTCGCCTCATTGTCAGAGATGTTGGTGTCCATCTCTTCTATCGGGGAGGGAGTTTCCTCGCTGGGAGGACCTACGATCGCGGACGCGGGGTCGGCGGAGGGAATCAGCGCGTCGCTGAATTCCATGATTGTCGATGGTATTTCATCGACAATCTCGGCTTCCTTGAGCCTGTTGCATTCCTCGCGGAAGGGAGCGAGAATCTTGGCGTATTTTTCATTGTTGTCCTTGAGGAGGACATCAATGAGCGCGTCGAATAAGACAGCCCACTTATTGGACTGCGCCATTGTTGGCGGGGACTAGACTCGAGTTAAGCTCATGCCTAAGAAAACCTAGTCCCGAGGAGGTACGTCGAAACGTGAACCCCTCGGGAAGACAGTTCCCCGAAAAACGAACCCACCCAGTGTTTTTCCTAGTGCTATGCTGTGCGAGAAGAAAAACACAAACAAACTCGCCAGCTACACTACTGTCTGATTGGCCAGAGGGGCCTGAAAAATAGCTAAAAGCCTATCACCTAACACCTAGCTCCCCGGGTAGGTGCGCCCGGGGATGTGTGGCCTCTCCTGAACTTGTGCGAACAGGGAGGTGAGTACCTAAGGTGTGCCCTAAGCTTGTAAACCTGTCGCCAGTCTTATTGTGCGACAGGGCCCTAGTCCCACAAGGGGCTCTAGTGCGAAGGGGTAGACACTCCCAACCGACACTAGGTGTGTAGCTGTGAACGAAGTCGAAGACTAGGTTTGACGAGGGAAGCCCCCAAGGCCAAGGTCCTAGCTCCCGATGCCAATGGGATGCCTCGCCCTGAAGGGGTCCGGCGGGTTGGATTGGGTCACCACCCTCTTGACTTCGTTAGCACCGTTAGGTTTCCCGTCAAGAACCACAAAACCGTGGATTTTCCCTGAAGGGGTAACAAAAACGCGAATGTCGATAAAGAAATATTAGTCTTGAAAAAGACTGTTTTTTGTCGCTGAGTGACACCGTTGAGTATGTGTACTAATACAAGTACTAGACACACACTAACAATGCCACTATGGGACAGCAGGCGCGGGGCCTTCGATGCTCGGCGTAGCGGCGAAGCTGCGGCGACCAAGACGGGGGGCGCGGGGTGCGCGGAGAGTCGACGGAGGGGAGCGGAACGTACGTGTGCACGCTGCGGCGTCCGGGCGTCGAATGATGACTTTCTACCGAAATGTCACTGTCGTATTTATAGCTAGCTACTAATACTATGACATGACATGGCCGCGTTCCGAAATAGGCTGTAAACGATTTGAGCGTCCTTAAACCCGTTCCGAATTACCGTGAGCGCGATATCCCTTGAATCGTTAGATGACGTCATGAAATGCGCCATCTTGCGACTACACTGACCATGTCCCAAATAAATATCACCGTGAGCGCTATCAAATGACCTGATGACAACTTTTAGCTGTCATAATCGTAAAATCTAAATCGGAACGCAAAATATTGATGTGAGCGCTGTGAGCGATTATTTTCTAATATGGAACGCAGCCATATAAGTTAAAAGTACGACAACGACAATCTGATTGGACGTAAGACTAGGCTCTTTAGAGTATATATGTTCTGTGGACTAGGCAATATGGTCGAAAGACTATAGCCTTCCCTTCGGGGTAAATTGAAAAAAAAAAAACGTCAATCTGTCAGTGTCAAGGACACGAGCAGCTACTAATATAGTAATCTGTGAGCGTATGTTTGTTACTTTGTTGTGATGCGAAATTAGTATTAATGATTTTCGTTTTGATATTGGTGTTCATTAGTAGTGTACGTACGTACAGTAAGTGCAGTAGATGGTGTTTAAGGGACTAATATAATAATTGCTGTCTTACGAGTAATATAATAAGTGAAGCACTATCCGGTCGCTGACTCGCTGCCGTCTTAACATGGTCAATGAACAACTCATGATAACAATTATTGTTCAGACGGTCTTATCTATAAATAATAATTTACAAGCCGTAGAGTTAAGCTTAGTCGCTACACTTTCGTGTGAATGTGCTAACAGAAATCGCAATAATAATATAAAAGCTTCGCCTGTTATTTGTGAGTAGCAGAACATCCAAGTTGAAGTCATATGTAATACAAGACTTATATAGTTATGACAAGATGGAAAAACTGCCAATGTGTAGGATATGTCTAGCGGAAAACATTCACATGTGTGTGGTGGTCAACAAGAACTTACGTGACCTATATGAGAGGCTGACTGAAATTCCAGTAAGTTTACATCAATAATTTTGATATATATATATTTTTTTTTTCTCTTCTGTGCTTATCTGCAATCAGTAGCATACTATAAGCAGATACTTTGTGAGGATTTTGATATTTTTTGAAAAATTGTATTGGAATGCCTGTTTTATTTGAGGAATCATATGAAATCTTTTTAGAAGTTAGGAGAAAAAGGAAATCATCACTATTGGTGGTATAAAACTTAATATTTAAAGGAACCTGTGCTTAAAATAAATTACCGATGAGTCCACCAATCTGCCTTTAGCAAGAGTGGTGATCAATGCCTTCTTTGTTAGAGGTGTTTAAAAAGTGGTAATGCACTAACCTGGATCCTACAATGTTTGCAAAATATTATTAACAAACCAGGACAACTGAAACTCAAAGTTTTGTTGCAGTTTGTAACTGACGACAGTAGACCGATCCTCGCTTGTTCCTTCTGCAATGCTAAACTTAAGCAAAGCTTCCGATTGCTGAGGAAATGTTTGGAAGCAGAAGAGCGGTTTGCTCGGATAATGAATGGGAGTTATGAGGTGAGATGTTCTTCAGCAGATATTAACTGTTTAATGTGTAAGTAATGCCCTTGTGATCATCAACATATATAATGTAATACTGTAATCATCTTTTTACAGCCAAAATCTTTAATTAACCAAGATCACTTAGAGGTTGCCCACGGGTTTATTATCTCTCCAATAGAGAGCATAAGTATAGTTGAAGTTGGTCAAACAGACAGCATTGTTGTGAAAGAAGAATTAACAGCTAATTGTGAGAGACAAGATGATAATATTCTTGAGCCAAAGGTGGAATATCAATGTGATGGTATGTTTTCAAGACAAATAATTAATATTGTTAAAGATCTTCTAACAAATAAAGATTCTAAAAGATTCTTAAATAAAGATTGATCAGTGTGTTTGTCTTAAAGTACTGTTATCCAAACATATTGTTTATATAGACTGAACTTCAGGAGGCTTCTGTATATTTCCAAAGTATGTTAAAAAACTAAATTTACATTTTCAGTGGATAGTGTGAGGTACACACTGTTTTAGGCTTTCACGGTTTAAAACTAAACTTATATTGTCACTTACGGGATATCTTCCATGATTATTTATTGTTTTGAAAACCTGGTGATACTGTGAGTGCGTTTTGTCGTGACTTAGTGTCGAGTTCCAATAGTGCGCGTAGCAAAAGACAAAGAAAGAGGGTAGACAGATTTGTCTGCTCGTAACAATTTTATTTTCCATCCACCCGCAGTCTCCAGTCAACCCGCGATCATGGCGCTTGCAACAGCGTCGAAATATCGGGAGCTCAAAACAATAAATAATCACGGAAGATATCCCGTAAGTGACAATATAAGTTTAGTGTGAGGTACGGTCAAAACGAGCTCATGTTACATGACATAAAGACATATATGTCTTTATGTCACCTGCTCAATGAAATAGTAAATGTGTAAGGCCCCGTACCCGCTGTGTCGAGATGACAGTTAATCGTGTAGTTTCAAGTGTTGGGGCTTGTGTGTTGAAATGAAGGTGTTGACATATAGGATGACACGATGACTGACGTAATGACGCTCGACACCTGCCGAACACGTCTGGGACGCCCATCTGGGTTGGGAAGACCAAGGATGATCGTGTGTCGTAGGGTGGCTCCTCGGAGTCGGGTGTATTTTTAACTTTATTCTGAAAAGTGCAATAATGACCTTCTCGTTAAATACTCACGTTAATTAATGCTCGCTATATAATACTCGTTTTTGCGTTGTAAAAATAGTTACCTTACATGTAGTGTTAATTCATAGGAAGAAATCTTCAATTGTTTTATTTTAAGTCCAGCCGCCCACGGGCAATAAAGATAGATTTTTTTTACTTCTATGGTCGACTTTTATTGATCCCCCCCGCTAGCAGATTAAAATTCTATAATGCCTGCTGCTATAGCTATCTTTAGGCATGGTGTGTGCTCTGGCGCCCGAAATTCACTTAAAAACTTATTTTTACTTCGAGCACACACACATATAGATATCTTTTTTTTTCATTGTAATTCACTTATGATTTTTTTTTCCTTTTCCTTTACACAACACACAACACTCACATCTTATTTTTATTTTTTTTATTATTACATCTTCTTATATTTACCCGTCAAAGGAAGTGTAATCTTTCATAAGTCCCAAATAGTTTTTTTATGATTTTACTACCTACTTAAAAACCAAATCCCGGGACTCGGGGAAAATCCATATTATTCTAACCTGTGGCAAGTACATGAAACAGCTCTACCTATTCCGATCTATGGTCATGACATAGTGGGAAAAGGGCCTAACTCATAATTGTTTTTGTTTACTTACAGATCTAGAACTGGAAAATCAAGACAATAGCCTTCTAAATGAAGAAGATATATCAGCACTTGGTTCTGAATTCGATTCAGAAGATGATGTACCATTAATGGAGTTTAAAATAGAAGAGGAAGAAGAACAAGAAGCACCTAAGGAGAAACGCAGACCCATGGACACCAAAAGTAAGTGTTATCTTTGAACCTTGTTGATAGTTTTCATTAGTTGTTAAGTGTAACATTTTTGTAATGAGGGTTCTGATCACGACTTGGTTGTATCTGGTATTGGCGACTGCGGAAAGAAGTTGGATTTCGGTGAAAATGACGACAAATATAACGAATATAGTATTTCTCAGACAATTTAACCCGAAGACTGATAGGTGGTGTGATTATACATGTGGCGTATTGAATTGGTATTTTGGCAATACTAACGCCATCTATATCGTCTCTGTGGCATGTGATGTGTCGAACGAGGGAACGAGTTCGGTGTACGAACGGTCCGAGGCGAGCAAGTGATTGTTCTGAGGTTTCACTCGAGAGTGTTATTCGCTCTGTGGCTCGAGAATGAAGTTTGTCAGTGGTTCGGTCAGCGGCGCAGGAGTGAAAGTGAATGGTCGGTGAGTTATCATTCAGACACTCTGTCCTGTGACACCGACGGCACCGCACGTGTGTACTGACTATTATTGAAAAATCGTAATGGCGGCCGATGACGCTTCGGTCGCTGAGGCAAACCTATTGCTATCCCCGACATCAGAATTGGGATAAAATCGTGTTAATGAAATCATTTCGTGGGGACAGTAATAATAACAATCAGTGTCAACTGTGTAAAAAGAGAAAAAGTGTCGAAAAAAAAAAAAAAAAAAAATTAGTTCGTGATGAATTTCATGTGTCGGTTACTAAGTGCAAAAAAAAACAAAAACGAACAAGAAAGAGGGTAGACCGATTTGTCTGCATATAAACACCCACCCACAATAACTTTAGTTTATCCGTGATCGTAGTGCTTGCAACAGCGCCGAAATACCAGAAACTCAAAACAGACAGTAAACAAGTGTTATTTACCAAGTGAAAAAAAAACGAGATACACATCGTTTTTTTAGTGTTAATGACAATCAGTGACGGTTACTATTTGAAATGCAAAACAAAGACTTTGTATCATTTAGAGTATGTCGTGGGAGCAGTTTAAAGAATTGTTCAAGGCCAGATTCGTGTACGTCGAGACATTTTCGACCACCCTCATTTACGTGAATAGTGAAAAACAAAAATAAGCAAAGTATCGCATCCAGGAGCGAGACACTACCACCAATCAAGTGTCGCGAATGCGGCAAACAAGGACAAAAACAAGCGGATTTTCGGACGAAGACGACCGCCCCATCAAGAAGCGGTTGCCTGTGACGGCTGCTACAGGCGTTGGGCAGCGACCGCAGGCCTGCAGCAGTTCACTGGTGTGCTCCAAGTGTGGCACGCCGGGGCACATTGCTAGTCGCTGCGCAGCAGGACAGCGTTGTTCGAGTGCTGCTGTACTGGTGGGGAAGCGAGTCGACCTTTGCACCGTCGAGTCGGAATATGAAAGTACTTTGGTGAGTGTTTCGATTTTGATTCTAGAGCTGAATGATCTTTGATGAAAAAGTAAAATGTTTCCTGTTAAAGGTTGATTGAGATTTTGGACGGTGATCGTCATTAACTGAAAGTTTTGAACGTTAGGCGTGCCTACAAATATGTACAGGGTAGGCTAAGGAAGATACCAGTGGTACCAGTCGATGTTGATAAAGATTTTGATGATGATGAGTAAGCTTAAGTGGTGGCAATCTGTGCCTGTGTGGCAACCTGAGCCTGTGTGGCAACCTGAGCGTGTGTGGCAACCTGGGCCTGTGTGGCAACCTGAGCCTGTGTGGCACCTGTAGGGCTGAGACTTTTGATGGTGTGCATACGTAGTGTATACGTAGTGCATACGTAGTGTAAGCGTAGTGCATACGTAGTGTAAGCGTAGTGCATACGTAGTGTAAGCGTAGTGCATACGTAGTGCGTACGTAGTGGATGCGTGGTGTAGACGTAGTGGATGCGTAGTGTATGTGATACATACGTAGTCCATGCGTAGCTTGCGTGGTGTGTGCGTTGCAGACGTAGTCCGTGCGTGGCTTGCGTAGTGTGTGCGTTACATGCGTAGTGTGTGCGTTACATACGTTGTGTACCACTGTTTTAGTACCCTATCGGTTTATTAGTGTGTTTGACCGTACCAGTAGTTATTATTGCAGTTGAGTTATAAAGGTTGATTTGAACGACTGTGGTACATGGCCCAAGAGTTGACCTATTTTCAAGTATTACCAATTTAACCGTGTTTGATTTAATAAACTAAGTCGTTGGTCTAGTGGTAGCAAACGCGACTGCTGAGCGTGGGGTCCTGGGTCCGATTCCCGGATCGGGCCGGGTGTTGTTGGGTTTTTCCATCAAGGGTTTCTCGGTGGCAGCCACGGAGTCTGTGCCCGGTCGATGGCGGTAGGCTCGCCTCCTGTTACATGCACACTTTGAGATGACTGGCGGATTGTGAGTGTACTATAGGCACACCTCGGTTTAACCCCTCGGGGATTGCAGGTGTGATGTTGTGATGTTTGATCTTATTAGAGTAGGATTCGGTTAAGATAAAATAGAGTTCTTGACTTTCACCGACCCGATGAATATAGGGTTTGGTCAGGAGTGACCGAGTGGAACAAAATTCTGTCGTGGAGTATTTGCGGGTATCATCACACGAGGACGTGTGCAAGCAGGATGGCCGTGTCGGATCCGGTCATTGGTATGGACACGGGAATGAATCAAAGCGCGCCAGTGGTGACATCACGTGACCTAGAGACCAGTCTACCCCCGCCATGGCGTGCTTCTACGGAGTCCTGACGTTAACAGCTCACCGCGAGAACGAGATTCTGGGTCGGATCGCAGCGGAGTTCAGACGTCTTGAAACTGTATCCGATTCATTGTGCCTAGTGTTATCATTGTTTTCCCGTTGTCCTTTGCCAAAACATACTGAAACTTCCCGGAAACCCCACCCCTTTTGTAGTACATTGGAAGCTCTGCGCTTCGTGTAGCTCCGTTGTAGTACATTGGAAGCTCTGCGCTTCATGTAGCTCCGTTGTAGTACATTGGAAGCTCTGCGCTTCGTGTAGCTCTGCTGTAGTACATTGGAAGCTCTGCGCTTCGTGTAGCTCCGTTGTAGTACATTGGAAGCTCTGCGCTTCATGTAGCTCCGTTGTAGTACATTGGAAGCTCTGCGCTTCGTGTAGCTCTGTTGTGGTACTTTAGAAGCTCTGCGCTTCATGTAGTTCCGTTGCAGTACATTGGAAGCTCTGCGCTTCGTGTAGCTCTGCTGTAGTACATTGGAAGCTCTGCGCTTCGTGTAGCTCCGTTGTAGTACATTGGAAGCTCTGCGCTTCATGTAGCTCCGTTGTAGTACATTGGAAGCTCTGCGCTTCGTGTAGCTCTGCTGTAGTACATTGGAAGCTCTGCGCTTCGTGTAGCTCCGTTGTAGTACATTGGAAGCTCTGCGCTTCATGTAGCTCCGTTGTAGTACATTGGAAGCTCTGCGCTTCGTGTAGCTCTGCTGTAGTACATTGGAAGCTCTGCGCTTCGTGTAGCTCCGTTGTAGTACATTGGAGGCTCTGCGCTTCGTGTAGATCCGCTGAAGTGTATTGGAAGCTCCGCGCTTCATGTGGCCCCATTGCCGTACATTGGAACTCCGTGTTCGGCGTAGTACGTATTGTTACATCGAAAGCTACGCGTAGTTGTCCATTGAAAGCTTGGCGCTTTGTGTGACTCAGTGCACCCTGAAAACCGTGCGTGCTGATGTTGGAACTCCCGCTGCACTTTGTGCGTTTCACAACGAGAATGAAAGACGCGCGAGAACGCGCTGTCTGTCAGGATGGTCGTGTGGCGTATTGAATTGGTATTTTGGCAATACTAACACCATCTATGTCGTCTCTGTGGCATGTGATGTGTCGAACGAGGGAACGAGTTCGGTGTACGAACGGTCCGAGGCGAGCAAGTGATTGTTCTGAGGTTTCACTCGAGAGTGTTATTCGCTCTGTGGCTCGAGAATGAAGTTTGTCAGTGGTTCGGTCAGCGGCGCATGAGTGAAAGTGAATGGTCGGTGAGTTATCATTCAGACACTCTGTCCTGTGACACCGACGGCACCGCACGTGTGTACTGACTATTATTGAAAAATCGTAATGGCGGCCGATGACGCTTCGGTCGCTGAGGCAAACCTATTGCTATCCCCGACATACATATAGAATAATTGCTGTGCGCGCTTGATGCGCTGGATTGTGACAAACTTCTACATGAGACGATAACTGTTTCTTCCCAAGTGCGACGTGGACCCTTTCGCGTTTATTGCATCACGTTAAGTTCCAAAACGTCCTACGGAAGTACCATTTGTGGACATTTTTAGTGTTTTGAATAATTTTTATGAACCGAAAGTTAACTACATTTTGCAAGCGGGGAAAAAACGTTAACAAGTGCTTGGTGAAAGCGTGCAAGACTTTGTGGCGGCTTTATGCAAAGACTGCTTGGTGCATAATGAAACTTCATGACTTGAAACGCCAATTGAGAGACCGACTAGTGCTGGGGGTGTGGGACGATCGCTTGCGAAGCGGCTTATTGAAAAAGAAAGACTTGACTACGAAGTCTGGACTATCAAGTGACGTTCCCTGATTTGTACCCTGCGTGTGTGGCTAGTGAGTGTAAACAAACTCCGTCTAGTGTCACGGAACCTGAACCTATGGACAGGGACTTAAAAACACCTTCATAAAGGTTACAGAATTATAAGTGTTACATGTTGAATCGGTAACAGAATCAAATATGTAACACTTATAAATGTGTTTTTGAATGTGTTAACCCAAAACACTTTTAAAAGTGTAACCGTAATATATATCTGTAACAGATATAAAAGTGTTAACAGTGTTAATAAGTGTAACAGGTAAACGCGCGTTGCCAAATTTACAATGTGCTTATTATGGTTAATAAGCATTAGATAGCCGGAGTCCAGTAGCAGTCTGTTGTACCTATCCGTGCAAAAAACTTGAATTTTAAATCACGAATAGGTACTTTCAATACTTCAGTACTTCAGTACTTCAGTATTGAAAGTACCTATTCGTGGTTTAAAATTCAAGTTTATTTGATTTGTCGCAGTCATGGCAGTAATAATAAAACACTGTTTATATTACTCGTATACCTAATGAAGATCAAGATTATAAGATTTATTTTATAAACACGCATTTTAATAACTGACTGTAAGAATAGATGTAAGTACCTATGTTGAATGTTGATCTCTCAATAAAAACTTTTAATTTCTTGGTTATATTTTTTTGGTTATTCTGTCCCTCCGCACTCGGCCTTACCATCACTAATTGCAGATTAGGTATAATTGAAATAATGAAATCAGATTTCACTTCTGAGAGATCACTTTTTGTAAAACACTCGAGGACGTTTCGGGTAGACTACTTTTAAACCTTATTACGATGGGCATAAGGTTTAAAAGTGATCTGCCGCGAACATTGTCTACCGTACCCATGTTTACATTTGATTCTATCTTATGGCACATATTACTACAGATTTTAGAGTAATATCGCACTACAGATACGAGTAAATCACTTCCTACAAAATGTTACATACCTACCGCTAAATTGTCTACTTCAAAAAGTAGGTACCTTAGCTTTCGAGCGCAAAGTTAGCTCACGTTCACACGGACGTAAAATAACGCAGCGGGATTTTATCGCTCACTGGATTTGCAACGCTCTGCTAAACGCCGAGAGTTGAAAATCCAACAGTGTGTTTTTTCGACGCGCTTGGATGCAGTCTGTTGGATTCTTAACGCTCTGCTTGACCCCGAGAGTTATAAACCCAGTGCGCGGTAAAAACCCGCGGTGGTATTTTTACGTCCGTGCGAAACTGCGAACATAGGCTTATTATTGCGTAGTGGTCGCGCGCGGGCATGATAGGTACATATCGACGGCTCCTAAGTATACTGAGTCAACTCACAAATTATGAGAATTGCACTTTTTTGTTGAATTACAATACGTAAACCATTTCCTATTTACCTGTAATAAAATCAAAACTTTTTTCCAAAAAATAAAATCGACTTATTACAAAAAAAGTGACAAATATCTTTAGCTTCAGAAGTCGGTGACAAAATGAAAACAAAAAAAAACTAAGTATAAATCGATCAAACAAAGGTCACCGACTTCTGAAGCTAAAGATATTTTTCACTTTTTTGGAAGAAGTCGGTTTTATTTTTTGGAAAAAAGTTTTTATTTTTCACTTTTTAGTGGTTCACATGTGCATACCCTTTCGCAGCATAACGGCGGGATTTTTTGTTATGAACTTGTGTAAACAATAGACAGACATGAGATTTCAGCAATCCCAGTACATTTGCTATCATTTATTGAGGAGTTCCGTTGCCTATCTCCGAAGTTCTTCATCAGATTTTTACCAAATTGAAATGGGATCACTCCAAGAAATTACTCTTTCTAAAATTACCCAAATCACTTCTGGTGTGCCTATAAAATTTGAAGAGTTCCCTTTATTTCTCCAGGATCCCATTATTAGGATCCTGACTTGATGATTATGGGACCTCCTGGGAAGTATACCCTTTCAAACACTTAAAAAACAAAATTGGTCCAGTCATCTTCGAGTAATCGGGGAACATTGAATTGAGAACCACCTCCTTTTTGAAGTCGGTTAATAACGACGTTATGGTGGTGTGGACTCAAATATTCGGATAGCCTTTAAAAGATTTGACCGAGTATGGTTAATTTGCTCCAAAGAATTAAAGAGCGGAAGTCTTTAATTCTTTGTAGCAAATTAACCATACTCGGTCAAATCTTTTCTTTCCTTTGTCATGGATCCCATAATCAGAACCTAACCAAATTCTTATCAAACTACCCTTGAAGTACATCCTTGCCAATAAAATAAAAAAACAATACATGTCATGGTAATAGGCTTGGGAATAAATGGAAGTTAATACACCTAACTGTCGAAATCTGGGAGTATTGTATTACATCTGCGTACCCCCTCAGAGCATACAGGCGTGATGTTACGTCATGATGTTGTCCTTTTAATCTTGAAATTCTACCCCTTTCTGCGACCCATAACTTCCCAAATTGCACGCCTTCTCTTCTTGACCTTATGATCGTATCTTCTTCTCACAATGTTGATGAGTTTGGGCAGCTCACTGCAACCTTCTCTTATCATGACCTTATTTACTTGTCATATCGTATCCGTCCTCCGAAACGTAAGCCTCGTTTCTGTTTCCTACGTAGTTTTAATAGCATAGATCTGGAGGCTTTGAAACGCGATGCTGGTGCTATCAATTGGACTCACGTTATCGAAAGCACCAGTATCGATGAAAAGGTGAACAGTTTCAATTCCGTTATATTAGATATGTATGATAAACATGCCCCTCGTCGGCGTATTAAAATTAAACATAATCCTGCTCCGTGGATGACGACGGAAATTAAAAATATTATAGCTCGTAAGGATAAGGCGAAGAGTAGGTATAGACGCAGACCCACGGAACTAAATCTCACTCACTTTAAAGCTCTACGAAACCGCTGTAATCGTCTGTGTCGAGATGCAAAGAGACGCTATTTCCACGAATCTCTCGTTGATCGTAGCTCCTCCGATGTCTGGAAATTTTTAAAGTCTGTCGGTATCGGTAAATCTCCCACGAATACCTGTGAAGATGTTGACTTGTGCGCTCTTAACAGGCACTTTTCTTTTCCACCTGTTTCTTTGGACCCAAGCGTTAAAGCTTCTACCTTATTAGAACTATCTAACTATCCATTACCCCAATGTCCACTTTTTAATTTCAGCCCTGTCTCTGAAGAAGTTGTGAAAAAATTCTTGCTCTCTATTTCCTCTTGTGCTTGATAATTTGTGTTCGAGAATGATAATACCCATTATTTCAGAGCTGCTCCCCATCCTTACTCATATTATTATTTTTTCCTTATTCTCTGGTATATTTCCGTCAGCCTGGAAACAGGCTCACATAATACCACTTCCTAAAGTTAGCAATCCTTCTTCTTTATCCCACTTCAGACCAATCTCCATTCTTCCTTTCTTTTCCAAAGTTCTCGAATACATTGTTCATGGTCAAATTTCCAGATTTCTAACGTCTAATGGCCTTATTTCCCCTTTCCAATCTGATTTCCGTACTGGCCATAGTTACTACTATCACTGCACTCTTCAAGGTTACTGACGATATCCGCTGGGCTATGGACAATAAACCTCTGACTGTTTTAGTGTTACTTGACTTCAGTTGCGCGTTCAACTCGGTGGATTTCGACATCCTTCTTGGGATCCTTCAATCTTTTAACTTTTCTCCCTCTACAATAGCCTGGTTTAACTCGTATCTTCGGGGTCGCTCTCAGTGTGTCCGCCAAGAAGAAATCTACTCTGATTGGTGTGATCTTACTGCTGGTGTTCCTCAGGGTGGCGTTCTCTCTCCTCTTCTCTTCTCTATCTTCATCAATACTGTAACTAAGGTTATCACTTCCTGCTTCCATCTCTACGCAGACGATTTGCAGTTGTATCAACATTTCTTGCTGGCTGATGCGGAATCTGCAATCAACGCCATGAATCATGACCTGGAAAGAATCTTTCAATGGGCTAAGTCATACGGCTTACAGATTAATCCTACCAAGTCGCAGGCCATGATTATAGGCAGCAGATACTATCGCAATGCTCTTGACCTGTCAACTCTGACTCCATTATCTCTGGGCTGTTCGACCATTGACTATGCTGAAACAGCTAAGGATCTTGGTGTCTTAATTGACAGCAATCTTTCTTGGCGAGCTCAAGTGAATGAGGTTAGTCGTAAGGTGCATTTTTCTTTCCACTCGCTTAAATCCTTACAGAGCTTCTTGCCTTTTAAAACCAAAATTTACTTAGCTCAAACTTTGATTCAGCCGATCATTGATTATGCTGATGCCTGCTATTTGGATGCCACTGAAGAACTGTTGAATAAGCTAGAGCGTTTGCAAAATCTTGGCATTCGTTTTGTGTTTGGTCTGAGAAAATATGACCATGTCTCTCACTTCCGTAAGGAACTGAAGTGGCTCCCTATCCGTCTTCGCAGAAATACTCGGATATTATGTCTCCTCTACAACATCCTTTATAACCCTGCATATCCCAGTTATCTGCGCGATCGTTTCTCCTTTACCCGTCCTCCTGATGCTCTGTGTAGATCCCACCTCAGGCATCATCTTAATTTCCCATCCCATAAAACCGAATTCTATTCTCACTCCTTCTCTGTTCACGCAGTACGTTTGTGGAACTCACTTCCACCTAACATCCGTGACTCTAAAACTTTATTTATCTTCAAAAAGCAAATCAAGGAGCATTACCTGTCCTCTATGCTGTAATATTCTGTATATATATATAGGTATATATTTACAATAACAGTATTTATTTATATATGTGTTTATGTAGTTGTATGTATGTTTATTAAAAATAGCTATATTTTAATTTTAGGGTTTTGATTTAAATTTTGCTGTTTTGTCTTTACTTACACACTGTGTCTACATTTCTAATTCAACTGTCCTCTCGCAGGTCTGCTGGAAGAAATTTCTTATGAAATAAGCAGTACCTTTGTGCTCTTCTTTCTTAATGTAATGTCCTATTAAGTGTTTTGTGTGTACATAAATAAACAAATAAATATATGTACTTTTAGGATCAAAAAGACCTTTGAGCTGGGGTGAGAAAGAACAGGAAGCGTTTGTGGAGGCGAAGCGATTTCTGTCATCAGATCGAACGTTGGTGGGCTATGACTTGCATAAAGAACTAATATTCATTTGTGATTCATCGGAATTTGGTTTCGGAGCTATTATTGCACACGTCATGGAAGACGGGTCAGAGCGGCTGGTGATGATGGCCTCACAGACACTACAGGCGCACGAGAGACGATATGGGCAGATTGATAAGGAGACCTTCGCTATTATATTTGGATTGACAAAGTTTCAGGAATTCTTAGCAGGTCGTAAATATTGTATTGTGACAGATCATAAATCGTGGGTCGGTTTATTCAATCCCGCAAAACCAATACCAGAGACCAGAGGAACTAACGCCCCACGTTTTTTACAATCAAATATTATAATTAAAAGCACATAGTTTACACTTCAGCCCAGAAATACAGACAATTTGATCGAGACGATCGATAATTTATTTTTAGTTTTTACGTGCATTTATGAGAGCGTGTTTTTCTAGTGTTTTTAAACTTTTAATTTATTTTATACTTTTTAGTCTTTGTTATTGAAATATTTTTAACATTTATACATCGTGTTCAAAGTCAATTACGTGACCTTTCTCACAAGTGCAAACCCGACTATGATAAGATATTCCATCATCAGACCTTGAAACCTAATCGTGGTCAAAGTTCATTACAAGACCTTTCTAACAAGTCCAAACACGACTATGATACGATATTCCATCATGGAATGCCAGTGCCTATCTTCCGGCTTCATCATCAGACCTTGAAACCTAATTGTGGTCAAAGTTCATTACAAGGTTCTAACAAGTCCAAACACAGCTTTGATACGATGTTCCATCATGAAGTTCCAGTTCTTTTCTTCCGTCTCCATCTTCAGACTTTAAAACTTAATCGTGGTCACAGTTCATTACAAGACTTTTCTAACAAGTCCAAACACAGCTTTGATACGATGTTCCATCATGTGGTTCCAGTTCTTTTCTTCCGTCTCCATCTTCAGACTTTAAAACTTAATCGTGGTCACAGTTCATTACAAGACTTTTCTAACAAGTCCAAACACAGCTTTGATACGATGTTCCATCATGTGGTTCCAGTTCATATCTTCTGGCTCCATCATCAGATCAGTTCGACAGTACCATATTATAGTATTGTCATCAGTTTTTCGCATTCGTCGTTTCCCCATTAATAATGAAGCTAATTATACACCGTGTTTCCGGACGATAATCCATAAACTTCAGCCGGTTATTGTACTCATCATTATAAACACTTTTTACAATGGGACCAAACCCTGAATCGCGTAAAATAAATCAGCAGTTTCATACATTTTGTCGAGTTAATGCGAACATATTGTACAGAACAGCAGTTTTTATTTCTCCATGGGACCACCATCGTAATCGTATAAAAATAATCAGCTGTCTCATACATTTGGTATTTTGGTCGAGTAGGTGTTGGAATTTTGTATTGGGCCTTTGATGATTTTTTTGCGATTACGATGGTGGTCCCATGGAGAAAGTTGTTCAGGTTGATGGTCTGTAGCACACCCTTCCATATGACTATACCATGTCTGTTACACGTATGTATGTATATCATCAGACAGTCTTTTCAACCTGGGTTTAATGTCGTGGGCTTTTGAACTAGAATTACGATATAGACATGTCTTGATTGAAAGGGGTTTGAACTTTTTGGCCGGATTTTTTTCCGACATGTTGTTTTTTTTTTCAAAGTAGCGGCCACGCATAAGACTTATATTGATCGATAGCTGGTATCAATGCAAACAAGTTTTGCATTGGGCAAAATATTCTAGAGTGTCACGTTTCCGAGATATGAAGTTAAAGTCCATTCACTGATGGAATCATCAGCACAACTTTGATTTGATCAGATACGCATACAACGTGCATCAGTCAATAGCTGCCATCATCATAAAATCAAAGTTGTGCTGAAGGTGCTCAATGAATTTACTTAAACTTTGATACCTCATATCTCGGAAACGTGACGCTTTAGAACGTTTTGTTTCGTACAAAACTGGTTTGTATTGATGCCAGCTATCGATTGATACAGGTTTTATGCGTGTCCGGTCAAATCAAAGTTGTGCTGTAAATTCCATCAGTGAATGGACTTTAACTTGAATAGCTCATATTTGGGAAACGTGATACTTCAGAACATTTTGTCTCTCACAAAACTTGTTTGTATTGATACCAGCTATCGATATACAGCGTGAAATTTTAGTGGTTGTTTTCCCGAAGCGAAATGAGTTTGTATCGATAATACAATCGATTGATATATACAAAAAAGATTAGACTCAATAAATGGCAGATTAACAATTGTGATAAACAAAACCCGAAAGCGACTTGAACCAACAGTAATACATCGCCCGATACCTACACGGAACGCGGGCCGGGCGGGCGCGGGGGTGTCCAGAACAGCCGCGCGGTCGTTGCACTCGCGTAAAAATCAGCTGATCACTACTCCTGACTTAATAAAACACAAAACCCAATAAGTTATTCCAATTTTCCCTTCATACTTTTACGGGCTTAGGACCGTCATAAATACTTTTTTGCTTACAACTTACAGATCACTGAGAAACTAATAAAAATCAAGATCTTTAAAAAAAGTCTGAATTAGATAAAGTATTTAAGGCGTTTTTTAAAAAATGGAATAAACTTATTTACAATGGTTTTAATTACCTAACCTACTTTTAAATGTTTATTTACAAGGTACGAGTAAGTACTTACACTTCCCGATAGCGGAGTAATTGTTCGAAATGCAAACCACTACGTTCAATGCACTAACGAGCACGTTTTAACTGATTGTCTTTCAGTTTGATTAGAGTGTCTCTGTCACGTCTCACGATATTGAAAGCGTCCACTATCACACTTATCGGGCCTGTGGGACTTGCGGGTTCAAAACCCCGCGATGACGGAGTGACTTCAAGTGTTGCGGCTCCGCGTAGAGCCGCCGGGCAGCATGGGAATCGTAATTAGCCCTGGCGTATAACTGCACCATAGCGACAAACTCTAAATTAGAAAAATTGTAATGACGATTCATTTTTGAAAAGATGTCGAACATTCTTTTTTTTTAAGTTTAACTTTGTGTTTCGATAGTACTACTGATGGGTAATCGCCCCGCCGCGGGAAAACAACCATTAAAATTTCACGGTGTATATAGGTCTTATCCGTGGCCGCTACTTTGAAAAAAAAAACAAAATGGCGGAAAAAAGTCCGGTCACGCTTCATACAAAAATGTTCCAAGCCCTGACTACCTTTTTCTTATTATTGCTATTATTTTATTCTATTCAATCTGACTTAAATATGACCTTATGTGAATTATTGTGTAGTGTTTATTTCTGTTAACTGGACGTCATAACGACTTCTAAACATACATATTTTATCAGAAATGTATTGTATTGTGTTTTGATTAGTTTTGACTCATTTATTATATTAATTCAATGTTTAAAAAACTCAACGGCAAATCAGGATTGTGCTTTGCGGTGCCCTTACAGGGTAGGGTTCATTCTTATTCTAATTCTTATTCTTTATTGCACACACAAAAATTAACAAACAGAAATGTACACAAAATTAAAATATATAGCTTATGTACAACGGCGAGCTTAACCCAGAATTGGGTTTTCTTACAGCAAACCATACTTGAATTGCGAGATTTGCAGGAGAGGAGGAGAACCTATGTGCACAAACAATACAGTTAGAAACTTAAACTAACTTATTTTATACACTATATAATCTAATACATACCATACAATATACGTAATACATACAATATATATACATATATATAAAGATACACTTACATATAAAACACTATTTACAAACTAAAATCATGCCGACAGGTAATGTTCCATTACTTTTTTCTTGAAAACATCTAACGAAGGGCTATCCCGCAAGGAGTGTGGAAGTGAATTCCAAAGGCGCACAGCACGAACAGTAAAAGAACCATCATACCGACTTGAGGAGTGGGGAGGGAAACGAAGGAGAAGAGATGAAGATGAGCGACAAGGTTTACCTCTAGGAACTAGAAATTCGAAGCGCTCCCGAAGATACGAAGGAGCTTTAGGATTATGGAGAATAGAAAAGAGAAAAGAGAGAGTGTGTGAATCTCGACGCTGCCGAATAGGTAGCCACTTCAGCTGCTTTCGAAATTCCGTTACATGGTCGTACTTTCGAAGCCCGAAAATGAAGCGTATACACAAATTCTGCAGACGTTCGAGCTTATCAAGAAGTTCCTCAGTCGCATCAAGGAAACAGACATCAGCATAGTCTAGAAGAGGAAGAAGAAGAGACTGAACAAGAGTAATTTTTGTCTGAAGTGGCAGGAACTTCTGAAGACGCTTAAGTGACCGATACGAACAAAACACGCTTTTTTTTTTTTTTTTTTTTTTTAGGATGGGAAATCATCAAATGACTTCTCTCACTCTGGGCGGAGCGGGAGGGAGTGTCAGACTCTTACTGACTAAAACCCATCCATGTTCCTTCCTCGCCCTTTACGTTCCGGGGCCGCGGTATCTCTTTCGAACAGTCCCGCAACCCCGGCAGGCTTCGGCCCTTGCGGGCCCCTCTCTTCTGCTGACATCTCTTTGAGGCGCGCGTGGAACACGAACGCGCCGTCGACACGGCCTGTCGTCACTAGACGGACGGACGGCTAGCTAGCCCATAGCTTACCGTCCACAGGCCCGCATCTACGGTGGCCGGTAGCCACCACGTGGCCCCCGACGCCCGGTGCGTCTCGAACAAAACACCCTCCTGCTTACTTCAGCAATGTGAGCGTGCCAAGATAGGTTGCAGTCCAAGAACACACCTAAGTCTCTAACTTTTTTGGAGTAGGCTATAGCGACACCATCGAACATAACAGGCGGGAGGGACTGATGATTTAATAAATTGACGAAGTATCTGCCACCAATAATGAGAGCTTGTGATTTAGTTGGGTTAACTAGTAGTCCAAAGTTTTTAGCCCATAGACTGATGTTTTGAAGATCATTATTGATGGCGTCGATGGCTCCTGGAAGCTCTTCGAGCTTAAAATGGCGATAAAGCTGCAGGTCGTCTGCATAGAGATGATAATGGGCAGTTAATATCCTAGTGATAGCGTTAATAAAAACAGAGAAAAGAAGAGGAGAAAGCACGCCACCCTGAGGAACACCCGCAGAAAGATCGCACCAGTCTGAGCAAGCCTCATTCAAGTGCACCGACTGCGAGCGACCCCGAAGATACGAATCAAACCAAGCAGTCACAGAAGGAGATACGTTTAAAGAAGAAAGGATACCTAAGAGGATGTCAAAATCCACTGAATTAAAAGCACTGCTGAAGTCCAATAGAACCAATACCGTAAGGAGCCGGTTTTCCATAGCCAATCGGATGTCGTCAGTTATTTTAAGAAGGGCTGATACTGTGCTATGGCCAGGACGAAATCCAGACTGGTAAGGACTAAGCAGGCTATTAGAGAAAAAGTAATGAGAAAGCTGATTATTAACAACGCTCTCAAGGACTTTGGACAGAATTGGAAGTATGGAAATAGGACGAAACTGGGATACTGAAGAGGGATTTGAGACTTTGGGAAGAGGCATAACGTAGGCTTTCTTCCAAGCAGAAGGAAAGGAGCCAGTAAAGAGGGAATAGTTAACAATGTGTAATATAACAGGAATAAGGTCATCAAGGATAGGAAGAAGCATCTGAAGTTGGAGACCATCATCACCCACCGCCTTTGTGGAAATAGATGTAATTACTCGGAGACTGATCAATAACTTTATAAACAATATCTCCACGCAGATAGATAGCGACACCCCCACCCCCCTTGCCTGTTCTGTCATTGCGCACAAGCTTGTAGCCGGGCAATGAATACTGGGTTGAAGGAAGAGGCGGTTTGAGGAAAGATTCAGAGACCAACACAGCATGAGTAAGATCTGAGTCAAATGAGGATAACAAATCGGCATGATGGGCTGGAATGCTTTGCGCATTAATATGGACTGCATTGAAAAAAAATTTATACCCAAAAAAAGTAGAAGAAAGTTGGTCCCGTAAGTGTACAGAATCATCATTAAATGCACTACGCATAGCTATCGTCAGATGAACAAGAAGAAGAACAGGAAATAAAACTGTCATCGATGTTATCCATCATGACAGATAAATACAATTTTATATATAAAAAAATAAATAAATACACAGTAATACTTAATTACTCAAAGCAAATTCAAAATAAATGCTGAATTATCTAACAATTAATTTTATTGAGGATCCTCGATGCACCTTTTCACCAAAACAAAGATTAAAATGCTTGTATCCAAGGCATAAAAATAAATCAAACCAAATGGGAACAGTTTCCGAACGAGTACACTAAAGTCATTTCATTGTGTTCAAAACGTCAAAACAGGATATAAATAAAAATAATGACTGACCGACACACAAAATAAATAAATGAAAGTAGAAATCATATAAGTTGTGGGTGCTAACATTTTGCCTGCCTTCGCGATCTCTTGTCCACAGCAGGGTTGCTAGTGGGTGACGAAGCAACCTTCGCAGCCGAATCAGTAGATGTAGCCACCGGGAACCGCGCAACAAGTTGTTGAAGATCAGTAGCGGATTCAATCTTTCGGCGCGACTTGTCTGGGAGCAAGATGATAATTTTGCCCTCAGAGGTCCAACACTGCTTCACACTGAAGTGTTTGCGAGCGGCTAGAAACACATCGTGTCTAGGCTTAGTTAAAAACTCCGAGAGGACCAAACCAGAACCCTTTAGTTTCGTTTCGTTTTGTTGCGCCATACTTCACTGCGCAAATTGTAACTATGGAACCTAATAAGAAGAGGACGTGGCTTGCCTGAATCAACTCCCAAGCGATGGCAGGATGTAATAATAATAATAATAATAAACGTTTATTAAAGATAACTAAGATCCACTTTGTTAGTAGTACAATAACTTATAACTAGTATTAGTAACACAAACCTAATCTATTCGCCCTCTGCCTGACCCACGAATCGAGGTATCAATAATCATGTGAGCATTAATACATCGATTCATGTACAGACAGTCAAGTCTACTGGCTATCATGTTTAAAACGCTGTTGCGACTAGCCCGAACTCTGCTCAGCATTGACGCGCACCGCTTGCGCAGAGTAGCGTAGAAGCAATCGATGCGCGCCTCCGCAAACATACGAGATGCACTGCAGTGGCGGGGCAGCCGCAACATCGTCCTAAGCGCATTATTGTACTGTACCCGCAGGGCACTGTACGCTCTCTGAGTATAGACTGCCCACAGGTTGCAGGTGTAAAAAGATGTACAGAAGGCTCTGAAGAGAGTGATTTTTACCTCATTTGTACATCGGGCAAACCTGCGAGCAATCATGTTTGCTCTTACGGACAGGGCCCTACGTTCACGTTCAATGTCCATGTCATCCTTAAGGTCCTCGGTAACTAGATGACCCAGGTATCTGAACTGTCGTACCCTAGCCAACTCATCTCCATACAACTTTATAGGGGGCACGCTAGTGGGACACCTAGTACCAGCCCTAAAGACAACATATTCGCTTTTCTTCACATTATACTTCAAGCCATGACCATCTGCATAATTTTCACAAATTTGTAGCAATTTCCTAATGCCGCAAACCGAGGCGCTCAGCAGCACCATGTCGTCTGCATAGCTAATATTATTCACACACACATCATCTATGCGACAACCGACCCGCTGGCCACTGAGCTCCTCGATTAGGGCATTAATATACAAATTAAAAAGCCGGGGAGAGCTCAAGCCACCCTGTCTCACGCCACATTCCAACTTATACGGATCTGATAGGGTGCCTGCCCACCGTACATTATTACCTTGGTTGCTATACCAGTACTTTAAGATATTCACAAGTTCAGACGGTAGCCCTACTTCTAGTAACTTTTTCCATAGAATATCATAACAGACTAAGTCAAAAGCTTTGCTCAAATCAAGGAAACAGGCATACACAGGTGTGCCCCTGTGGGTATAGTACCTGACAGCATGCTTCATGCACAATATGGCACTTTCCGTCGACAGCTGAGATCTAAAACCGAATTGATTTTCATGTAGAACTATTGATTCAGCCAATTGTGCATCCAGCAAGCTGTCAAACACCTTTGCCACCACGGTAGCTAACGATATTGGCCTATAATTACTTTTGTCGGAGATGTCTCCCGTTCTATTTTTAACTATGGGCACTACAATTGTTTTCATTAACTGTTCCGGCAAGTAAGAGTGACTTATGCATAACGAATAAAACATAGCTAGTACTCGTGCGATATGAGGTCCGGCATGTTG
The DNA here is from genome assembly GCA_950022955.1 of Xestia ashworthii. NCBI lineage: Eukaryota > Metazoa > Arthropoda > Insecta > Lepidoptera > Noctuidae > Xestia > Xestia ashworthii. Next base: position 2,825,680 of record OX465574.1, on the reverse strand, counting down.
CAGATGCTCAATACTAAGACCGTCATGGCCAGGAGACTTTCCTCTTCTCATTTGTCGAATAGCTTGAGCCACAACTTTTGCTGAAATTTTTAGGTTCAACTCCACACTCTGGGGCTCAGTATTGAGCATCGACACAGACGGACCTAGCGGTGACCTAACAAAGAAGTGGTCCTTAAATGTATTGGCTATGTTCCCAGGATCCGAATGACCCTCAATACTCACGGGCAGGCCAGGCTTATAGTTCAATTTTCTAGTGTCTTTCCAAAAACCAGAGAAATTCTTATCTGAACATTGTGTCGATAACCTATCCATTTTAATTTGTTCTTTATGATCTTGACACCACTTCAGGCGTGATTTAAAAATCTTTCTACTTTCGCGCATCGTATCATATATTAATCCTGTTTTCGGCTTGCCATGATCAACCCAGTCCCGAAACATAAGCTTGGCCGTCCCGTGAGCTTCACTCACATGTCTGTTCCATCCTATTACACATTTACTTCTGTGTTGCCTGTGTCCCCGATATGAAACCTTCGCAGATTCACGTAGGGCGGCCACTATATTACAATACATTTCATCCAGTAAATGTTTATGACTCTGGTCACAACATGTTTTGTCCCCACACTTAATAAAATCATGTGGAAAATCAATTAATCTTAATAGCTCATGACAATATTCCCTATATTCATGTATTTGACTCATGTTCCTATTGCCCCACCTTACTTCGCAATTTACATCATATTTATTTGCATCATACAGGTTAGATAATATGGGAGTAATGGCGTCAAATTTACATTCCAAGTGTAGAGGAAAGTGATCAGACCACAATGTTTCATAGTTTATACTAACATCAATGACAGCATTAAATGCAGACTTAGTGACTAAACAATGGTCTAACCAGCTTGACGTCCCATGAGCATCACTTATAAAAGTGTAGGAGCCTGAGTCCACACCCAACTTGTCCACATCAACACAAATCAGTTCATGTTCGGTACAAAAATTAGTCAATTCGTCGAAAAATAGCCCATTTGGATGAGAATTAAAGTCACCTAAGACAAACACAGATTCCACGTCCTCAATGTCGATTATAGCACTCACCAGTCCCAAGCATTCCGTAAAATGCACCGTATTTTCAGCCTTCTCAGTAGGCATGTAAACACTCATCACCATTATGGTTCTACTATTAGACACAATTTTGATAGCACATACCCTGTCAATGTAATGTCCGAAGAAGAGACGTTTTCGATCTTCATCTCATCCATCAAAGTTAGGATGGCCTGGGAAGTGCAATCTTCATCCTTCTGCTCAGGAAGACCATGTAGGAGTAGAACTTGCCTGCGAGACGCCATTTCATGCCGGTCCAAGCCTACAGTCAGCAACTCCATCTGAGTCTTCAGCGCGCTCATAGTTTTCCAGATGAAGCACTTGAAATCCATGAAGTCCCGAGAGAGGCTGGCTACTGTCTTGTGTGACGCCTCATTACTGCTGACATTCTTCAAGTCCTCCTCATATGTGTCCATCCGTTTAGTAAAAGTGGTAGTTAGCTCCTCCATACAATTTGACAGCTTGGCATACAAGTCCATTTTTGATCATTTGTGTCTGTTCACGTTTGTTGAGAGGAATATGGTGGTTTATAAGTGCAGTGAATGCATGCGAGGATAAACCAAAGTTTTAGTGCAAAGGCAACATACAAAATTATAATAAACTATTTTAAATAATGAAATTAAATGAGAGCTCTTTTAAAGTTGTGTACACCTAAGCTACCCTCACAAAAAAAAAAAAAAAAAAAACAGTAATATTGTAAAATGTAATGTGCATGAGAGCAAATAAATGAGTAAATAAACGTACCTCCTGTCTTCAATCGATTTAGAATGTTGTAATTACCCGATTTAATCTCGCAGGCCCGGCTGTTGCAGAGGAACCTAAACCACGCTTGCGAAGAACAAAATTAGAAGACTCAATACCAGCCGACCAAAAGACAAACCAAATATCGGACTCGAAAATTATCGGAGCCACTCAAAATCGTACGTTAAAACATATTATTAAATTCCAAAAACCTTACAAATGTGAAATATGCCACTATAAGTTCATTAAAAAGGATGGTTTAACTACACATATGCGTTCACACACTGGTGAAAAACCTTACAAGTGTGATATATGTCAGCGTAGTTTCAGTCAAAAGATACATTTAACAAAACATACCTACTCGTACACACACCGGTGAAAAACCTTACAAGTGTGATATATGTCAGCGTAGTTTTAGTCGAAAGTTTCTTTTAAAAAATCATACCTATTCATACTCACACTGGCGAAAAACCTAACAAGTGTGATATATGTCAGCGTAGTTTTAGTCGAAAGTTTCTTTTAATACATCATATTCGTACTCACACTGGCGAAAAACCTTACAAGTGTGATATATGTCAGCGTAGTTTCTGTCAAAAGATACAATTAACAAGTCATACTCGTACACACACCGGTGAAAAACCTTACAAGTGTGATATATGTCAGCGTAGTTTCAGTCAAAAGATACATTTAACATGTCATACTCGTACACACACCGGTGAAAAACCTTACAAGTGTGATATATGTCAGCGTAGTTTTAGTCGAAAGTTTCTTTTAAAACATCATATTCGTACTCACACTGGCGAAAAACCTTACAAGTGTGATATATGTCAGCGTAGTTTCAGTCAAAAGATACATTTAACAAAACATACTCGTACACACACCGGTGAAAAAACCTTACAAGTGTGATATATGTCAGCGTAGTTTTAGTCGAAAGTTTCTTTTAAAAAATCATATTCATACTCACACTGGCGAAAAACCTAACCAGTGTGATATATGTCAGCGTAGTTTCAGTGATAAGTGTACATTAACCTTTTGACCGCCACAGTCGCTTATAGACGACAAACCAAAATGAGCCTTGCACGCCACGGTCGCGCCTGCGTGACCGAACTTTAAACGTAAATAAATGCCATGAAACCGCATTGTTTTGTTTATTTCCCTTGTTAACTATGTACCTTGACTCTTCTTAATTTATTTGCAGTGAATTGCTTTCGTTAGATTTTATCCTTAGTAACGTAAAATGACAAAATAGAAAACCAGTCATAAAGTTCGAAAAACACAGTGCCCTCAACGCCACAGTCACCATAACAGGACACGTAGTGATGTAGGTAGCAGTCAATATAACAAGAATATCGACCTCGACGGCAACCTACGTTATATTTAATTTACTCTGAATTCTGCACTAGTAAATAAATAAAACATTTGCTATTAAACTTTTATTTTTGAGAAATCAAGAAATTTTATAAAACTGAACTGCGCGCTCTATAAAAGTCGAGTATTAGTTGATTATCGATAAATTGTGATGACTGTAATGCCCATCTCTATCACACCGTTGTAATGTCTGTGCCGGGGACGCCACAGTCTTCTATATTTGACAGTCCCATGACGTCAAATGCGTTTTTTCTTAAATAGAGTAGTTCCTTTACTGTTATTAAATTGTAATAATAATGGATGCGGCCATCCATTATTAACCTTTTATTTTATTGCTTACGTCGGATTAATCCAACAAATATTTTCGGGTCCATGACGATTTCGTCAGGGTCGTATATTTACGACCAAAATACCGCAGCTCGTTTAATGTACTTTTTTTTATTTAATATTTTTTTAATTTTGGACGCTCTTAATGTGCACGTCTTTCTACATCGTTCTCACATATATGTATAATCACACTGCACATGAATAATGTAACCAAGATTTTGTAAAAATACATTGATTTAAAAGAGTGTCCATGGAGATTCTTGCCCGTTCTTCTCCATAGAGATCTACGCTAGGGAATGGGCAACTCTAGTACTTTCTCAAGTTATTATGCCTTGTGACTGTGACTGTAGCTTTGATTTTATTTGTATTTTGACATTCAAAAGTGCCATAATGGTCTAGTTGAAATAAATGCTTTGACTTTGAGTTTGAGTTCTAGATATAATGATGCCTAAGAGCATTTTCCTGTTAGAATACCAACCGGCAAAACTCAGCGATGCAAAATATGAGCAGCAAATAAAAACGGTCTGACACTCGTTAAAAGTGCTAAGTTTATCTGTGCGTAGACCGCAGTGTTGCCACCTTAGCCATTTTCGGGCTAGATCTAGCACTTTTTACTGTAGGTAAACTCGTTTTAGGGTTCTGTAGCCAAATAGCAAAAAAACGGAACCCTTATGGATTCGTCATGTCTGTCTGTCCGTCCGTCCGTATGTCACAGACACTTTTTGCGAAACTATAAGAACTATGCTGTTGAAACTTGGTAAGTAGATGTATGAACCGCATTAAGATTTTCACACCAAGATAGAAAAAAAAAATTGGGGTTTCCTATACTTAGATCTGAAACTCGATTTTTTTTTTTCATCGAACCCATACGTGTGGGGATATATGTATAACTAGCTATCAATCAATATAGGTCGTAGCGTGATTACCAAAAAAAATATGTAAAAATATATCAGGGTATAACAAAGTACTGTAACTATGGGACCAATCCTGAAATCGCGAAAAAAATCAGCTGTTCAGTACATTAGGCGAACATAAATGTACTGGACAGCTGTTTTTTTTCGCGATTTCAGGTTTGGTCCTGTCACCGTAAAATTGTCAAACACGTTAGATTGTAATCTCTCGAGCGAGGTTGTAAACTCTCTAAATATTGTCAACTGAACATACGGAAGTACCTCTGCCCCCATAATCGGGACTTGGGGCACCCCCCCGGTAGGTTAGTTAGGTTCCTTGAAACCCTGCACACGGAAATACCCTGGACCCCGCGAAGCGGGACTCCGTCGACTACGCTTTTTAGGGGAATATAAAGTGTTTTAAGGTTAGTTTATATTAATCGGTATTTCTCAAGAATGGTACATTATCTTTCCATGGGAGTAGTACCATTGGGCAAGGGGGACCCCTACTTCCCTCCACACCGCGTGAGTTGACTACCATCGCATGCATTTCACGAAAAATAATGAGTTTTATTGTAAGCAGTATGTTCGTTTGACAATATTTCGAGAGTTTACAATCTTTAGTTATTTTACAATCTAACGTGTTTGAGAATTTTACGGTGACAGTCCCATAGTAAAAGTTATTTCTTATCATGAGCACAATCACGTGTTTAAGGTGAAAGCGTCAGGGTAGCCCGCGAAATTCAAATTTTCTTACGTTTTTGCAATTTGCAGGCTAGTGGTACTCAAAGCTCATTTAAGTCGAGGAACGATTTTTTCAAAGCAAGTCGTTCCTTGACTTTAAATATGAACTTGAGGGTTGTATTGATGATTGTTCGTATACGTTTTACAGTCATGCGATTTTTTTAACTTCATACATTTGAATTTCACGGGCTACCCTGACGCTTCCCCCTTAAGGGGGATGCTCCAAGGTAGCCCGCGAAATTCAAAGTTTCTTACGTTTTTTGCAATTTGCAGGGCAGTGCTAAGGTACTATGTTGATAAAAATATCGGTCGCCACTGTAAGACGTATTAAGTTACAGAATTATAATCATAAAATTCGAAGATGGACTTTGACCGTGAAAAATTCTTTCATCGACTCTTATGAACTTGGAGGGTTGTATTGATGATTTTGATAATTATAATTCTGTAACTTAATACGTCTTACAGTCGCTACCGATATGTTTTTCAACATACAACTTAGCACTGCCCTGCAAATTGCAAAAAACGTAAGAAATTTGAATTTCGCGGGCCACCCTGACGCTTTCACCTTAAAACCCACATTGGCAACAAGAACAATACAATACACATAACAGCTAACGAAAGTAAAAACCAAATGCTGAATGTAAAAATTATTAAGTATCGTATACTAATTGTGTGTGTGTGTGTGTGTGTGTATTTTTTAATGTGTGTATTAAAAATGGTGTGAACAATCACACCAATTTCTACTACCTGTTTAATTAAAAGACTGATTTTCTATAAAATGATTTATTTTATCTTTCGTGAACTACTTTAAAAACATATCAAAATGGCGGAAGTTAATCCGGCCAAAAAATTCAAACCCATATTAGATATTTAGGTACCTGTTTTAGATTCTTTTGTGATAAAAAAATACGATTACATGTCTCATTTATTATGTAATACTGGCTTTATAATGTCCTTATACTGTATTCAAAATTCTTTCTTATTCTATGTAACTAGGTTACCTATACTTCATAAAATAACATAACTGAAGAAACACGTCTTTTCTTTTCTATTAAACAAAATTACAACAAATCGTTATATTTGCAATATCATTTATTAATATTGAAATCAAATTTCTCATATTTACAAAAGTTTTCCACAGAAACAGAATATCTGTCATAAAGGACAAAGCGGGATGAAATAAAACTCTTGTATTATACAAGAGTTTTATAATAGAAGATTTAATGATATGTGTCACAGTTTCGGCGTTAAATCTACAATTCAAAACAACAATCGATAAAACTGAGTCAATACCATCACAGCACTATGTTCATTCATGACGTACCTACTTGTCACCGTAAGACGACAAGTGGCGTAGCTGGCAGGACTTTTTTCATTTGCTCGCCTCAGCTATGCGATTCACTAACAGACTCATCACAGATGCTAACATCGACGAGTTCACCGATGTGACATCGTAAATATCGCTTTTGAAAACAACATTGATAAAATCCGTATTCGGTAAGCTACTCTAGCTCGTCGACGATCTACTCATCGATGAAAAGTAAGACGATGACAGTGTTGCTATGTTTAATCTAGAGTATAATCGAGAAAATCTCGACCAACCTATTTTGAAGTTATTTCGTCATTATAAATTAATACAACTGCACAATACGTATGTCTATGTGACGTTATATTTATTATGCAACGAATATTTAATTAAATATATCATTTTCAACTTGGAAAATAATTATTTTTGATATTAGCAATAAATTATACTAATCTTTGACAATTGTTGTGTTAACCTACTAATATAATATCTAATCTGTGGTGTTAATTTGTGTTATTTATTATTTGTTGGTTATGTATTTCAAAACAATTATAGTTTTTTTTTTATCAAAATACGAAATTCCAAAGTTCCAAGTGGTTATAGGTGCCTAAAGTGGACTGAAAAAAATTATGCACCCCAATCGTATAGCGTTCTACTTGTTCTTTGTTTTCGTTTGGTTCTAAACCTACCGAAAGTAAGTACACAGTAACATTTCTATTTAAATATACAGCACAGTTTCTGGAACTACATATAAGTAACCAAATATTTATCTTTTAGTGTCTCGCAACGCAGCTCCTTCGTTAAACCACCTGGAAAAGCTAGTAAGCTTTTTGGAAAGCAACCATGCTTAGCCCCTAAGACGACCCACTGACCTAGTTATGTTATGGGCCGTGCTCGCATTTGCAGTCGTCAGGCATGGTCCGAAATAAAAACAGCCCTGAACAGTGATGGTAGTCGGTGTACGAAAACATCGGAACAGTGGTATAAGGTTAGTAATTAAATGTATTTGTGTTTGTACACTGTTGCATTGAGTAGGTAGCCGTCTACAGTATAGTATCATTTTACATTGGCAGCCCCTGTGTATGTTCTTTATTACTTAAGTAGTATTAACTACAGGCATGTACTGTAACTTTACGCTAGGTTTCAAATTGCAACGTCAAACCAAACCGAGCAAACAGATGTTCTATTTATTTAATACATCAAATCATATACTTAATTCTTACTTGTGTTGCAGTACTGGAAGGACCAAAAGGAGCAGATAAGAGGAAGTACAGCTTAATTGCAGCCACGAGAGGGTGCACTGGTAGTGGTATAGAGGCCAGAAATCAGTGAAATAGAATTGAAAATCCATACCATTACGGGACGAGAAACTTTTGGTTGCAAGCAAAACTCTTGATTGCCCAAGCGATTAGTCGACAAGTAGAAGGCCTTCAGGCTATGGCTCAGGCTCTAGATAGAATAAGTAGTGCAATTCAAGATTTAATAAATAAATAAAATGCATGTTAAAAAAAGATTGTTTTATTTATTATTAATTCTATTAAAATGACTTTTCCTAGGTACATATTATTTTTCAACACACTTGCTCATAAAGTGGCTCTAATTTCACCGCAATTAGGCACATAATGACACCTGTAATCAAACTGTGACTTTTTCATTGCTATTATTCACAAGTGAGTTATAGGGTTTTTTTTTATTGGTTGAATTGCTTTGTTCTTAAAAAAGTTTCGATACAAAAAAGATCGTGTTCAATAGTACAAATAAATTAATGTACCTATTGCTTGCTCATTTTATGTAACTTCGTATCTACATAGATAATTTCAACTTATAAGTTTTTAATAAATAAAACTTTCAATGAAATGTAACTTTTGTTTTCTCTGTATTAAATAAAACTTTGAATTCCCCATTTCGTACGTGGCTAAAACGCTATCCGCGAAAAGCCAAAAAAAAAGAAACCTCATTCTTTTAGTCTATGGCCGATCGCCATTGTTAGACGCGCGCGCATAGGAAAACTGAGTAATTATATTTCATCAATCATTATTAATATACTTAGTTAGTTATAATCCTACTGATCCTATATTATATTCCAAATTCCGTTATATTTCGTTAATATTTGATAAATTCCAGTTTCCCTACCTTTAACTTTACCTTCCTAAACATGACATCGTCTAAATGCACAAACCGTGCGAAGCCAGGAAAAAAAAAAAAAACTGATTAATTATTCCCGCCATTGCGAAAAAAATTTCACAACTCGTTTTCAACAAATTATAGTTATTTTTAGTATTATTTTATTCTCAAGTGTGTTGAAAAACGTCGTATGATACACGTGTGTGTTGATGATTACCGTCCTTGGCTCTCTTAAGAACCTCGCCTAACGGCTCGGGTCTCAATGGCGCCTCGGCGGTAATCACCAACATTACACACTTGTACCATAATGTACTATTGTTAGACTACACATTAATTTTATCTTTACAATAAGTTTAAAAAACATCCATTTTCTATATTTTATGATGAACAATACACCTTACTATTTAACATACACTATATTTTTTAATAAACAAACTGTCTTATAACCTGAATTAGTAATATCATAAGTACTCGCTACTAATCCATATGGACTCTTGTTCGAAATAAAGTTTTTGATTTATTGATTGATAAGTCTATTGTTAGTGTTAACTTGTCCACGTCAGTCTATTAGTTAGACGACCTCGAGCAAGACGTCCACTGTCCAAATCACTGATAGAGTTCTGACTTTCTTGTTGTAGTAACCGGATCACAATTCTCCTGGAGAAACTTCTGTTTGATTGTAAATGTTATGTCACACACAACAGGCTTTAATTTCACACCATCTCTGGATCGTATTGAAGAACATGATGAACCAAAAGCCAGCTAAAACTGCCTTTATCCAATGGTTCGTTATGCAGTATTTTATGCAGTGGCATGCAGAACATTATAGTATGCTTCCCGTCATCCAGGCTCATGGTTGCTACATGGAACCATCATGTATGACCTAAGAGCAAAACCGGAGTCCCCTGAAATACAAATTTTCAAATTCAAATTTGAAATTCATTATAGGTGTGATTTTTGGTACATTTTACATGAGATCTTAAAACTAAAAAATAGTTCCTCAAAAATCTACCTACCTACATTAAATAGGAATTTAATTTTACAATAATATTGAACTTCTCATAAAATCTAAGTAAAGGATCATCATCATCATCATCATCATTTCAGCCGAACGACGTCTACTGCTGGACATAGGCCTCCCCCAAGTGTCGCCACATTGACGATAAGGATAGACAATTTAAAATATTATCTAAGTACTCGTATCTAACAAAAATAAATAGCCAGATGGTTTGATTCTTGAAAGTAGCTTAGTAAAAAATAAAAAATAGGTAGGTACTTACTTTTCTTTGAGAATTTCCCTTTTGTTTGTATTTTGAGGAAATCTTATGTGTACTTTTTAATTAGGTATAACTGGGAGGTTCATGGCATCTTTTATGGTTCTTACAGCCCTCGAGGTAGATGCTTGCAGATATAGGTTCTTGCATTCTCACATATTTTTTGGTAACTCCCACTATCTAAAAATGCGAGAGTGCATAAAACCTGGAAAGAGAGTAAGTTTTAAACATTTTTCCACTGCAGGTACCTATGGTAATTTATAATAAGTAAGTATATTAATTTAGTAGTAATACCTTGGTTCGGTTGCTAATTCCTCGACGTTTCAACATTGTTATGCCACCAGAAATATCTTTTTCCAATTGTGTAATTAGCTCTACAGTCAACCTAGCTTATATCCGTAGTAAGATCCACATCCACGTTTCACATGTGCCTGACCTCTGACGTCTTTTTTTCTAAATTATCTTGACGCTAAACTTCGTCCAACAAAAAAATCATACAAGAAAGACGAGACTGAGAGACTGCCATCTAAAACATTAAAAACAGGCATTTATACGTTTCAGGAATTATTACGATATACAAAACAATTGTTGCGAATGTTTGTATAATTAGTAATCTGTGGTTTTAATGTTAGGTTTATGGTAAAAGCATCAGTTTTTATAATCTCTGGAAACTTGTATCTATGGTCAGATCCAATAAAAACCTGTAAGGACGACGATGTATTTTTATTACCTACTTATTACCTGCAAGAGTATATTTAATCCAAGGAAGTTGTACACACAACACACAACAACTGGCGACCGTGACACCGTGTTTTCAATAGTCGGTAATGAAATACAGTCAGATGGATCTCATGAAGCTGTCGCGGGAGCGCGACCAGTTACGGCGTGTGTTCACCCGACACGAAGTGGCGGCTAACACCATCACTGACTTTGAGTTTCTCCAAGAAAAAATGAAGAAGATTGAGATTCTCGACGAAGCGATTAAGGAGAACATGCTTAGCGCAGAAGATTTCGACCAAACATTGTACGAAAAAGAATGCGACACTTGCGACTCTTACACAAGAAAATGGCTTGAGTTAAAATCAAGATGGCCAAAAACGGAACGAGTTATTGAAAATAAGCATTACGAGACAAAACCGCATTTAAAATTGCCGAAGCTTGAAATTAGGAAGTTTGATGATAACCCCAAAAATTGGTTGGCATTTTGGAGCCAATTCGAAAAAATACACAACGATGGGAATTTACAGGCTCAAGACAAGCTGCAATACTTATTACAAGGGATGGCGGAAGGTTCACAGGCGCAAGCTTTCGTCTCAAGTTACCCAGCTTCAGAAGAAAATTATACTAGCGTAATCAAGACTCTACAGAGGCGTTATGGAAGAGAAGAGATACTAATAGAGATTTACGTTAGAGAATTGTTAAATTTAGTATTAAAGAAAGACAGCGTTAAAGTTCAAGTTTTATATGATAAAATAAGTGTAAATTTACAAATACTTGAGTCATTAGGCATATCAAAAGGTAAATATGAATGTATGCTAGTACCGTTAATTGAGTCAGCACTTCCTGATAAATTATTAATTGAATGGGCTAAACTACCCCTTAATAAGGAGCCAAAACTCAACCAGCTATTAGAATTCATTCGTAAAGAGGTAGAAGCAGAAGAAAGATGCAACTTAGCACGTGTGGTAAGCAACACAGACACAGTACCAACTGCTTCATGTTTAGTGTCAAAAGAGGTAAGCACGGGAAAATCCAACGACCAAAACAACCAAAAAGATGGTAAGGAACTTTGTTATTTTTGTGATAAATCTCATAACTCGTTAGAATGTGGTAAAATTAGTACTATTAGTCTAGAAGAGAGAAAGGAGGCTCTCAAAAAGAAGGGTGGGTGCTATATTTGTCTTAAAAGAGGACACATGGCAAAAAAGTGTAAAGCTTATGTAAAATGTTTGTCTTGCAGCAAACGGCATCATGTTATTCTTTGTCCTAACATGAAGTCTCAGGGGCCAACCTGTGAACAGAAAAAGAAACCGAATACTGATAATACTCTTGAAGACAAGCCGGATAAATCTGAAAAAGTAGAAGTAATTAGTAATTATACAAGTAATAATAGAACAACTTTATTACAGACCTTGGTTGTCAAAGTTTCCTGTAACAACCAAGAGAAGAAGGTGAGGGCGCTTCTAGACTCCGGTTCACAGAGAACATATGTAAAGGCTGAGCTGACAAAAGAACTAGGACTAAAGGTAACTGGCAGTGAAAGTCTTGGACATTCACTGTTCGGAAGTGTAAAGAAGACAGCACAACCACACCGACTCATTGAACTCCAAGTAAGTGATCTAGAAAATACATACCAGACCACAATGACAGCGTTGGAACAAGATGTACTTTGTGGTACATTACCGAAAGTACAAGACCCCAACCTAGTAAAAATATTACAGAAAATGAAAATTAGTTTGACTGATCCTAAGGAGCAGCTATCAGAAATAAGTTTATTAATTGGTTCCGATTATTTAGGGTCAATTTTGAAATCTAATTTTGTCCATGTAACAGACAGTCTGGTGGCTATTCCTACAAAGCTTGGCTGGACATTACAAGGTCCCATTCAAGGTGTTTATAACACAACAGTCAGTTCTAATTTTGTATCAACCATTCCAGAAGATAGCTTAGAATTTATGTGGAATATAGAAACACTAGGTATAAAAGATCCATATAAAAAGGAAGAACTATCTCAGACAGAAATATTAAAAGATTTCAATGATAAAATTTCAGTAAACAAGGAAGGACGTTATGAAGTAGGATTGCTGTGGAAAGACAGACCAGAGCTAGAGTCTAACTATGACCAAGCATACAGAAGACTAGTGTCTACAACTAAGAAGTTAGAAAATATAGGAAAACTAGAAGAATACAGTGAAGTTTTAGAACAATGGAAAAAAGAAGGTATTATCGAAGAGGTACAAGAAAATAACAAAAATAAAGGCCACTACTTACCTCACCATGCAGTGATCAAACTGGAGAGTACCACAACAAAGATCAGGCCAGTATTTGACGCTTCCTGTAAGGACAAGAATAAAAATTCCTTAAATGCCTGTATAGAGAAAGGAACAAACCTTATAGAAGTTATACCGAAGTTACTGACCATGTTTAGAACAGGTATTTTTGGAGTTATATCAGACATAAGAAAGGCATTCTTACAAATAGCTGTTACAGAACCAGATCGAAAATATTTAAAATTACTATGGTGGAAGGATCCAAAGACCAGAGAGGAAATAGTTACTTATCAACATACAAGGGTCCCTTTCGGCGTCGCGTGCAGTCCCTTCATACTGGCGGCTACAATTAACCACCACCTCGACAAAAATGTGGATACTTACCCGGAAACAGCAACACGATTGAAAGAATCCTTCTACGTAGACAACTGTGTGACAAGTTTTGATTCTGAAAAAGAAGTTAATAGATTCAGAAGAGAAGCCATAGAGCTAATGGGAAAAGGAAAGTTTGAATTAAGAGGCTGGATGACAAACATACAAGACCAGAAGGAAAGGCTGGAAGATGAAAGATCAGTTTCAGTATTAGGAGTACAGTGGAACAGACGGAAAGATGATCTATGTTGTACCGTAAATTTAAAAACTGTACCTAAAGATATCACCAAGAGAGACTTACTCTCTATTACCCAACAGATATTTGATCCAGTGGGATTCTTGTCACCTACCACATTAGTTCCAAAATTGATAATTCAAAAGGCGTGGATGTTGAATACTGGTTGGGATGAGAAGATACCTGTAGAGCTGGAGAATGAATACAAAGACTGGATAAAAACCATCGACTGTATCAATAGATGCAGAGTCCCTAGACGCCTCGCAGAAGCATCACTACAAGACTGCAAGGTACAAGTTCATGTGTTTTGTGATGCGAGCAAGGACGCATATGCTAGCTGTATTTTCCTTCGCACTGAATGGAGAGGAGAGGTAACAGTAAGACTTGTTATAGCCAAAAGTAGAGTGGCACCTATCAAGAGACAAATGACGCTGCCAAGACTAGAACTGATGGGTGCACTAATAGCCTCTAGGCAATATCAAGAAATCATAAAATCAGGCCTACTCCAACACTGTAAAGATTACAAAGTATTCTGCTGGACAGACTCTGCTGTAGTACTGGCATGGGTGAAAAGACAAGAAACATGGAAAGCTTTCGTCACAAACAGAGTCAAAGAAATATGTACGAACACAAGTAAAGATTATTGGAATCACATACCTGGCATTTCCAATCCTGCAGACTTACCTTCCCGTGGCTGCAACACGAAGAAGCTGCTAGAAACCCAATGGTGGTTGGGTCCACAATGGTTGTACCTGAAAGAAAAAGAATGGCCAAAGACTTGTAGTACATTAACAAAAAGTGAAAAAGAGGTTTTAGAGAGTGAACAAAGCAAAAGCACATCAGTACACATAGAGATAAATACAGAAGTCTTCAGCAATAGATTATTGTATTTCAACAAATATACTAAGATAGTAAGACTAGTGGCAAGACTACTAAGAATGAGCTTTAGAATCAGAAAGCAATACAACATTACTTCTACTCATATAGGATATGAAGAGTACAAGAATGCTGAAGAAACACTAATAAAGTTAATACAAAGAGAGACATACATTGAGGAGATCATGAATAAAAAGCTGAAAACTACAGAAGAAGAAGGTATTCTAAAAATAAGGACAAGGTTAGAATACAGTAATGAAAACAGAGACTTTATATATCCAATATTATTACCAGGCAAAAATGAAATAGTGAAACGGATGGTTCAACAAAAACATGAACAGATGAACCATGCAGGATCTTCAACCTTGATGACTAGTTTAAGAAATAATTATTGGATAACAGGAATTAGAAGATTGTCAAACAAAGTAGTATCGCAATGCATAATCTGCAAGAGGTTTAAAGCAAGACATTATGAAGTTCCAGAACCACCTCTTCCAAAGGATCGGATTTGCAATACTACAGCATTTGAAGTAACAGGAATAGATTTAGCAGGACCACTCTTTCTGAAAAATAATAACAAGTGTTGGATTGTGCTGTTTACATGTGCAGTTTACAGGGCCATACATCTAGAACTCACCGACTCCGTGTCAACAGCTAACTTCATAATGGCATTACGAAGATTTATAAGCAGGAGAGGGAGGCCGAGAATTGTCTACACAGACAACGGGACAAATTTTGTGGGCACTGCCAACCTGCTGCATGATGTGGACTGGAAGGAAGTAGAGAACTGCTTCGACATTCAGTGGAAATTCTCCGTACCAGCAGCTCCGTGGTGGGGAGGTTGGTGGGAAAGGCTTGTTAGAGTGGTGAAGGATATGCTACGCAGGATATTGGGGAAAGCTTCAGTTGACTGGGTAGAGCTTTCAACTATATTATGTGACTGTGAAGCAACAATCAACAACAGACCTTTAACTTATGTGGAAATGGGAGACATGAGACCTTTGACACCCATGTTGTTCCTTCAAGGTTTACCTACTAATGAGACACCAGACTTAGATCAGATTGATCACAAGAATCTAAATATTCGATACAGATACCTACAACAGTTACGAGAAGATTTCAGGAAGAGATTTAAAAGTGAATATTTAGGATTATTAATAAGTAAAGGAAAGGAAACCAGAAAAGAACCCAGAGTCGGAGAAGTAGTTTTGGTAGAGACAGATTCCAAAAGATTGCATTGGCCTATTGGCATAATAAAAGAGGTTTTTGCAGGCAAAGATGGTTGCACGAGGTCAGCTAGAGTGCAGACAGCTTCAGGTGAAAAGGTAAGACCTTATCAAAAGTTATATCCTCTAGAAGTCTCAGCAGCATCTCAAGAGTGGATGAACAACCTCCCTGAGAGCATTGGTGCCAAGCTCGGTCCAGAGCTACAGCATATGGAGTCATCAGATGATGATGGTACTCAGTGTCCTACATCTGCCCCCCCTACATCGACTAGGTCGGGTCGGACAATAAAACTACCTTTCAGATTCCTAGATTAATTTATTTCATAATATTCATGGTTGAGTTTCGGTTCTTTTTTTTTTGTTTTTTTGTCTAAAGTTTTGATCTCCATCTGAGACTGCTTACAGTGTAATTTACTTGATTGTTTAATACTTACACTAAATAAAAAATACTCATTGTTTCTAAGTGCAGTAAACGAGTTTGTGCATTAGGTTGTAATTTTAGAATAGCTAGATACAATGTTTGTGATTATATAACGTTTATACATATGTACACCTATTTCATTGTGCCCCGGGAGTGATGTTGCGAATGTTTGTATAATTAGTAATCTGTGGTTTTAATGTTAGGTTTATGGTAAAAGCATCAGTTTTTATAATCTCTGGAAACTTGTATCTATGGTCAGATCCAATAAAAACCTGTAAGGACGACGATGTATTTTTATTACCTACTTATTACCTGCAAGAGTATATTTAATCCAAGGAAGTTGTACACACAACACACAACAACAATATTAGACATTTTAATTTAAAAGAATAACTTGTTTTACTTACATTTTAATAGTCTACAACCAAGGAATAATCTACAATTTCAAGCTTTACTGTTTGACAGTTAAAATCGAAGGCAAAGACGAACGGTTAAGACGAACTATAGGATGTTTTGTGTTTGTGAATACCGTTTTTCATACATTCCGAACCATATTTTAGTTGTATGTCGCGCCGTCGACATCGTTGAGGCGCTACGATCGCGCAGTTTTAACTCAAGAATACCGATAAGTTTGCATCCGTTGTTTCAACGGTGGTTTGTCGGATGTAAAGATGTTTTGCCTTAGTGAATCGCACTCCTGCACTAGAGGTGCGCAACCGATATTTATTAATAATATCGAAATAATAATAGGCAAGTATTTGGTTTTAATGGTTTCGTATTTGTCGTAAGTTTCGATTCTTTTAAAGTAGTTCACGAAAGATAAAATAAATCATTTTATAGAAAATCAGTCTTTTAATTAAATAGGTAGTAGAAATTGGTGTGATTGTTCACACCATTTTTAATACACACATTAAAAAATACACACACACACACACACACACATTGTTTTAAGGGTAACTGACAATTAGTCTAAGATACTTACCTAATAATTTTTACATTCAGCATTTGGTTTTTACTTTCGTTAGCTGTTATGTGTATTGTATTGTTCTTGTTGCCAATGTGGGTTTTAAGGTGGACGCACACTTATCCGCGCCGAAGGAATCGAACGCGCCGAATTTTAGAATTACTTGTATGAAATCCTATGAAACCTCGCACACCTATCCGCGCCGAATCGTCCGAATCGAGCAGAACCCCAGAAATCCTAGAAAAATTCGGCTGACGTCATCAGATTCGACCACAGAGTATATAATCACTACGTTTAGATTCGACCGATGCGGTCGCATTCTATCAGTTGCGTAAGTTTGGTCAACGAAAGCTGTCCACGAATTATTTTCAGAAGTTTTAATATGTATGGCAATAATTTAAGACTGCCAGAATTTACACGTTTTGTGGTAGAGTCATCTTGATCTTGTGTTTACGTGTATCACATTTATATTGGTTTTGTTTAAGCAGTGTCCCGCCTTTTTTCTTGGACAGCTTTCGTTGGCCAAACTCTACTTCTTCAAAAATTAGTGATTCCAATCTTTCGGCGCGTTCGGCGCGGATAGGTGTGCGTCCACCTTTAAGGTGAAAGCGTCAGGGTGGCCCGCGAAATTCAAATTTCTTACGTTTTTTGCAATTTGCAGGGCAGTGCTAAGTTGTATGTTGAAAAACATATCGGTAGCGACTGTAAGACGTATTAAGTTACAGAATTATTATTATCAAAATCATCAATACAACCCTCCAAGTTCATAAGAGTCGATGAAAGAATTTTTCACGGTCAAAGTCCATCTTCGAATTTTTTGATTATAATTCTGTAACTTAATACGTCTTACAGTGGCGACCGATATTTTTATCAACATAGTACCTCAGCACTGCCCTGCAAATTGCAAAAAACGTAAGAAACTTTGAATTTCGCGGGCTACCTTGGAGCATCCCCCTTAAGGGGGAAGCGTCAGGGTAGCCCGTGAAATTCAAATGTATGAAGTTAAAACAATCGCATGACTGTAAAACGTATACGAACAATCATCAATACAACCCTCAAGTTCATATTTAAAGTCAAGGAACGACTGGCTTTGAAAAAATCGTTCCTCGACTTAAATGAGCTTTGAGTACCATTAGCCTGCAAATTGCAAAAACGTAAGAAAATTTGAATTTCGCGGGCTACCCTGACGCTTTCACCTTAAACACGTGATTGTGCTCATGATAAGAAATAACTTTTACTATGGGACTGTCACCGTAAAATTCTCAAACCCGTTAGATTGTAAAATAACTAAAGATTGTAAACTCTCGAAATATTGTCAAACGAACATACTGCTTACAATAAAACTCATTATTTTTCGTGAAATGCATGCGATGGTAGTCAACTCACGCGGTGTGGAGGGAAGTAGGGGTCCCCCTTGCCCAATGGTACTACTCCCATGGAAAGATAATGTACCATTCTTGAGAAATACCGATTAATATAAACTAACCTTAAAACACTTTATATTCCCCTAAAAAGCGTAGTCGACGGAGTCCCGCTTCGCGGGGTACAGGGTATTTCCGTGTGCAGGTTTTCAAGGAACCTAACTAACCTACCGGGGGGGTGCCCCAAGTCCCGATTATGGGGGCAGAGGTACTTCCGTATGTTCAGTTGACAATATTTAGAGAGTTTACAACCTCGCTAGAGAGATTACAATCTAACGTGTTTGACAATTTTACGGTGACAGGACCAAACCTGAAATCGCGAAAAAAAACAGCTGTCCAGTACATTTATGTTCGCCTAATGTACTGAACAGCTGATTTTTTTCGCGATTTCAGGATTGGTCCCATAGTTACAGTACTTTGTTATACCCTGATATATTTTTACATATTTTTTTTGGTAATCGCGCTACGACCTATATTGATTGATAGCTAGTTATACATATATCCATTATCCCCACACGTATAGTTACAAAACTCCATGGACATTCTGGGTCGGATCGCAGCGGAGTTGAGACGTCTTCGGGTATAGTACATCCCACCAAAAACATTCTGTAAAAAACTAGCCAAGTCTCGATGGAGCTGCTTGTATTCTTGTTTATCGCTAAAAAGTAATGAAATCTAGACAATAAGTCGTGCCAAGTCTAAGGTTCCTTACTGCGATTTCTTTATTATTATAGTTAATGTTGTGTGACTTGGCCGTTGAATATTCTAACGTTAGTGGGTACAATTCAATTTTGTAGTTACAACAGATATAACATTACGTTTAAACAAAATTAATGTTCTTCATCAGACCTTCGATTTTTGACATCAAATGAAGCGGCATATTTTTTGTAAAGGCGGTATGTCGATCTCTCTAATAGTTTGGTTGGGCTCTTGTGTTTTCTAATCAGGGTCACCAGGTACTCCAGATCTTCGATTATCCTAGTTTTTATAGTTTTCCCTTTATGTGGCCATTAAACCCTAACTCTGTACCAAATTTCAGCTCTCTGAGTTTATGAGAAGTACTAGTTCTATCTTGATGATCATGAGTGAGTGAGTGAGTGTCGTAAATGCGAAACTTTGCTTTCGCTTAACTTCGGAACTAAATGACCTACAGACTTGAAATTTTGGATTTTAAATATGTGATTATAGCTTACTGGATGATGAAAATTTCAGCGTTCTGGTTTTATCCAGAGGTTCTCAAATAGGGGCCTGAAAATGCGGCGAAATGGTTCCAGTAAAGGATGGTACGGCAGTGTTTCCTTCGCGCTCGACTTGGCGGGGGCACTGCCGTGCCCCCCGATACCCGATTCATTGTGCCCATTGTTATTGTGTGAAAGTGTAATGTCAAGTAATTTGTTAGTTTACTCAGTGTAGGTATCTGTTTGAAAAGAGTAACCATATGCATGGAGTTTCTTGCCGGTTCTTCTCCATGGAAAAGATCAATCCGAACCGTGCACATGACAATTATAAACATTGTATCGCATCCAGTGAGGTTTCGTAGCACGAAACCCGTCTTCTGCCCATATAGTGCTCGAACCTAACGAAATATATCCTGACAACCCGACAAATATATTTTAGTTGCTGTAAAATTCACTACTATAACGACCTACGTGCCACTAAAGAGTTATATTTCTCTGCTGTAATGTAGAGTTCCAAATATGCAGTATACAACCTAAAACGCTTTAATGGAAGCTTATAACTCCATTTAAACACTTAACTATTTAAGCCCTGTACAAGACCCAGCGGTGTTTAAAATGGTATTTATAACTCTGCTTTATATTAAATGCTAGTACAATAACTCTATAACACGCCTTTGTATCTTCATTGGGATTATATTTACTGTTGTACGGCTGTTGTACCACATACCTGTTAAAGAACTATTAAATACGCTACTGAACAACTTTAGTCTAAACCCCTTGAACAGCTATTGTAGAACATTCAGGTTGTAAAAAAGTCATTGAAGCAGCTTGTGTGCTAGTTGGGATGTAGTTTCATTTATTTATTACTTTACTTTCTTGTCGAAACTTACAACTAGGTCACAGTCACTGGTCAGTGTATCGCCGCAATCCTGTGACGGAGACGGTTATAGGTGCGAAATTGGACGCTTTATTTTAGTGACAGGACACGTCAAATAGTAATAGGTATGTAGCTAAATAGTTAAGTGAATTGTGCGAACTTAGACTCTTATTTTTTGCTGTGTTTTCGTGATTTTTAAAAAGAAAAACATGCTTTGATACAATTATACAGCTTCGGAGCACACCGACATGGTCTTTATTTATGGGGGGTGTCTCGAAAATGCTAATAAATAACACGCGGGTGAGAGATGCCTGATTATTCGGTTAATTAAACTTAAAATGTCACACTCACGGGATATCTTACGTGATTTTTATTTGTATTGAGCTCCCGATAATTCGACGCTGTCAAGTGCGGGTGGATGGAAATTAGGAGCAGACTAATCTGTCTACCCTCTGTCTTTGTCTTTTGCTACGCTCTCTACTGGAACAGACTAGGTCACGGCAAAATACACTCACAGTATTACCAGGTTTCTTAGAGTCATTGTTATGTTGCCGGCTGCTGGGTTAGTTTGTGAACCGTGATAGAGTATTCGGTTAGTAATATGTAATTCGGTGTTATTGTTTTTACTGAGCATTCATAATAATAATGGCGCCAAAAGTTCAAGTCTCTCTGCGCTGTTGCCGTTATTAAAACAAGTAAGTCAACCAATGTTTATACATGACGTTCTATTTTGTCTACAGATTTATGGGATTTCGTTTGTTTTTTTTTAATTTTGGTGTTAGGAATTTTGTGATGGTTTAGGATTATTCCCATGAACTATTATTGTCCGTGTTTTCATTTATTGTCGTATTATCGTCTCCACTCGTGTATAAAAATATATTATCTGGTAGTCTTTTCGAACTAGGTTTAGTGTCGTGGGCTCTCGAACTAGAATAACGATACTGACATGACATGATTGAAATTATGACCTTTTCCTTATTATTGCTATTATTTTATTTTAATCAATCTGACTTAAATTTTACCTTATGTGAGTTATTGTATAGTGTTTATTTCTGTTAACTGAACACCATAACGACCTAGACACACAGCTTTATCTGAAATGTATTGTATTGTGTTTTGATAAACTTTGACTCAGTTTTTTATATGGATTTAATGTTCATAAGCTCAACAGCAATCCAGCATTGTGCTTTGCTGTGCCCTGACAGGGTTCATGTACAAAAACCGAAATTAATGTTGTAAAATGTGGCGTGCATTCGCAATCGATTTAGATTGTTGTACTTATCCGATTTATTTTCGCAGGCTCAGCTGTTGCAGAGGAACCTAAACCACACTTGCGAAGAACAAAATTAGAAAACTCAATACCAGCTGACCAAAAGACAAACCAAATATCGGACTCGAAAATTGTCGGATCCACTCAAAATCGTATTTCAAAATGTATGACTAAATTTAAAAAACCTCACGAATGTGAAATATGCAACTATAAGTTCGGTAAAAAGAGTGATTTGACTACACATGTGCGTACACACACTGGTGAAAGACCTTACAAGTGTGATATATGTCAACGTAGTTTCCGTCAAAAGGGTCATTTAACAAAACATATTCGTACACACACTGGCGAAAAACCTTACAAGTGTGATATATGTCAGTACAGTTTCAGTGTAAAGCAGTGTTTAACACATCATATTCGTACACACACTGGTGAAAAACCTTATCAGTGTGATATATGTCAATGCAGTTTCAGTCAAAAGGTTAGTTTAACAAAACATATTCGTACACACACTGGTGAAAAACCTTACAAGTGTGATGTATGTCGGAGTAGTTTTAGTCGTAAGTTACTATTAACAAATCATATACGTATACACACTGGTGAAAAACCTTACAAATGTGAAATATGTCAGTGCAGTTTCAGGCGAAATGATCATTTAACAAGTCATATTCGTACACACACTGGTGAAAAACCTTACAAGTGTGATATATGTCAGCGTAGTTTCAGTCAAAAACGTGTATTAAAAAATCACATTCGTACACACTGGTGAAAAGCATTACAAATGTGATATAATGTCGAAATAGTTTCAGCCGAAAGAAGACTGAATTGACAAATTATATCCATGCACACAGTGGTGTAAAACCTTAAAAGTGTAATATACAGGGTGTAAACCACCTCATCACGAATCCGTCAACCAAGCATTCTGTACATCAATCTAATTAACTTTACGCAAAAATTATTGCTGGGAAACAACTTTCTTTTTTAGGGTCAATAACCACGTTTTGGGGTATAACTCAATGTAACGCACTCAAAACATTGTTCTGATAGATGGATTGAATAGTATGGGGTTATAAGTTTAAATAGAAGTTTTTATTGCAAAATTTTTACTTTAAATACCTCCACTATTTAAAGTAAAAATCTTGCAATAAAACTTGTATTAAAAAAAAAACTTGTCGAAAAGTTGTAACTTTGATCCCCAATATCTCCTTAACTAGAAGGTTCCCAGTATGGTGTAGAACAAACAAATTATCGCAATGACGGGGAGAACAAGTGCCTTACGGCTTCGTTAAGAGTTGTTTTACACCCTATATGTCAGGTTAGTTTCAGTCAAAAGATAAACTTATCAACACATTCATACACAGTGTGCATGTGGATTGAGTGCCCATTTTTTTAATCCAAGGATCAAAGAGAGTTTCTAAAGAGAAACGAAATAAGACTTATGGAGTTTAGTAAAAAAATGTTAAAACTTGAAGCAAAACGTGAACTAAAATAGTTATGATCAAATAACTTGGGCCCTCATTCCAGACGCTTGCATAAAGTGGCATAGTCTTAATTTTTAAAAAGTACTATCTCTGAGTTGGTCATTTTTATTTAAGAATTTCTTAAATATTTTAAGAAATTCCTTTTATGAGTACTTGAGACGTATTGTTTGTAGAATAAACACTAAAATGTATTAAAGAAAAAAGTAAAAACATCACTGCGTTGCCATAAACACGAACTGTGGTTCCTCACAGCATAGCTTAGTAGTGATTTGTAATATGTTATTTATATTTTTTATCTTTACTCTTCTAAATCAGGAACAGTCAAACCGTATTTCAGAATATGTAAATAAATAGGTTGTTCTTAGCCGCTAAACAGTCTAATATAAAAATAGTTTTAATTTTTAGTTTTGAATGTAGAACTCAAATATATGTTATTTGTTTATAAAAGTAAATATTACTTATAATCATGTTTATCTAAGATATTCTATTTATAAACACAATTTGAATATTCAAAAAATGATTATCATTCACCTCTGACTAAGGCATTGAACCAATTTGAGCGAAGTATAGGTATAGTCTCTAATCTGTGGCAATTTTCATTCCCGCAGACGTGTTGGAAAATGACAAAAAACGCACACAATCCTAGTGCGATTTAAGAACCAGTTTTCGAGGAAGTCTTTGAAAAAGTAATGACATTAGACAAATGAATTTATTGAGGTCTGTGGCAGGGCTCTGAAACCGGTTTAAATTCTAAACCAGTTACGGTCATTGACCCCAAACCAAAATCGATTTAGGTAAAAGGTTGTACTTTATCGGTATATATGCGGGGAAACCGGTTTTTCACAAATTTAGGGTTTGATCTTGTAAATTAACCGGTTAAAACTAAGTTTGGTAGGGTTCACGGCCCCCGCCACTCTCGCTTATACGGTCTGGGCCTCGATTCTGCTATTACGATAGTGTCAGAATAGGCGATCATTGAAGTCACAATGATCAAGTTCTGTCAAGTTTTGACAAGTTTGGTATTCGACTAATATAATGGCGTCATTATGACTTCTCAATGAACAAACACTGACACTCCATTGGATTCTCGCCACAGAGTGTGTTTAGTTAGCACGTGTGTCTTGAATTTTTTATTTGTATTTAGTGAATCAGTGACTTGTTGTGACTTGTTTTTATTCTATTGTGTTGTCCTTGTGTTGTTAATCGGGTTTGTATTGTTAATTTCCAGTAAGAGTAGTTTTTGCCGTTATAATGGAGCGAAATAAACCTCCCGATCCTGATCCTCCCCCTGACATCCCTGCTGGGCCTGCTCCCTCAATTTCCGCTTACGTTCCTTTATCACCGACCTCACCGCTATCCCAACTCGCCAATGTTGCTTGCAGCTTGTCAGATACACAAATAACATCCAATCCGTCACGCAAACGTCCAGTTGACGATGTTAATATCACAAGCCCTCCTACGAAGCAACAAAGAGCCCAAGTTGGTCGTACTAAGTACTCAGCGACAGACAAAGCGCCTTTCCTTGTCCACGTATCCCGCACGGAATCCCATCCTAGTGCTAATACAACTCTCCATCCAGTTACATTTGGCATGTTCCTTTACAATAATAATATTTGTAATGTAGTTCGTGACGGCGTTAAACGCGTTGGTCGTAACCGAGTTTCTGTGGAATTTACTTCCCCTCAGGATGCAAATGCTTTTATCATTAACAGTACTTTGACAAAAAATGGTTATATTGCTAGTATCCCCACATTTAATATTACTCGTATGGGTGTTGTAAAAGGAGTTCCCCACGACATGTCGGAAGAGGATGCTAAAACCTATTTATCAGTCCCATCTGGTTGTGGACAAATTCTAAAGGTCAGACGCATTAATAAAAAGATTTTCCACGACGGGGCTATTGAATGGAAACCCACAGAAACTTGCGTGATCACGTTTGACGGACAGGTTTTACCAAGCAGAGTTTACTGTTGTTACACATCACTTACAGTACAGCAATATGTTTTCCCTACTATTCAGTGCCGTAAATGTTGCAGATTTGGACATGTTGAGTCGATATGTAGGTCGAAACCACGCTGCAGTAAATGTGGCAATGATCACCCTGGTGATGGTTGCAGCATTTCTGAGGCTGAAGCTTGCTGTGTACTATGCTCGGGGAATCACTTTGCTAATAGCAAGTCATGCCCGGAGTTTGGTAGACAGAAGGCTATAAAGTCTATCATGGCTGAGAAATCCCTGTCCTATGCTGAAGTAAGTAAAACTGTCCCGGCTGCTTCCCGTAACTATGCCAATGTAACAAAATCCCAACCCCAATCATATCGTAAAACAGTATTTCTAAAGCCTAAGACCCATGCCCCCCTTTCCCCATCATATGATAGAGTTGCTCATGAGCAAATAACTAATTCTCCCCAATCTTCACAGCCTAATGGCTGCGCTCTTAATAACTCCTATGTAGACCGTAATAATATTTCTTCCATTATCGAAATCCTCGTAAAACTCCTAACCACTGTTATGTCTTCTTCTAGCTCACAAATACCGTCCAACGTTGCCCACCAACTTGTTACTCTTCTTCTAGATATTAAAAATGGCAGCCCGCCAAGTATTCCTCCAGTGGAATGTGAGGAGCGTGTGGCATAAAAAGCACGACCTCATATCCCTCCTTAATAAGTACAAGCCCCTGGCTTGCTCCATTGCTGAGACTTGGCTTACCCCGAGTCTTAGCTTTCGTGTACCACAATTTAATATTCTTAGATGTGATAGATCTGATGGCTATGGAGGGTCGGCTCTCCTTTTCAATAACCGTGTCCCACTTTTGTCCTTATCCTTACCTGCTCTTGGTGGTGATGTGAATGTAGTTGGAGGGACTGTTGAGGGGATCACGGTCCTCTCCGTATACATTTCACATCCTCATCACAACTTTTTAACCATTTTAAAAAATATTTTTAGTAGTATCCATGGACCCCTTTTGGTCATGGGTGACTTCAATTGCCATCACTTTAGGTGGGGTTCTAATAGATGTGATTCCTTTGGAGAAGGTTTGGTAGAAATCCTTGATGATCTTAACCTCTGCGTCCTGAATGACGGTTGCCCGACCCGTAGATCTCTTCCTGGGCAGCAAAAGAGTTGTGTAGATCTCACATTCTGTTCTGTAGAGTTGGCGGCATCGATCCATTGGCAGTGCACTACTCTGACGCATGGTAGCGACCATTACCCGATAGTAATATCTTTGATTAATAAGACCTTTTTAGAAAAAACTTCCCCTCCACTTCTGAAGTATAACTTGTCCAAACCCGATTGGACAAAGTTTTCATCATTACTGGAGGAGAAAATTAGTGAACTTCCAAATTTAAACTCAGCATTTTCAGGCCTTCTCAGTCACTGCCATGTTAAGAATTGTTATGAAGGTTTTGTTTCGTCCATAATTGCAAGTGCAGATTCATCTTTTAAGTTGCGGAACTGTGCCCGAAACAAAATTCCATCACCGCCATGGTGGGACCAGGAATGCACCGCAGCAATACAGTCTAGGAATGACGCCGAAATGCAGTACAATGAATCGATGAACAACGACAATTTATTACAGTACAGACGAGTGTATGCTCAATCTAAACGACTTCTTCGAAAGAAGAAACGTTCAGGTTGGGTAAAGTTTTGCACTTCTCTATCCCCGTCCACTCCCGTCTCAGCAGTCTGGAAGAGTATAAACCGCTTTAGACGTGGTTGCTCCCCATCAATCTCTTCCCCCATCACCAGACAAACTGCTGAATCCTTTTTCGATAAAATTGCTCCAGCCTATGTTCCCTTATCTTCAGAATTATTACTCACGCCTGTAAATACTGCAGAGGATCCACTAGATTACCCCTTTTCAATGGAGGAATTGAATACTGTGCTTCAAAATGTACGGGATACCGCCCCTGGCAAGGATGGCATCCCATACTCTTTTATAGTACACTCTGGTACAAACGCTAAGAAATACTTCCTCGAAATTGTTAACTACTGCTATCGTTTTGGTTGGGTTCCAGACCAGTGGAAACAACAAATAGTCATCCCCCTTTTGAAACCCGGCAAGAATGCCGATGACCCGAATGGACTTAGACCAATTGCTTTGTCGTCCGTCTTGGCCAAGTTACTGGAACATCTAATTAAAAATAGACTTGAGTGGTTTGTTGAGTCTCGGAATCTACTGCCCAGCCACCAATTTGGCTTTAGGAAGGGACTTAGTACAATGGACAGTGTGGCAACGTTAGTTACGGATATACGTACAGCCTTTTCAAAAAATGAATCTGCTGTAGCCGCCTTCCTAGACATATCTTCCGCATATGACAATGTCCTTCTTCCCATTCTCAGGCAAAAGTTGCAACAGCTGAGTATCCCGGCGAGGATGGTACAGTGTATATGCGGGCTTCTTATGTCCCGCTCTTTGGTGTTGAGAGTCCAGGGTGAGATATTTGAGGAACGACAGACGTGGAAGGGTCTTCCCCAAGGCTCTGTCCTCAGTCCACTACTTTATAATTTATACACAGCTGACATTGGCTCCTGCCTCAACACTGACTGTCATCTTTTACAGTATGCCGATGATCTTGTCCTGTACGTAGCCAATGCATCAGTTGTTGATGCTGCTTCATCTCTCTGTCTCTCTCTGGACTCTTTAAACCAATGGCTCTCAGACCATGGTCTCTCCCTATCTGCTCCGAAAAGTTCGACTGTCATTTTCTCCCGGAAACAACGGATTCCTCAAGTCACAGTTAGTATTGAAGATCAAGGTATTCCATTAGTTAACAAAGTAAAATTTTTAGGCGTGTATTTGGATTCTAAATTATCTGGTTTACCCCACATTCATTATTTGGTTAAAAAATGCGAAAGGGTTATCCCTATTTTAAAAGTCCTCGCGGGTGTTTGGTGGGGTGCCCATCCTTACACTATGAAATTAATATATAACGCCTTAGTTCGTAGCATTATAGATTATGGTTCATTTTTGTTGATTCCATGTAACAAAGGCGGTTTAGCTGGATTAGATAGGGTTCAGTCTCAATGCCTTCGGATTATCTCAGGTTGCATGAAGTCCTCTCCCATTAACGCCTTGCAGGTCGAATGCGCCGAACCTCCCTTAGCCCTGAGGAGGCAGTATCTGGCGTCCCGGTTCCTGTCTAGGGTTATCCCCAAAACTCTACATCCTCTTATACCAAAACTGAACGAATTAGATACCCTATTCAGACATTCAAAATATTGGAAATATAAGGAACCTCCTTTAATATTAAAAGCATTTTGCCAGCTTCAAAATTTAGCTTGCCCTATTGTCCAATATCCTAGTTTACCATTGTTTAACTTCCCGTATGAAGTACTTTGCTTCAAACCCCAAATATTTTACAACATTGGTATTTCTAAAAAGTCCCCTTCGGCAAACTCGACCTTTAATGCGGTGGTGTGTGAGCGATGGAATGGGTTTCAAAGGTTTTTTACTGATGCCTCTAAGTTAACAAGTAACAGTTACACCGGTGCTGCTGTTTATTACCAAAATTCTAAAATTATCTTGCAGTTTAAATGTCCAAAGGAATCTTCTGTGTTTACAGGCGAGAGTGTGGCTTTATTGGAAGCATGCCTTTTCATAGAATCCCATAATATTAACTCTGGTGTCATTTTTACAGATTCCCTCAGCTGTCTTCAATCCCTATCCCAAAACCCCTTCAAGAGCAAATTATATAGTCCACTAATTTTAAATATTAAAAAGTCACTACTATCCTGTGCCAATCAGCATAAAATCATTCATTTAGTTTGGATACCCAGCCACTGTGGCATTCAAGGCAATGAATGTGCTGATACATTGGCTAAGGACGCTTGCTCTTCCCTAACTGCAGACCCTAAACACCTTATTCACCAAGGCTATGACCTACTAAACCTTCCCAAGTCAGATTTGGTAAGCTCGTGGCAGGAATTGTGGAACAGCTCAAGCAAAAAGAAAGGGAGTTATTACTACGCAGTCCAACCGCTAATAAAACCGAAACCATGGTTCTACCATTACAAGAAGGCACCTAAAAGTGTCATATCGGTCCTATGTAGAATTCGCATAGGCTTTTGCTGTTCTCCAGTTTTCCTTAACAAAATTCGTGTGCAGGACTCGTCCCTCTGCGAATGCGGATTGGATGAGGGTAGCTTGGATCACATTTTTTTCGAATGCACCAACAATGACCCATCCTACGACTTATATAGTCGTCTCCCCAAATTAAAGATTCCTGTGCCAATAAATTTCCCTTCCCTCTTAACATACTCCTCCCCAGAACTGCTCCAGATTTTGATGATTTTTATCCGTCATAATAATATTAAATTATATAAATGATATTTGATGTGGTATATGTTTTAAATTTTAATGTTACTAACAATTATAATTTATGTATATGTGTATTCTTGTTTCAGTGCTGTCCTACTAACCAACAACAAGTGCTACAATGAGTTCAGTTATTTAATTTTTTTTTATTACTTCTCAATTCCTTTTTTTTTCTCTTTTTTCTTTCTTTCTCTTTCTTTTCTTTCTTTCCTATACACCACTTGCTTCTTACTTCACTTCTGACATTGGCAGAATTGTCGACATTGGCATCGACACAAATTGCCATAACCAAAAATAGAATAGACACTCCATTGAAAGAAATGTCATAGAATATTAATCTCGTACATGAAATCTGGCATGAATAAATGTTCGCATTTAGTAGTAGATTTCGAAAACCATTTGTACTAATGGTTTTATAATAATGGCAATACGAAAATGCCATTAAAACACAATTTTATTACGAGACCATCGATCGACCATTGTGAATTTAGCAGATTACGAACTTTAAGCAAAATGACAATAGGATGAGAATGGAATCGTGTTGGAGTAACGAATTTATTAAAATAGCAGAATTAGGCCCCTGGACGTTGCGAAGTCATTCAGTTACAAAATTTTAGTCGCTTCAAATCGCATGCGTGTTCGCAACGTCGCCACCACCGTCTTCCTTTACAAAAGCTCGTAACTTCGTACTGCAAATACAAGGACTGTAAATAGGCAACGAAGGATGAATATCAGAGGTGATTTGAATTAATCTTGTTGACTTAATTTTAACTATCTTCCGTCTTTACTTTATTTACTTCTTTCCAGAATTAAAGCGCAGTAAATCTTCATAACTTTTAGACTCGGAAGATGACGATTTAGAGTGCCCTTCATCATTCATTCCGTCTTTGTCAATGAAATTAAATATTCGAGTAGGTACTTTCTACGAGAAATTGAAATAATTATGTTAGTCTTATAGAACATTATATTCTCTCGGTGGTTGGTTTGATTGAATTCAACTGTTACCTAATACAGAATACTCGTGTAGTAATTTAGGTTTTTTTTTATTTTGTTTTTTCTTTAATTGAATTGTTATATTAATAAATTAAATAGTTTTTTTCAGTAGTCTATCAGTAAACAATACGACAACTCCTAATTATCTGTTTACTACAAATCACACTGAAAATAGTACTTTTTAAGACTTATTTTATGATAAAAAAACAATTAATCATTCCGTAAGTACCCATATAATCTTGATGTTATTCCGAGAGCTTGCAGTTCCGAATTACAGGCCTAGAATTAGTTATGACTACAGAACAGTTCATCCATTACTGAACTGGAAGTCGCCGGGACCGGATGGACTCCACAACTACTGGCTCAAATGGCTTAGTTATTCACACACTTGCCTGGCATCTCAATTCCAGTCATCCCTAATGTCTGTTTTAACAAAAGGCGTTACCTAAGGAAGTCAGGTAGTCCCACGGAACCCAAGAATGAAAGACTGGTCATGTGTTCATCGACGGTCAATAAACTTCATACAATTTTGTGAGCGAAAATTAATACACACATTGACAAAAACTCCATTATGTTTGCATCTCAAAATGGATGTAGGAATGGGTCCCGTGGTACTAAGGAACTACTCCTCATCGACATGGCCATTAGCTAACAGTTCGTCGATCCTACAAGGATCTGTCGACATGTTGGATAGTATAAGAAGGCCTACGACTCGATGCTACATACATGAGACTCATGAGGGTGCTAAAGTTGTACAAAATTGATGAAACTCTTCGCGCTTTCCTCGACTCGTGTATGTGGCAATAGAGGACGGTTCTTCCATAACCAGGATGTCGTCAGATCCAGGGGAACAATGAGCCTGTATGGATTAAAAGGGTAATATACCAGGACGACACTCTGAGTCCACTTGGGTTCTGTCTTGCCCTGATTACTCTCAGCACATTGCTGGAGAATTCAGGACTAGGCAGACGGAACTCAATGCACTGGACAGGGAAGTCTGTACACTGCTGAATAGCGGAGGTCGAGGCTTTTTAAAAGCGCAGACCCTCCACAGTCGCGCTGCAGCAGCAGTGTCATAGAATATTTTTTTAAACCGAGTTGGGTATGTATAGAGATGTGGTTCGCAGTGGACAAGGGACTCACCCCGCTGTCCATGGCTAAAGAGAACGGGCTCAAATCTGAAGTACTAACTACCGATGACTGCAAGGAAGTATGGCAAGGCCGATTACGGGCGCTTCTACCCGGATTTTCATGGGCCCGATGTAGATATTTTAGCGTCTTTGTCCTGGCTACGTTTATGTAACCTCTTTGGGGAAACTGAAGGTTGTGTCTGTGCGATTATGGACGAAGGTATGTTGACGAACATCTACCGGAAATAAATTATGAAGGACGGAACGGTTGACGTGTGTCGAGCAGGCCACCTTTCGGGTGAGTCCATCAGACATATTGTACTTTTGACATATGGTTGTTCGCGTCTGGCTAATGGTGAGTACTTGCACAGACACAACCAAGTCGCCAGGATTATTCACCAGCAACTTGCCTTGAAATATAAAAATGTGGGATCAGAGGTACCGTACTAGAACTATGTTCCCGAATCAGTTATCGAGAAATACCATGTCACGCTATACTAGGATCAGTTTATCATTACTGACAGAACTATGGTCGCCAATAAGCCTGATGATAGACCGATTAGCGCACCGTGTAATGATAATAATTGAAGTTACCAATTCGCATGGCGAGAACCTCGAAATCTTGACTTGGCACACGATTATCGCGATATGTGTTATATGAACTCGGCTATCATTGTACTGATTGTCGTGTAGCGACCAATGGCCTTATGACCAAGAGGCTTGACAAACATCTGTCTGAGCCCTCTTTAGGCGGTTGAATCAAGGGCCTAATTCAGAAGGCAGTACTCCTCGATTAGGCTCGCATTGTGAGGATGTTCCTGTCTCTGCAGTGCTAACCACCGGTAGCTTAGGTCCTGGTCCAGACACTGGCGGACCTCTTACTTTGACGTGAAACGTCTTTAAAATCAGTACCATACACGGGGTACCATGTCGAAAACCCGACCGTAACGTAACGAATTGATGAGTGTTGGCTGAAACGCTTAAGTCAGATGTATTCCACAGTGCTTACGACCTTCGCGAATTTTTAAGCGAGCCGCATTACACCGCTTCTCAGTTCAAGAATTCCATCGCTTTATTCTACTTGGCACTGCTAGACGCCGCATGCTTGGTGCTCCGCTGAAAGCGTTTTATTATCTTAAGCCGTTTGAATTGTAGTGTCACAAATGTGAATTATTTTAATGCCAAAGAAAGCTTGATGTTGTGTATGGATTATATTATAAATGTATGTGAGGGTACACTTTAGTATTTCATCAAATAAACGTCAGTCTGCTTTGGACCTCGGTGTTTCATTGTCACGGATACAACATTGGCGACGAGAAAACGGTTATAATCAGTTATTGTACGTGTGTTATATATAACCTTACAATATGATACAACACGCGTACAATTAGGTACTGATTACCTTACAATATGACTATCGGAGAAGTGGAAAGTTTTAACATCGGAACACAAAATTGGGACACTTATATTCGTCGGGTTAAACAGTTAATTGCGTTGAATGCAATAAAAAGTAAGTTGCACGTGGCCACGTTGGTAACCGTAGTGGGCGCGGACCGTTACGACTTGAATGTGCAATTTGTGTTCCCCGGTACAACCGGAGTCTAAGACGTGCGATGAATTGGTAAAACTGGTTAAAGATCACTTGGAACCTGAGAGGTCAGAAATTGCAGAGAGACACATATTCATTTCACAATTGTGAAAGGTGCACTTGCGGCGAGGCTCGCTGGCGTCGCGGCCAGCGCGGTGGATGCGGGACCCGGGGCGGCCCTCGCTAACACGTAGGTTAGTTAGGTTCCTTTAAACCCTGAACTCCGAAATAGGGGCCCGCGTAGCGAGGCTCCGTCGACTACACTTTAAGGAGAATATAGAGGTTAGGTTAGTTATTTGAGGTTAGTTTATAGTAATACCGATTATTTAGGAAAAACAAACAGTAACATACTACAGATTTAAAATAAGACTTAAATACTAAACTATGATAAATATGCTACCCACTACGTTTTTCACAGATTACTATAAATATTGTACAACTAGAGAGACTATTTATGAATGTAAACTATAAATATAAAAACGTTCAACTATAATTGGTACCTAACAGGTATAACAATAAGTCATATAGTAAGTTATAGTTGTGTGATGTACTTACAATATACAAAAAGTTACATTAATCGGCACACAATACGTAACATATATAATTATGCCACACACATTACATCACAATGGTCGACTGTCGATCCTTAAGAATTGCACGGATTTGCTTCCTGAATACGTTTTTACTAAGGAAAAGTATGTCGATTGAGCTAAACTCATTATTGTAAGTCTCAACCAAGCGATTGAGAGGTGAGCGCGAGCCAGCGTTAGATTTACAACAGCTAGTAGCAAACAGGCGCCGTATGCGCACCTCACGTACATGTACAGTTCGAGGAACAAGGTAACTTATATTATTTACCAAATCAGGACAATCAAATTTATTGCAGCATACATTATACAGAGTCATAACATCAAGGAGCAGTCGTCTTGACTGCAAGGTTAGGATATCGTATTTCCTAAGAAGCAAGTGGTATGAGACTTTTTTCCGAAAACATCTGTAATATAAAGCACGAAAGTATTTGCGTTGTACTAACTCTATAGCATCATTATATTTTTTGTAAAGTGGGTTCCATATCGATACTGCAAACTCTAGCTGCGGCCTGATTATGGATTTGTATAAATGCAGAAAGGTGGAGGGGCGACGAAATTCCGTAGATGCTCTCATTACAAAACCAAACATTTGGTAGGTAAGCCTTACTAACTATTTTATCCATATGAACATCCAGATGAAGCTTTGAGTCCAGCTGAACCCCAAGGTCACGGAGAGAAGTAACTTTATCTATGAATGTATTAGCAAGGCAGTAGTTAAATTCAGTTTTATTTTTCTTTTTGGTAAACGCTATAACGTGACATTTTGGAAGACTAAGATAAAGCTTATTGAAAAAACAATAGTCAGAGAAACGGTCTAGATCTATTGTTGGAAATCAATACACTCGTCTGCATATAGAAGGAATTTAGAATGTTGAAAACAGAATTTAATGTCATTAATAAATAACAAAGGACCCAGAATAGAACCTTGAGGGACACCAGAGGTGACCTGGATAGAGCTGGACTCGAAGCCATCAATCACTACTTTCTGAGTTCTGTTAGTTATGTATGTGCAATTCATCCATCGGTATTTCTTCCATGCGGGATTTCGTCCTTTCGGGCGTTTGAATGAATGAATGAAAATATTTATTTCAGACTATGCACACATTAAATTATACAAGTCCATATTATGTTAGTAGGTAGATACTTATGGCTATGTTAGTAAAATTTAAAATAATTATTATTTTGGACATGCATGAGCGACCAATGCCTCACAATTTGGCTGTCCACCCTGTCCGACACCACGCTCAGAAGAGTGTTGGAGCTACCTTTTACTCGAGACCACAGGGAGGCTATTCTTTTGCGAAGCACCGCCTGAAAACCGTCCGTGCTGTGGTCAGCAAACATGCCGGAGGCACTACACCTCCATGGGAGCCCCAGCAAGCCCCTGAACGCATTGTTATACTGCCGGTCGATTCTGTAAAATTCGAACAACAACTCGCATCTCACCTCGCTATTCACTCTCACTTCGCATTAGGTTCAAAATGACCTTGATTTTGCATTCTGTAAGCGTCACCTAGCCACTTGCGAAGTGAAGTGATCTCCGAAGCGAGTATGATTGTACTAGTGACTTCCACACTCAACAAAATGTTAATCTAGTTTTATCGATTCCAGTTTTTTGACCAAATTGTTGAGTTTTTAGCATACAATTTTAGCTAATATGATATCTCCATTAAAATTTCTTGTTTTATGGAATTTGAGGCAGCTAAAAAGTAAAAAAACAGAAAACTAAATTCGTTCATGAATATTTACACATCCCAAAAGAAAAAAAATATGTCACTTAATGTCAGTGTCAGACAGGCAATATTTTGACAGTGGGTTGCATTGTTGTTTGTTTGTTTTGATCGTTCCGTGCCGAAAATAATTGTAAAATAATCATAAAGTAAGTTTATATTTGTGGTTGTGAAGTTTAAAAACGAAATTAATCAAAATAGTATTTTGTTTTCTAATCCAACAATAATGTTTCAGTTTAAATGAGACCCGTTCCTTTCATCCATCGTTGGCTCAAGTTGAAACTCTGGTAGAGTTTATGGAAAGAAACCCTGGCATCGCGAAGAGTTGCTTGAGAACACAAAATGCCAGAGAGCGAAGTCAACGCCAGTGGGAGGAACTAGCCGTGCACCTAAATAGTATAGGTGGCACAATTAAAAGTTACCAAAAGTGGACCAAGGTTAGCATCGCTTTTTTTACTACATGTTAGTTAGAACCACATAAGTGACATAACATTTCTCAAAGTAAACTACTTAACATTCCTCAAAGCAAACTACGATGATCAACGAATCTTGGTTTAAAGTGTGTTCCTTGGTTTCATAAATTTTATCTTATTGTTAATTTTACTCAATCAATTAAGTACTAATAATAATAAGAAAATGGAGTTTATTTAATATAGTTTGTAGGTTGGTTCCGTGTGTGAGTACAACATAACTATCAAAACTGCTATTCAAGATTGTTATTGACACATCATAGTAATTGGTGTTCTTTTTTCAGCATCACGTCACACATCTTCAGATGCTGCCCCTCCACCATCACAACGGCGAGCGGAATTCTCAACCACTACTGAGATATTCCTGAGGATGAAAGAACAGCAACTGGAGATACAACGACTAAATGCACAAATCCTGCAGTCCTTTCTGAAGAGGAGTGCGGAAAGAGAAAGGGCCATGGATGAAAGGAGTGCAGAGACAGGATTTTAGCTGAAGCTATGGCTGCTGTGGGAAAGGGCTGCAAGCATTGGCACAGGCTAACAATAGAGATAGGATGTAGTTATTCAAGTTAATTATAATAAATAAAAAACTATTAAACGGGTACTAGAGCGGTTTTATTGAATTTTTTACTATTTTTGTCCATTGGTGATTAATTTGATTTGGTTTGAAATATGATGTTTGTTTTGTAATTAGGTTTAAACAAACACTAACATGTCACTTTTTTAAAATTACTTCTTCTAGTCTCTCTTCTTCTGAAATTGTCACTGCGGGCATTCCTGCATGATTGTGCACATGTTGTGCAAAACACAACATGCAATAACTATTTTTGCAAATTTGTCTGGATGATAATTGAGCACTCTGTGTACTAACAAGCACCTAAATCATCCTTTTAGGAGACGACGAATGACTGTCATTGTAGAAAGCTTCAGGGGAATTATCTTCAGCACCACTAATTGGTGTCATAAGGTAGGAGCGCTGAGCATATATCCTGTATCACCTGAAAAAAAATTGTCTCAAATTAATAATTATGTAGTTTTTATAAATACTTCCCTAATTAGGCTTATATTCTGTAGTAGGGATAGAGAGGGATTAACTAACCAAGCAAAATAACTTCTTTACCAGCATTTGTTAATGGCTATATGTGAGCTTTTATATCATCATAGTTAAGTAGTTCCACTATACGTTGGATCCACATTTAAAATATTTAGATCCGCATCTGTTATCTGAAAAAAATAAAAAATAAATATTCAGTAGACTAATTTTATTGCAAGGTTCTTATTAGTAATAGATTACAACATTGAAATTCACTTTACCAATTGCACATTTCTTGCATGGTAACCTTTATGGCAGTAGAAACGCTTTCATTCTCTACTAGTTTTTTCAATGCCACCAGAGTGCCATCGACACATTCAAGCGCTGCTGGAAAGCCAAACTTTTTGTGGAACCTGCAATTTAAAGTAAACACTAACATAACTATCACAAACATGTAAAATTAAAGAAGAGTTTTTAACTTTAATTATAATTGTCTTTTAACATTTTTGTCATTCTTTTCTATTTTGAGGGAATCTTATACCTATATTTTTTTACTATTGCCGGATTATTATTAAGAGCTTCCATTACTTCTTTTATGCAATGAGATGCTGATGGTTGCGATAAATATGTCCTTAATTTTCATTTATTATTTTCTGATATATATTCTGATGGTAGTTACCATTAGCCAAGAATGACAAGGTGATAATATCTGAAACAATAAATCCAAAAAAAATTAAGTAATCTAGATCTACTTAATAAAGAAAAAAATAGGGACCAATAATGGTTATTACATGCATAATAATAATATCATAGGGTCCTTATACTAACATGAAAACATAGCTAGCAGGGAAACAACCTTATAAGGGAATACTCCTTATTATGGAGTGTTTTCATTAGTTTTAAACGGTAAATTGTGTTGGTGAGCTTGGTTGCAAATGTATCAGCTAACTGTGTAAATACTAATTAAGTTACTTTAGACCTACTTTAGTACTAAAATGAAGCACTTACTTTTACACGAGTTGAAAGTCCTTTGCCTCGACGTTTTGTGGGCTTTATCAGAGGCAGTAACTCATAGGTACTCTAGTTGGTCAATTAGTTCCTTTGACAATCTTTATACGCTCACATAGTCGTTATCTCGGGTTAATATAGATAAACTTCTAATTTGGTTAGACTGTCGACGTTTTTCTAGTTTATCCAAAGCATGAGCCTCTTCTATTAGAGATTTCAACAAAAACATTCTTGCCATCGTATTCACTTTACCACAAACGCCCAAAACGACGTTTTTAACCACAAATTATATAGTTATTGTACTAATAATTAACACTGTGACATAAAAATATTATTTTAACACTGTTTTTAGAGGATTTCTTCTAATTTCACTTGTAAAATAGATGCTTTTTATTTGACACTTTGAATCGAATTCGTGTTCGAAGTGAGCGTCGAAGTGACGGCGGAATTACCTTACAGAATGCCACTTCTTACGTCATCTCATACTTTATCTGTCAAAATATCACCTATGATTTAGTCCAACTCACTGACACGCTCGCAAGGGTGGCGCTAGTGTAAATTCGAATTATCAACCGAGTTTTTAGAATGCCAATCAATAAACTCACCGCGGATTCACTTTCGAAGTTTAGAATGAGTTCTTACAGAATCACACTGCTGGACGCGCAAAGCATTGCAGGCTTTTTTAGTGTAATTACTCCACAGGTTGCACGTGTATAACGTTTGGCAATAGCTTTTGAAGAGTGTGACTTTAACGTCACGTGAGCATCGCGCAAACCTGCGAGAAAGCATATTACCCCTTACCGACAATGCTCTGCGCTCCCTATCCATGTCCATATCATCTTAAGTCTCTCATCGACCCAATGACCCAAGTACTTAAAGTTAGGCACTTGCTGTAGGTCGGTCCCACTTAGTGTTATCGGAGGAACAGGGTAAGTTTGTAGGCTCCTTTCATATTTATTACAGGTATAATAATTATAATTTATTAAATGTATTTAATAGGTATTTATGTCTACAAGATATTTATTTATAACTTACACTAAAACATTTACACTCGTATTTATTTACACAAATAATATCACAAATATCGAAATGATATTAATCGGTTGGTCGATGTCGATATCGATACTTACGCGTTCATCGACACGCTGGACATCACCAGCGTACGTAAAGATAACGGGATTCACCGGCCGCGCGGGGCGGCGCGGGGGCACGGAATATTCCATGCGCCGGCTGCGCGGGCGCACCTGAGTGACCAGTGGTTACACCTTCGCGACGCGGAGCGCACGCTTCTTTGCCCGCTGATTTTGCCGCCGCGATCTTTTACGCTCGCTTATATTTTATGTTATTACTTTTCATTTCTCATCTTGAACTCTTTCTATCCATCTATTTCTTCATCTACGAACTCTTAACTGTGCTATTGTGCTTTGTGCTTACGCCTACCCTATTGTGCCTTCTGTATTGCTTTGTGTTGGGAACTGTGAACTTTGGACAATATACCAAATTGATCGTGAGTCTGGACGTTTAATTTCTTACACCATACACCCAACCATACTGGTGACCCCGCTAAGGACATGGATGGGGAATTGTTTAAAGATGCACAAGAAAAGGCCACGTTGCCCGGCACTAGTGTTGAGCCCGGCATGTCGATAGAAAACGGAGTACTCAAGGTGAGCGCCCGTATTCCAGGCTTCTGGCCCGAAGAACCCGAAATTTGGTTTGCTCAAATTGAAGGCCAGTTCGCCTTAGCCGGAATCACAAGCGATACGACCAAATTTAATTACGTCATCGGGCAAATTGAGAACCGGCACGCCAAGGAGGTTAAAGATCTGATCATTAAGCCACCGGCCACAAACAAATATGAGAAGCTGAAGACGGAACTGATCAGGAGGCTCAGTTCTTCCAATGAGAAGAAGATTCAGCAGTTGCTGATGCATGAGGAGCTCGGGGATCGTAGGCCATCCCAGTTCCTCCGCCATCTTCAAGGACTCGCCAACTCCGAGGTTCCAGATGACTTCCTGAAGACCCTATGGACAGGCCGACTTCCCGTCTCCATCCAGACGGTGCTAGCAGGCCAACCCAGTTCCAGATCATTGGAGGACCTGGCTGATCTAGCTGATCGGGTGCACGACATCGTTCCGGCAGCCCCGGCGGTTGCCGCCGTCAACGCTGCAGCCCCTGCGCCCAACTCAGCCAACGCTGATCTGGCCAGGGAAGTCGCCGAGCTACGCAAGCAGTTCCAGAGAATGATATCTGGGCGGAACAGCAGGTCTCGTTCCCGCGCTTCGAGAAACACTCGAAATTCTTCGAGGCAGCGCTCTCAATCCAACTACCGCAAGCACCCGCTTTGCTGGTACCACGGGAAGTTTGGAGACAAGGCTGCCAAGTGTGTCCGGCCATGTGACTTCAAGGCGGAAAACATCCAGGGCGGTCGCTAATGGCGGCTGACGATTGCCCTTCATCTGCTTCTGGTCGCCTCTACGTTACTGACCAATCTTCGAAGACGCAGTTCCTGGTCGACACAGGGAGCGATCTCTGCGTTTTCCCGCGGTCAACGCTTCGTGATCGTCGTGCGAAGACAAAGTATAGTTTGTGTGCTGCTAACGGTACTAATATAGCCACCTACGGCTGTATAAATTTAAATTTAGATTTTGGGTTGCGTAGAACTTTTAAATGGCGTTTCACCGTGGCGGATGTAACGAAGCCTATCATAGGTGTAGATTTTTTAGCCCTTAAGTGCATAGTTTATCAAAAATGATAACATACTTTTTTATGCGTATAACTTCCGAACAAAAGATGTTTAAATGAACGCAACGTTTCTGAACGTTTATTCATGCATCATTTTTATAATCTGTCACCATGACAAACCACTATTCGGGCTGTGATTGGTTGAATTTGAAATTACAAACTGAAAGGTCGTAATAGTTGCATAGGTACGAACTTGACTAAATAAATCGGTTCACATCTAACTCAAAATAAGTGTTATTTTTCTCAAAAAATATATTTCTGCAAGGTAAGGATCTATATTTTGGTATGATGTGTTTAGTTTACAAAAAATATTTGTGGCATGATACTAACTTTGCTTTGGAATAATATTATCAAAAATGATAATCTATGCATTACGGGTATAACTTTTTCTTACTATGGATGCTTATGAATATTTTTTCTATGTTTGTTTTTTATGCAAGTTATGTGTGTTTTGGTGTTGGGTTGCATGGTTTTCCTATGGTTTTAGATCGCTATTGATACGACAGTAAAACATGGATGACAGAAATATTGAAACACTGTTACGGCAACTGGAAAATGGCGACATCTCTGAGGATGAAGCAGACATCGATGAAAATGTTATTGATTATTATGATGGTGTGAATGAGTTGATCGAAGACCTAGAAGAAAGACCTAGAAGGGATTTACTGCTTGGGGACAGTACAGAAAAATAGACTAGGGAAAACATGCAAACTACCTGAGAAGAAAGACATTCTCAAACCATCAGTGCCAAGAGGATCATATGATGAAAATATTACTACATTTGATGGGGTTGAATTTTCTGCCATGAGCTGGAAGGACAATAAACAGGTGTTATTGCTCTCTACGTATGTGGGCTCAGAACCTGTAGATACAATAAAAAAACATACGACAAAAAGCTAAAGAAGAGCGTTACCATAACCTGCCCAAGAGCTATACGCGAATACAACGCGAGTATGGGCGGTGTTGACACTATGGATAGTTATTTGGGTAGATATAGAATTAGAATGAAATCCAAAAAATGGACAAACAGACTCTTTTATCACATGTTGGATATGGCGGTAATCAATAGTTGGATTTTGTATAAAAAAGTTTTGCTGAAGAAGGGCACGAATCCTAAGAACATTTTGAAACTGGCTGATTACAGAACTGAACTTGCGGAAACTTTATGTAATTATGGCAGCACCATATCAGAAAATAAAAGAGGCCGCCCAAGTCTAAATAAAACTGAAGTCCCTGCAATCAAGCAGAAGAGACCAAAGCTGGGTGCCCAAACATTACCCCCTGATGACATACGTTTCGATGGTATTGGGCATGAAAAATCTTATGGTTCCAAAAGGGACCAGTGTAAATATGCCCAGTGTAAAAAACTTACGTCAGTCATGTGTGAGAAATGTCGTGTATCACTCTGTGATAACCGAAACAATAACTGTTTTAGGGTTTTCCACACTATATAATTTTTTTAGTTTTTTTGTCATCTTACTGCATAATTTATCAAAAATGATAACAACCTTTTTTCAATAAAAAATACACTTTAAATACATCTCTGATTTTTTTTATTATTTTTCTCGTATTTTAGAGACCTCATTTCATAATATATATTTTTTTCACGAAAATATAAAAAATCATGCATCTAAGGGTTAAATTATTTTAGCCTTGCCGTAGATTGTCGCCATAAGCGCCTAATAGACACATCAACTACTGTAACAGCTGTAGCTTCATTAGCAAATTGTAATGATGTTTATTCCGTTAAGGTCGTGACCGGTGACACCCGTTATCATAAAATACTAGCCGAGTTTCCCGAAATCACGCGACCAGCTGGCAAATATCATACAACACCACACAACACTTTACACCACATACGCACGACACCAGGCCCCCCGGTAAGCTCCACCCCTCGTCGTCTGGCCCCAGATAAGCTCAAGATTGCACAACGGGAATTCGAGTCAATGCTGGCCAATGGCACAGCTAGACCCTCTGAGAGCCCGTGGTCGTCACCCTTGCATCTGGCGCCGAAGAAAAACAACGGCTGGCGTCCCTGTGGTGACTACCGTCAGCTGAACGCCCGCACCGTGCCTGACAGGTATCCGATCAGGCATATTCACGACTTTGCTCATAATATAGCTGGGTGTAAAGTCTTTAGTACTCTAGACCTTGAAAAAGCCTATAATCAGATACCAGTCAGCCCGGAGGACATTCCTAAGACCGCCATTACAACTCCATTTGGCTTATTCGAATTTCCTTTTATGACTTTCGGTCTTAGGAATGCGGGCCAGACTTTTCAGCGGTTTGTGGACGAGATGA
Organism: Xestia ashworthii; assembly: GCA_950022955.1. Classification (NCBI taxonomy): domain Eukaryota; kingdom Metazoa; phylum Arthropoda; class Insecta; order Lepidoptera; family Noctuidae; genus Xestia; species Xestia ashworthii. The sequence continues at coordinate 2,782,590 of OX465574.1, read as the reverse complement.
CGAGAGGCCTAGATTTCGTTTACTGTTATTTGGACGACTATTTAATTTTTTCAAGGAGCGAAGCAGAGCACGAACATCACCTGCGCGAGATTTTTAAACGGCTCAAAGAGTATGGCATGTTGGTGAACACCTCGAAATGCGTTTTCGGTGTCAGCGAGGTAACCTTTTTAGGCTACTGCATTTCTGAAAGCGGTACTAGGCCACTTGAATCCAAGGTGCAGGCGGTTAAGGACTTTCCTCCGCCTACGAACGTCCGGCAACTAAGAGGTTTTCTGGGAATGCTTAATTTTTATAGGAGATTCCTGCCCCAAGCAGCTGAGATCCAGGCCCCATTGCATGCCCTTTTAACAGGATCTGTTAAAGGAACGCAGCCGATTACCCTAACAGGAGAGACTTTAGCAGCGTTCGAGGCATGCAAGGATAGTCTCTCTAATGCCGCTTTGTTAGCCCATCCTGACTGTACCGCGAAGCTTGCAGTAATTACTGACGCCTCAGATAAAGCTATGGGAGCAGTACTACAGCAATTCAAGGACGATGCTTGGCAACCGTTGGCATTTTTCTCCAAGAAATTAAGTACTTCTCAGAGTAAGTACTCGCCATATGATCGGGAGCTGTTGGCCATTTATGAGGCCATTAAGTATTTTCGGCATATGCTGGAAGCAAGGCATTTTATAGTCTATACTGACCATAAGCCGATCAGTTTTGCCTTCCACGAACGGAAGAAGAACTGCTCGCCCAGGCAGTATAGACACCTTGACTTCATTTCCCAGTTCACCACAGACATTCGACACATATCCGGTAAGGATAACGTGGTTGCTGACACATTGTCACGTATTGAGGAACTGGGAGACCCAGTGAGCCTTGAAAATATGGCCCACGGTCAGTCTTCCGACCCAGAACTGCAGAAGATTCTTGCCGAAGGTTCCTCTTTGAAGTTGCAGGAACTTTATGTCCCTGGAAGCCGAACTCCATTGTACTGCGACGTCAGTACGTCAACTTCCAGGCCTTATGTTCCCAAGGGTTTACGGAGGCAGGTCTTTGAAAGCCTGCATTCCCTAAGTCACCCTGGCGCAAACGCGTCGGCCAGATTGGTTGCCGAGCGATTCGTTTGGCCAGGTGTGCGTAAAGATTGCAGGGACTGGTCGCGCGCTTGTGTATCATGTCAGAGGTCTAAAGTCAACCGCCACGTGACTTCCCCTCTTGGCACTTATACTTTACCGCGTGCGCGCTTCACCCAGATCCATATCGACCTAGTAGGCCCACTTCCGCATTCTCAAGGCTATCGGTATTGTCTAACAGCTGTGGATAGATTTACCCGGTGGCCAGAATCAATACCGATACCTGACATTACGGCAGAAACGGTCGCGAAAGCCCTTTTATCCACATGGATTTCTCGGTTTGGCTGTCCGACTGATATAATAACGGACCGCGGCCGGCAATTTGAGTCGGCCCTGTTCCAGTATTTATCAAAAATAGCTGGATTTCAACACAAGCGGACAACAGCTTATCATCCAGCATGTAACGGCTTAGTTGAGCGGTTCCACCGGCAACTAAAAGCCGCAATCATTTGCCATGCTAATGACAGGTGGACCGAGTCGTTGCCGTGGGTCTTGCTGGGCGTGAGATCTGCCTTCAAAGAGGACCTTCAAGCCTCTTCAGCAGAACTGGTGTATGGCGAGTCCCTCAGGTTGCCCGGAGAGTTCTTCGAGCCCATTTCCAGTGGTACTACGGATATTTCGGAATTTACCGCAAGACTCAGAAATTTTGCCGAGAAGTTATGACCCGTACCCGCTTCCCGCCATTGCAGGACTAAAGTTTTTATTTATAAGGAGCTCGACACTTGCGATCACGTTTACCTCCGCGAGGACGCATTGCGGGGTTCTCTCCAGCCTGCCTACTCTGGGCCCCATAAGGTTATTTCTAGGGGGGATAAGGTATTTAAAATTATTGTCAAAAACAAAGAAATGACAGTTTCGATCGACCGACTTAAGCCCGCATTTATATTGTCTGTCCAAGACAATGAACCTCCATCAGGTGAATTACCAGGTTATGTAACACGTTCTGGCCGTCGCGTACAGTTTACAGATTTTTATCGCCCTTGACGGTCTCTGGAGGGGGGTGGTGTAGGCTCCTTTCATATTTATTACAGGTATAATAATTATAATTTATTAAATGTATTTAATAGGTATTTATGTCTACAAGATATTTATTTATAACTTACACTAAAACATTTACACTCGTATTTATTTACACAAATAATATCACAAATATCGAAATGATATTAATCGGTTGGTCGATGTCGATATCGATACTTACGCGTTCATCGACACGCTGGACATCACCAGCGTACGTAAAGATAACGGGATTCACCGGCCGCGCGGGGCGGCGCGGGGGCACGGAATATTCCATGCGCCGGCTGCGCGGGCGCACCTGAGTGACCAGTGGTTACACCTTCGCGACGCGGAGCGCACGCTTCTTTGCCCGCTGATTTTGCCGCCGCGATCTTTTACGCTCGCTTATATTTTATGTTATTACTTTTCATTTCTCATCTTGAACTCTTTCTATCCATCTATTTCTTCATCTACGAACTCTTAACTGTGCTATTGTGCTTTGTGCTTACGCCTACCCTATTGTGCCTTCTGTATTGCTTTGTGTTGGGAACTGTGAACTTTGGACAATATACCAAATTGATCGTGAGTCTGGACGTTTAATTTCTTACACCATACACCCAACCATACGTTTTAGACCCAGTCTTAAAGACTAGCAGCTTGCTCTTCTGAACATTGTACTTGAGCCCATGGGCCGTTGCATATCGTTCACATATGGTCAATAGTGACCTCACGGAACTGACTGAGGGGCCCAGCAGTACCATGTCATCAGCATAACTAATATTGTTCGTAAAAACACCACCCACTGAACAACCGACTCCAGCACTGCTGAGCTCCTCAATCAGTCCATTTACATATAAATTGAATATAGTAGGTGAGGTTAATCCCCCCTGCCTAACTAACACAATTGATTTGGTTATCATACCAACATCTAAATAAATTGATGATCTCTACAGGCAGCCTGGTGTTAAGTCTCATCTTCTTCCACAGAACATTGTATGACACCATGTCAAATGCTTTTGACAGGTCCAGGAAACAGGCGTACACGGGTGTTCTTCTGTCGGTATAGTACCGGACAGTATGCTTAAGACACAGTACTGCAGATTCTGTGGACAGCCCGGGTCGGAAACCGAATTGAGCGTCATGCAGAGGGACATTTTGGCTTAAATGTCTGTTAAGCACACCATCCAGCACCTTCCCCAAGGACGTGGCCAGAGATATAGGTCTATAATTTGCCTTTTCCGATGCGTCACCCGTCTTGTTTTTAATAATAGGTACTACTATGGTTTTCATAAGATCGTCTGGTAGGTAGTTATGACGAAGACAGAAAGTAAACAACATGGATAGGACCCTAGGCAGATGAACACCCGCATTTTGCAGATGCTCGATGCTGAGACCATCGTGTCCCGGTGACTTCCCTCTGGTCATCTGCTTAATAACCTTATCAACCTCCTCATAAGATATTTTAACTGGAGGGTCATCAGAACCGCGTTTCCCAGCATCAAGCATCATTTCGCCCACTTCCGGTTTCAAAAGAGGCTCCACTTTAAAGTGATTCCTAAATAGGTTAGCCACATCACGGGGAGTACTAATCCCCTCCACACTGACTGGGAGACTCACCTTTGACTTAAGTTTGTTTGTAGACTTCTAAAGTTCTTAGATTTATGAGGTTCGGCAATTATATCCATCATTTGAACTTTCGGTATTTTGTGTTTCGATTTAACGACTATCGGCATTTAAAACTTTCGGTATTTTGAATTTCGATATTTTGGACGTCGGTATTTCAACCATAGGTATTATGAACTTTCAGGATTTTTAAAACGTACCCGTAAAACCAGCTCCCGCCGCCGCGCTCGAATTCTCAGACCTTGCTGGTGCAATGCTACAACTCAATGGCGAATTTCCTCAGAAATTGCAGCTGGCATAATCGCGTACCACGGGTACGATTAATCAAAATTCGAAATTATCGTCTGTGACATCGACATTTCGACTGTCACTGTCTTCTGATACTTCGAGGATAGGTACTTCTGATAAGTTTTCAGAAATAACGAGTATTTTTAATGAGCTCTAATTCAAAATAGGTCAGTATCAGTTTGGATTAACGTATGCAACATTATTGTATGGATTTAACATTCACAACTTTCAACCTCTATGGATAAGACTATTTACGATTATTAGTAATTTGTCATCTTGATTCCGAACATTCAGTTTGAGTTCGTCTTTAATCGTGTAATCTCGTGAATGTATAAAACTGAAAAATTGGAAAGCTTGAAAGAGGCTCATCATTTAGAGTCCTTGACTGTACACTGCACACGAATATTCGTCCAATATGAACTGTAAATCCATGTTTGATTTCAACACACTGAACAAGAATGGATTGTATGGATTATGGCATTTCTCCGATGGTACTCGTGGCCGATTGATTCCCGCGGAAACAATTTTATAATAAGGCTCGTTTGAAGTTATATTGTTGCTTTGATAGAAGTCATCATACTATTGTAATCAGTATTTTATTTATTTATTTAACACTTCAAGCACAAAAGTACAGAGGTGGACTTACTTAATACCATAGGCATTTTCTACCAGTCAACCTTTAGGTTATGCAGAGACAAGCAGTGGTGGTGGTAATTTTGTACTGGGATTTGATTTTCTTGTGTGATTCAGCATCATCATCATCAGCCTATAATGTTCCCACTGCTGGGACACGGCCTCCTCTCAATGAGCCCTCTCATCCTCCTCTCAATGGGCTATAATCTACAAAATAGATGATCAGCATATCTGGCAAAATTTTGTTCTTCTTTATCCATAGGATTCGATTTTTATCTATAATAAAATATTTCAAACAATAGTAAAATAATTTAACCTATACTAAAATAATTTAGTCTAAAATAATTTAGTCTATTAGAATACAATTTAATCAATCCAAATTCAAATTAAATTTATTCTAATTTAATTTATTCCAATTTTTTTTTTCTTATTTAATCAGTTCTAATTTAATTTAATCCATGTTATTTATTTTAATTTAAGTAGGTATTTAAGTGTAACTAGCATATTTTTCCAAACTATGTAAGTATTTATTGTTTTAATTAATGATTTAATTGTATATTTATCTCCGCATAATGTAGTGCATGCTGTGCTTTTCTATAGGCGCTTAGACTTAAGTTTGTAATGTACAAATGATATTGTAACAGTGTACTCATTGTTGAGAAGCCATATAATAAACTAGCGGACGTCCCGCGGTTTCACCCGCATAGTTCCCGTTCCCGTGGGAGTACGGGGATAAAATATATCCTATGTTACTCGTGGATAATGTAGCTTTCGAATGGTGAAAGAATTTTTAAAAACGGTCCAGTAGTTTTTAAGCCTATTCATTACAACCAAACAAACAAACAAACAAAGTTTTCCTCTTTATAATATTATATATATAAATATTAATATAATATTATTATAAGTGTAGATAAATAGGAATAAGTACTCGCGTAGACAGAGAAGACAGGAAAAATGCTTCGAGCAGACATTTCTGTGGCTGGTTACCCCGCACTTTCTTATAACACGTAAACGTGTGTTTATGTGTATGTAGCTTGATGTTACCTGAGGCTTCTGAGGTTGATACTGAGATGAAAGTATCGATCAATGTTATCACAGCTTCTTTGTCATCGCCTAGTGGACTGTTTGGTGCATCTTCCAACCAGAGTAAAATATGAGCGTGCGGACTCCCACGATGCGATGTTGAAATTCGATTCGTTTAAAATAATCTTTCACTTTATATTTTCCAAATGGGCATAGGCCTTTGATCTGTAGGAGAGTCATTAACGTGTTAACTAATTTGTCAAAATAGATGGCACATGTGACAGCGTCCTCGTTGTTAAGTGTACCTTTTTGCAACCAATTGAGTTCACTTGCTTCATTTTCAGAAATTATTCTTCTTTCTTTAAATTTCTGTAGCAACTGTAGCAATGGGATTATGGGATCCATCCAATTTCGTTTCCGTAAGGAAAACCGTCGGCCTACCAAGAATACCAAGTTACCGAATCATGACAAATAGATCATTTTTGCGGTGGGACCAATAGTATACGGAATTCGGTATCGACTTAAGAACGCAAGATTTGTTTCTAGGCAATCGTTATTACGAGAGTATAATATAACTAATATTTTTCTGATTCGATTTGTTGTTTCGTCACTTTTGTATCATTGCCGATAAACTTGAAGGCACGAACAGTAAGTGATAAAACAACACGTAGTCTCATATTTTTCGCAGCCATATACAGCAAATGGCGAGGATTAACCCCGGTCGATCAGTTCGTCGTATTTCACTCGTTGCCATTTGAAAAGGTGTGACTGAAATTTCCTCGCGAAATGTTCTCATGTGTCAAGATAAATTCCTGGAAATGGTAGTTCCTCGGCGTACTCGTCTCCCAGTAGACTTTTTGGAATTTTATTTTCTCCTGGCGCAAGTCCCAAATATTTATCTTCATCCCGTAATAAGGTTTGCTGCTGAGCAATGAGAATATCTTCCATTGTGATCGCTTCACTCAATTCATCGTTCGGTGTTGATACAGTGGAGTACCTTTCAGAAAATTCAACCAGGTTTTAACTGTCCTTTTATTAACCAAGCCTTGGACGTAGCTTGATTTGTGATTTTTTCTTTTCTTGTTAAGGACATTTATTGGATGATCATCTCCAATATCCCGTGGCAGGCGTTTTCCATTGTATCCACGTTAACAGGCACATTTATAATCTGTCCACATACGCCGTATTGACCATGAACGTATCTTAAGCGTTTGATCTGCATAAACGGGATTCGGGATTCGATCAATCGTTCCGTTATTGAAGTGAAATTTCTAATGCGACTTCCAACAAGGTTGCGTTAAACGTTTAACGCTACCATGGAGGGGGTATGAAAGCGTTGCGTTAAAAGATCAACGCTCCTGGGGTGGGGCAATAGAAAGAGACAGAGCGAGAGTGAATGCGTGGCACTCGAACGCATGCGCGTTACCACTTCTTATTTTCATTTCCACATTACGAAGTTTTCTCTTCTTCCGCGCGGAGGGACACCAGGCACTATTTTTTATATCCAGTGGTGGTAATTTTTTTGGCATTGGTGGATATTGTCACCAATATTGCTGGTATTTTCATCAGCAATCTCCATTGAACCGTCGTTGGTTTTCGCAACCCTTGTAGATTCCCGTTGAGCTTCTTTTCCTTGCTCTATATTCTGCTGGTGTTTTTCTCCTTGTTGGCTTTGCAAAACCAATATCACTACTCGTCGAAGGCCCAGCAGTCGTTTGTGGATTAATAGAAGACCCAGCATTTGTTAGTTGGTCCATTATAGTTGATTGGTGAGTGGTAGTAAATCCCTCCGTCGAAGTTGATGGAATTACATCTAGCGAATCAATGAGTTTATTGTCACGTTTGGCTTTTTTACGTGCTCGGTACTCTCTCTGGTATTCCGCGGCTGATTTCCTTTTCTTCGATGTTACTGATCCTGCGACGTTAATTGTAGAAGAATCAGCAGTCGTAGAAGGATCACTAGTTCTATTCAACGACTCTTTTTCCTGCTCCGCCCGCTTCCGTGCTCTGTAATCACGGTAATATTGTGCATTTTTCCCTCGTGGACCTCTTGAACCAGTGGAAGTGCTTGTGGTTGCCTCATCGTCTCGCCCTGGAAAATGTACTTGTATTAATAACTAGCCGACCCGACAGATGTTGTCCTGTCACCTACTACCTACCTACTACATTTTTTTTTTAAAAGAACCTTCTCCTGACAATAACAAACACAACAAAAAAAGAATTACCAAAATCGGTTCAGCTGCTCTCGAGATTTGCGCTTAGAAACACATTCAGCGGTAGCCGATGCCCGCGGCTTCACCCACGTAAAAATATAATTATACTAAAACCTTCCTCTTGAATCACACATAAAAAAACCGGCATCATAATCCGTTGCGTAGTTTTAAAGATCTAAGCATACATAGGTACAGGCAGACGCGGCGAGAGACTTTGTTTTATAATATGTAGTGAAGATGTATGTGAATGTGTCATAACGTAATTTCAAAAGAGAAAACCTAACAATCAATTGATATTCACAAGGTCTGTAAATCCGTCGCATTGTTCGTGGGATTGTTTTCACTATTTTTTTACAATTCTTATCCACTAAATTTGAAAATAAAAAATACTACTCTATTAATTTATATGTCACGTAGGTATCAAATCAAACTAAAAAAACAAGTAAATGAATTAGTGAATATTATAAATTATAATCATTTTGTAAATTATTATTAATTTTATTTAATTTTTGTGAATGTGAGAACCATGTGGGTCACATTTTCTTTTTACCCCACAACTGTCTGGCAGTTAGAGTACTATAAGCCACCTACCCAAATGTCCTTTGTTTGGTATTGTTCGTTGTTTCGTTGAGCTCCTTGTGTTATAAGTCGAGCTACACGATAACTGACAAATGCTTGCACTGACTGGATAGGTCCAGTCAAATCTGTGTGGTTCTTCTTTAAAAGACCATCTCAGACACTAACATCTGCATGATCCTCATGTGAATGGAGCAAGATTATGTCTGGACTTTAAAAGAGACTATGACCTCTGAGTTTATTTCGGCTGTTTCTTCTCGGACTATCAGCAGGAACGAAACACCGGCCCCAACTAGTTAAAAAGCGGCCAAGTGCGAGTCGGAGTCGCCCATGAAGGGTTCCGTATCAAAATTGTGTAAATTGCGGTTTACGATATATGACGTATTAAAAAAAAACTACTTACTAGATCTCGTTTAAGGGGGATGCTCCAAGGTAGCCCGCGAAATTCAAATTGTCTTACGTTTTTTGCAATTTGCAGGGCAGTGCTAAGTTGTATGATTTTCGCTGGAAGTTCACATGGTAATGTACATCATATACTTTTTTAGTTTTATAAGTCTCTTATTTTAGAAGTTACAGGGGGGGCGGGGGGGGGGCTCAATTTACCACTTTGGAAGTGTCTCTTGCGCAAACTGTTCAGTTTAAAAAAAAAAAATTAGAAACCTCAATATCATTTTTGAAGACCTATCCATAGATAACACAAATGTACGGGTTTGATGAAAAAAAAAACGAGTTTTAGTTCTAAGTATGGGGAATCCCTAAAATTTATTGTTTTTTTTTCTATTTTTATGTGAAAATCTTAATGCGGTTCACAGAATAGATCTACTTACCAAGTTTCAACAGCATAGTTCTTATAGTTTCGGAAAAAAGTGGCTGTGGCATACGGACGGACAGACAGACATGACGAATCTATGAGGGTTCCGTTTTTTGCCATTTGGCTACGGAACCCTAAAAATGATGTGTTTGTGAAAACCAACTTACAAAATAAAGATAATTTATTACATTATACACGGGCACTGATGAAAGTTGCACTTGGAAAACCTTTCAGATTCCCCACAGACAGGGAGCAGACGAGGATAAACCTAGAATTTATCTAAGGTAAATAATGCATGAGCAATCAGACAGGTTACGTTTAAAAACTTTTTTGCAGAAAATAAAACCGACTTAAAAAAAAAAGTAAAAAATAATTTTAGCTTCTGAAGTCGGTGACCTTTGTTTGATTGATTTAATTTTTTTGTCACCGACTTCAGAAGCTAAAGTTATTTTTCACTTTTTTGTTTTTTTTTTTTTTTGAAGTCGGTTTTATTTTTTGCAAAAAGTTTTTATTTTTCACTTTTTAGTGGTTCACATGTGCTTGGTACACATGGAAAGTGCATACCGTTAGAATTACAACAAGCCCAAACACGACTAGGATACATTGTCTCATTATAGAGTTCCGTGACTCTTGGCTTCAGCATCAGTAGGCTAATTCACGTAACAAAAGAAGTGCGGTTGCAGTGCAGTTTCAATTAAGTTTCGATCAAAACAACGCTTTTCGTATTCTCTACAGCTGTCAGACACGCTCGCGTCAAGTTCGCGTCACGCGAGCGCAATATCGGTATTCTACTGTTGCGCGTCTTTTGTGCGTGCTTTGGAACGAAACATGATCGGTATTCTGCTATTCATTTGACGTGTCAAAATGACAGCTTAGAAGTTTCAATTCGATCAACGTGCAGTTTCGTTTACGCACAACATAAGTTCCTCGTTATTTAAGTACTTTTGTTAGCATCAAATTGTATTTTTTGTGAATGTAAGTGTTTAAAATGGTTTGTTGTATGTAGACAAGTTAACTACAAGTCTTTTTCAATGGAATTCTAAATGATTTTTGTACCTTTTTAGTGAATATTATGAGTTTCCAACTTGGTTTGAGATTTTTTTTCCTCGCTGCCGAAATTGATGAAGAACGTAGTCAAGCAATAAGAAGACAAAGGTTTTCTGTGGATCCATTCCGTATTTCAGTCGGGAATTACAAAAAACCTATCGTCTGAGCAAAAACTTGGCTCGGCAATTGATAGCCAAATTATCAACCTAAATTCCAAATCCGAAGGAGAGAAGGAAAGATGGTTTGAGTGTACAGGCAAAGATAACTAACACAACTAATCACAAACAAAGCATTTTTTGTGAACGAGAACAATTAATTAATAAATCAACGTCAATGAGGTTGAGAGTGCGGAGCGTATGCGTCAGTGGCGCCTCCCCTAACAGATTGGTCCGCGCGCGCGGCACCGCCAGCAATTAAGCGTGATTATTAACTTGCAAGTAAATTTTTATTAGAATCTTGCTAGTTTTATTTTTAAACTTGTATTAACTTATATTAGAGTCCAATAAGACTGAATTATAACGATTTAAAAGGTAAAAACGAAAAGTCAAATTGAAAATGTTTATTACGTAACTTGCAAACATGATTTTTTGTTTGTAAGTATATCTTATGAAAATTAATGTCAAAAGGTTGGCCTTGGCTTAAAAGCATTTTCTGTAAAAGAATCATGTAAATCGGTCCAGCAGTTTGAAAGATATATCTAAAAATAGAAACTAAAATTTTCACACTCATATCTAGGGGGTGCCAGGAGGCGTATGCCACCAGCGTGTATGGCAAGGAGCGCCCGTCTACCCAAGTGGGAGATTGTCCCAGGCTGACTGTACCCCAGGTCTCCGAAACAGGTTTTATGAGGCAATGACAGACCATTATTCAGCCAAAATTTAGCAAAATATTGGTTAAATAGTGAATCAAAACATAATTGTTTGTATAGAAAGTAAGAAAAAGCACTACAATCTGTACTGGGGTATTATTTTGATATTAAAATAACGACATATTCGTTGAAATGTTATCGATTCTATTCGATTATTTAGTGAGTAAAATTTTTTCTCTCATATGGCCACACTATAGGGAAGTTTGACAGCGTTTGACTGTCGTACAATTGACGTGCAGTTCACGCGCAGCTTACGCGCGAAAGATTACAAGAATACCGTTTGTCACTCGAACTTAAACTTAACTGCAGCTGCACTACAACTTCATCGATCTGTCATAAAATTACGTGAATTAGCCTTCAGATCTGATGGTAGAGTGGTTCTTATCGAACGCAAATGCTTCACTTGTTGTAGAAAATACCAAAATCGCTGTACGTTATCCTATAAAATTTGAAGATTTCCCTCGATTTCGCCAAGATTCCATCGTCAGATCCCTACATGCTGACTATGGGACCATTTGGAAAGTATACCCTTTCCAACAAAAAAAGATTTTTTTCAAATCGGTTGGCAAGCGACGGAGTTATGCGCGAACAAACATTAAAAAAAAATAGAAACATCCGAATTGAGAACCTCCTCCTTTTTTAGAAGTCGGTTAAAAATAAAAGAACAACGTGTGCGTCTCGGGAAGCTCGACAGAAGTGATAACTTAAACTAATATGGCGCATCTATTGGTACAATAATAGGTTTTATTATGTTAACCAGCTCTGCTCCCATTTTCAAAAATAGTCTTAGCTCATGCTAACAATTCAAACAACGCGTATAACTTCTCACTTTTATTAACAAACAACTAGTTATATCGGATTCACCTTAAGCACAACAATACTTATAATTCAGCACTACTACACTTCTCCATGGTTGAAACATGACTGACTAATATGACCAAAATCAACTCATTAGATTCTTGGGCAAAGCAGTAACACAAAATAGGTGGCGCTAGTGTAGCCGACACTAGCGCCATCTATTGTTGGTAGTTTCAACTATTGCCACCTGCTTTGTCCAGAAGCAATGTCACAATGTTTTTCAATTTTAACTTATTTAATTTTTATAATACTTTATAAGTACATCATTGGATAAATCCTTTTATATTTAAAATGTTTTACAAATGAACAGAATAATTATTCTACAATCATATATTTACATAAGTGCCTTAATATATAAAAATAATAATACGTTCATGCTTAATTCTTTGAAATTCGGATCGAATTAAACTACAATAACGCTATGTTATGCACAGTCGCATCTCAGGTGCTCAGCTCATCGCAGGTCAGGGCCTAATTCTGCTATTTTAATAAATTCGTCACTCCAACACGATTCCATTCTCATCCCATTGTCATTTTGCTTAAAGTTCGTAATCTGCTAAATTCACAATAGTCGGTCAATGGTCTCGTAATAAAATTGTGTTTTAATGGCATGGTCGTATTGTCATTCGTATTGTCATTATTATAAAACCCTCAAATGGTTTTCGAAATCTACTACTAAATGCGAACATTTATTCATGCCAGATTTCATGTACGAGATTAATATTCTATGACATTTCTTTCAATGGAGTTTCAGTGGTTGTTCATTGAGAAGTCATAATGGCGCCATTATGATAGTAGAATTAACAAACTTCTCAAAATTTGACAGAACTTGATCATTATGAAATCAATGATCGAATACTCTGACACTATTGTAATAGCAGAATCGAGGCCCTGCTATGCTGATTTAATGCTTAGATTTTACAATGGTAGGAAAGAAGAACCTATTTATTTACATATTCTGACATACGGTTTGGCTGTTCCTAATTTTGAAGAGTAAAGATTTAAAAAATATAATTAAGTATATATATACAGGGTGACTGGCAATTAGTGTACGCAATTAGATACTCAAATAGGTGATTGTGCTCATGATAATTAGCAACTTGCACTATAGCACTAAACCCGAAATCGCGAAAAGAAACAGTACATTTGTGTTCGCCTAACCTGTCAAAATGTACAGAACAGCTGTTTTTTTCGCGATATCTGGTTTGATCCTATAGTACATATATGTATAGTAATAGTTGTTTTTTATCACGAGTACAATTCCGTATTTAACCTTTTCACCGCCACGGACTTCAATAGAAGTACCAGATTTTCGTGCCATCAGCGCCACGACTTATTAGAAGTTCTTCATTTTCTTCGTTCGTCATAAAACACATTTACAGTATTTAACAGGTTTTTTTTAATTTTATTATTTAATATAGCATATATTACCTAATACCCTGTTTGTTTATATTTTCCCACACAAAATAAGCCCTTATTTGTCTTCAAATTGGCAAAAACTTTGTAAGTTCTGTGACGTCATAAACGTACGGATATCGAAGTCAGTTTGGCATAGTGCAGGTCTCGGTCTTGGATTCTTTCACTTTGCTTGTAACAAAAGGTACTATTATATTTTACTAATAGTAATAAGTAAATAAATAGGTAGTGAAATTAATTCGGATGAATGATGATGCCTTTAAACATATTACAAGGTGTGGAATCGGACTCGGAGTATTTTACGGAGAACGTTGAACCAGAAGATGATTCTGAGGTATGTCCGACTAGAACATTTATTCATCAAAAAGTAATAATTTAATATGTGAAATGTTCCGTCAGCCATGCAATAAGCGTTGCGCGACGCTTGTAGGTATCTTGTGGCTGTGACGTGAAAATTTGACAAAGTAGAAATGGTTACTGAAGTAGTTAAAAAAAACACGGGATTAGACAAAAATAGAAGAAGGACCATAGGCCACATCCCTAATCTGAATTGAATTTAACGTACTCTGAGCGCCAAAGACTTGAAATGAACACAATAAATGACCTCATGAAACAAATATAGATGTACCTCGTTGCCTACACCTCTAATTGATTTATTGTTTCTTTGATTCTCATAATTTATACTCTTTTTTCTTACTAGGGATAATGTGAAATAAAACAAATATGGAAATATTTGATCAGTTTTGATTTATATCCCTAAAATTAGAATTTTAAAATTTAACTTGACGCGTATAAATCTCATTCATCGATATGACGACACTCTCATCACTACTGTTTATTATACATTTATAGCTTGGCGCCTAGCGAGGCATCGCATTCTGTGTACGTTGTCGGTGAAAAGGTTAAGTGTTGTACACTAATAGGCTTGTGTCCTAAAAAAATCTAAGTAGTCCGTCAGTTAGAAAAAATATTTGACCCGTATTTTTTCTTTTGTAACATAAACCAAAATTGACGAAGATACGTACGACGCTTTTAAAATTCGCCACGCCGTGCTATAGTTTTTAGTGCGTTGTGACGTCACGAGCCCCCACTCCCGAGTTTTGATGCGTTTTATCTTTGTCAGTACTCATTGATTTACAAAAACAAAAAATACGTTTCCATTATTTTCCAATACTCTAACTGACGGACTAATTAGTTTTGCAATTTATTGATGGTGGAAACTAGCCTATTACCAGACACCCTATTTAGCCAAACACTCCCTCGACCACAGTTCGTGTTTATGGCAGCGCAGTCATGTTTTTATTTTACTCTTTAATACATTTTAGTGACAAGTTTATTTTAAAAACAATACGAAGTATTCATCAAGGCCTTTTTGATATCCATGTAATAATTGACGAAAATAATTGTTTTCATCGCTATTTTCTCACAAAAAATATAGCATTCATTATTAACTTGCTTACTCGCTTCTTTGGACTTAACTATTTCTGATTTAGTCCGTTTATTTGAATAGTTATTACAAAAAGTTTTCAGACTATTGTTTTAGGTTACATGTAAGTGAAGTAAATAGTTTTCTTACTAATCGTGTTTTATTTATCGACATGAATTTGATTGATTTGCAGATTGCAATATCTCTCGCAAAATATGACCTACCGTCTATAAAAGTAACAAAATCATATCCATCCTACAAAATTTACTGCTACACAAAATGTAAAATCACTTTTATCATATTAAAAAAAAAACACGTCATGGCCACGCCATCGAAACGAACACCATTCGAGTATGTACTGGTACTGAAAGCGCTTCCTTCGCACTAAAACTACGCTGACATACATCACACTTGTGAGGTTTTCACCGGTGTGTCTTCGAATATGTACTGTTTGATCTCCCTTTAGCCTAAAACTACTCACCATTATGTTTCCGAACATGGGCTATATGATCTTCCTTTAGCCTAAAACTACTCTGACAGATTTCACATGTGTAAGGTTTTTCACTGTTGTGTACACGAATATGTCTCATTAAATTGTCCTTTTTACTAAAACCACGCTGACATATATGACACTTGTGAGGTTTTTCACCAGTGTGTGTTAGACTATGAATAGAAAGCTTTGTCTTTGTACTAAAACTACGCTGACATACATAACAAGTGTAAGGTTTTTCACCAGTGTGTGTTCGAGTATGTACTGAAAGCTCTCCTTTTGACCTAAAACTGTGCTGACAAAAATCACATGTGTAAGGTTTTTCACCAGTGTGTGTTCGAGTATGTGCTGAAAGCGCTTGCTTGGAACTAAAACTACGCTGACATAAATCACACGTGTAAGGTTTTTCACCAGTGTGTGTTCGAGTATGTACTGAAAGCGATCCCTTCGCACTAAAACCACGCTGACATACAACACACTTGTGAGGTTTTACACCGCTGTGTCTTCGAATATGTACTGAAAGCTCTCCCTTTACCCTGAAACTACGCTGACATATGTCACATGTATAAGGTTTTTCACTAGAGTGTACATGAACATGTCTCTTTAAATTATCCTTTTTACTAAAACTACGCTGACATATATGACACTTGTGAGGTTTTTCACCAGTGTGTGTTAGAAAGTGAATAGAAAGCTTTGCCTTTATACTAAAACTACGCTGACATACATAACACGTGAAAGGTTTTTCACCAGTGTGTGTTCGAGTATGTACTGTAAGCTCTGCCTTTGCCTTAAAACTGCGCTGACATAAATCACATGTGTAAGGTTTTTCACCAGTATGTGTTCGAGTATGTACTGAAAGAGCTCCCTTCGAACTAAAATTACGCTGACATAAATCACACGTGAAAGGTTTCTCACCAGTATGTACACGAAAATGTTGAATTAAATAACGCCTTTTACTAAAACTACGCTGACATAAATCACATATGTAAGACTTCCCATTACGGTCACTACTTTTGTTATGGCGAATTTCACAGCTTAAATCTTGATTACTATTAGTACGGTAATCTTTAGCTACAGCAGTATTATTGATACTATTTTGAACGTTTTGATTTGTATCACAAACAGGTTTAGCAGGATTGGACGTAACATTTTGAGTGTTCTGGATAATTTTCGAGACAGTTTTCCTTATCTTCGCGGTAATTGTTTCTTCCGGTTTTCTTTGTGTGGATAGTTTTGGTTTCTTCGCGACAGACGCCCCTGAGGTCATAAATCTGGTAAATGCAATGTTTGACGAAGATTGAGTGTGCACATAAAAGAATAGTAGTTTGAATGATTCGCAGTAGAACTGAATAGCACCTACACCTAACATTAAAAAAATAAATAAATAAATATCGTTGGACATTAACACACAGCGCCACCTAGTGCCACACTAAGCAAAGCTTGTGTCGTGGACACTAGATAGTTGATATACTATATTAGTGTCATAAAATACAAAAAATCCACGAGCATCGACGCGGGCATCATTCGCCGCATGCTTGGGGAGAGAGCCCAGTTCCGGCTTCGTTGGAAGACGGGGAAACTGATCCTTATCCGGAAGTAGTATGGTTTCCAGGGGCGCTCTACGGTGGACACCATCATCATCTACCCCGATCGCAGCGGAGAATGGAAACGGCGAGAAATGTCGTTTCGTGTCCCACAGGGATCGGTTCTAGGGCCGGCCCTGTGGAACATCGGTTACGTCTGGGTGCTGCGTCCGACCTTCCTAGCGGCGTCAGCGTAGTCTGCTGCGCTAACGATACGCTGGTGCTGGTACAGGGGAGGTCGCACAGGGCGGCGGCCGAAGACATGACACGCGGGGTTGCGAATTGCGATACTCGTTGAGAGGATCCGGCAACTGGGTCTCGAGGTGGCATTGCACAATTCCGAGGCCATGTGCTTTCATGGGCCTCAGAATGCGCCACCGTCGGGATTCTCACTGATGGTAGGAGGGGAATCCATCGGCATCGAGTCGACTTTAAAGTACCTAGGACTCGCCCAAGGGGTAGACCCCTTACACGGTGGAGCACACGGTGGTGGTCTGCCCCGCGTGGGCGGAGCACCGCCGTGTCCTCGTAGCGGCGATCGGCGGCGGCGAGCTCTCACGTCCGGCCCTGGTGCAATCCATGGTCCGGAGCGAGACGGAATGGGAAGCCGTCACCTCCTTCTGCGAAGCAGTCATGCTAGCGAAGGAGGTGGCGGAACGCGAGAGGGAAAGAGCCTCTCTTCCCAGCCGCCGCGGGAGACGCACCGGGCGTCGAGGGCCACGTGGTGGCTACCGGCCACCGTAGACGCCTGTGGACGGTGAGCTATGGGCTAGCTAGCCGTCCGTCCGTCTTATGACGACAGGCCGTGTCGACGGCGCGTCCGTGTTCCACGCGCGCCTAAAAGCGATGTCAGCATAATGGAATGAGCCCGCAAGGGCCGAAGCCTGCCGGGGCTGCGGGACTGTTCGAAAAAGATACCGCGGCCCCGGAACGTAAAGGGCGAGTAAGGATCATGGATGGATTTTAGCCAGTAAAAGTCTGACACTCATCTCACTCATCTCTGGTCATTTGATGAATTCCCATTCGAAAAAAAAAAAGGGTAGACCCCTTTCAAAGAGCTTGCCCACCTCGTCGAGCAGCACGATGGGCCGGTATTTGGACGGAGAGTCCGCTGGACGCCCCGGCTTCCGGATGAGGACCAGCTTCCCCGTCTTCTAACGAAGCCGGAACTGGCCTCTCTTCAAGCATGCGCTTAGGATCCTTTCCAGTCGGGGCACGGGCGAATGATGCTCGCGGAATTTTTGTACTATATGACACTAATGATAAGTGTGGTGACCAGTCAGTTAACCAAACATTCATTCACAAACTTTTACTGGACAAGCAACGATTAGCAAACACATTGGTTGTCATTTCATCATTGTACAACAAGTTTAACAAATAATTCACTTAGAAAAATAATTATCCGATAAACTTTCATTAAATAAAGCATTATTTGACAAACAATTCATTATTTTTTCTTTTTATATCTCATAAAACAACGTTTGAAATAAAGACAACAAATATTGAATGTGCCATTTAAAAAAAAAGGAATCTAACGATTTTGGTTCCCTATAAGCACAAATTTTGTGACAAAAATGAATCGCTGCAAAACCGACTCTACGTAGTCTTTTCTGCCCTACCCCTAGAGTGTAATTTAAGCCCGCGTAGGCGCGGAGGGCCGAGGCGGCCCGCGAGCTGAGGAGCCGGCCAGCAAGCCGAAGCTGCGGTGGTGAGTGTTAAAACCCTCTGCGACGATAAGCTCGCGTGTGACCAATGGAGCCCCGCAGCGCCGGAGCCGTGACAGAAACCATGCCTGCTGCACGTTGCATGCTGCATGGTTGCCCCATGCACGATGTATGTTTGTTTGCATGTTTGCCTGCTTCTTACAGATGTATGCTCGTCTGCATGTTTGCCGGCTTCTTACAAGGAAATAAAAACCAAGTGTTCACAATCAAAGGCTTTTATGAATTTTCTGTGATGTGATAGATGAGTCTTTCCATATCATGCATATAAAATGCATGCCAAAAGATGATTTTAACTATTAACTTTCTGAGATGTGATAGATATATACATTTCATATAGATAGTCATTCTGCCTTTAAATGACTATCGATATGAAATGTATGCCTTGATGATTCTGACTGTGAACTTTCTGCGATAAGGTGGTTCTACTTTTAATTCCTATGCATATGAAATTTATGCCTAAAGATGATTCTGACTTACAAAATTATGAGTTTTGAACGTATGATAAACGAGTGTCTGCCAAACGATTTTCTGCGAAATTACATATAAAATTTTTCCAAATGAAATCCTGCCATCTTAATATTATGCCAAGTGAAATTATATCAAATACCCGTCGCTCTAAATAAACATTATTCTAAACGAAACTATGCGGAATTTGAACATTGCCAGATGTAATTAAGCCATATAAAATTCTGCCGTCTCAAAAGTATGCCATTGTAAATTCGGGCAAACAACAATTATATTTAAAAAAGATGCCTTTAAAATATTCGTTTGAAGAAAATTGTGCCAAGTGTGTGTTATGCCAAATAAATTTCGGAGCATCGAGATTCTGCCAGATAGAAGGAACACCTTTGAAAGACTCATTGCAAACCGCCTCGCCGCGAGCACCATACGGAGATGGGACCAGAACTTGCGGAACACCAGAATCGTTTCCGCAAGGGGCGCTCTACGGTGGAGGCCATCATGCGCGTGAGAGCCCTTACGATGCGGCGCGCGAAGGCGCTACGCCGAGGGGAAACTCGTCCAGACAGAACAGACCTCCGGCGTGACCTCATGGCAACATGGAGAGAGCGACTGTCGCGACCCCGTGCATGGCAAGACACAATAGTGGCGTTAAGCGGATGTTTGGGGAGTGGCTTGAGGCGCCAAAACGTCCTCACTTGCGCCTGACGCAGGTCCTCACCGGACAGGGCTGTTTCGGGAGGCTCCTGCATCGAATCGGGCGAGAAGAAACGCCCGGGTGTTACCACTGTGAGGATCGACCGGAGAACACGGTTGAGGTTTGCCCCGCGTGGGCGGAGCACCACCGGGTCCTTGTAGCAGCGACCTCGCGTCCAGCGCAGGTTCAATCCATGGTACGGAGCGAGACGGAATAGGAAGCCGTCACCACCTTCTGCGAAACAGTCATGCTAGCGAAGGAGGTGGAGGACTGCGAGAGGGAGAAAACCTCTCGTCCCAGCCTGTGGACGGTGAGCTATGTGCTATCTCGCTGGCCATCCGTGTTATGGCGACAGGCAGTGTCGACGGCGAGTTCGTGTTCCACGCGCGCTCCAAAGATATGTCAGCATAAGGAACGGGTCCGCAGGGGCCGATGTCTGCCGGGGCTCCGGGACAGTTCGAAAGAGATACCGCGGCCCTGGTACAAAAAGGGCTAAAAAGGAACATGGATGGATTTTTGTCAGTAAAAGTCTGACACTCCCTTCCGCTCCGCCCAGAGCGGGAGGAGTCATTTGATGATTAACCATCCGAAAAAAAAAGAGGAAAAAAAAAGTAAATACATCGGTACTTACGGTTCTGTTTTAAATAATAATTCAAATATAAACATTTTTTTATTATTACACCTAAGTTGTAAGTCAATTTATCTAGAAGTTATTCAATCACAAATATCTGAGACTCGACTAAAATAAACTTAATAATCAAATAGAACACATGGATATAAACGTTTTTTATTATGCCACCCAAGTTTTAAATAAATTATTCTGTTAACTATAATACAAATGCTACTGGTCGATGAAGACGCTAACCAAGGAAGATCTGCCGATCTCCTTGAACCCCAAACTCATCGATGTGTTTATCCTGCCCGTCCTAATTCCCCAAATCGTCGAATAACCCTATTCTCGCTCTGGGCGTAGCGGAAGAGAGTATCAGACTTGCACTAATTAAAACCCATCTATGTTCCATCTTAGTCTTTTGTGTTTCAGGGCGGTATCTCTTTCGAACAGTCCCGTAGCCCCGGCATGCATCGGCCCTTGCGGACCCTTTCCTGCGTGTTACTGCTGACATCTATTTATGGCGCGTGATAGATTATTCCAACAGATTCAGTTTGTTTGACTCAAATAAAAACATTCCTATGATAACCATAACATTGTTTACTTGTGATACACAACACTCAATAGTTCCTCATCAAAATCGTATCAATAAAATTACGAAATACTGTTATTTTATTGGTGTTTTGTGTTTATGGCCTATTTAGCTGTTATTTACAAATATAATGTGACTTGTTTACTAATTATGCTATTGTAAGACCAAGTATGTAATTGAACTAATTAATATCAACATACAGGGTGTAAACCACCTCATCACGAAGCCGTCAACCAAGCATTCTGTACATCCAACTAACTAACTTTACGCAAAAATTATTGCTTGGAAACGACTTTATTTATGGGGTGAAAAATCATGTTTTGTGGTAGAACTCAATGTAACGCACTTAAAACATTGTGCGGATAGATGAATTGAATAGTACAGGTACAGGTTATAGAGACGTTAAAAGTAAAAATAAAAACTTGTATTAAAAAAAACCTTGTCAAAATGTTGGAACTTTGACCCCCAATATCTACGTAACTAGAAGGTTCCCAGGTATGGTGTAGAACAAAAAAATTATCACAATGAAGGCAAGAACAAGTGCCTGGCGGCTTCGTTAAGAGGTGTTTTACATCCTTTATTTTACTGTATTTTATATAATTTAATCTTAGTTTTATGATGAAAACTCAAATATTAAATCGATCGAAGTACGATGTGACGTCACATGTTTACCACCAGCTGTAAAAGCCAACGCTCCGCCGTACTCGACACAATGCCCTTGCTGGAGGCCTTACACTCAAGGATAGTCCGGTTAAGCAGACGACAACCTCTCTAGGTTAAACTGCGAGATGCCATACCAAAAAAAAAGAAGATCTCGGCACAATCGCTCCGAAGCAGTCACGCCGAACGGACCTAAGCTAAGAAACCTGATAAAACTTTAAGTGTATGTTTAGTAAACATTCTCTAATTTTCTAGTATATGTTTTTGATGTGTGATTTGTATTTATATCTAAAATTTTTATGTATAATCCAAGTATATAATATTTCAGTGTCTATAAAATAAATTGTTAGACAAATCTGCTAACAAAAAATTGTTTTTATTCTTTGCAAATAAATACCCACTAAATACCCAATTCCAGTCTTTGTCAAATATCTGAATTTTTAAAATAAATTAATTCTTTGTCGTGTTTGTTTGTCCTATGTACGGTCGAACAAGCTATTTGGTTTACAGTTTAACCTACAAATTACATTGTAAAGTGTAAACCAAATAGCTTGTTCGACCGTACGTGTATTATTTTTAGTAATTTTTAAATACATTTTCCTCACACGCGCGTGGAACACGTACGCGCCAACGACACGACCTTTCGTTATAAGACGGACGAACGGAGCTAGCCCATTATAGTCCGGTTAAGCAGACGACCACCTTTTAGGTTGAACTGCAAGATGCCATTCCGAAAAAAAAAAGAGCAAGCCCGTTACTCACCGTCCACGGGCCCGCGCCTACGGACGCCCGGGGCGTCTCCCGTGGCGGCTGGGACGAGAGGATCCCTCCCTCTCACGTTCCACCACCCCCTTCGCTAGCATGACTGCTCCGCAGAAAGAGGTGACGGCTTGC